>CM056173.1:44550890-45173455 GCA_029691765.1 Entomobrya proxima | reverse complement strand
CATTACAAAAGCAGTGTGTACAGCTCAGCAGCGCATTGCATATTATGTTTTCCCACCGTCATCATCATCTTAATCTTAATTAATTAACTCAAGTTTATATTTATACTGCATTGAGCATCTAAGCGTCATGTAACTAAGCGTAAGTATTCAGAAGTACTGACAAGAAAGAATAGTTAACAATTGGAGTGGAAGCTGACACAAACATTGGCGTGATTCAGAAAATGCGTGAGCGGAACCAAAAGAAATACCGGAAGGAAGTCGTGATTGATCTGATTGATGACGCATAAAGTACCAGCTATAGTGAAGTTACACCGGATGTAGCAGTGGCAGTGATAGAGCCTCCTTCTGTGATTGTTCAAGCAATTTCCAAGAAAGATTCTGCAACGGAGTAAGAAGCTGGTATGATTATGTTGCGTTATGAATTTCATTGATTGATATTGGTGGAATGTGCTTGTTTAGAATGTCTGCATTTGTTATAGAAATTCTAACTCCGATTCCGAAGGAAGTCGTGATTGATCTGATTGATGACGCATAAAGTACCAGCTATAGTCAAGTTACACCGGATGTAGCAGTGGCAGTGATAGAGCCTCCTTCTGTGATTGTTCAAGCAATTTCCAAGAAAGATTCTGCAACGGAGTAAGAAGCTGGTATGATTATGTTGCGTTATGAATTTCATTGATTGATATTGGTGGAATGTGCTTGTTTAGAATGTCTGCATTTGTTATAGAAATTCTAACTCCGATTCCGAAGGAAGTCGTGATTGATCTGATTGATGACGCATAAAGTACCAGCTATAGTCAAGTTACACCGGATGTAGCAGTGGCAGTGATAGAGCCTCCTTCTGTGATTGTTCAAGCAATTTCCAAGAAAGATTCTGCAACGGAGTAAGAAGCTGGTATGATTATGTTGCGTTATGAATTTCATTGATTGATATTGGTGGAATGTGCTTGTTTAGAATGTCTGCATTTGTTATAGAAATTCTAACTCCGATTCCGAAGGAAGTCGTGATTGATCTGATTGATGACGCATAAAGTACCAGCTATAGTCAAGTTACACCGGATGTAGCAGTGACAGTGATAGAGCCTCCTTCTGTGATTGTTCAAGCAATTTCCAAGAAAGATTCTGCAACGGAGGAAGAAGCTGGTATGATTATGTTGCGTTAGAATTTCATTGATTGATATTGGTGGAATGTGCTTGTTTAGAATGTCTGCATTTGTTACAGAAATTCTAACTCCGATTTCGAAGGAAGTCGTGATTGATCTGATTGATGACGCATAAAGTACCAGCTATAGTCAAGTTACACCGGATGTAGCAGTGACAGTGATAGAGCCTCTTTTTGTGATTGTTCAAGCAATTTCCAAGAAAGATTCTGCAACGGAGGAAGAAGCTGGTATGATTATGTTGCGTTAGAATTTCATTGATTGATATTTGTGGAATGTGCTTGTTTAGAATGTCTGCATTTGTTACAGAAATTCTAACTCCGATTTCGAAGGAAGTCGTGATTGATCTGATTGATGACGCATAAAGTACCAGCTATAGTCAAGTTACACCGGATGTAACAGTGGCAGTGATAGAGCCTCCTTCTGTGATTGTTCAAGCAATTTCCAAGAAAGATTCTGCAACGGAGTAAGAAGCTGGTATGATTATGTTGCGTTATGAATTTCATTGATTGGTATTAGTGGATTGTGCTTGTTTAGAATGTCTGCATTTGTTACAGAAATTCTAACTCCGATTTCGAAGGAAGTCGTGATTGATCTGATTGAAGACGCATAAAGTACCAGCTATAGTGAAGTTACACCGGATGTAGCAGTGGCAGTGATAGAGCCTCTTTCTGTGATTGTTCAAGCAATTTCCATTTCTTCATCTAACCGCAATTGCACCTCTCTAGTGGGCTCAAAGACACTACCTCCGTACAACAGGAGTTGACTAGCTACAAAAAACCGTTATCCTGCAAAGTGTACCATGGACAACGCCGACGCACAAAGATTGGTCTTGGAATGGGCTACTACTGCGGATACCTACGATAAAATCGGATTCATTAAATCTTTTATGCAAGGTTTCGGTATGGATGAGATCCACTTTACGCGGACTATGATAACAAATATTACAAAAAACCTAGAAACCGAAAAAGGGGATGGACTGGACCCACAGCAGTGGAAAAACAAAAACTGCTTAGAATATCCGAGGATTCCACTTATCAACAACAAGGATCAAAGATAACCCCACTACCAAGGTCGCAAGTACCAGGGTGTGGGGATGCTTGGTGGAAGCCGTTCAGCCAAGTTTACGGATTTGATTCTGAGCATGTGCATATCCGCAAAATGGATGGAATAGCAAGGATTCGTGGAGGAATAGTGGCAGTTGTTGATTTATCCTTGAACACTGTGTACAAAAGGCAAATTTTCCACAAACCAGGTACATTCTTGGATGGTACAAAGCAGAACGAAGTCAGTGGAATTGGGCGATTTGATTTAGTTCGTGGTACTCCAATGGCAAATGTAACAGACGAACTTGTGCAACTTTTTAACGATCCTAAGAGTCTTATTGTAACTGTTGCGGGATCGCTTGACTTTTCATGCGTGGACCTGGTACTTGACGATTATGAAAATCATTATTTCGATTTGCAAACATTTTATAGGAGACATCATACAAATCAAAGTGGAGACTATGGAATGTCCTTAAGGGATATCTATTTTATGGAGTATGGTGAAGATATGCAAGGAACTAATCCACATGATCCAGAAGAGGATGCGAAAGCAACGGTACGCATATTCGAAGCATATAAAAAACGAACAGAAACCCTTGACTCCCGACATAACCAAAAGTATTATCATTATTTTGATGAAGCTATAAAACTAAAAGATATGGATGCAAAGAATATGTTTTTTTGCAATTCAGACCTTCGGTTTAAAAATAATACCAATCAACGATGTAATTGCAGATCATGTATTAAGTTATTTTATGGTAAATAAACAATCAATATGTTTTATGAATCACCTCTGTACATTTTTTAATAGTTTTAACGTATCACCTTGCTACAAAACCTTTGTAATGATTTAAAGGATCTAGTGTACAAAGTAAAAGAAATGATACTAGTATATTCTAATAAAAATAACTCTTATACAATACTTTACACCGAAATATATCCTTAGTTACAAATTCGAATGGACAAACGAAATGGTTAATTTTAACTGATAGATAGAATGATTACTGAAAAGGGAACATCGACAGATCTGTAAGAATAGGCAATCCTATACCACAGTTTGTTTGATACTAAGGTTGGGACGGATTATTAGGATTATCAAAATCGTTTGGCATTCCTAGTTCTTTTCTTTTCAAATGATATTGTAAGCATTGAAATTCGAAGTTTCCACGCATAATTTTCATTTTTTCTTCATCAAGCTTCAATTTCTTCTCTTCAATAGAGTTTCGATCTAATATCGCACTACGAATATCCTCCATGCACTCAAGTTGTTTCTCAAAAAGATTCACTTGTCGCTCCAGTAGTATTTCGGTGGCACTTCTGAGATCCCGCTTGCGTTTTTTACTATTAAGTGGAGTTTGTGGGTTTCCTGAATTTGAATTAATGGCTGCATTAGTCTCGCCATTGCCTCCCGAAACGCTACCCTGTAAAGACTCGCTTGTTGCTGAATTATAAGTAGTCACGTCTGTGCTTACTAATGCTAACTTGTGCGAAGGTTGAGTAGTGTCACGTTGGTCTTGATTCCCTGCGATTGGGGTGAAAACTTGGTTCCTTGAGCTTGAGAAGGAAACCAGTTCTGGGACCCTTGCTTTTGAGATAGAACCTGAAAATTATATATTTATTGGAATCAATGACTAGTTGTATCGGTATCAATATCTAATTGTATCTGGATCAATATCTAATTGCATCGGGATCAATATCTAATTGTATCGGGATCAATATCTAATTGTATCGGGATCAATGACTAATTGTATTAAAAAATTGAAAATACGTACCTTTGTCCGATGAATCAATGCCATTAGAAATTCCAACAAGCGAGCACTTAGGAGTCACGGAAATTATTAACTCAGCAGCTTCATCCATTGGCTTTAAATCTGCTTTCCCACCGCCAGTCTTATTGATTTCTTTTTGATTGTGAGAATAGATGGCTTTCGTCTTCTTCTTAAGATCCTTCCACTTTTGTGTGACTTGTGACATAGTCCGTTGTTGACTTGACACATTGTTAACCGCCGAAAGTACTTCAGCCCAAGCCTTTTCTTTATCGCGTTTGGTCAGCTCTGGGCCAAAAGCTCCAAACAATACCCTATACCGTTCCGTTACAGCAGTTGACAAAGCTAGCTTTTCGGACTCTGTCCAGTTTTTTGCTCTTTTAGATCGATCGTCGTTGTCGATTAAGGAATCCAAAAAATCCACATCATCTCCTAAAAGTTAAGGGATTTTAGATTGTTTAACGAAGTTGTTGAACTAATCGAAGGAGTAACACGAAGAATGAAACATAGATTGGATACCTGAGACATGAGCCATATTGCAGACCTTTGTACTTTGCGACACTGGTACTACAAGAATGATTGAGCAAGCCTATCTCGGATTTCCACTCCTTCCTGACGAGAACCTCCTTCGTGAGTCTGTTGATTTCCTCTGTAAATGTTCACTGTATTTTGCAGGTTCCACTCGTCTTCTTCAGTCAGGGGGATCGATTTCTTTATGCAAATGTTATGGATCGTTGCAGCAGCTACTATTATTTTACAGCATTTGGCTTCTTTGTAGCAGAGGGTACCGCCGGTTCTACAAAGAAATATCGGCTACATTTTAATTAAATATTCTTTGCTACAGTTTGTCAAATTTTGTATTACTTGTCAAGAGCTCTGAAGCGGGATTTCCATGTGCCGATTGCTCGCTCTACGGCTGAACGTGTTTTCTTATGTTTCTTATTAAAAACTCGTTTGGGTTCCGTATCATCAGTCGAATATGGCGTCAGAAGTCTTGGTTCTAATGGATAACCCGAGTCTCCTACGTATAATAAACAATTGGTTAAAAATGCTGGGAACATGATGATCGTACTAAAGTTTTTAAATACTAAAGTCGTTCTTCATACCCAGCAGCCAGCCGTCGCCAAATTCACCAGCAGTTATTCTCTCCTTCACACGAGAATCGTTGTAAATAAATGCGTCGTGGGTGCTTCCTGGCCACTTAGCCACAATGTCATAAAATGAATGATCTGGACCAGAAATTACTTGTGTGTTGATGGAGTGAAATTGTTTTCTGCACACATAAACACTTTCGTTTTCTATGGGAGCTTTAATGGCTACGTGGGTCCCGTCGATTAAGCCTAGAATATTTGGAAATTCAGCTATTCGAGCAAATTTTTGTTTAGTATCATTTATGTTTTCTAATGAGTCAGGAAACTGTATAACCGTTGGGGTTAATGACAACGTAAAATTTAAACACTCGTTAATTATACGAGAAGCACTTGGCTGGGAAATTCCACCTAAAGATCCTAAGCACCACTGGAATGACCCTGATCTCAAATGTGCCAAGAAGCACAACACTTTCGTCTCCACAGGGATTGAAGCGGTAGTCTGACCGGTTAACGGTTCGAAGATTTCAGTTAACTCATGAACGCCCCATAAAGGAAAACCCGTATGCTTCTTGACCTCAGATTCTGTTAGATGCTCTAACAACTTTCGTGTCTTATACGTTCTCCTGTTTTCGTTAGTAAGAACAAATAGTGGTACGGCCATACGTGATGACCTTGGTACAATGAGACCCTGGTACAAAACGCTTTAGGTACTTTTGTTGACAAATTAAACATCTACAAAATAGATTTAATTGTTGCCTTTGCTTTCAAAGCACAGTCAAATCAAAGTTACACCAACACCTGTGCAGGGGTAAATAATAAAGGCAAAGTGACGGGGTAAACATATCCGAGGTAATCTCTGAATAAGCTTATTCTGAGTAGAGGGCAAATATTGGTGATAAAGTGCCTCGGTGGTAGATGTACTCTTGCCCCTCGTTCTGAATAAGAAAGGAGAGCAAATTACCTCTACCACCTGGTCTGAATTCGGTTCCTGGTGACGATATGATCAACTCATAAGAATGCATTATTATTATACTTCTTCAAATGAATATCATTAAAAGCTAACTTTTTCTATTTTATGCAGTTGACTATGATTCATGATTTGTAGGGATTTGGATTAAAAATCGGGGCAACAGTTTTCTGTAGAGTATACAGTTTCATGATGATGATGACGATGAGGATAGAAACTATTCTGTTTCCCTTCTCTCTTCTCCCAGGTTTTCCTATAATAGATTATATCGCATCGCAGCAAACCTCTCTCTCCAGAAAACCTCTCCATACATTCAAAGCTAACCCTATTTTGTTAAACCAGACATCAAAATAACCGTGGAACTGTGCATTTTTTACTGTTCCGAGTACCTAGTACCTACTAGAGATGTGCATGGGGCAATATGAACAGCCTCTAAACTATTTATGTGCATGTTTTTATTATGTGTTTGTTGACTGGCTTGGGAATTGCTAACACGTAGAGAAATTTAAGATAATTAATTAACCATGAACAAGGTCTTTAACAGTAAATACAAAATAGGAAGCACTTTTACTCCATTTTTGTTACATTTTCACTTTATACATAATCTATGCATGATGTAATACAAGCTCATACGCAAAAAGGGAGATCTTTCGCAGCTTTCTGGCTAGATGTGTATATTCTGTATATTATATAGCCACAACACAGAATCGTCATCATCACCATGCTCTTCTCTTAAGATTATGCACAGCGCAGCATCCTCTTAACTCCTTACCAATGAACCACGAAAACTCTTTCTTTATTAGCTTACCTTACATTTTAGTTTCATTTAAAAAAGGTTAACACGGGATAAGTTGTTATCAACCTGCAATCATCTTTTACTCCGGATAAAATCCCAAAAGACTACATAACATAATATTTTATAATTATACATTCTACTTGGTTATATATAGCTATATACATAGCTTGGTAGTAGCAGCTTCTATCTGCATTCATGTGCCTGTTGAACAAGCCAGGTTCCTGTGTGTTCCGTTGTGCTAGCTAGACTGCCTTGTTGGGATTTCTCGGTGGTGCCTACGCTTCCCATCTCTCTCGTTCGGCAGCTCAGTACCTACCTATTCGCCACTTCAACAGCACACGAACACGTTGCGTTCTCCACTCTAGTCACTTGAGTCAACCGAGCTATTTTTTCGTGGAAATAATTTTAACAAAAAATTTAACTAAAGTGCTGATTTTTTAAGTGACAATTGTCGCTTGTGATTATTTAAAGGGCGTGGATTGGGGCGTAAAAAATTGCCAGTTTTGGGATTTTTTTGGAGCTGGTGAGCGGCTCAGATTAAGGTAAGGACAGCTGAGAATTTGTGGGGATTTTTTGGGGGCGGAGGTGTTTTAACGGTTTTTAACGGTGATTTTGTGTTTTTTGACAGATGGGGGATAAAAGGAAGGTGGGGGGTTATGGGGTTCCCCGGGGGGATGAGGATGGGGGTCCACACAGGGAGGACCAGGATGAAGATATGATGCTGACATATTCTAATATTTACGGACCCGAAGGTGAGGAGACGATGTATTACTTCGGGAACGGAAACAACATCGAGGAATTTGACGTCAACGACATTATGGACCTGGACGAAAATGACGTTTTGGAAAACAAGGATGAAGTGGGCGATGACGACTTGCCAGTTGGAGCTAAGGCCAACCAAATGAACAGGGAGCAGCCATTTCCCTTTGATTCCAGCATTGGGGATGATCTCCAGGGGATGAATCGCCGGTGTGAGCACTTAAGGCGGCTTCATGAGGCTGAACAAAGTATTAGCCGTGAACTCGCAAGACAGATCATTAATTTGGAGTCCGATAATATCGGTTTAACACGGGAGAAGGAACGGCTAACTAAGGAAAATGAGGGGCTGAAAGGAGACGTTCAGAAATGGAGAAGAAGATGCCGTGAAATGGTTAAAAGGGGTGACTATTATCGGGGTGAACTGAAAAAGACAGGCGAACAGTTTAAAGAATGGTGGGGATCAGAAGCAGCAGGAGCAGTTGGAGGTCTACAGAATGGAGGAGTCGGAATGGCGGTTAGAACAGCAGCTGGGTAAGTTATAAATTGACTAATTGACGATTAAAGAGACAAATGATTAGTTGATTAGTTTTGTAAAATAACTTGTTTTATTTTGTAGTGCCTCGGGTGGGAACGAGTCTGGTGGGTCCCGATCTTTAGGACCAACTTCTCTACAGCCAGGATTGCAGAATCAAGTTCCAAGTCGCGTTGCACGTCCAGCTTTGCCATCTCAGGAGCCTACCCCTTCAACATCAAGACTTTCCATGGGAACACCTGTGGCCCAAACACCAAGACCTGGTCCATCTTCTTCTCTGGCAGCTGCAGCAGCTTCCCGTCCACAGCAGCAACCAATCGCATCTACACCTAAAGTTGTCATGGGACCACCTGCCGCCCCAGCACCAAAAGCAAGACCTTTTGGACAGCCACGTGTAGCTAGACCTTCAATTTATGGTCCACCATTGGCAATAAGAGGCCCAGCCTTACTTCGACCACGTTTTTCTGCCACAGGACTTTCGGCACCCCGCCATGTCAATCCTGGACCGTCGACAGAAGAACCGAGTAGAGAGCGATCAATGTCACCGGTGCAGTCTCAAGTTGGACCATTGTCACCACAGCGGCAAGCTGTCAATCAGGAAGCAACTGGATCGTGTAAACGTCCTCGCACTCGTAAGATTCTACAGAAGAATCTCAACATCCAGAATTCAGGGAAGCCAAGGGGACGTCCTCGCAAAATTCCCAAGCTAAGTGATTGCGCCACAAGAACCACTGGCACTGCTCAAGCTCCTGATGATTCTCAGGGGCCTCAGAAGCCGACAAAGCCAAGGGTAACATTCGACCCTGTTGTTAAATGCAGCAACGGCTCCTCACAACTCACCTGTTCCGGTCCTAGGGGACATTCCTGTCGCAGGTGTGTGGGTGTAGTATTTAGCTGCACCAAGGAACTGTATGAGCACGTGGCTTATGACCAGTAAGCATTTCACTTTGAAATTAGACTTAGGCTTTATTTTAAGCTTTAAAATGTTAACCTGTTGTTGTTTTTTTGGGATTTTTTTAGTGATGGAAGAAACAGGAAGCTAACAAGTTCTGGAACGTTCAAGCAGCGTCGTCGTGTTCGCCGAGTTCGCCTCCCCATTCCTATTGACGAAGTGGAGCTGAGTGAAGCTGTGATCGCTAATCCATCTCCAGCAGAGCCCTTGCCAGAGCACTGACAAAGACACTGGAGAAAGCTATTATGAGTGCGCATGTGGAAAAGTCTACGATAAGAAGAACTCTGCCAAAGCTCACGTTACGACGAAAAACCGAGGGTTTGAAGGGTAAGATTTATGTACCGAAAAACCTTAGGGTAAGAAAAATGTTCTGAATTTAGTTTTTAGAGATTTTATCAACAAAGTTAAGTAATTTAGAGTTAGTTTGATAGTCCTGTGTATTACAGTCATATTATCTCATTTATTCTTTAACTGGCAAGTTTTGTCAACTTCGGTAAACTCTGGACTAGCTTTAAGGTTAAAGCTTTTGATGTAAAGCTTGATTATTTTGTATTTTAAAGGGTAGAAACAGTTTAGTAGTGTTTTTTACTCTATGCGGAGGATGTTTTTACAGAGAGTTTATCGAAATATTGGGTTCAGTTAGTTGGACAGTCTTTAAATTTTTTAATGATGTTGTAACTATTTTCTCACTTACTGTAAGCTAGCTGTTATGATTGAATATTGGATGGAACTTTGGTGGTTGATGGATTGATTGTTGATTTTAAGTTTTTTAAGTTTCAGGTTTTAGTCAGTTGTCATTGTGATTAAAATAAAGCAATATGAAATGAATCTTGTCAAGGTGTGATTACCAAATTGAATGCTATGAGTAGATGTTATACCATATATTATCGCTAATCGTTATAGTTTTTACGGAATAAATTTATTGACAATGGTTGTAAAAATAACTTTTTTGTGGAGAATTGATAACCATTTATTTTGTTGTGGAAGGTGGCACCAACATCATTTTAGCATGAAAATAGCCTAAAAAGTAGTATCATCCCGTGAAACTGTATACTCTGCAGAAAACTATTTTTCCGGTTTTTAATCCAAAACCCTAAAAATTATAGCATAAAATAGGAATATTTAGCTTTTAATGATATTCATTTGAAGAAGTATAATAATTATGCATTCTTATACTTATGAGTTTGCACAGAATATAAAACACCAACCAATCTTTGCATTATGTAGCATAATCGTCATTCATCATCATCATCATCATCATGCTCTTCTCTCGAGATTATACACAGCGCAGCATCTTCTTAACTGCTTGCCAAGGAACCACATAAAATTCCCTCTTTGTTAGCTAACCTTACATTTTAGTTTCATTTAAAAAAAAGTTAACACAAGATAAGTTGTTATCAGCCCGCATTCATCTTGTCTCTTCGCTTTCGCTGCATCTCTTTGTTCACTTGTCTTGCTACTCAACTCAATGAACGTCTCACGTCCACCATCTCTGCTGCGGGAATATTGTGTTCTCAGCTCAACTGCTACTCAACCAAAACAAGTAACCCATTCTGCTAACCCTTCCAACTAATTAACCAATTTAATGCGAAATTTGCGTATTTTAATACAGAAATTAGTTTAACTACTTATTTAACTGTTTGGAAAAGTATTGCGATTATTTTTTTGAGGGGGGCTGAGTTTTTTGGGGGAAATTTGGTGATTTTAGATTGGCTTGTTGGAGTAAGGAACCAGGTGAGTTGTGAGGGCGTTTTGAACGTGGGGGATGAGGGGGGAAGGGGGAGAAGTGATTAATTAGCTAATTAATTGGTTTTTTGTGGTTTTTTAAACAGGTTGGAAGTAAAAGGAGGTTAAAAATGCGTCCTATTATGGCGAAACCGAAGCCCACGCTCATTTGCTTGACCAGCAGCAGCGAAAGCGAGGATGAAACCAGGGAAGGTGACGAACAGGAGGCTCAGGGGACTGAGGAGGAGAGTAAGTGACGATTTTAATAAAGTTTTAAGATGATTTGTTAAAATTCGGGGATTTTAATGAGTTATTTTGGTGTGTGTAGAAAAAGGGGATGAGAAAAAGGAGGATGGAACTGTCGCTGATGCTGGTTCTGGTTCCAAGGATGGCGTGCCATGGAACATTAACATGGTTGACATTCCTTCGGACGATAGTAACGATTGGGTGCCAACATCTCGTACCCGAAAGCGATCAAGGGTGACAATGACACCAGAGCAAAGACGACGGTATGATGAACGCAGAGGATCTTTCTTTCTTCCTCCTATGCCGGATACTGACGATGGTGAAGCTTCTGATGATGTCAAGAAATTTAAAAGTGAGGAGGACAAGGAAGCTACTGTGACTTCTGAGGAGTCTGAGGAGTCCCCTGGTGCTTCTAAGGAGCCTGGAGTACCCACTACACCTGAGGCCACTGAAAGGCAAGAGGAGGAGGAGGAGGTCTCCCCAACGGCTGAGCAATCTCAGGTTAATCAAGATGAAGAGGACTTCCCGTACGTTTGGTGGGACGAATGAGTAAACATGTAATCTCTCGTGTTAGTTCAAATTCAAGTCAATGCAAAGTAGTTTCAGTCATTTTAAAGCTTTTGAATCGAAATTTTAGGAAAATGTATGTACCTTTGAGCTAGATAATCCAAATCCTTTTAGTTACCTGATGACACGAAAATGTCAAAAATAACTTTTATCTAGTCAATTATCATGTGACAAATTATAATCGTTTTGTGTTAATTACAGTATTTATTGTAGCAACTTGCTGTGAAAATCTCAAAGTTTAATAGGTTTAAAAAGTAGATTTTAGAGTTGATAATGTTACAAAAAACGAAATGCTTTTTTAAAGGTGGACTAGTTTATTATGAATTTTGATAATTTACACTAATCCAGAATACCTTTTTGCCTATTTTTGTTAACTAGTTATTATAGTTACGTTATCTTTTCATGAGATGTAAAATGGTTTGATTTTATGAGTGTGTTTTGAATTGTTTTATGAATGTAAATTGTGTTTGTGATTATTAAAATGGTAGACTTTTTGTTTAAATAACCACTTTCAACTTTGCAATGAAATCATTAATAGTCAGGTTATTAGCATAGTCATTTTCGGTAGCTATTCATTTTAACTGGGAAACTGTATCATGAAACGGACCATTGCAATGCGCATGTATTTAAATACTTTGTAGTTTAGCTGCATTATCATCATATTATTCTGCATCAAGCTACAGTATTTTATCCAGTTATTAGTAATTTACTAAATAGGCACTATTTACTACAGAATCGTAAGCTATTTACAAGCATTTGTTTCCACTTTTTATGGCAGTGAACGAGGCCATATTTTTTTACATCTGAAATACCTAGGCCTCACAGGCTCAAAGGCAATTGCATACTTTGAATTTGAAAGACATTAGCAAATGAAGGTGCTTTTCGTGCATGCTAAAATGATGCTGATGATGATGCCAGCTTCCCCAACAAAATAAATGGCTATTAAAATTCTCCACAAAAAGTTATTTTTTTAACTTTATTCTGTACAAACGATAGCAATATAATACATGCATACACATACAGCATTAATTTTGGTAATGAAACTTGACAAGATTCTTTACAGTTACAGTTGCATTATTTCAGTTTATGAATTATAATTGACTAAAATCTAAACAAACTAAAACTAAGCAATCAATCCATAAACCAATCCAATCATAATAGCTTATAAAAAGCTATTTAAAACCAACTACATTTTTAACAATACAATCCATCCGCATAAAGAGTAAAACACTACTAAACAGGAACTGCTTAAAATAATCAATATTTACATCAAAAGCTCATCCACAACTTACCAGTATACAAAATTAGAACGGGATAGTTACAAAATGAGAAAATAGTTTTAAGATCATTTGAAAGTGTAAATGGCTATTGAACAAACTGAACATAATAATTCCATAAAATCTCTAAAAAGTCAGCCCCAAAGACAAAAACACTTTAAAGGAACTGTTTATACCGTGTAAAATACATGGAAGCATTAATCTTCAAGTTAATTTGGAAACTTAGCAGTTGTCACCACTGAACAGTTTACAAAATAAATGAGAAACTGGTACTAAGATCATTTAAAAATGTAAATGGCTATTGAACTAACTGTAAAATACGTAATATCGAAATCTCTAAAAAATCAATTTCAGAACATTTTCCTTCCTTCTTCTTCTTCATTTTCCATTTTCTACTTAGCTAAATGAACCGTCTTACGATGCAGTCTCAAGGCCGCCTTAGTCACAAACTCAATCCGTCCACACTCATGACAAGCCAACTTGCGAGACTTATAGGACACACGATGAACCTGCTTGTAGTGAGTTTTCAGCACATTGTGTGCCACAAATCCCTTAGAGCATAGCTTACACTTAAAAACCTTGCCATTGTTTAGCCTCTGGACATGAGTTCTGGCCGTGTTCTTCTTGTTGAACTTGTGTCCACAAGCGCACTTAAAAGTCCCGTCTCGACTGCCTTTGACTTTGACTTGACATACCGTTAAATAGTGCACTGGCCGATGAGGTTCTTGTGGATTAGCTTGTGGCGGGTCCACTTGTCCTTGTGGAAGGTCAACTTGTCCTTCGGGAGGAGGGTTAGCTTGCTCCACCAAGTTTACAGGATTGCGAACAGGACGACCACGGTTGAAAGGACTGGGCTTTAATTTCTTCTTGGCCACTTGCCCATTTTGCTGAGCTGTACCATTTTCCAATTGTTTTCGGGAAGGTCGTCCACGCTTCTTAGTAGTCTTTATCGGTGGCTGACTTGTCCCAGGGGTGGAGTTATCATTTGGAGCTTCTTTTGGAACAGCTAGACCATTCTGTCCATTAGCTTGCTTTAAAACAGACTGCTTAGCTGCCTTGGCCAATTTTTTAGCTGTTGGGACTAATCCACCTCGTCGACCTCGCTTCAGCGCTTTTCCATTGATGGCCGGCTTTAAAGCCACGCCGCGTGGCTTCTTCTTCGCAAAACCACTAAAAATAAGAAAAAAAACACAAGTTAGTACTTTGAAGTTCATTAATACTTTATTATTTTAAACTAAAATACTTACTGCACTTTAGTCATGTGCTCATAAAGTTCATGGTTGGTGGGGAATATTCCCCCACAACGGCCACAGCCATATCCCTGGAGATGCTTGATGTCGTCGTCCGTCAACTTGTGAACACTTTTCATGTGTCGGCGGAGATAGCTCAGAAATTCAAAGCGTTCCTCACACAAGTCACAATTGAACTGAGGTTCGTGGCCTGTGGGAATTGAGGTTTGTTTTTTCCGTTGCCTTTGACGCCCTTGAGGCCCTTGAAGCCCTTGAATGCCTTGAGATTCATTAGTAGCTTGAGCGTTGGCAGTGGTGGTTGGGGCCACGCTTAGCTTTGGAATTTTCGGAGGACGCCCCCGTGGTCTCTTGAAAATGTTGATGCTGGCAGTTTTCTTTTGAATCTTTACGGCAAGAGGCCTTTTGCGAAATCCGGGTGGTGGCGGTGGGAAAGCAGCTTCCTGTTCCATTTCGCCATTTGTAATGGGCAGTTGATCACTGCTCCTGCTGCTAAAAGATGCGTTGGCTTGTGCGGCATTCATGGCTGCATCCTCCTCCCTCATTCGGGCTATGGCTTGAGCTGAAGTAGACGCAATTGCAGGAGGTGGTTGCGCTGCTAAGGCTGCTGCTTCTTTTAGATTTTCCAAAGCTCTTTCCTTAACGGATTTTGGCATAGGTCGGCGTGCAGTCATCGGAAGTGATGGCCTTCCAACCGGTTGTCGCTGCGGTGGCAATGGTCGAACTCTAGCAGCTCCTGATGTCAACGGTCCAGAATTTGACAAGCGGGGTGCTGAAGATCCTGCAGCAGAAAAGCGAGGGCGTTGTGACGGAGGACCTCCTCTTGCCAATGGCACTGGTGCACGTATGGCTGATGGTCCAGCTGCTCGTGGCGGTGCAAAAGGTCGTGATCCAGGGGCTGGAGGTGGTCTCATGGTATTAAAAGCTCTTGAAGTTGATGCGTTGGCTTGCTGTGGACGTGAAGCTGCACTTGCCGTTGTCCCAGAACCAGAAGGTCGTGGTCGTGGTGCTGGGGCTCGAGGTGGTCCCATCAAACCTCTTGAAGTTGATGGAATGGGTTCCTGGTTAGGTGGACGTCCCACACGTCTTGGAACTTGGTTCTGAAAGTTGCGCTGTTGTGAAATAGGTCCAGGATATCTTGCCCAATCAGACTGGTTCCCACCCGAGGCACTACAAAAACAAGTTATTTTTTACAAAACCACTCAACTTTTAATTTTCTTTTAATTCTAATTAAAATTGATAACTTACCCAGTTCTAACGGCCACTCCGACTCCTCCATTTTGACCTCCAGTTGCTGCTGCTTTTGGCTTTAACCATTTTTTATACGGTTCCTTTCTCTCCTCCAGTTGTCTCCTATAATGATTCATGCAGTCAACCATTAGATCGTAATCGCCCTGCAGATTGTCACGCTGTATAGTTAGTTCCTCGTTTTTCAGGTTCAAAAATTTGTTCCTAGTCCTCAGACATTTGAAACTAAACTTCAGCCTGTCGAAATCTTTCTCTCTTTCCTCGCATTCATGAGCAGGCCTAGGGCACAAGGGACGATCCTCCTCCAAGTTGTCCAACTCATCGTCCAAGTCGTCGTTGTACAAGCCGTTGGTTGGGGGCAAGTAATCCAAGTCGTCATCCAGTTCATAAAAATTATCCTGAAAGTCCCCCAAAAGCTCTTGCTCTTCCGGTGGAACCCAGTCGTCCCATTGGTCAAGTCCCATTGGTGGATCCAAAGGTTCCATGCCGTCCAGATCATCGTCCACCAAATCCATTCCCGGTGGATCCGGTTCCAGTGGATCCCCCAGTTTCCGCGGATCACCCATCTGTAAAAATAAACACAAAAAAGCGTTAAAAACCGTTAAAACACCTCCTTCCCCCTTAAAAAACCTCACTAATTTTCTCACTTAACTTTACCTCAAATCTCAGCTCCAAAAAAAACCCCAAAAAAACTGGTGATTTTTAACCTCCCAAGCAATTCACACCCTTTAACTACTCACAAGAGACAATTAGTCACTTGAAAAACCAGCGATTAAATTAATTAGTTGGTTAAAATAATTCACACGAAAAAAATAGTTTGTTGGTTTGGCTGACTGACTGATTGGCGTACGTGCTTGTGTGCTGAGGGCTGAAGAATGAATAGGTAGGTGATCTGCCGAACGAAAAAAAGCACAAGAAGAAGCTGACGACGACAGAGAAGCTGCCACCGAGCCAAAGAGAGAGAAAAATGCATAGAGCAGTATAGCACACAGGAAGACAGGGATAGAAGCTTTCCTGATTTTCGTCCCCTTTTCTCGGCGTGGACAAAAGTGATCCTAAATATAAAGTTGGAAGCTGAGGTGCTGGATAGGTCACTTTTATGATTAATGTTATTCAGAATTTATGAATGGTTTGTATGACCAATGTATTAACGAGGATTATAATCTTGAATTGATGAGCATTGTTTGTGTGGCACCTTTCACTCCGACCCTTTGCCTTTTTTCTTTTGTTACGAGTCTAGTCCAAATCTAAAGGAAGCAGAAGGGTTCTTTCAATGGTATGGCTATATTTGTATTTGTGAAGGAATGTGTAGATATGTACCTAACAGTAAATAAAAAGGCTTTTGAAGTAGTGAGTTTATACATGCAAAGTTTCAATTTAGTAAAATGAATGTGCATAGATTTGTAGATGTAAAAGTAGATGAATCAGTGGAGCAAAGAAAAGGAGCAAAAGGTACCCTTAAGACTTACAATACTTGAACTTCTTAAAATTTCTTGTTTGGAATTTAGTGCTTAAAAATAGTGTTTGGAAAGGGGAAAAATTAGGGTTATTCTTTTGGCTTTTGGGATAGCCAACCGTAAGAAACTGTGGACGGTAAAGGAGCACTTGAAATGTATGTGTGTAGCAAAGTATGATATTGCTTCTATTATTCTGTTGACTCACTTTACTTTTCTGATGCTGAGTTAGTGAGTTACGGTTAAAATTCGTGTTTTAAAGATATAATGAGAAAATCTAACGAATTTCGATGCGCAAAATGTCATGCAAAATATCCTAATGTATTATCCTTTAATTTGCATACAAGGATAATGCATGAATCTTGCTGGTCATTATTGATTGCACTTCTGACTACAAAAATTGAAAAATGCTACCATTTCAAGATAACTTGCGGAACAGTTTGCATCCTAAACTAGATTAAATACTTAAAGTAATATTAAGTCACAACAAAGATGGGTAGTGAATCAGTCTCAGTTGGGGCAGATTTGCAAGTTGTTGATAATTGCAAGGTAAAAAGTTTGTTTCGGTCCATGCACGATTACCTAAATTAGTGTTGAAAGTTTGAAAGAAGTGGGTTTGTATATTGCATGAATTACTTCAAACTTTTAAAAAATATGGCTTTATTATATAAATATAAAGATAATATAAGAAGACTCCGAAAACTTTAAAGAACATTTTAAATTTTTAAAAAAGCATTTTAACTATGTATTTACCAATTGATTACCCTATTTGCTATTTATGCTGGTTATTGTACAAATTCAAACTTTTAATTGGGGCCCTCTAAGCGCGGGGCCCGGGTCGACTTCGAACTCTGCCACCCTCGGCGCTTAGCCTCTGTTTGGGGTAGCCAACCGTAAGAAACTGTGGATGGTAAAGGAACACTTGAAATTGAAATGTATGTGTGTAGTAAAGTATGATATTGCTTCTATTATTCTGTTGACTCACTTGGGAGTTATTACGGTAGAGAGAAAATGCACCTATTTACATCGCACAAATTTGTAAATGATGCCTAGTTAGTAAATTACTAATAATTGGTTAAAAAACTGTAGCAAGATGCAGAATAATATGATAATGCAGCTAACCTACAAAGTACTCAAATATATGCACAATGCAACGGGCCAGCAACTACTAAAAAACAAAGAAGACTTAAGACAATTGAAAGTTATTGAGTAATTCATCATTTTTGGGGCAACATGTCACATTTATTAACTTTTCATTAATTCAAACCAAAGACCTCATGCTCCATATCATATAATTAACAAAGTATTATGTATAAGAAAATGCAGCATTTCTTCAAGACACTTCAATTCCCCTTTCTGCATGTAATTCCCCTTTGATGCTTCATTAGCATCCCACGGACATCAAACCTCTCACCACATTTCCCACAAGCAAACTTGCCCAAATTATAACGAACATGATGCACGTTCTCCACATGCGCCTTCAGATTTCCATGCACGTCAAACTTCTTGGGACACCAATCACACCGAAAGATCTTGCCACTGGTTTTAACCCGAACATGATTCTGGAAAGCGAAGCGATGATGATAAATCTTGCCACAGACACAAGGATAACGGGCTTGTAGTCCTTTGGGATCCCTGCCAACCAACTGGTGCTTGTCCACGTTGACCATGGTCATCGTCACCTCCATCATGTTCTCATCTTCGTCATCCTCTAGCGTAATCACCTCTGGAGTCTTTGGTGGACCATTCCGCTGTAGTTTCATCGCTGCCATTATTCTGGCCCGCTTTTTATCCTCCAGCAATTTCGTCAGAGCGTCAATTTTCGCCTGCTCAATGGTCTTGTCCGTTTCTTGATCCGCTTCAAGTCGCAGAATTAGAGCCCGTTGACGATCCACTTTTTCCTGCCATTGGACAATCTCCAGGTTTTGCTGGGCGATGATTTCCTTGGCTAGGGCCAACTGCTTCTTTAAGGCCTCCATGATAATTAATTTCCCCGGAACTACTTTTCAAACTTTTTTAGCTTTTTAAATGCTCAAGTCTTTCTGTCAAGTCGCAGAGCAGAATGAAGAAAGCTTTCAGAATGTTCTGGCTTGTTCTAAAGTAACCCCGTCTTTTTGGCGACTAGCAAGTATGCATTTTAATGATTTTAATGAAAGCCAACCTTTTAGCCATTCCCATTTCCCCAAAAATGAATAGGTACAAAACATGACTATGCTAATTACATGACTATTAATGATTTCTTCATTGCAAAGTGCTTATTTTTCTAAACAAACGTTTTATTCTCTACCATTTACGTAGTCTACTATGTAACAAATACATGATCAAATTACAAATTAGACTTGAATAAATAGTGAAGGAACTAACCGCTAGTTTGACAGAAAATACATCAATTTTTCGTTTAACGCAAAAACATACTCTCAACAGGCATAAAACTTATTGTTAAAACTGCATCACCTTTACAGTACATTATACCACCACTTCCAAAATGTACGTTTGAATTTTTACAGTGTTTTTTAAAGTTTCAATTATTAAAAATCTGCTTACTACATAACAGTTAGTATTTGTAACATGATAGTTAATTAGATAAAAGTTAGTTGACATTTTCGTGTCATCAAGTAACTAAAACATTTTTGGTTTATCTAGCGCAAGGTTTACAGCATGCTATAGAAAAAGTCTAACATTTTTAAAAATCTCAATCACAATTTACATTCATCAATACATTCATAAAATAAAACCCTTTTACATCTCATAACCAGATAATGTGACTAATAACTAGTTCAACAAAAAAAATATGCGTTTTTCGATTAACGTAAATTATCAAAAAACATAATAAACTACTCCACCTCTAAAAAGCATTTCGTTTTTTGTAACATTATCAACTCTAAAAAATGTACTTTTTAAGACTATTAAACTTTGAGATTTTCACAGCATTGTACAGCAAGGTTTTACGTTTAATACTGCAAATAGTACTAAACGATTAGAATTTTAAAATTGATAGTTGATTAGATAAAAGTTATTTGAGATTGGCTTCTCATCAGGTAACTAAAAGCTTTGGATTATCTAGCCCTAAGGTACATAAATTTCTTAATATCTCGTTTCAAAAGCATAAACAGGGTTTAAACTGATTAAAACTAGTTGCAATGACTTTAATTTTACATAGGTGAAGCAATAACAGATTCCGTGTTCGTTGATTCGTCCCACCACACGTAATTTTCATCAGTTTCAGGCAGCCCAGCACGTATGCGGGCTTGCCTCCTCTCTTCCTCTTCCTTCAGATATTGTTGATGTCGGATGGGAAGGGGGACCAGCCTCGAATCTAGGGGGGAACCCTCATACGGAACAAAATCCACATACGGTTGACGGGCGTGAGAAGCCGGCGCAGAATCCAAAATGGCTTTCACGAGATCAGCAATCGCTGGTGGCGCAGGTGGCGCCGGTGTGCTTCCTGACGCCGGTCTGCTTCTTACTGACAATCGCCTTCGAACCCGCGGTTCCGGAGGCTCCTCGTCACTATCTTCTTCTGGGATATGAACAGAAAGATATGACGAAACTGGCAGGGGAGACTCAGGGCGTTTTTCCACTTCGTCGTCACTACTTATGTCAATCACAGGAACCTTCTTCAACTTGTCATCCTTGTCAGCGGACATTGAACTCCACGAGCTTCGAGATGGTCTAGCCATAGTGCTTGAAACTCCCGATTTAGGAGTAGAGCGCTGGACACTGGCAGCCTTCGGAGTACGTTTACCAGACCTGCAGACACAATCAAAAGAAGGAATAAATTACCTAAAAAAGGCAAATAGCAGTTTATAAATACTTTGTAACAGTTTTACTTACCCCCCTGGGGTTTTCTTTGGAGTGGCCACCTTCGCCACTTGACTAGAACCCCCTTTGGCACCAGCAGCCTCCTTAGCCCCCTTGTCAGTTCTATCATCCTCCTTCTTCACCTTCAAATCCCCACCATTTCCTACACACACCAAAAAAAATTCATTAAAATCCCCAAATTTTAACTAATCATCCATACAAATCATGCTTTAACTAAATCAAAATCGTCACTTACCATCCGAATTCCCCCGACTCGCCACCCTTCCCCTCTTCCCTTCCACCCTTGCTCGCTTTCGGGTAGGAGGTGTTGGCACCCAATCGCAATCGTTACTATCGTCCGAAGAGATGTCAACCATGCACGTCACGTCATCCTTGGAACCAGAACCAGCCTCAGCGACAGTCCCATCCTCCACTTTCTCATCCACTTTTTCTACACACACCAAAATAACTCATTAAAATCCCAAAATTTTAACTAATCATCTTTAAACTTAATTAAAATCCTCACTTACCCCCCTCCCCAGTCCCCTGAACCTTTCTTTTTTCGCCATTCCCATCTTTATCCTGGCTGCCGCCCAGGGCCCCGCAATTTTTTCTTAGGTGGCGCATCTTCAACCTCCTTTAACTTCCAACCTGTTTAAAAAACCACAAAACCACAATTAATCAACTAATTAATCACTTGTCCCCCTTCCCCCCTCATCCCCCACCATCAAAACCCCCTCACAACTCACCTGGTTCCTTACTTCAACAAGCCAATCTAAAATCACCAAATTAACCCCCAAAACTTTCAGCCCCCCTCAAAAAACTAATCGCAATACTTTCCCAAACACTTAAATAAGTAGTTAAACTAATTTTTGCACTAAAATACTTAAATTTCCAATTAAATTGGTTAATTAGTTTGAAGGTTAGAGCAGAATGGGCTACTGTTTTGGTTGCTGCAGCAGCAGAGATTCTCAGCAATATTCCCGCAGCACAGTGGTGAAACGTGAGACGTGCATTGAGTTGAGTAGCCAGACAAGTGAACAAAGAGCAGAAGCAGCATCTTGACGGAAATGGCCCAGTTGACGACGTAGATTTCGGTTCACCTTCAAATAACCTTCTGTACATCGTTTTCCATCCGATTTCGTAACAGGTAATCCGACCACTTCCGATCCGTACCTGTTGCCGTTACTATTCGGACACCCACTCATTATTTCCCCTCACCCCTTCCAAAAATCTCCCCACCAAATAAAATACGACGCAAAACGACAATTTTTGCTATAAGCACAAGAAGAAGCAGTGGACTTTATTTTATCTCTGTAGAATTTTACACGACATCATCATCACCTCATAATCTCGATCATCATCATCATCATCACAACCAGAAATGTATATAGAATGATATATTATTATAATAAGTTATTAACTTGTTTAAAAATTAGAGACTACTTTGGTTTTTCCCACTACAATTTTTCAATCTTTTTTTTAAATCCGTGTTCCGTTATTAGCCTTAAACATTCCTTTGATAAAACCACAGCTCTTTCTTAGCAGTTGACAGTATAATCATCAATCACATTTAATTCGTACCATGTTGCTTGTTGCTTTGAAATAGTAGTTGAGAGTTTTAATAGCTAGTAATACATAATTTGGTAAGATTGGTAACCTCTTCTGTTTTAACCTTTGACACAATTGACATCATGACACCTGGCTCAGCTTTTTACTAATCTAGTTTTAAGTGTTTTAAAAACACTGACTTAATTTCTAGGTGCAATTTTTTTGCACTTTTCTACAGAAAAATTAAAATTTCTAGAGTTTTTTTCTGCAAGTGGCGAAATAAATAGAAATGCGAAAAATTTGATAGTTTTCAGATCATTTCCCCTCTAGCTTCTACCTTCCAACTTAGTCAGGTTCTGACCAGTAACCTGAGTTATCAGATTCTTCGGCTGGTTCTTCGACTGCACCTGATCCTGACCCAGAAGCAGAAGTAGACCCAGACGCTGAAGCAAAAGCAGACCCAGCTCCTGACCCAAACACAGCCCCAGTTCCTGAAGGAGATGGCCGAGAAGTAGGAGCAGCGTCCATTTCCTCATCTTCATCCCTTGGAGCCTTACGCTTTACCGCCTTAGGTCGCCGTGGTGGCAATGGCATAATGGGTGATAAAACTGGCATCTCTATGTCAAACTCCAAAGTAGTCTGATTATCTTCTTCGTCGTCGTCAATTTCTTCGTCAGCCTCATTGCCAAAGTCATAAAAATCTTCGGCAAAGTCGTGACAATCATCGCCAACATTGTCACCATCGTACTCCTCTAGGTCACCATCCATGATATCCCCGCCATCTCCCATGATGGCATCATCATCAATCGGGTCAACCTCACCTTCTAAACCCTCCGCATCGTCATCGTCCTCCTCCAAATTTTCCTCCTTCAAATTGTCATCCTCCAAATTGTCCTCCTCCAAATTGTCCTCCTCCAAATTTTCCTCCTTCAAATTGTCATCCTCCAAATTGTCATCCTCCAAATTTTCCTCCTTCAAATTGTCATCCTCCAAATTTTCCTCCTTCAAATTGTCATCCTCCAAATTTTCCTCCTTCAAATTGTCATCCTCCAAATTTTCCTCCTTCAAATTGTCCTCCTTCAAATTTTCCTCCTTCAAATTGTCATCCTTCAAATTGTCATCCTTCAAATTGTCATCCTCCAAATTGTCATCCTCATCTTCGTCATCATCTTCATCCTCCTCGTCTTCGTCATCATCCTCAGCACAGTCCTCCTCCTTCTTAACATACGTTTCCCCATCGTCATCATCATCCAAAGTTACACATTCAATTTCCTTAGGATTCTGTTGCGTTTGCACAGCTTTTTCCTTCAAACCCGAGACGGATCCTTGTCCTTGTCCAGGCTCTCCATTTTTCTCCTTAATCTTCGCCACAACAGCAGCAAACCATTTCTTTGCCCTGGAAATCGTCTCCATTGACCTTGCCTCCAACACATCCAGATTCGGCCAGTCCACATCGCAATGCAAACCCAAGCAATGATGACAATCCTTCAGATACTTCCTGGCACAGGCTAGATGAAGCACCGCTGGACACACTGGACACTGGAGTCCATTCAACAAGATCATTTTGCAGAAGCGGCAGTAGCCAAAAGCAGTTGAGCCATAGACGTTAGTCAGCACAGGCTCGAAATTTTTAATCGACCGAAATCCAATGGTGATATCGTACTCTCGGTCCTTTTCCGGTTTTTCGGTATCATCATGTCGATACACTTTGGTCAGATATTTCATCTGGATCATGCGCTCAATACAGCTTTCCGCTTGAAGCTTGGTAAACTCCTTAAAGCCAGTGTCAATGTTAACACAGTCCATAGGACTCACCAGAAAATTTGGACTGCGCAAGATTATCTTGTCAGCGATGAGATTAAAGAGCTCCAGTTCCGCTGGCGTCAAATAGGTTTGCATTCTAAAAAAAGGAGAAAAAAAACCCAAATAAATTATTTCTTTAAAAAAATGTCATTTTTTTGGTAAAAAACCCAACTCACTGCAAAATGGGCTGAAAACTTTTAATCACAAACACGTAGTATTTCACCCCAGTGATTTCACAAGTTGTGCTGCGAATCACCAAGTCAAACTCTTGTAAGCAGTAGTTGATCTTTCGAACTGTTGCTTGAATAAACGGGTAAATCTTGGATGGTAGTTTTTCTTTAAAATAAACAATCAATCAATTAATCATTCAAATTTATACCAAATTTCCAATCATTTTTTTTACTCCACTTACGTTTCAAGGACTTAGCGCTTTCCCTAAACAATTTTTTCACTCCCCGGGCGTTCATATATCCCGCATGCATCATTCCCTGAAGCACCAATCGATGAAAGTCTGTAAATTCCTCCAACTTCATTATGCATCTGCAGACATCCTTTTTGTTTGATTGATTAAGCACCAGTTGACTCAGTTGGGTAGCAAGTAGCTCATTACTTGTTAGCTTAGTTGGGTTGCTGAATAATGAAGTGGCACTCCGTTTCTCGGCGTCCTTGTTGGCAGCAGCGGCTGCTGCGTTGTTTTCCGCAAGGGCTTGTGCTGAGGTGCCCGGACGTGGACTGGGTGCAGAGGCTTTTGGAAAGCGAGATTCCTGACAGTCGGAATTGTTGTCATAGTCAGCTCCAGCTTTGGCCATGTCCACCATTTCAATTATGCGGGGAGGCCGAGGGGTCATGGATGGTGGGGCTGTGCCAGTGTCTTCAGGGGACAGGGAAGGTGGACGTACCACGGGAAATAGTCTGGCCAATGGCCTGGGTGGTGGTGAACCCATTTCAATGTCGCCCTCCACCTTGGAGGTTGACAATTTTGAGGTGGCAACTACTACTGCAATTTTTGCAGTGGTTGCCACATCCGAGTGAGTGCGTTGTGCACTCATTTAACTTTTAGTTTGGTAATTTTCTCCAAAAAAATTAATTTTTTTTAAAAGAGAAAGTTGGAAAAGTGGATGTAAGTAGAGTAAAGAAAGTAAGGTGAGTGTAGTGAAAGTGTGCTGAGTGCAAGGGAAATGGTTTTTTGCGTCTTTTGGTCTGGTTTGGTTAACGTGTGTAGGATATAAAAGATGGGAATATTATGTAGCGCTGGAGAAAGTTGGGGAAGTGTGAGATGGATAGGTTGAGTGAGAAAGTGGAGTGAGGGGGCTGACTGGGCGCAGAAACCCTGCTTTGGCCTTCTACGCACCTTGGCTACTATTGATTTTTGCGGAGGTGGGTGAAGAGAACAAGAAGAAGAAGAAGAAAGGTGAAGGATGGGGAATTATGAGACGTGGACTATTAAATGGTTTAATTTGTGGCTAAATAATAATTAAATGAAAGTATGGATGATTATGAAAAAAGTACATTTTATGGAAGTATTTTATTTGGTACTTTTCGTTTTTTTGAATTTCTGCCTAAAGCAAAAGCAAGCAAGCATATTATTGATATAATGGCAGTAAATTATTTTAAAATGTGCGAAATTATTTATTCCGTTGAAAATTGAAATTGGGTACAAGCTTGGGTACAAGTTAAAAGAGTGGAGAAATGGCTATATAGAAAAGCAGGTTGATGTTGTGATGCTGGTTTGATGCGATAAAGGATTATCTGTTGATAGAGTTGCTACTTCTACGTCTTCCCATCCATCATCTATAATCCGATGCTGCAGAGTGTAGAACACGGTGCAGAAGGAAGTGAACAAAGAGTACCATGTACCATCATCATCATCATCAACAAGTAAATAGGTAAATGAAAGTACATTGGTTATGTAATGTTATCCAATCTTCAAAAATGTGCTAAATAGCTAAGAAATATGGAATTGGAAATATGTGAATTGGACCAGCTTGTTTGTACTTTGGTTGGATGTCAAATGGACATTGTCCATTGGCTTGTATATTTTTAAAGATAGCATCTTTATCGCGTCATCACCAACGGTTATAAAAAGTTAGTACATGATAAATGATGGGAAATAAAGTTACAAAGCTGTTTAAAAAGTTTTATGTTAGCTTCAAGGATTTTCGGCTTGTTGGCAAGCTATCTTCCCCACTGATGATGCTGTTGCTGCTGCGGAGAATACCCATTTCTTAAGCAACAGAGCAAACCTGAACAAAGATCATCATCATCATTATCATCATCCTCACAGACACAAGTACATAACCAAACTTGTTGTATATTCAGTATATTGTGTATAGTACATAATAAACAACCTACTCATTTCATAATCTGTCTGTATCCGATTTTCTACTTTTTACTGCGACATAACTCGTTATAAAAACTTGTGCTTTCACCCAGCATAACAATTTGTTACGAAAATCTTCAAGTTGATCGACACGTCGACACAGCACCTGGCCTAAAATGGTCTTTAAAATGTCATAGGTTAGCTTTAGGTCCAAAATATATTCCAAGTGTTTTATACAGCCTGACAATGCATAATGTACTAAATATACATGGAACATCATTTTTCAAAATTCTTAAATCCTAAAAAAACATTTTGGTAAGCTTGTTGAACAAGCCTTGTTCCCATTTCACCCTACCTTTCTACCTGTCTATTTATAAAACTTAAACAATGAATTCTAATCATCCCACAAATGACAAATTGTTCCCCATTCATTCAAGTCCTCTTGAGTTTTTTATCTCTGAGCTTCTATTACACAACAGTCTTATGCTCAATTAGCCATGTACAAAAACAATAGCCTAATTTTGCTATTGAAAAATCCAACTTATTGAAGCATTAGGTAATCCTACATATTCAATACCCTACCAATAAATAGGCATGTACAAAATCCTACAACGCAATAAATTTTTATCCTTGAACAACCTTCTTTCTAAGCTTTCACCAAGCTGTCTTTTTATTCGCTTCACCCACCTAGAATTTTTGGACAGCATGTAAAGATCATAAGATCACACATCATATCACATCACCATCACCTATTTATTTTTCTCTTTAGTGTCACTTCTCCGAAAAAGCAATGGGAAGCCAAGCTTTCACAGGGAATTGATCTTTATGAAAAATAGGGGAAAAATAAAATGTAATTCAAATGGCTTACTTTAACCTACAAGCTTATATGACATGAAATACTAATAACCCATCATACTCTTCAGGAAAAAAAACAAGATTGAAGATATTTGCATGAAAATTCTTCTTAATTGCTACCAAACAAAATAGGGAGACAGGGGAAATATCCCAAAAAATGTGTGTGGGTTTTGTACAAGCTTGTTACATATTCCAATTTCCAACAAGCTAATGATGTCCCGATGTCCCAATACAAAAGTGTTTACGAAAAAAGTTTTTGCATTAATTTCTCCGAATTCTAAGTTTACCCTGAGAGATGATTTTTTACCTCTACAGTTACAAGTTACAACACCAGGAAGGAAGGAAAAAGATCCAGAATCTTCGATGGAATACATTTGCACGTTGACACATACAGAAAAATATTATTTTGGGTGTTTATTATTTTTTAAGATAGACAGGTATGGAATAAGGCAATCTTTTTGACCGAATATTATACATCTTAAGAAAAACACCTTTGCTCATTTTTGTACTGTAAGGTTTATTATATGCGCCAGCATGAACTCTGTCCTTTTTTGAAGCTCTTCTTTTGAAGTAGGCAGCTAATATTAATATTTTGTCGTTGTCGTTTGGTATCGTGAACAAACGATAAATCTCGATTTGTGTCTCTACCTGGCTAAAAGAGTATTATCATATATTATTTTATTTGGTGTGAGGATTCCTTCTTTTGAGGATTAGCTGGCAAGATTTTTTGGCCACTTTGGCTTTCTTTGGAAGCTGGTGTGGTATTACGTATTATCTTTTTGGCCCGAGTAGACGCAACTTGAAAAATTGCTCCTGAGTAAAAAAAATCGAAAGATTATTTTTTAAAGTGCAAATTGCTGCATTTTTTTTTCTATTGATTGATTTGTTTAAAGATTGATTCAATCTGATTGATTGATTAACGGCCTGAAAATAGGTCACAGCAGCAAAATGAGTTTCCGCCACAGGGCTGGCTTGACCAACGACTTTACGGAGAATCTCACTGGCTATTACAGGTTCATTGTGGACTTGGAAACGGAGGATAACACAACCCGGACTTTTGTCAAAGGCTTTGTGGCTCGGGATGTGGAGAACAAGTTTTTCGGGATTCTGGCCACCGCAGTGGACACGAAGGAGATATATGATGAAAGGGAGGACGCCACCAGTCAGGTTTCCGACATGATCTTCAAGGCCTGCTTGAAACTGGTTCCCCAGAATATTCTGGACAAGTCGGAGCATTTGGAGTTGCAGTTATGGCGTGTGGAGGTTACTGAGATGACTGGTGCAAAGAAGAAGGACAAGAAGGAGAAGGACAAGGAGGAGGAGAAGGAGAAGGAGGATGACAAGGAGGATGACAAGGAGGATGACAAGGAGGATGACCAGGAGGATGACCAGGAGGATGACCAGGAGGAGGAGGGGGCTGCTGGTGGTGCTCGTGGTGCTCGTGGTGCTCGTGGACGTCGTGGTGGACTTGGGAATATGGTTTTCCCGGTTCCGACGATTACCATTGCTTCCCCCGGGGGAACTACTTCTACTGGTACCAGCACCTAAGTTGGCGAGACGTGTGGAGTGTGGAATGGTAAGTTATTATTTTTCTTTAAAAAAAATTAGTACTGCATTCTGTTCATAAATTTATGGCTTATGTATTCATTACTTGCGGATTTCAGAGGAAAGCAAAAATATTTCGACCCTAAAAGATAGTCAACTTTAGTTGAAACTTGAGAGTAGTGTGAACACAGTCAGCAAACTACTTCGTTAGTGATTAAGTGCATGTATCAAAATGCCCCAGAATCATGTGGGTATAGTCTAGTATCATCTATATTGAACCCTGACATACATACATGTCTAGAATAGTGCTATAAGCATTCAGAAATATCTCATTTACAAGATAAGTATTAATTATTTCATTTATTTAGAATAATTATCTATCTTTTATTTACAAAAGTTTCTTTTAAATAGAAATAAGAAAGCAAAATAAGTTGGAAAATTTAACTTTTATTATCATCTTCCGTTATTTTAGTGCATTGACTTGGCTGTTAGTTGAAAACTAGTGAAATCAGATTTTTTTAGTTGTTATGTCAACTTGACTCGTTAAGGATAAATATAACTTATATTATATAAGCAGCAGCAAAATAAAAATACAATTTCATTAGTGTGTAGTCTACAGTCTGCAATGGCTGGTATCACAATGCCCCATTAAGTCTTACGCGTAGTCTGATGTACACGTACCTATAAAAAGTGAATGACGTACCTAGAATGAATGTACCTATCTTTCTAAAAGTAAAGTAGAGACTTGATGATGTACATTGTACATCTATATAACTATAGGAAAAATAGTAAATATTAATTAAAAGAGTATCCAATCATTGATTTTGTTGATTTATCAATTGTTTCAATACTTTTACAAAATTTGAAATGAAAATGACAAGAGGATATAGAATGCATTTAGTACATTTTGTGGTGAAAGGAATATGAATACTTGATTCAATTGTTGTAATAAGTTGTTAAATTGAAAATGTCTTTTGTTAATTATTACTAATTATATTATCTGGTATTGACTAAATGAGTTTTTTGGTGGTTGAATTGAATGTCAATTTTCCCAAGTAGATAATAATGAATGGTATATTACAAATTGAATAGTTCATAGATACATGCATAATGCTTAGTTATATAACGGATAAGATTACTAAATCATTTATTTTGAAGATTAATCTATTTTCTGCAAATTCATAAGAAAACTAAATTCAAGTGGAAAAATAATACATGGTTTTACTATGTACTTTTTTTATGTTTGTTATAATTCGTCTAACAATTGTTACTGTTTTTCATACTCAACAATAAGTCATTTCTTTTCATTTACAATGAATTTCATTACGTTAAACATATATTTCGGTTGTGTGTGGAATATCAAATTTTTGTATATGGTTTTAAGTAGTAATACATATAAATACATTATTGACATGTTATAATATATGGTTTGAATCTTTTCTGATATCATGATTTAGAAAACAGTTTATTGCAAATATCAAGTAGTCTTTGTCTCTCTGTATGATTGCTGCTGGCTTAAATGCTTAAATAACTAATAAAGTATTCGTTCAAAACCCAAATTTGAAAGTGGTGAAAGTTTTTTTCATTTCTCTTACAAATATACATTTTCATACAAAAAGTACAAAATAAAGAACAAAATCCCCCAAAAAATAAACTTGAGCAATATTTTGCTTAAAGCATATTAAGCATAAAAATGGTACAAAAATAAGTCTTATGACTAATAATTCCTTAATATGACTATAATAATAACTGGTTCCAGTCCATCAATCAACTTTAATCCTTCAGTAGTTCCTGCAAAAAGTAAAAAGCCCGTGGCGCATCCTTCACCATACTATCCCAGCTCACTGTCCCGGCAAGCCTCTTTACCTCTTTTTTTGCGCGGCCGAACTGCAAACCAATTAATAATTCTTTTTCAAACCCAAATAACCTTCACTAAAATTTAAAACGTTGCACTTTTTCTAAATCTTTACAAAACATACATCTAAATTGCTAAGTCGTCTAACAGCAGCTATGGCAGGGGTTATGACATCCTCCGGGGTAATGCCTTCACGTCTCAATTCCTCAATCTGTTGGGAGACTGTGGTGACCAAACTGTCAGTGTCCTCGTCGTCATCCTTCTCCTCTTCGTCGTCATCCGCCAAAGGATCTTTCATTCCACTTCCATCGTCTACATCGAACATATTGTCAATCGAAATCTCATCTTCCTCTAATTCATTCCCATTATCGTTCGGTTTCGTGGTCATCGTCACTCCCTTTGTTCTAGACTGTCTGGCTTTGCCCTGTCCAACGGTTCTTTTCTGCTTTGGTGGCGGTGGCAAAATCCCCTCATTTTTATCACTGGTTCGTTTCCCAGCAGCGCTTGACGGTTGACTTTCCGTTTTCTTTTCAATTCCAGAGGTTCCTGGAACAGAACTCAAGGGCTCTTTTGGCTGTGGTCTGTTATTCATAAAACTCCCTTTAGCTTTAGCCTGGGGATCTAACAACCGAACCGTTAGTCGCTCAGAAGCGAGTGCAAACAGGTCCACAAATTCACTCACCTTTAAAACCATCAAAACCAAAAAATAAATACGAATGTCTGTATTTTGGGAAAACTAAAAGTGCATTAAGTAAATCCATGCATTAGGTTTTATCATCCTACCGGCTCATTTGGTTCTACCAGCCACCAGTTTATTGCATCTTCGCTTAAAGAAACCCTTACTTGTTGCTGAGACGTTATCTAAGAGTTAAATGAGATGTTAATTTTTAAAATTAACTTTTTTACAATTAAAATGAATAAAAAGCGACTTGTACCTCTAAATTTAACCGAGTAGCTAGCACGTGTCTCCATGTGGCTGCCAATGGTGCCAGAATGTCCACAGGAGCAGGTAGAATGCAACGGTGCGTGATAAATCGGACTGGAATTGAATTGGCGTCTGTCATCGCTGCTGCCATGGTGCTGACCTGTTTCTCAACTTGACTAGAAACTTGACTACTGCGAGCAGTTTAGTAACAAATTGTACAATTAATTTAAAGCTTTCAAAAAATATTGAACATGAAATAAGAAGATTCCGGGTAAATGGAACAGGGAAACAGGTAGGAATGCATAAGACATCCAAACTTGACTGGCATGTGACTCCAAGAGCTTCAGGTTTCAAGCTTATCTCTTAAAGTTTGGAGTTTGGCTGTAAAGCTGAAATAGTGTGGGTTGCCCCAGCCAAACCTTCTAGCAGCCTAGTACAAAGAAACTTTAGGATGCTATTAACAAAATGGTATGAAAATATGGCATTTCTTAAAATTACATGTGTCTAATGTATAAATTATGCTATTAACTTAAAATTATAGCTAGATAATGTTGCTGACACGTTAAATAAATTAAAAAATTCGTAGCAACGCTTTAGTTTTATTTTAATTGTTTATTAAGATGTTCACACCATATGAAAAACTTTTACCAACGGGGAGAATCAATGATACAAAATTAAAATTTACGATATAGTACAATAGTGTCGAAGAAGATTCTTGATTAAACTTCCGCGTTGGGGAGGTTCATCTTGGTTCTGACCTTTAGAATCCATCTGTTGATTAGATAGTAGAGAACAAGCTTCGATTTCGATTTGAGATGCTTCTTCAAGAGTAGATTCTTCTGGGGAGACATCAATCATGCCGGTGTCTTCTTCAAAATCCTCCACAGGTTCAACAATCTCTACAGGTTCCGATTTAACCTGCCATCCACAGAGAATTCTGAGTTCATCAAATGTTATGGTAGATTTTTTTTCAATCAATTCAATTTGGCTCGCCATGGCCAAAGACCTGATCATCCAAAAACAAACAACATAATCATTAGCCACATTTATTAAACAAAGTCCATCAAAATAATTGCTCGTTTTAATTTTAAACAAGGCATAAATAAAACTTAAACCTTTGAGAATTTTCCATGCGGACGTTCTTTGGATGAAGGTCCTTAGCAAACGGTCCAACGCCCGTTTTCTTCACTCTTAAATTACGTACGGCTTTGTTGATCAATTTTCGACTTTGATCGACGGCATGGCTTCTTTTGACTTTCCTTGGGAGACGGTATCTTGCCATAATTATCCTGTCAACCGAAAACACAAAAAGAAACCGATTTTAATCACTGACCGTTATCAAAATAACAACTAAATTGGTTTAAATTAGTGCACACACACACACACCGAAATTAAACTTAACTTAAGTATTCTTGGAGGCAAACCTAATAACTAACAAAAGAAGGTTAGCTTACCAGATAAGCCGGTGGAGCGCCCAAACTTCGAAGAAGATTTACTTGTAATTTTCAATTTTAACGAGCAAACTTTAAAGTTTTGAGGAAATTGCGTGGTTTCTTCAGCTGACTGACCATAGAAAAGAGAAGGGCGACTACCGATGCTTTTTCCCTGGACACTTGCGACACCACCTAGTGAAGCGTGTATAGCCACTGTCCACTACTCGGTTTGTCAATGCGTACACGGACGGCTCTGATGTGAACTTGTGAAGCTTCTATTTATAGTCAAACAGCTTAACCTTGACCCCTCCAAAGACAGGATAATTAACGTACATTAAGGACTTTTAATTCTAATGTACGGACCTTTAACCTTTTAAAAGTGAGAATTACACGTGATAGCTAATTATAGAGCTATTTGTAGGTTGTTTTAGTGATTCGATTGGATTCGGAATCTTTGTGGCAATATCAACTAGTCATTTCTTCAAGGCGACATTTTCTAAAAACGGGTGATTTCGTATGAAACTATTAAAGACAATATATGGTGTAGCATAGCGTGGTAAATTCTTCATGACTGAAATAATTACATTTTCAAGCAATTAGACTTTGATTACGGGAAAATGATTTGGTCAGTATGTGATCATCGTAATATTGGCTCCATGCACAGTATCACGTTCTACGCACTTTTAAAGGTTTTAAGGAAAGGGAAAATCAAAGTAGCTCAAGCGGACGCTATCTTTTCTCTTATTAAAATATGTCAGCCACGGGAGAAATTTCATTTTCAGAAATTGCCTTCTTTGGTGTTATCCTTGTCGCACATATCATTCGGAAAGGGAATTTGTTACATGCATGCCTGGAAATTATAGGTATCTTTCAAAGAATTTATTGAAGAGCGAATCAAGACGAGAGAATTTAGAAATTTTATGAATTTATTTATCATATACGTACTCGTACTGGGACTACAATTGGGGATTGGGATTAGGAGAGCTAATGGAGTTTGAAAGATTAAGTGTTTGAGCTGCTGCTTATAGCAGTTAATATATAAATTTTTGTCATTCTTTAACTGTCGGTCCGATATAAAAATATATAAAGAGCATAAGCACATAAACTTTTGAATGAGTTTATACTTTACCTAAGAAAATGACCAAAATGAGCACATGTCACAATTACTTTGACTTTTTTGACGTTATATGGACATTCTTTTTTGGTGTCAACGGTTTTAGCCAAAAAGACTTAATGAATAGGCGATATAATTCTTAATACCTATTTATTCTTTGTTCAGAGAACCTGTAACTCGGCTTAGTTTGGATTTAGATCCGTGAATTACCCCAGCTTTACAAGCGCAAAGTTGTTCTCGCTCCCTCCGCTGCCCAAGGACACAATGTGCATTAGAAGCTTCTTCGAGGTAGAGATGCTACACGTGCGCATGTCCTCGTGTCATTAGCAATTTATATGGTTTTGCTAAATTTTAGTTTTATTTAAGAAAGTTAAATAGTTTATTAAGCCAAGTGCCATGGAACTGACTTTGTATTCCGGGTCTGAGCTGCCCTTTGACAGCTACCAGCTCCAAAATTCGAAAAAGATTGTTAAATCTCTAAATATACCAGTTAGCACTCTGCAATCAACTTCATCATCCAACTTAACTGCCAAGTTTATTACCAAACTGGAAGGCTTACTGTTAGCTCATTCGCATTGGGAGGGTAATAAACGGCAAAGATTAAGCTGTCATTCTATGTAAGTTTTTATGAAAATGATGTATGATTTTATTTTAAACCAAGCCAAGTATCCTAATTGCATGATTTTTGTTTTTTAGGCTAAGGCTACGTCTTTACTATGACCCGGTTACAAGGTACGTTGCTCCCTGTGTGATTGACGATTCCAGAAAAACTGGTGGGCTGTTGAAACGACTGGCAAGGATTTGCGGAGGTCACCAAAACGTTAGGGCCAAACTGAAACTGGAGTTTGGAACGGAGGAGGATAAGATGACGCTAAATTGGACAAGTAAATTATTTAAGAAGTTTTTTTAAGGGAAATTAGATGGAATGATGATAACTTGGTATGCTAATTTAGATTTGGAGATGCAAAATTCTGAAGATTTGAGCTATGCTTTTTCGGAGAGTTTCAAGTTAACCGGAAGTTTGGCTAAAAAGTGGAGTAATCAAGCTAACTACTTTAGTGGCACGTTAAGCCTATCTTTAAAGCTGAACTATGAAGCTATGAGCAAGATTCATGTGGGCAGTTTGGGAGATGGGGCATTGGTCAACCGGAAGCTTTTGGAAAACGCGAAATTTTCTGGGGATGCGTTGATTGTGCTGGAAAGTGGGAAGAAGTTTTACTGTCACAAGGCCTTTTTAAGTGGTAAATTTTTGAAAACTTAAAAAATGAGCACTATTTTTGCTAAATTAATCAATTATTTTTATAAAGCTCATAGCGAAGTACTCGAAGCAGATCTTAGAAGTCGCAGGATGATAATGCAGGATATTAGCGAAGAAGGAGTAAAGGCCATGCTGGATTTTCTTTACTGTGGTGATATTGCGATTCCTTTAAGCTGCTGCGAAGTAACTTTGGAACTGTTAAGGGTTTCGATGGTTTATGAAGTTCCAAGATTATTTAAAGCTATGAAGGAGTTGGTTTTAGACAGGGAGCATAAATGGTTTAGTTTGGGGAGTGTGGTCCACCTTTTGAGATTGGCTTGGAGCAGAAGACAGAAAGCAGAAGAATTGGAAGAGTTAAAGAAAAAGGGAACTGCTTTGTTTAAAATGTAAGTTAAGTAGAAAATTTGAAGTTAATTTTAGAGAAAGATGAGTTTTTGAAATAGTTTTTTTGTGGAAATTTGAAAGGATTTCTGTGAATGAGTGGATGAAGTGTGCTGAACTAAAACGCGAGCTGAACTTCATGGACAAATGTGCAATTTTGGACAAGACTCTTGTATGGATTAAGTTGCTAAAGGTGGCGGAGGAGCAAGGAACTAGTTGGTTGGGAGTGGGTGAGACCGTTAAGAAATTGATTGTTGAAATGAAAAGTAACGAGATTAGTGTAAATGCGGCGGTTCAGCTTATGATGCTAGCAAATACAATGAAGAAGGTGGAGGGTTTCAAAAAGCTGAAGGATAAGGCCGAGGCTGTGTTGAAATTGTAAGATGGTTATTTTATAAAGTTTGCTAAGACGCTTGGAAAAAATGATAACAAATTTTTAGAAACTTTAAAATTTAATTTACAGAAAACCAGCGGAAGAACTCAAGCAGTGTTCACTGTTTCGGGAGTTGGTTAAATGCTCAGGAATGACCGAGGAGACGCGTGCGTATCTATCCAAAAGGCCATTAAATATGGCGTTAATAAAAAATAAAAATAAAAATAATGATTTATTTTTTAACTTTATTTTTTAACGTTAGTTTGGATCCCATTTGGAGTGAAGTAGATGTGAATATGTATACTTTTTGCTTAAAAATATTTAAAGAGATGGGTAGTTATTACTGATCCTTAAAAATGTTATTTGTACTTGTTAGTTTTTTCGTTATAGTTCTGTTTGAGTAGCATAAGCTTTAATATATAGTAGATGAACAAAAAAGGATTTATGAACTACACTTACATAGTCAATTATATGTATGTATCAGACCAGTACACTTCTATTGTATTCAATTGAGACTTCAATTATAGTAATTTACTCTTATAGGCTAAACTTACTTTCGTATAAAGTACCTATGTCATTTTTTGTAAGGTTTAATAAAACATAAACAGTTTTAATGTAAAATATAAAACACACCGTAAAAAGAAGTAATTTAGGCAATATCTTGAAAACATATAAGGTTCTAGACTAGAAGGAACATTACATATAAGCATCTTTCTTTACATGTCAAAAGTAAAATAGCTTTAACTCGTACAGACAGAAGCTTGTGTAGGTGCTGCATAGAATAACTTTTACTTCTGGCTGGGTTCTTATGACTTATAATTTATATGTCTACATGTTAAGCTTTTGGGTACATGATAAACTACGATAAAACTATTTCTCTGCCATGTATTTTGTCATTCTTGTACTGACAGTTGCACAAAACAAGCGGAGAATCATATCATTCTTTTAGAAAAGTAGAAAGTTTCAATATTTCAATTTGCTTGTGAAAAATTTCTTGATTTTTAAAAATGGAAAAGAATACTAACTTGTCCAGCCAAGATCCAGTTGGAATTCAAGAGTCTAGTGAAGTTTACTGGCTAAAACAGGAACTCCTCCAAAGCAAACGCCAACTTTGTGAGCAAGAAAAGCACTTGGAAAAGGCCAACCAACTTATATCCAAGTGGATAGATACTGAACTTCAAAACAGCAAAACAATAGCCATGTTGGAAGAGTCCCTAGCCCAAGCCAAATCTCAATTAAGTGAATTGGAAACAGTGAAACGGAAGTTGGCGGCAAGTGAAGAAGCTAGATTGGCTGCGGAGTTAAAACTAGAACATTTAGAAAAGGTCAACTCGGGTCAAGAACAAGCTATTACTTCGGTTCCTGAATTTGACAAGGACGTGTCCATTTCCATAGAAGAATGTGTTACAGTTACCGAAGCTAAAAATGAAGTGCCAACTACTCCAGTGGACAATCTGGACGCTTCAGTTTTATCCACAAGAGACTTGGAATACGCCTTAGAAGCAGAAGACTATCAGGATTCAAACGACACTTCAATTGCCCTGCCTGCAACTGGAGAATCCGAGTTAAGATTGAAACTGAGAAAATCACAACGCAATCAATTAAACTGGAGCATTGTGGATAACCCACCGGAAATTGAGGAGGAGGGATATAATGGACATGAAAATGCTAATAAGAAGTTTAAAATGTAACTAAATTGTAAAGTATAAAAAAATCAGCTTTTTGGGTTATAAGTTACGTTACAATGTTAAATGATTTACTTTTAAAATTTGTACTTTGGTTTACGACTTTGGAAGCCTTGTTAAATTAAAATACTGTCATGACATATCATTAAAAGCTAAAAACTTGACAACTTTCTAAGAAAAATCTATCAAACTGGCTTAAAATCATTAAGTTTGTAATAAATTAGGCTTCATATTCTTTTCCAAGCTTTTTGTCCTGGTCACAAGAAGAAGCACCCAGGACCATAACCGACTCCGCTGAAGATTCACCTTGATCCTTCCCTATGGCCAGTGCCACTTGCTCTGTAAAATAATCCATTTCCGTTAAACAAACCGTTAAAAGCTATAAAGCTTTTTGCGATTTATCTCTAAAAGTTTAACAAACTCACCATTTTTCAAATTTAAGACACGATTGCATGGCTTCTTTGTCATCGGACCATTTTTCGGTTTATTAATGACCGTTGACGTCTCTTTCAAGGCACGTCCCTTCAAATTGTCTTGGGCTGAAGTTTTTACAGCCTCTTTACTTTCAGAAGTCATTGGCAAGTGATGCCCTTGGTCCTTTTTAATGCCGGTTTTGCCAAGGGGGTTGTTTAGGGCGAGATGAGACTTAAAGTGCACTTAAGGTCTTCTTCCGTTTGAAAGAATGACCCACATAACCGACAAGGATAACGGATTACAGATGCTTTCATCTGGCGCCTGGTGGCCATCTTCCCCTGTCAACTTTAAGCAATTTATCAAACTTATAAGCTGCCAATTGTCAATCATGATCATTCAATCATTAAATCTTAATTACAAAACTAGTTAGGAGTTAGATATAAAATGGACTTACAAAAACTCAACTAAACTTGGCTAATTTTGAAAGATTTTAGCTCGCCCTAAGGATTTAGCGTTTAGCTATAAGTAGTTATCTAACTAATCAACTAAAATCCAAGTTTAGCTTAATCACTCAGTCAATTAATCAATTTCCCCGACACATGTCAACTCGTCATCATATCATCTCATCGTTCATTCTCACAGACTGCCTGACTACCTGACAAGGAGCCGTCCACCAGAGACAACCATTGTCATACCACAATTCAAGCCTTGTTCCAAATCCTGTATAATTATCAACCTAATCATGATGACTGATAAGCACTTATCTTAATTTCAGTTTTTAGGAAAATTTGTAAAAATTTGATAACTTTGGTAACATTTAGTGTGTAGGTTCCCTTAACACGTAAAGAAGTAGGTAGCGAGGCGAGAGCTGGCTCACATTCACAACAATCCGTCATCTGGTGAAAGTCGTCACTATTGTCACTTCGTCATATCAACAAAAGCAACACAAATTGCGTCAGCGTTTAAAAAACTTTACAGTTCATTTAGTTGTCCGTTTAATTGTCAAATTATCTTTGAGACTTTGAAAATAAGGGAAGATTATGGATAAGCAACCGGAAGTCGTTATCTTGTCTTCGGACTCGTCTGAAAGTGGGTCGGGGACAACTGTGGGAGATTCCTCAAAGCCAGTGGGGAAAGCGGAAGGACTTAAGCCGAAAGACGACCAAGCCGGTGACGATAAGATGGAAGGGATTTTGAAGCGGTTGGGAATTCGGTCCACTGGATGTTACAAGAATGACAGCAAGCTTGTGTTGGACAAGGTAAGAAGATTTTTAAGGAATTGGTGTAGTTTTAGAATGATTAAGTAGTTGATTAAGTTGTCTAAGATTTTTCTGGATTTTTTTATAGTTTTTGACTGAGTTTGGCAAGCAAGAGCCTAAACACTTGGACAAAATTAAGAAAAAGTTTTATGACAAGTTTGACCAGATTAAGCAGTGCTCTGAAGGGGTGTACTTGCGTTTAGTGGAGGAAATGGAACAGGCAATTTGGCTGCTTCGGAACACAGGGAAACCCTGGCAAGCGGCTCAAAGTTTGATGAATTTGATAAAGGCTGAGGCCCGTTTGGATGAGCAAGGTAAAGATAAGGCTAGTTTGGAACAGAAGACTGATAAGCAAGTTGAAGAAGAAAGGGAGCAAAAGAAGGCTGATTTGCGACAGAAATATGAAAAGCAATTGCAGGTAAGGCAAGGATTTTGAAGTGGGAAGTTGGAGTAACTTTAATTAAGATTAATTCTGATGTGTCACGTTTTTCTACAGACAATTAAACAGAAGATTGAAGAGTTGGACGAAAAAGAAGTGGATTGGGATGCGGAGGATGATCATAACTCGACGTACATTCTGGCTGATAAGTACAAAGCAAAGTAAGAGTTGGCATGAATTTCTTTAAAGTTTAATTGATGGATTGTTTGGAGAGTTTTAAATTGATTGCTTTTGTGATTTAAATTAATAGGTGGATGAAAAGTTATTACAAGCTTTGTGAACTGTCTGATTGTCACCGATTAACGGGAAGGCCTACGCATACTCGGATTACTTTGGAAAATTACGATGCAGGTTCGGGTTACAAAGCTGTGGATTCCGCTGTGGAAACTTATATCAACAAGAAAGAGCTTCTGCAGCCGCCTGACTACAATGACATTGTTGGAATTGTATCTAAAGTTAATGAAGATGACGGCTTGGGATTGCTAGAGGAGCAAGTTGGCTCCACAGCAAAACAGCTTTTTCAGAAGATAAACAGGATTATTCATAATCGTCGAGTGAAGGAGTATAAAGTGACGATGCAAAGTTATTTCGCACCTATTCGACAATCTGAAGCGCCATCAGTACCCTCGGCTAATAACGCACTAGAACAGGATGACGACCAAGAAGCTTTGGTAAAACGATACATGGATCCAGCTGAGGAGGATGCCGAGCTGAAAGCGAAGCTTGAAGAAAATGATAAGTTTAGGAAGTCAGAGGATGAAATTTATGAGCGATTTTGCAAAATTGCGGAGGAGAAAGGAAAAGCGGGTGAAGTGGTTGTGGAAGATGAGGAGGATGAGGACGACGATGAAGACAATTCTGAAAATCTGGGGAATTTGGATGACGAACTGACTGATGAAGACGAGGATAACGCAAAGGGTTCGGTTATTGATGGTGGGAAAAGGAACTTGGAAGACGATTTCAAGGAAGAAGATGAAACTGACAAACAGGCTGCTAAAAAGATGCGCGGAGAAGATTAGTAGAATACCATCTGCATTTATTTCTGTAAATTTTAAAGTTTGTTGAGTTAGTTTATTAGTTTAGTAAGTAGCTGTTTAAAATCAAACTGTCATAAAACGAACTTTAGCTACATTTTGTACCTATTTTCTAAATAAAATGATAACCAACATTTTTGTTTAAAGACTAATTGTGTTTAACTGTGAACACAATGTGTGCTTTAATTAATGAATCAACTTTATTTGAGCATCATCATTGCAGGCTGTGACTGTGCTGCATAGCATCAAGTATTCTGCTTAGTGCATGGTCAATGGTTTAGATAGTAGCCCACATCACACTCAAGCTGGTATATTCTGTCCGCTGTCCGCTATGCACTTACCATACAACTTTGTAGGGGCGAAGTAAGACTGCACTAATTTTCTCTAAAATGTAATTGCCATTTTCCGGCTAATTGTTATATAGTTAGCCCTATCCAAAATGAAATCCTTATATGGAAATCGACTACGCTGAATCTAATGGTGGTTACTAATTTGAATTATTTGGTGGTTTTCACATTGTATTTGACGTTTGAAAAGTTGGATGTTGCTAAGCAGAGTTGTAGGTAGTGAATTTATGGTGAGATGTTGCTGGTCTGCAAGAACAAACCTCATAAATTGCGGTTAAAATACTCACGAGAGTTACAAAAGAAATGGAAAGGTAATCATTTAAAAAGCAAACAGGTAATAGGACCTGCAGCAGGTGCTTTTGACTACATATTATACTTAGAAGCAATGTTTCCACCGCAACACAAAATTAAATGCAGGCAGTCAGACATTCACATTCATTCATACAAGAAGAAGAAAACTACGTTTATTGCATGTACAATAGCTAATTAACGCGAGTCAAAGTCATTTAATTGTCAAATCTGTCATTAAAATGTACAAAACACAGAAAAATGCTGTGGCTATCTCATAAATGATAGTAACCGTTTAAAAGTGGAATTAACTCCACCAATAAATAAAGTAGCCTCACGAATTGCCCAGAGCCCAAATGTCTATGCACAGAATACAGAAATAAAGACAACATGTAACATGGTGAATGTCCAAAAGAAGAAAAAGCTATTTGGAACTTCAAGCCGAGTACTTGATGGAATTGAAAAATCTTCTGCAGTTGGAGGTGACAGAGGCGGTACGGAATCAGGAACTGATTCTGAAACAGAACGAACTCCTTTCGAAAGAAAACTGTTGCTTTTTGACATGCTGTTTGAACGCCATTTTAGTTCGAAAAGCAAATCCATATTTTTTGCACTGTTGGCTTTCAGCAGTGCTTCTACTTCTATTTAAATGAATTGAATATTCTGCTGTGCGTAAGATGATTTCATGTGAGCATTTAGCTGAAAAGCTTTGTGTATAGCTTATCACAAAACGGACATTGATGCTTGGGCTCCAACTTAAACTTGCATTCTTGTCGGAAACATGGGCCCACACATCCATTACCCTTTTCGGTAGGTTGCAGTCCGTGTGTACTTTTCATACGGGCCCTTAGTAAACTCGTGGCATAGCTATAGAAGCGTTTGGGACAAGCCGTGCAGGAAATTTGGCACTTTGTCACTTGTACGTGTGAAGTACTGAATATGCGTTTTTAAACTTATGGAAGTACAGAGCCGTTTTTTCAGCGTTCTTTATTCTCCTGCACTTGGCAATAGCGACTTTAGATTGCGATGACGATGTTGCTATAGGGTACTGTGATTATGGGATATTATCACAGTGATAACGCTGGCATGGTTGGCGTGTCCACAAAAGCGTTGCTATTTAGCTGGATAATAGCTTCAAACATCAGTGAGTACCACTTGTCATTACTACCCCAACCCTCCTGCTTTCTTCATGGCTCATGTTCTCACTTTCTGGGGTAGACTCTGTAACTATAAGCCAACGTCAACTGGTCAACTGGCAATTCTCCCAAAATTAAACTCTACTGTGCTGATATAAAGTTGTATCTAATTCAAAATGCTTTAAGACGATAAATCTAATTAAATCCATTTTTTTTGGATGAAACCAGCATCCAGCAATTGATTCATTTAAGCAATTTCAAAAGGTTTCTTGTTCTATACAGCCTTATCAGGACTGTAGCCTGTAAAAAGGGGATGCATGATAAACGCGAGAAAGTAGAGAGTGTGCATTTTTCATACAAAATTTACATAGTTTTTTAAACACTTTCATATAATTGTGTTACATAATGTAATTGCTTACTTTTTAAAAGCAGGTTGTTCTCAGCTAAACCAAGATAATGATTTTTGTATGAAATTCATACTATGAATTCTCAAGGCTATTAACTTGCGACTTAAGAAGCAAGTTATTAGTTTTGTCTGGTCCTTCTGTCTGTCTGTCTGTCTGTAGATGCTCTACAAGCCGCATTTTTCAACTTTTTTGAAAAATTCTTTTTGCATATTGTTCACAAGCATCCTCGCTCGGATGAGTTCGAAGATGGGCACCATAGGTCAACTCTAAGGTCAAAAGGTCACGACGATTTCAAAATTTTCTCAAGTGACCTATAGCATGCGGCACATGATTATAGATCAGTTTTTGATCAAATTAACAAATCGGATGTCAATTTTTCAAAATTCAAAATCGTATGGCCGTTATGGCAGTTTTTATATTTGAACGGCTCCAGAAGCCGCATTTTTCAAGATTTTTGAAAAATTCTTTCTGGAAACACTTTGCAAGCATCATTATTTAAACTTTTCTGAAGATAATCCCAAGAGGTCAACTCTAAGGTCAAAGGTCACGACGATTTCAAATTGTTTAAAAGTGACCTATAGCATGCGGCACATGATTTTAGGTCAGTTTTTGATCAAATTAACGATGCTGATGTTATTTTATCAAAGTGCATAAACGTTTGACCGTTAAAGTCCAAATAATCAAGAGATCAAGCCTTTTTAAGCTACACGGCATATAAAGAAGCAGTGTTTCTAGACAAATGAAAATTTGTTAGCAGAATTTCAGCATTTTGGCTACACATTTTGATCACAATGGTCGCAAGTTTGCTAAATATCCTGTTTTGCAGGTTTATTTAAAATATCAAAGGGAACGTTTAAAACAGTCCGTTTTGTGTGTATACTTAGCCCCTAGCCCGTAGCAACCATCCACTCGCATTCGGGGCTGTTCAGTGGAGTCCACTGTCCACTCATCAGCCCACAGCCCACAGAGCCAGCCCCGAAAAAACGGGACAAAATTATGCCCGGATAAAGTACCAAGCCAAAATCTTCCCTTTCGACAACGCAAGATGCAATGCTTCTTCACGGCACGAGTTCCAATCCTGTCTGTTCTTCTGGCGAGGCCTATGAAGCTTTTCTGAAAACCACTTGGGCCTCCCATCTTTCCCAAAATTCCGCAAGACGGCTCCGTCTTCGGAGAGATCGACGAAGTGAGATCTCAGGTGATTCACAATTCACACCATTGCCATTTCTGCTAAAAATTGTCCACAAATTTGCTGACTTCCGGTGAGTTAACGTTTATTTAAGAGTTAAGGCTTCTCTAGAATTGCACCCTCCTTCCAGATCCCGAAAGTGACGGTTGGACAGCCGAAAAAAGTGTGAATTTCCGTAGTAACTGTAACTGGTTGCGTCAACGACAAGGCTTCAAAAACGCAGACTTATTTCAACGGATTTTAACAGTTAATTGTTGCTTCGGTGTAAAGTAATTAGATTAAACCATGGTGGATACGGCGGAGATACAGAAGTTGATCGATAGTAAGATTTATAGAGCTATTTTCTGTTAAAATGTGTAATTAAGTTCGGGTGTAATTTGTACGTGGCTTTTTGTTAATTTTCAGTGGTCGATAACCCTCCCAAGGACTTTACGCAGAGGTTTGAGCGCATTAGCCAGTTAAAACGTGAGGTCAATGGTAAGTAAGCTGTGTATTTTAGTTTAAGATCACATATAATTTGATAGAGCCTTGGAGTGAATTTTAATGAATAATTAATCATTTTGAAATGTAGAGGCTTCCGAGAAACTGGACAAAAGGGTCGAGGCCTTCTTCGCAGGTTCTGTAAAGCAACCGAAAGAATACACAGCGATTGAAAAAGAGTTTGCCAAGAATTTGGCCAAAGAGGGTAAATGACTATATGTTTAAGTAGCATGATAATAACAGGTTGTAATTAGTGTTCTGGTTGTTTTAAAGATGAAATTGTTCTGATGGCTAACCGATTCAAGAAAGTGCTTGAACGGTACTTAAACAGTGTGCACGACAACCTGCAACGGTTGGAGGAAGTGGACAAAGAAAAGCTCTGGTGCTACTGCCAGAAGCCTTGGGACGTAAAAGTAGATCCACAAAAATCTGTCGGATGTGAGGGAAGGACAGAGGTAATTAGGTTTGCAATTTTAAGACTTAAATATTATTTAAAATGGTGTGAAGTATAATTGTATGGTAACGGTAATAAACCGTTTTTGTGTTTGCAGTGTCTAGGGCATGAGTGGTACCATCTCAAGTGCGTTAACTTGAACAAAATCCCTAAGGTATGTATAGTTTAACATTATATAAGTTGATTTAATGACAAATTAACTGGTTGAGTTGTTCTTAGGATAAACGTTTCATGTATTGTTTTTCCAGGGAAAGTGGTGGTGTGACGAGTGCCTTAAAAAGAAAAAGAATTTAGGTGATTTGCGAAAGAGGGAGGACGATAAAGCAGAAGCCTCACCGAAGCCGTCTACTTCCAGGGGACCAAAACGGAAGAAAAGGAAAATGTAACTGATTATTTTAGATTTAGAATTGATTGTTTGATGTTTGCAGATGCGGTCAGAACACTGTTCAAAATTATTTATAAGCAAGTCCGATCTTTATGTCGAGATTACACTTTTCCATCTAAATTCAAGCCCACGCTTTATGTAGTTATCTAAGTTGGTATTAAACTTTAAGAAGCGGTCCAACGTTAATCACTGCCATTACGTCCCGTTTACAACGAGTGGACCGCCAACTGCCTTCAGCTGCTAAAGAATAACCTTGTGTCCAGTACCTACAAAACTTACTAAACTTTAGTAACTAAAGTTGTTTTATTAATTAAATCAGTCACTGCGTTGACAGTTAAACGGAAAAGGAAGGTTTTTATTGCATCGTCGGTGCTCCAAACACAAACACGTAATGTTCAGTACTTCGCGTACAAGTACAAGGACTTACAGCAACACATCGTGTGTACTGGACCCAGGGCCAGACCCCAGCACGGATAAAGTACTTCCCAAAAACGCTTCCTTACTTTTGCACTTGCGTTGTCGAAAGGGAAGAATTTGGCTTGGTACATTATCCAGGCATGATTCTGTCCCATTTTTTTGGGGCTGGCTGTGGCCTGTGGACTGGACTCCACTGAACTGCCCCGAATGCGAGTGGACGGTTGCTACGGGCTAGGCTATGCACACAAGACGGACTCTTCAAAACGTTCCCTTCGATATTCTAAAAGCCCTGAGAATTAAGGAAGTGCTTTTAAAACATAAGCCTATTATTTCTGCAATAATATTATGCAACGCAATTAAATGAAAGTGTTAAAGAATAATGTAAATTTTTGTATGAATGCTGAATGCACACTCTCTTCTTTCTCGCGTCTATCATTCATCCCCTTTTTACAAGTGGACAAGTAACAAGCTACGGACTTAATAAGGTTATTATAGAGCAACAAACCGTTGGAAATGGCTTAAATGAATTCAATTCAATGCAAAGTTTAGGGCGACTTGTAAAAAGTTAAGTCGAAGGCAAAAGTGTTAAGAAAAAAGTAATACATTAGCATGCTATTTGTTAATCTTGATTCCATTAATTGGCATTCCACTTAATTCTAATGCGTTGTGTATTGTCTCTAGAAGCTTCGCTTCACTTTCTAATGTCTCATAGGTTTTAATTGCAGTGTCGCTGCTGAAATATAATTGACATGTTCATTCGGCAAGAATCTGAAACGCGTCTGCAATTTAAATTACATGCAAGGCTTCAGAAAAGATAGGTTAGCAACTTGCTAATTCTTCAGATTAAACTGCTACTATTACACAACAGGCTATTGTGGCATGCAATGTACAAGATAAGATGGAAGAAGTGAGCTTACAAGAATAATATTCTTCCTCAAAGCATGGAATGCCATTTATGCTTATATTACATCCAAGAAAGACGATTAATTTTGACTTATTGCCTTAATTAGCACTTTGGCCAATTGACCAGTTGACGTTGGCTTATAGTTACAGCGTTAACCGAAAAAGTGAGAATATGAGCCATGAAGAAAGCAAGAGTGTTGGAGTGGTAGTGACAAGTGATGGTATGCCACCACCACCACCACCACCTCCATCGACAGAGAATTCAACGAAGGAACTAAAAGGAGGAGGAAGCACGATGGAAAAGCCCTCGTCATTGTCGTCATCCCCAAAAAGTGTTGAAGAGCTCCAACGGGCAAATGAAGCTTTAAGAAAAGAGCTGGATGCTCTGGACCAGGAGATTGCAGCAGCAACCCAAAATCATGACATGATTCTGGACGAAAATGCACTCATTTCTTTGGAACTCCAAGAGTTTCAAAGAACTGCCCAACAGCACAAATCCAAGCTGGAGCAAGAGCTGCTCAAATACCTTATCGAAAATCGGGGATTAATGGAAAAAGTGAGCAAGCTCAAAGGTGGACTCAAGGAACTGAGTCAATTAATGTTTGAAGCTATTATCCAGCTAAATAGTAATGCTATTGTGGACACGCCGAACATGCCAGCGTTATCACATTACCCCATAGCATCATCATCATCCCAATCCCAGGAAGTCGCTATTGTCAACCAAGTGCAGGGAAATAAAGAACGCTGCGAGCGTCCCAGTGAGAACTTGAATCTTCGTCGCTGTCTGGAGTCAGGTCCCGTTTCTGTCCAAAATCAACAAAATCCCGAAAAAGTGACGCTTGCCATTTCCAGCACCATTCCGCCACCACAAGAAAGCGTCGCAAGCTTCAGAAAAAGGCTACTCCACAGCGTTGACACTAAACGTGAACACGAAGGCTTTTACTGCATTTGCGGTGCTTCCTTAAGCTCCAAACAAAGCTTAAAAACGCACATTCAGTACTTCACGTACAAGTTCCAGTTTGCCTGCACCGCTTGTCCCAAACGCTTCTTTGCCACGAGTTTGTTAAGGGCCCATATGAAAAGTACTCACGGGCTGCAACCTTCCGAAAAGGGTAATGGATGCAGAAGATGTGGAACCATGTTTCCGACAAGAATGCAACTTTATTGGCACTATAAAACGGTTCAGTAAGTAGAATCTTAGCCTTTTCACCTTAAAAATTAAATAAAAATGTTTAAAATTGCTATATATTTTTACAGCAACAGTGGTCCAATGGTTTTCCACACAAAACGAGGTCGTCCCGCCGCTAACTCCTCCTTACCCAAAACTAGTGCCCCTCAATCTTCGTCCACTTCCCGTAACCATTATGTCGGCAATCTACACGCTTTCAAAATACCCCACGGCTTGGACACCTCCAAATCTGCCATGCATCCCGGTGACACTTCCGTTCATTGCGTTTGTGGACGCAGGTTTAAAACGGATCAGTATCTGCAAATGCATATCAAGCACTATTCCAAGGAGCCCAAGCATCAATGTCAGTTTTGTGATAAGCTGTACTACAAAGCGTTTCGGTTGAATGCTCATATGAAATTATCTCATGCTCATCAGAATAGTCCTCAATTGGCTAGAAGTGGAACTGTGGCTGGAAGCCAACAATGCAAAAAATGTGGAATAGTTTTTAAAACTAGAATGGCCTTCAATCAGCATGTCAAGAAAATGCAGTAAGCAAAATAAATAAATTTATAAAGTCAATTCATTAACTAATTCGGGATTTTTGAATATTTCAGTAATCAGAAACCGGAAGTAGCTAAGGACACTCCACCTCCATCAAGTTGGCCTTTGGCTTGTGTAGAGCCACTTTCCACTCCAAAACGCCAGCGTAAAGCTCCCCAGAAATACCAGGACCATGATTATCTATCCAAGCACACTACAACTCACTCCTGTCCAGTGTCCACCTGTCAAAGAACCTTTTACCGTAAGGATCACCTTAAAAGACACTTGACCCAAGTTCACAAGCCATCTGCTAATGAATCAAGACCAATGGCCATGTCCCAGAAGAAGAAGAAGCCTGCAGAAGAAAAACGGGATGAACGTCATGGAGTTTCCGTGCTCAATGTAAAGTACGAAGAGTTCCAGTGTCTTTGTGGCAAAAGTTTCTCACGCCAATCATCTTTAAGGGATCACATTCGTTTGAAAAGGGGATTGATCTCCTTCTCCTGTCCTGTGTGCAAGCAGAGCTTTAACCGACATGACTACTTGAAAAAGCACATGCAAAGATTTCACAATTTGAACGCGGAGGGAACAATGGGTTGTAATTTGTGTGGCATGGGTGGATTTCAGGAAAGGAATGAATTGAACAAGCACAAGATGAAATATCAGTAAGAAATGCAATAAAATTGGAACACGAATGAACTATTCTTTAGAATTTTTAGAATTTTACAAAAGCGGTTTTATTAATTTCATTTCAGCAAAAATGCTACCGAAGAGGATCCATTGCTTCTGGACTAGTGAACGGGAACATTATCAAAATCTTCGATTTTCAAGACATTTCGTTTCTTCAGCTATTTTTCAAAATGAAAAGTATATCATTGAAATTTCCTTTAAAAAATTTACTTGATAACTTTGACAAAATGTAATATCATAATTATTTTAAAAATTACATTTTAAACTTTAGTTCATTATAAAGTCAGTAGCTTATTCTACTGAAAACTGTATGGAAGTGAATAATTCATCAAATAAATCAATCATCCAACAAATCCTTCTACTTTTTAGTACTAGCATCCTTAGCCATTGCTTTAACATGTCGTTGAAAATTCTTCATTCCTTTGTATTCCTTTCCACAATGACACAAGTGTTTGGAGGATGTTGACTTTTTAGCCCGTTTGGCCAAACCGTGGGTTTCCTTGGCAGCTTCCTGTTGAACTGTTACAATAGCAGGCTTTTTGGCCACCGGGCTGAAATGAACATAAAAAATGCAAAGATTATTTATTGTTCAATTTTTCATGATTTTGAGTGGCATAAAGTCTTTAGCAACTTACTGAGCAATTTTATAATGCTGAATCAGTTCGGAAGTTAGCCTAAAGAAAGATCCACACTGACGACATCCGAATTTCATCCACGGCTCGGGCTGGACTTTATGCACTTGTTTCAGATGCTTTCTTAAATCCGTAGCATATGCATACCGGTTTGGACACTGGGTACATTGGAACTGCCGCTTGGTTTGGAAATACTTTAAATGCTGGTTTAACGCTTCCTTGGACCTAAACGCAGAGCCACACATGCAAATCCATCCACACTTGCGGTTGTCCTGTTGATGTCCACTTTGTTCAGGAGTTTCTGCTTGACCACCAGAATTCCCGGTTTCCTCAGGTTGTTGGTTAGATGTACCCGGTTCCAGACTGCAACTCCTTTCGTTTTCTAAGGGTCGCTGGAGTCCCTTCAATTCTTGGTTCTCCTTTTCCAGTTGACTGATTCGGCCCTTTAGAAACAAGTTCTCGCTTTCTACACTCTGAATTTGCTCCTTTTTCTCGGCAATGGTACCGGTGGCTTGCTCCAGTTCAGCCTGAACCATTAGGCAAATGGTTCGTTGTACTTCCTCATCCTCCAGTACTTGGCTTAACGGAATATTCATGCTGAACATTTCAACTTTGAAAATAAGGCGTTTAAAAATTATTCTAGCTTCTGAACAGCAATTTAATGGATGGAGAAGCCACCGATGAAGTACCATCTACTATTTTCTTTCGTCGCCAGCAAACTTTTCTGTCGCTATGCACTAATTTGAATGGCCTGAATTTATTAACCTAATTTTCTTTTAAAGCTACTCATATTTTCGGCATTGTTCAATAGTTCATACTGCAGTAAATGCTGCATAACCCGAAGGTTTACGGATTCAATGACCTGACAGGGTCGTTCATCCTTAGTCCCCAACTTAGTTGGGGCACGCTGCAACATTCAAGTGAAAAGTGCATTGTTTTATGAGCTGCCTTAGCATCAATTTATGACATTTTATGGATGGAATGGATTTGGTTTGATCATTTTTATTAATTTGTAGGGGTAAAATGAAACATCATGATTTAAAATGTGAATGTCAAATTGTTAATGGAGAATTAATTATGAACAGTTATCTAGATTAACTGTTTCTTATCTTTATTTGAACACAAAACATGTTTTCTAATAAAGATTTTTCAAATTTTATATTATAGTTTGCTAGGTTTTTATTCTAAGTATATTTTAAAGAAATTAAGCTACAAATTTCTGTAATTTATAAAAATCTAACTGAAGAACCGAACTACTAATGCAGCAAAGTTGATGTATTTCCATCACTTTTATTATCTTGCTTTGCAATAAACAACTACATTGTGTTTATTCAAGAGTTAACCATGTTAATTAACCATAACAGAGACTAAGATTAATTATAATGGCAAAGCACGGGCATGTCCAACATGCCTTCTTCCCAACCAGAACAGAATAGAAATTTCAACATGGCTTTGTATGACCAAAAGGATAGCACTGAGCACGTTTTCTCCATATAAAGAATACTAAGTCGATTTCTTGGGGCATTTTGAACTACCTCCTGTGTTCCATGTTGAAGATTTTAGAAGTCAAGGAAATACCTTTCTTAAGGTAAAAATGAAGGTGAAGAATGTACTTTTTCGAAGCATACACTACCGTGCTTAAACCTCCGATTTTTTAACTACCTTGCTTTCTAGCTCATCGCTTAGCTAAGCCAACATCTAAACTGCCAAATACATATATTCTCCACCTTGTGCCTAAAACAATTCAATGAAAAATGAATAGAATGATACCTGCTTTATGATCATTGATCGAATGCTTCATGTAACAACTGCTTAACTTAATAAAAAATGAAGAGAAATTGTCGATTAAATGAAAAATGAATGAAATAAACTCATCTTGTAGTCAACTGTTTAGTTTGCTTACAAATTGTATTTATTTTTTAGTCAAAAGATTTACTCGAAAGATTCGAAGATGTTTGTTTCAAAACGTTACCATCTTCTTTATTATTGAATTCATACCTAATATTAAGTAGTATTATCATTACTACTTTTCCGTAAAAACTTTACAAAATTATTTAAAGTATTCATACACCGACACAGTTTTGTTTAAAATATTCAAAAGTGAAAGTTGCTCACTTTCATTTCAAAAGACACAATTATTACTAACGCAACTTGGTACTTAAATTATATCACAGCTAAAATTATATCATGACTAAACATGAAGCATTAGTTGTTGTCTTCCATTTCCCCTAAACTTCAGAAGATAGTTAAATCTCTCTCTGGTGAACTGTCTAAAACTTACAATGTCCCTATTAGCCATATGCTCCGGTATTTCTTCACTCCGTTCCTGCACCACAATTCCAAAGCCCACAGTTTTCAATTTGGGCTTAGCACTCCAAACCGGACATTGATAAAAGTCCTTTTGCTGAACAAGCCATTGGTCAATACCAAAAGGTTTCAATGGCTTGTCATTCCACTTCTTATTTCCTTTTAGTCGATTATAATGACGCTTGTCTTCCAACAACACAACATGTTCCAAATTTGGAAGCTGTTTGAACATCCACGCAAAAGGAAGTGGACCAACTGCCCCACCACGACAATCCCGCATTTCTAAATGTGTTACGTTTCCCAGCTTTGGTTGGGCAATTGGTGGGATGGTAAAGTGGGGATCGTTATGGTCGCAAACGGAATTATTGGAAACGTCCAAACGTAGTTTCCGCAACAATGGAAAATAAGTATGAAGTACGGTGAATAAAGATTGAACCCAACGGAAACGATTGACATTCACTTCCGTCAGCGTTATCTCCTGAAGATTGGGTGCGTTCAACTGCTCAAGATACACAAGAAAGCTATACTGATACTTTTGATCCGAGTCAGGATTGAGCACCATAACGTGAAGACTTTCCAACATGGGATAATCGTAATAACTGTCCGTTACTATTATTCCCGGATGTCCACAAATGGTTTGAAAAGATTTTAGCTGAGGGCCATAACGTTGGACAAACGTGTTTAGAAACCATTGCTCCACAGTTTCATAGCCTGTGCTGATATCAGTAAGCTTCAGGGATTCCAAATGGGGAAGATTTGGAAGGGGATTTCTTGTCACGTGAGTTTTGAATCGTCTTAGAGTTGTAGATTCGTCAACTGGGTCACCCAGGAAATTCTCAAGGTGGAGGTATTTCAGTTGAGGAACTTGCAGAAGGATGCTCCGTAATAGGTTGTAGTTGTCCAAAATGGTTTCTTCGACAGAGTGCTGTGGATAGAGATGAATGGAGGTTAGATGGTGTCCAAGGGAGGAAAGTAGGGAAACTGAAGCATTCCAAAAGTTGTTAAAATCCTCGGGTTCGTGGGCATCTCGGGTAAGGTATAAGCTTCCAAAAGGAAACGGGTTTCTTCCAGTTTGCTGGCGAGACGTGGTGTTCATTTCTGTACTAAACTGGGTGACAAGCAAGTCATCAGCTAGTCTTAAGGGTTCCAAATTGTGAGATTGGAGGGTGGACAAGGTTGGAGGTAGTGGATTGGTGTTGTCATAAAAGCAGGCCAGGTTTTGAAGATACTGATCCACTCCACGGTCCCAAAATATGCTGACTTGACGGCAGGTTAAAATGGAGGCTTTGTCAAGGTACTGGTACAGATGAGGGAAGATGTCCTTGAATAGCCACATGACCTTGGAGGGATGGAGGATTCGATTAAAATGTGGAGCGGCGGTGCACACACTTTGCAAATCGGTTTCTGGACTTTGGGAGGAGAATGCCAACATTGTGAAAATGATCTGCAGAATCTAAAAGAAAAATCAATCATGAATCACTATTCCTCCAGAATAAAATAAGTGTTCAATTGATTGTGCTTGTGGTTACCTCCTCTGGCAACTGTGGAACAGCCACTGGATTATCCGCATTTGCTCCAAGATCCCCTCCATTTTCCCCGCTTGATCTTCGAGTGGAGGTGGAAGATGAAAGAATTTTGGCTTTCTTCTGTCTACTCGTCTGCATAGTCCTTGCCATGTTGAAAGCTTACAAGAAACTAAATCTTGTGAACTTTTAAAAAGAATAGTTTTGATATTTTAAAAACGCCCAAAATAAAAAGTTAAGATGGATTCCGAAATTCGTAAGAGGACAGAGAGAATAGCATTCACAATCCACACTTGACAAGGTACAGATGAAATGTGTTTGGACTTGTGGTGATTTCATTTCCATTTTCTATACTAGTAAATGTTAGAGAGGTACTTAGGTACCTAAATCAGGCGAGAATAGTATACCTGTCAATATGCTAGAAGCTGGAGCAGTATATCGGATTGACAGTTTCAGTTTCAGAATGAATGGAGATGCTACTTTGGTGACTATACTATAGTCGTAGTGCACTGGCCATATTAAGAGTCTAGCTACTTTTTACATGGTGCATTATATGCGTCATTCATCATTGGTCTTTGTTCTGATGATTCGTTCCTAAATAGCAATCTAGGCATTAATTGTCATGCAGTTAATGAACTCCAGCTTATTAAAACAAAAACCATTTTATTCTTTTAAAATGCCGTTTCTATAGCACAGCATAACAACTTTCAAAGTGAATCCAACAATATTTCATTTTTTTCATATGGCTTTTACCATAAAACCAAATAATTAGTCATTTTAAAATGAACTTTTTAGATAGCAATTTAAGTACACTATTTACAAAGTACAAAGTAGTTACAGCCTAGCGAGTGCTAAACATTAGCATTAAACGAATGTGTTCTTGTAACCCATTTTTTTCTGCATATTGAGCTCCACACAAACACCGAAAAGTGCTGGAGTCGGAATTGTTCTTCTCAGGTACCATTCCATGAGACAAAGGCGCAGGACTTGCTTCCATGGGAATGTTCTGTGGGGTTAATAGCGGTGGAGGAGGTGATGACGATTCCTTAATGCTCACTGTTTCTTTTTTCATCAGGCTTTCTCCAGTTGGCATCGTCATTTCCTTATGTTTTATGTTCATATGACGCTTTAACTCCATCTTGTTTCGGCACCGTTTCTCGCAAAAGTTACAAGAAAAATTCATACAAGCTACAAAATAGTGTACGTGAGAGTAAAGATGTTTCGCAGAAGAAAATTTCTGGCCACATAGACAATAGCAGGTTTTGCTTTTCGATTTAGAAGCGTCCTTTCCATGGGTAACGCCCCGTGTGTCAACTGCAGTAGCACCTTCACTGAAGTTGGAAAAGGACATGGTGGTTTTATCAAGCATTGGAGTTGACGCCACACTCTTTTGCAAGGGAAGTAGAGAACGACGGTGGCTGTAAAGTAAAAGAAATTTAGATTGAGAATTAAAACTACAAATATTTAGTGCGACTAAATGTTATAGGTTAACTTTCTTACTGTATGTTTTTGTAGTGGGCCAGCAGAAGCATTTGAGTAGGAAATGTTTGTCCACACGTTCTACAACCGTTGGTTTTATTGTACTCCATATTATGCCGACATTTCATGTGGTCCCTCAGCTTCCCAGTGGTGTAAAACCGGCGTCCACAACTTTTCACCGTGCAGACAAACTTGCCATTATTCTTGGAATTGGAGTAAATGATGTGATGCTTCAAGTTCCATTTCTGGTTACAGCGTGTGCCACAAACGCAATAAAATCCTTCGTCTTGACGAGTAATGTCCACTTCGTGTGTAACCACCTTCTTTTTACCCGGGAGGCTACGTTTCTTCTTGGGAGCGGCGAAGGAGAGGAATGGGCTAAGAGAAAAGTATTTTTTTCCTTTGACCACAGTGCTTCTTTGAGATCGCCTTAGATTATTATCTGTGCTTTCACTTGGTGATAATTTTGGCATAGGAGTAGTAAACTGGATATAGTCCACTTGTGGAACCTCAGCTTTCCCCGCTGACATTTCTTCTTTTTCGTCACCGGTGCCACTGGGTGTTGGCAGGTTGGGCGATGAACACTCTGCCAAGTCAGCCTTTGATTCATTCCAGCTACCATCGCCATCGTCATCAATTTCTTTAGCCATGTCAGTAAAAACAAGATTCACCATTTGAAATCGTCCCTTAATAGAATCCAATTTGCTTTGAAGCAAATTCAACTGCGTTTCACTTTTCTCCAGCTTTTTATCCTTTTCTTCTACTTTTCGCTTTAATTCCACGTTTTCCTTGAAGAGTTGCTCGTTTGTCTCCAAAATGAGAACATGATGTTGCTCCACTTCTGCCAAATGCAGCTCGAGAAGCTTTTTCAGCTCTAGATTTTCCGCTACAAGCTCTAAATAACTTTGCATTCCTTCGGGGATGTCCAAACTGTCATCTTCATTCCTGCGCACTGGAGTGATGGTTGGAGTGACCGTTGGTGTTGATAACAGATTTGTGGGAGTTGTTAAGGATGTGTTAAAACTGTCATTGAATTCACCAAAGCTTGATTCCCCTTTCATATCCATTTTTATAAATCGGAGCAAATGAAACTACCCCCAAAGTGCAAAAATGTTCAAGAAAATTCGTGCACAAAATCGCAACTAGTTTTTTTAGTTTGCTTAGCTAATTGGCTTATTAAAAATTGCTTACTTTTGATAGCACCAAGAATTCCACTAGCATTAAAAAATTTCGTTTTATTCTCAATAGAGCCAGCTGCCTTAACTCTAGCATTAAGTGGATCCAAGTGCACTTAAATTATTACAGCAGCATATTATCAGAAAAATCAAGCAAAGAAAAGAATAAAAATGCTGGGATTATCATAGCTTTTCTCTGTCCGCTATCTACGTAAATATTATATTCATTATTTTACTGCACTGAACATTATGATAAGTACACAGGTATTATAGGAAACGCATTCAAGAAGGTGCATGATATACTATGAGCTATAAAAATGACGTGTGTAGCAGTAGTGCAGCGGTTTGCTCTCTGTGTCATGGTGACATGAGTGCACTAACAAGTACCTATACGGTTTTGGTAAATCCTAACTTTTTTCATGCCATTGCTTAAAGCAAATAGACAAGAAATAGATAAGCTTTCTTAGATTTAGCTTGCAAGGACAATAAAAGGGTATCTATATCAATCTAAATACTTCGAAATAACCCGAATAATAAGAAAATCAAGCAGCATTTTTGTCTAGTGTCATGAAACTATATTTGTTCGAACTCAAAGTACAAGTTCAAATGGACTTATTCCATTGATGAGATGATGGGACAGCATTAGAACGAAGAATGATTCTGCTCAATGACCTTAAAAAGTCAGCCTATTTCACAAGCAAATTATCAAAGAGAGTTGGAATCGATGTAAGTACAAAATGCCCAATGAAGAAACAGCAGTACACAAAAAAGCAAAAAACTCCGTTAAAAGTGTATATTATCTTAATGCCTAATGTAGAAAATTTTTATTCCAGGATAAGCGCTTTCATTTTGATTCTTTGTTAGGAGCCAGTACAATGTAAACTCAAAACATTTTAGGACAGCATATTATTGTCAATATTTTCCTGCTAAAAGTGGTGAGATACGCAGTCTTTTTTCTGTTCTGTTCATTCTTCTACTGAACCATCTCACAAACCCCCATAATATTCTGCTTTATAAGTGCATAAGAAACTGGTGCAAGGTTAATTATCTACCTATATTCCATCAAACTGAAGCACAAAAGCTTGCTTGTCTTTGCTTGGGTGACATGACGCGTGTATTGAAAATCAGTTAATTAGGTAAATAGTAGCTACAAACAAAACAAAAGTAAAAATGATTGGACAACGGGTGTTTTGGTAAAATCCAACTTTTTAAGTGTCACAAATTTCCCCAGATTTAGTACAAGTACAATAAAATAATATTATGTTTTTTACACAACACTAGCAAAACAGTAGGTGTCAATCGATGTGTTGAATGAACTACTTAAAAGAATGTCAGGAAGTAGGCAGCTTTATAGTGTCATGTCAATTCAAACCATATCTTTCAACAGCCAACTTATATATACTCATTTAAACAATGAGGTTGAATTTCATACACACTTATTAATTAATTGGCAGTAATAAAACTACACATAGTAAGTAATATTGAAACTTAACGATATCCCTCATGACTCAAATATGCACACTCAAAAGCATGCGTAATACTACACAAGTCAAATATTTAGTACAAAATACAAAAAGTTATAGCATCTCTGTAAAATGAGGAGATTTTTCTCTATGTCAAAACATTGTAACATTTTAATTAGGCCGTACATTATCAAAACGGCTATTATTATCAATTATGCCGGGGCTAGAACAAGTAGGCAAGAATTTCTTAGGGATTTCCTCTAGTTTCCTCCGGCTGGGAAGCACTCTAAACGGAAGTGATTGGAGTTTCTGCCAATGTCCCATTGAATACTGGGTTAGACGGGGGGGAAGATGAAGTTGCTTCATTGCCAGAACTAGCAAAAACACAAAATTGCATGCCATTGCCATATAAATATTGCAATAAAAGTGGTAATTTATAAGTGTGCTATTCAGATCACTTACTGAACTTTCTGTTTATGTTTAATCAGATCCCTAATGCTTTTAAAAAGTCGTCCACACTGGGAGCATCCCTTGCCAGTAATGTTGAGCTGATGCTTCTGCTTCATATGAACTCGCAAATGGCTCGTGTTGCGAAACTTGCTCTGACAAACACTGCATGAAAACTTGGACCCATTTTTTGGATAGTAGTAAAGATGATTGTACAAAGAGCCTTCTTTGGAAAACTTTCGTCCGCACAGACACGATTTAGTACGTCCATTGGCATCGGCCTTGGAGAGGTCCTTTCCATGTTCCTGGGTAGTGGGTACACTAGAGGCTTTCTTAATACTAGCTGAAGGTGAGGGCATCCCAACGGGCTCGGCGTTTGGTTTGCGCTTGCTTTGACGATGGCTATAATGCGGAGTTTTTGAAAGTTTAAAAAATCATGAAAATGTTCCAACTTCAGTAAAAGTAGAAATATACACTTACTGTTGCATCCATTGGTGTATTCTTAGCTCAGATCTAGAGGGAAATGTTTGTCCACACTTTCTACATCCGAATTTAGACAAGTGCTCCAGATCATGCCAGGCTTTCATGTGCGTTTTTAGTAAGTTCAGGCAATTAAATCGCTCTCCGCATTCTTTTACTGTACACGGAAAATGCAAGTTGTCCGATGCAGAAGTACCTGGTATTCCCTCATCATGACTTCCGGTTGTAGTCCCAATAGTTTTCTCAACCTCAGATTCCAACTCAATATCTACTGTCATTTCATTTGACTCAATGTCCTTGCTAGAAATTGGACCGCTAGAAGCTTCCCCTTCGAAATTGATCTCCGCTAAGCCTGCCAACTTTAGTCTTTGTTTCAAAGCTTCATATTTAAATAACTTTTCTTTGTACTCCTCTGCCTCTCTTCGCAACTCCAGATTTTCTTTTGAAAGCTGCTCATTTTCATCAAGAATGGTTTGATGCTGCTTTTCCACCTCCTTCAACTGAAGCAGTAAAAGCTGGGTCAATTTTTCATTCTCCTTTTCTAGCTCTTCATAAGACTTTTTTGTTCGAAGAACAAGCACACTAGAATCGTTTGTCAAATCGGTTGAGGATTCCTCCTCCAGAAAGTCACTTAGGATTGACGATGAGGCACTTAGGTTCATATCCAAAGTTATATTTGGACTGGTATCCATTTTAAAATGATACTACACTGATTCTAAAAAAGCGAATTTCTAAGAAATAGTTATCTGTATTTTTTAAACTTTCAAGTAAAAACTAAATTCGTGTTCTCAGTAGCACAATGCACAAGCACCAATATGATTTCTCCCTCAAGTTGATATTCAAACTGAGTCAGTTTTCAAGCAGCCCTTATCTTCTCTTTTCGTTAAAACTGTCACTGAATTCTCCGAAACTTGATTCCCCTTCCATGTCCAATGTATAAATCGGAATAAATGATTGAACTTACACGAAAAATTTAAAACTTTTCAGGAAAATTGGGAAGAGGAAATTCATACACAAAAATGCAACAAGTTTCTCAATTTGTTAAGCTAATTGGCCCATTAAATTGCTTACTTATGATAGCACCAAGAATTCTGCTAGCTAAGCTTAAAAATATTTCGTTTTATTCTCAATAGAGCTGCCTTAACGTAGCATTAAGTGAATGCAAGTGCACTTAAATTATTACAGCAGCATATTATCAGGTAAATGAAGCAAAGAAGAGAATAAAAAATGCTGGGATAAGCATAGCTTCTTTTCTATCCGTTATCTACGTATTCTGTTCATTATTCTACTGCACTGAACATTTCCATTATGATAAGTCCATATTATAGGAAACGCATTCAAGAAGATGCACAATATAGTATACTATGAGCTATTACATATTAACAGAACCGAAGTAGTAAACCTATAAAAATGACGTGTGTAGCAGTAGCGCAGCGGTTTGCTCTGTGTCATGGTGACGTGTGTGCACTAATAAATCTACCTAAATAGCAAGTAATATAGAAAAGGTATTTGGGTAAATCCTAATCTTTTTCACGGCATTTGTTCAAACTCAAACTACAAGTTCAAATTGATTCATTGCATTGACGATGACAAGCATTAAAATATCGTAGAATCAATCTGGTCCTGGTGAAATCAGTGACCTTAAAAAGTCAATCATTTTCACAAAGAAATTATCAAACAGACTTGGAATCTAGGTACAAAATGCTCATTCTTCACAAAAGTCCATAATATTCTGTCGAATAAGTGCATTAAAAACTCATGCAAAAGGTAAACTACCTATATACCATATTCCATCTATTAAAAAGTATGTAAAGCACAGCAAAAAGTGTATGAAAAATGAAGTGTGCTTATTGCTTTGTGTTCTTGGCTTAGGTGACATGACGGATGTGTAATGAGTATCAGTCAATTAGGTAGTTACTAACTATATCAGAAATGAGTAGACAAACGGTTTTTGATAAAGTCTACCTTTTTCATAAGTGTCGCAAATTTCCCCAGGTTTAGTACTAGTGCAATACAATTTAATATGACGTTGTTGTACACTACACGACTTCACTAGCAAAATAGTACGTATCAATGGAAGTGTTGAATGAACTACTTAAAAGAATGTCAAGCAGAAGTAGGAAGGCAGCATTAGTGTCATGTCATTTTAAACCATTTACTATTTCAACGGCAAATTTATATGTACACTCATTATATGTAGCAATAAAACTGCACATGGACATGGCCATAATAAAACCCAACTTTACACATGATCCCCTTGTAAGTCATAAATGTAAAAAAAAGCATGCTTAAAAATAATAGAAAAAAAAATTGAATGGGAACTAATCACAAAAAGGCATAGCATCTCTGTAAAATGACAAGATTTTTTCTGTGTTAAAACATTTTAAGTACATAAGCAAGTACATTATCAAAAACGGCCATTATTATCAATTATGCCGGAGCTAGAACATGAAATGTGCTTATTCCAGGTGAGGATCTCTTGGGGTTATCCTCTAGTTTCCTCCGGCGGGGAAGCACTCTAAACGGAAGTGATTGGAGTTTCTGTCAACACCCAATTGAATACTGGATTAGACAAGGTGGAAGATGGAGTTGTTTGGTTGCCAGCGCTAGCAAAAACACAAAGACAAAATTGCATGCCATTGCCATATAAATATTGCAATAAAAGTGGTAATTTATAAGTGTCCTATTCAGATCACTTACTGAACTTTCTGTTTATGTTTAATCAGATCCCTAATGCTTTTAAAAAGTCGTCCACACTGGGAGCATCCCTTGCCAGTAATGTTGAGCTGATGCTTCTGCTTCATATGAACTCGCAAATGGCTCGTGTTGCGAAACTTGCTCTGACAAACGCCGCATGAAAACTTGGACCCATTTTTAGGATAGTAGTAAAGATGATTGTACAAAGAGCTTTCTTTGGCAAATTTTAGTCCGCAAAGACAAGATCGAGTACGTCCACGGGCATCGGCCTTGGAAAGGTCCTTTCCGTGTTGCAGGGAAGTGGATGAACAAAATCCTTGTGAAGGCGACTGCATTCCAACGGGTTCGTCGTTTGATTTGCTTTGACCATGAATATAATATGGAGATATTCAATGTTTAAAAATGCATACAAATGTTGCAATTTAGACAAATAGAAATATTATACACTTACTGCTGCATCCTTTGGTGTGCTCTGAGCTGATATAGCGTAGAAAATGCTTGCCCACATTTTCTACACCCGTTCATGGACGTGAATTCTAAGTCATGAAGGGCTTTCATGTGCTTTTTTAAGTCGGTCCTTCTATGAAATCGCTTTCCGCATCCCTTTACTGTACACGCAAAATGGAGTTTGTCCTTGCAAGAAAAATAGCGAATGTGGTAAGTCAACCTGCTCCTATCATTAAATTTCTTCCCACAAATACAAAAGTGACCCTGTTCCTTGGCTTTGGTCTTGTCAACTCCGTGTTGGAAAGATTGATCGGGCAAAATGGGCGATGATGCTGAAGTACACGGTACAACAGGTATTTCCTTGTAACTTCCGGTTGAAGCCACAGTAGTATCCACCACATCTACAGAATCCAACCCGGACTCCACTGTCATTTCATATGATTCAATATTCTCATTAGAAATTGGGCCACTAGAAGTTTCTCCTTCGAAAATTATCTCCGCTAAGCCAGCCAACTTAAGTCTTTGTTTTAAAGCTTCATATTTGCATTGCAGTGCCTTATGCTCTTCTGCCTGTCTCTGCAACTCCATATTTTCCTTTGAAAGCTGCTCATTCTCGGTCAGAATGATTTTATGTTCGTTTTCCACCTCCTTCAACTGCAGCAGTAAAAGTTGCGTCAATTTTGCATTCTCCTGTTCTAGCTCTTGATAAGACTTCTTGTTTGTTTGAACAATGATCACACTAGAATCCTCTGCCAAATCGGTTGCCAATTCCTCATCAAGAAAATCGCTTAGAATTGACGATGAGGCACTTAGACTCATATCCAAAGTTATGTTTGGGCTGGTCTCCATTTTTAAATGATATTATGCTGATTTCAAAAAACTATTTCTAATTTCTAGGAAATAATTGTATGTTTTAAACTTTCAAGTAAAAACTAAATTCCTGTTTTCCAGAAAATACTTCAGTTTTCAGCAGCCTAAGCAACGATTGATTTCTTTCTAAAATTGATATTCAATCTGACCCCGTTTTCAAGCAATCCTTATCTTCTCTTATCTTTTCTATTCCAAAAGCCATTCGTACCAAAAATACCAAGCACAAGCACAGTTTCTATACAACAAGCAACTAAATTTCCTATAAAAAGCATAAAAGTCAATATTCAAATTATAAAAATGCATAGACGCATAGATCTATTTTATAAGTAGTAGCAAAAGCCAAACTGCAGCTTATTGTAATTAATCCAACTGAATACCCCTATGCAGTATATATGCAGTAGCCCCTAAAATAAAATAGAGCTTGTCATAAAAAACTCTAGGTAAATCCTCCGGCTATTTCCAGGAAAATCTACATAATACCTGCTTAGCTATTTTATTTTACCCTTAAGATAAGATTAAAACTTTAGGGCACTACAAAGTAGAAGTAGTAGGGAGAATGTTCTTAATTTAAGAACTTCTTATAAGCTTGTACATTTTGATCATTTTAAAAGCCATTGCATATTGCATCTACATCTAGACTACATGCATTACCTATCATTGTCATTGGGCTTCGAGTTCGAGCTTTTTTTGTGGTGAATACTACTGACATGCATTTAATGAACACAGCTCACCTCATTCACTTTACTTGCACTAAACTGATAATTTGTATTGCCACTAACCAAAATACTCGCTAAAAACCTAACCAACTTATAAACTTTGAATTCGTAATTTTCGGCAAGAAAAAAAATTGGGAAGTCGGTCTACCAAAAGAAAACTCTTTTATTTTTCAAACCGGTAAGTACATTAAGCTTAAAACTTTAATGATGGGATAAATTGGTATTTGCAATATTTTAAATGTAAATTGTGATTATTTTTTTGGTTTAATTAGGCAGCAGTGACCATGCAACATGTCTACTGATTCGGCCCTTACCAAGAAAGACGAGTTGGATGAAAGTGGCGTATCTGCTGACAAGGAAGAAGCGGAATACTCACTCTCATCACCTGCTCACAGCGAGGAAATGGTTGACGACGACGGTGTCTTTGGGGAACTTGATAATTCCGGTCCACGGATAAGTAATGGAAGTGCTGATAAGCCCACAAACGATGATAAGCCCGAGGAAGAAGATCCTGTCAGTTACAGCGCTGAGCATATTCTAATTGGCCATGATCCTAACGTCAAGGGAATGGAGGATTACGTTTGCTCCTGCGGTCTGCAATTTGACACTCGAGACGAGTATAAAGCGCACTTGGACGAAGTTAATCAACAAGTGTTGGATTATACGTGCTTTACGTGTCAATGTGGATTGGATTATGGAAAAAAGGATGAAGCTAAGCGGAAGTTGGAGGGATGTCCAAAGTGTAGGGAATTGTGGGACGTTGGCAATAATATTGCCATGCCGGGAACTAGCTCAGCAGTGAATGGTGTCAACGGTACAGCAACTGGCAGCAGCTCGAAAAGAAAGACACGCAAGCCGGTTAAGAAGTAGAAGCTTTTAAAAATGATGGGTTCTAAGTTGCTTTACTATTGATTTTAAAGATGAACTGAAGTAATACCATAGCAACTTCTTATACATAGTCATTTTGTTCGGATTTCGTTGCAAACGTGTGGTTGTGATTTGTGATTGTAAATTAATAAAAGTAATTTTGTAAAGGAGTTACTTGTGCTGATTGAAGGATTATTTTAACTGGGTTAGTATTTAAAGCATGCCAATTGAATGTCGTAAGCCTTTTCCTGATGGAAATACTAACTTGTACATAATTGTATAGCGTAACTTATCGTCTTTTACTAATGCTGCCTAAAAATGCTGAGGTGGCATAAGGTTTTCTAGAACTGTACAAAATTAGTGTGATAAATTGCAAAATTACTGACAAACCGATTATTCTACTTTTGTACACTTTACTTTACAACCGCATTCATAGATAGTCATATTCCTTCTAGTCTGGCTGCATTATATTGAATCATGAACAAGGTGGTTAGTTTCCGTGCGGTTTTAAACCTATTTTTCCAAACCATTTTCATCCTGGCATTTATTCTAATGGTAATAAACTAAATTTTGAAACTTTTAAGTTATTAGAAACACGAGTTATCATTTTACGAAATTTTTGCAGCAGCAAGTGTGTGCCAAGCCTAATCCTAAGGATGATGATGGTGTTGTTTCTATTGGAATGAATACGCCGATGGGTGGTGGCAACTTGAATTTCAATGGTAATCAATACAAACTTATAACTAGTGGTTTAGGATGGTATGACGATTTATAATGAAAATAAATAATAGTCATTCCTTAATGTTTGTATAGTAAATAAAATAGTTGAAGCGGTTCCAGTTGCCGTAGAATATGCGAAAAAAGCGTATTCCACAATGTCTGGTTGGTTCGGATAATAAAATCAAGTAAAGAACATAAGTAACTGCAGAAAATAGAATTTCATTTAATCACGTAACAGACATACCCACAAGTCCAACTAAAATTCATGATAAGTCATTTCAACATAAATGCCTAACGCATAGTGTAAATTACATTTGAAAAACTAACGAGAATATTTGGGCTTTATATAACCAACAGTAAGTTAAAGCGCTATGTAAGACTACAACAAAAGTTCATAATCCATATTGAAATAATATCAACTTAATTTCTTCTTTCTGCGCATCACAAAATAATACATAATATCCAATTCGGCATTTGCCACATTGACAAGCTAGGTTTTGGCTTAACTGTCACCAGTTTTCCTCTTCTTACTGGAGTTACTACAATCTGTCTGACTAATATCCACAACAACTTTCAATGTATCATCCGTTCCAACATAGTACTTTCTCAGAACTTCCGCCGGAACTCGAAATGGGAACTCTTTTACCATGTCACCCAATTTGAGAACCGGCAGTACGGATACCTTCCAGTTTAAAGCGTTCATCTGCAACTTCCACAAAACCCACAAAAAATTAGTATAAGTTTTGCAAAATGAGAAAAAAAACAGGTATTTAAAATAAAAAAGTGATTGGTCATACCCTTGCCGAATTGGAGTCAATCCTGAACTCAATCTCGTTCTCAACTTGTCCCTGCTCCGGTTTGTCAATCCGAAGTCCCACAAAGCTTACGGATTTATCCTCTGTGTTGTAGAGCCAAACAACGAGGAAATGGCCACCATGGGCTTTGACATGGAGTGGAGCCCAAAGTTCCGAAGGACTTTGCTTTTGACCTCTTCGTTTGCGAATCCACATTTCGAACGTGGGCAAACGCCATTTCTCCTTATTTCCTGAGGCAGCTAGGTGACTGTTGATCATGTGCTCCACAACTTCTGTTGGCTTGGTAGATCGGCTCCAGTAATCACACTTTTCGTCAAAGCCCAAGTGATGACAAAGCTGAACACAATTTCCGCTAAAATCAATGAAACAAATTGATTTGCAATTTTCTTTAAAAATTTCTTAGGTTGAAAATAGGTGGTTTCTTAAAACTTACTCGTTAACGCAATTCTCCGCGTGATCCTTAATTTCCTGCCTAGAAAAGGTTTCCAGACACCCATTCGTCTTGAATGGGCAGGCAATCAGAACCTTATCCAGAAAGGATTCCAGTACCCGGTTTCGAATCAAGGATCCTCCTGGAGCCATTGGCTTTCTGCAACTGGTGCAGAAATCTCTATTCCTGGCTAAGCAGCGGGTGCAAATTGTGTGTCCATTTGGGCACTGGTACAGTTCGTCAGAGGCTAAGCGTCAAGTGGAAATGTAAATTGGGGCCCGGGTGCAAGTATAGATTTTGAGGCCCCTACACCTAAGTAAATTTGATGTCAACCCCTAATACGTAAGAGTATAAATAATTGTCAAGTATTCAATACAATTAAACAAAATAGGAAAATTTAGTAATGGTTTTTATTACATAAAAACATACCATTTACAGCAAATGCGTCCACATTTTAAAGCAACAAACTCGTCAATTATGCTGTCATAATCTAAATGACTAGATGTTGCTCTTTCAACTGAGATGTTTGCCAAACCATTCAACCGATCTTGACCAGTTGTGAATCTGGAGTATTTATTAATCAGTTTTATCTTGGAGAAAGATCTTTCATTGGAAGCTACCGTTACTGGTAGTGTCAGAAAAATTCGGGGAGCCACAGCGCAGTTTGGATAAGCTTCGTCTAAATCGTTTCGGTACAAAGTATTCAGTACATCGCACGGTTTCTGATCCTCCAATGTTTCTTCTTCCGGAAGAAATTCCTCCACAATGTGACAAATAGTTTCAACTTCATGAGAGAAAGCAAGCAGGTTGAAATCTGAAGGATACCACTGGCACAAATATTTTACATACTTTTGCTTGATATTGGATGCCAATTTAAATCCGCTTCCCCAGAGAAATCCAAAATCTACAACGCAGCTACGAATTTGATGAAATCGCGAATTCATATCTGAAATCAATTTCGTTAAAAGTTCATCAAAGAAATCTTTTTTAAATCTATCCATCGTACTATATTTCGAACACTGTGCACTCTTTCCGGGTCATGGTACTAAGAATTTACTCCACTTTCACGTCTTGTAGTAAATCCGATATCAAGAGCTATTCCAATTTCGAGAGCATTTTTAGTTGCCAAATTAAGACATTTTTCGAATCCACACTTCTTGAAATCGTCCAACCACTTGCGTAAAACACTTAACCGTTTTCTGGCAATGCTATTATCTACATCTTTTGAGTGTATGCGTTTACCAAGATTTCCCATTGAGATGAACCAGCAAAGAAAGTGTACAAGTTTTGAATATTTCCAAGGAAGAGGCTCGCCTGCTTGAACTCCTACTTTATTTAGGCTGTGCGCAGCGCACGGAACAAATGTGGCTGGCGGGCATTTGGCTAAGATCCTGGCTTGAACACCTTTAGATTCTCCAGCCATGTTAGACCCGTTATCATATCCCTGACCTCTTCAGTTTGAAAGATCTACATAATCAGACTAGATAGAGTTTCTTTAAAATTAATTTAGCAATCCCAATTCCGGTTTTATCAGTACTTGAGACGAAATCTATGAAGTTTACCTCAATATAACAACCAGCTTTGGAACATTCTAATGTGCGAATTATTTGAGAAACTTGTTCCATGTGCAAAATATCTGGCGTGGTGTCAAACATGATTGAAAAATATTTGCGCTTCCGGACGTTCAAAATGGCACTCCTAACGTGGGCACCACAAAGAGCAATGAACTCTTTTCCGCGGTTACCATGGTTAAAATCTTGAAATCTGGGCATTTCCCAGTTCATCCATACAGATTGATTTGCAGACGGTGCATCAATAGAACATGGTAAGCAGAAAGCTGCGTTTTTGGAAACGCTAATAAACATCCAATTTCGGAGAACAGGATTGTTTTCCTTGTCAGTCTGAAATCTATAGTTCATTCATAAGCAAGCCACTTCACTCAAGCAAGATCCTTCGGGAAATTCGTATTTTTGGCTTTGCGTGTAAGATTTTGTTCTTCATATAGTCAGTTGGATTTAATGGCCAAGTCGCCGTGTCTGAATGAATGAAAATTTAACCCTAAAATGTATTTGTTAGCCAGAGTTTTGTACTACAATTTGTTATTTCAAAACACCTATGAATTCAAAGCTTATAACATCTTATATTGAATCGCTGGAAACACATGACTCCACGACCTTAACCCGATCCTTGCCAATAATTGATTCGGTTTGATCACCATTACCATTTGACACTACTGGTACTAGAACTCGTGATGGTGACTTTGAAACAAAAAAGCCTTCGTCAGTTCCACAAACTGATTGATGGGTACACACTTGTGGCTCCACATCAGAACTATTGTAATGTGTGTGACATGTGTCATCTATTCCATTCTAGCCTACCTGAGTGTTCTCTGTGGTGTCTTGCTACTCCACAGAAACGGATGGTACCTCAGCTTCGGAACTTTCTTTTGATTGAAAATAATTCTCAAGTGGTTTCATTTTTTGGCTTCGTCCGCAGCAATCTTCTTTTTGGTTTCTGGAAGTTTCCGCTTTTGGGCCCCAGATAAATGCTTCCTCATTCTAATAGTTCATTCAGTTAGTTAATCTTTCCAAAGCAACACGAAATCACAGTAGTTGGAAATAAATTAAATTTTGATTCGAACTAGGGCCCCTTGTCAAGATGCAACTGAACTCCACTTCACTCATACGTAATTTACCAAGGGTAACTACTCAAACGTAACACTAACAGTTTACCTTAAAGCTTAACAATTGAACTAAATGCGCATATTCGTGTGGATATGTGCCTAGGAAAATCAACCTGATTTTGAAATGTGACTGAATGTAAATGGACTGATGACCTGACTCACAGACCCTCACTCACGGTATCGGTAAAAGTCATATTTTTTACAAAAAATAAGTCAAAAGCTTGAAATTAGCGTCTTATGGTTCTCATGGAAGTAAGTACATGCCAAAAACTAAAAGATTTATAAGCCAAAAAAATAATTCCATAAATTGTGGGGCCCCTTTCTGCCTTTGGACCCTGGGGCCCGGGTGAACTACACCCTCTGACACCCTCGGCGCTTAGCCTCTGCAGTTCGTCGGAAGGCATTTCCATGCAAATTGGACATGTGAGCTCCTCAGGTATGTTCTCCAAGTCAAAGGCCTTTGCAGATTTAATTTCAGCAGCGGCATTGCCGGGTATCTTTCGGACATGGTACCACGAATCCATGATGGCCTAAATGACTGTAAAAACAAAAAGTAAAGAGATTCGCAGTTTTTGAGATTGACGGTTTAAAACGTAAGTCGCTAAAGGTTTCAAGAATAGGCTGTTTACTTACCTGACAAAAAGCCTGCCAAAAGTTTTCTGTTGACTCAGAAGAACAAGTGGGATTTCTTCCAGAAACGCCGATTTTTTTGCTGGAGAACGTTTTTGGTGACTATGAAAATTAGCCTTTAGTGAACTTGCTATAACGCACAAGTCATTTGCTAGTCCGGCACCAAGAATTGAAAAGAGAGTAGCGTTCTGTACCACAGCCAGTGGATAAATAACTTACGAGTCACTAGTTTCCTTCCGTTTTATACTGTGTCCATTTTAAGTGGACAATGAGCGAACCTAAAAACGTTTTCAAAATGTAGACAAGAAACGAACATGTAAATGCGTATCTTATTCTGTGAAAAAAGGTCAAACTGAAAAGCGTTTCGAAATAATAGTAAATGAATACTTAAACTATTATATTTCACGGAAGTAGCCAGTTGTTGTATTTATGCTAATTAATGCTAAGTTTATGAGAAAGATTGATTTGGGCTCGATCATGATTACTGTTTCATTTCTCAATTCTTGTTATTCGTGTATTCACCACTAAGTTTATGAGCATTCGAAAAACTGAAAAAAGTTTCAAATGTCTACCGGTTCATGGGTGAAAGTAAGAACACCAATAACGTTACTTGAATGAATGAATGAATAATGAACGTTTTGCATTTTTATGGAATTTTCAATTTGAAAATGAATCATAATGCTATTTATAAGGACGATGGTGTTGTTTCAATGGGAATGGATACGCCGCTGCGTTGGGAATTGGCAACAATGTGCATTTCAATGGTAAGTTATGATTTAAAATGTATTTACGATGTTAGCACTTAGCACGATCAAAAGCGGATGTAAAGGCTAATAAATAAAATTTCATTTATTCATAAAACAGATATACACAAGTCCAACTTAGAATTCCTAATAATTCATTCCAACCTAGTAACTACCTAACGCACAGTGTACATTACGTATGAAAACTTAACGAGAATATGTATTTCGACTTTACATAACAAACAGTAGCTAAAGCGTTATAACTACAACACAATTTCATAATCCAATTTCTTCTTTCTACTTATCACAAAATAATACATAATAATATCCGATTCCGCGTTCTGGACCATTGACAAGCAATTTAGGTTTTGGCTTCGTTGTCACTAGTCACTTGTCTTCCTTTTCTTACTGGGGCTACTATAGACTGCCTGACTAATATCCACAGCGACTTTCAATATGCCATCCGCCCCAACATAGTACTTTCCCAAGACTTCTGCTGGAATCCGAAATGGGAACTGTTGTATCATTTCACCCAAATTGAGAATCGGCAGCACAGGCACTTTCCACTTTAAAGCGTGCATCTGCATCTCCAACAAAAATACATTTACACTTTTAGTAACCAGTTTTGTATGAAATATGAAAAATTAAAAAATATATAGGTATTTAGTTACCGTAGCTGATTTGGAGTGAATCCTGAACTCAATCTCGTTCTCAACTTGCCCCTGCACCGGTTTGTCAATCCGAAGTCCCACAAAGCTCACGGTTTTATCCTTTGGATTGTAAAGCCAAACAATAAGGAAATGACCCCCATGGGCTTTGACATGAACTGGAGCCCAAAGTTCCGAAGGACTTTGCTTTTGACCTCCTTGTTTCAATAATCTTATATGAAATTGGGGCAAATTCCATTTGGTCAAACGCTTTTCCCCGTTCCCGGAAGCAGCCTGATGGCTTTCAATCATATGCTCCACAACATCTAATGGCTTGGTAGTTCGAATCCAGTAATCACAATTTTCTTGGAAGCCCAAATGATGACATAGCTGCACGCAATTTCCGCTACAGCCAATAAAATAATTTGATTAGTAATTTTCTTTAAAAAAATGAACATAGATTCTTAAAACCTACTCTTTAAAGCAAATGTCCACGTGATCCCTAATTTCCTCCCTAGAAAAGGTTTCCAGACACCCATTCTTCTTGAATGGGCAGGCAAATAAAACCTTATCCAGAATGTTCTCCAGTACCCGGTTTCTTATCAAAGATCCTCCTGGAGCCATGCTAGATCTACAATGGGCACAGATTTTGTTTGCGTTGGTGGTGTCGTAGCAGAGTTTACAAACTGTGTGTCCATTCACGCACTGGTAGATTTCCTCGGGAGGTATTTCCAAGCAAATTGGACATGTGAACTCGTCAGGTATGTCCTCCAAGTCAAAGGCCTTTGCAGCTTTAATTTCAGCAGTGGCATTGCCGGTCATCTTACGGACATGGTACCACGAATCCATGTTGCAGTGAAAATAGCTTATTTTGGACAACTTTCGAAACTGAGCTTTCTAATGAGCTTGTAATATAACGCACAAGTCACTTGTTGGTTTGGTCAGAAACGAAGAATGGCAAGGAGAATCGCGTTCTGTACCACAAGTAGCGGATGAATATGACGCTACGTTCCTTCCGATTTTTATACTGTGTCCATTGTCGGTGGAAAGTGATCGAACCTTAAAACGTTTTCAAATTTCAGCAGGAAATGGAAAGAAACTTTTCAAATATTTCTTTTTGAAACTTTTTGGCTTCAATATCACCGGAAATAGTCAATTAACTCATAAATTTCGATTGAATGAATGAACAAGTTTGATTTTGGGCTGTTTCTACATTACTGCTTGCTTTGTCAATTCTTGTCACTTTTGTCGTGTTCACCACGAAAGTTTTATGAATCGGGGAACAAAACGACTTTGTAGCCTGCATATTAGTGTCATGAATTAAAAACTACAGAATAATGCATAAAGTTGACTTTAAGTGAACATTTTGTGCGTAGGTACTTTTAGTACTAACTGTTTCCTTTACCGACGACTAAGCCACCTATCTGTCCATTGTTCTGCCTAAGCAGATTATCGAAGCGATCGAAGCATTAAATGAAATTCTAATGAAAAAGGATAATTCTAACAGCAAATTTATAATCCAGTACCAGTTTATTGCTGTTGGTACATTCACAAATAATCATAATGACTAACATAGGAACAAAAGTTGTATGCATTCAATTATTATATTAACAATATAATATAAAATAATTAAATAATCATTATTATCATTCCACATAATATGACATTATGACTTAACATAAAATACTTGAAGATATCAAGGAACTTTCTTCAGAACTTGTAATCTTGTACAGAAATAGAGTATTTTTGTAGGAATATACCTAATATATCTGTGAATCGTGAAAAGTTTTAAAATAATATAGATAAATTATTCTACTATTTGATTTTACAATTATCTATTGCATCTTGTTTCTTGAGCGGTGCGTAGAACACGGTTTCTTTTTGGCATACTGCAAGTCTTTTTGTAGACTTGTGACATTATAAGGGCATCACATAAGAACTTAAGTAGGTATTTGGAAGATCTCACATTTCTTTGGTAAGTACGTAAAATAGTACATAATATAATGACCAGGTAATTCATTTAATGTACAAAAAGTCAGGTAATCTGCTGTAATTGAAATTCCTTTTAATTTTAAATGACTTGTAAGCACACTTAAAGCTAAAACTAAACTATAACCTAACCTACAAATTTCAAGTGAACTTAATTTTCTTAAGATCAATTGCACAGGACATTTATATAAAACGCATACTTCATTGGCATATTTAATCAAGGCAAATCACATCACTATCGTAACCGTTGTCATTGTCCAAGTCGGTGGTAGCTGCATTCTGAATAGCTACCTCATAATCATCGTCTTCATCTTCCTCAGGATAAACAGGATAAAGTTGAGGTGGTTCAGGTTCATCATCTTCCACAGATTCGTCCTCTGGAGCTTCAGAATTGTCAGGAACTGAAATATGCTCAGGTTGCGGTGGACGCAAAATCCCATCAACGTCATCCTGTTCCACAGATTCGTCCTCTGGAGCTTCAGAATAGTCAGAAGGCGACACAGGAACTGGTTTGCGCTTGTTGGTATAAACCCTTTGATATCTGCATTCAAAATAACCAACCATTAGTACAAATACAAAAATTAATCTTCAATACATAATTTATTAGTATAAATTTTTACCCATAGTCATTCTGCTTCGGTTTCTTAGTAGCCTTTCTCCGAATGTGATGCACTTTCTTTTTGTGCACTTGCAGCTCCCCTTGTTGCATAAAAGTGTCGCCACAAATGTGACACCCATACCTTCCGCCAAGATACTTCATCTTATGAGTAGTCTTCAGGTGTAGTTTTAAACTGCGAAGAAAGTAGAAACCACGAGGACGAGGACACATGTAACATTTAAACAGCTTTCCGTACTTCCGGGCATTTATGTGTTGCCGTAATTCTTTCTTGTGCTTGTACGTCTTTCCGCAAAGGCAGCGGGCAATGGACGATGTCTTGTCAATTCCGTGTGGACCATCATTCTCCACCGATGGTTTCGGGTGGGTGCTTTGGTTGCTGGCCTTTTTTGAAGTGGAAGCAGTAGGGCACGTCGATGGAAGCTTAAAGCGTCTTTCTTCCAAGCTGTTGCGTTTCCTTCCTCCGCTACAATTAAAACATTAACAATTAATTATAATGATTGAAGTATAGCCATTATCAAAATAAAACTAAAATACTTACTGCTCCACTTTCAAATGTTCAAAAAACTCCTTTCTGGAAGAAAACGTTTCTCCACATTTGTAACAATTTGTTTCGCCATAAGGAACCGTTATCTTAGCGTCATGGTTTCGTTTTAAATGGGCACGGAGTAAAGTCATAAACTTGAATCGCTTTGGACATTCCGGGCATTGGAAACTGGACTTGGCAGTGTAGTACCTTATATGAAGGCTTCTTTTGGTTCGATTGGGGAAACTTTTTTTACACAAACAGAAAAATCCCGTGTGATTGCTAAGATCTATTCCATGTGGCATTTGGGCACGTTTCAACTTCTTTTGAACAAGCTTGCGGTTTTTAGGAGTCATGGGCTGTGACATTGACGCTGTTGCCACTGGAGACACTGACGATGATAGTTCTTGAAGGGTATCCATTTGATAAGCTGCCACAGATTCTTCTTCAAAGTCAGAACTTTCCATGTAATCTTCCACCTCCTCCTGGTCACCTCCACCCACCTCAACTTCGTCCACTGAACCATTCGTCTCCATAACACCTGCCGCCATTTCCAAAATCCCGTTAACTCTCTTTAACAACCCTTTAGTTTCCCCAAGCCACTCAAACCGCCCCTCAAACTGTTTCCCCAAAGTTTGCAACAACTGCAAAAACGTGTCCAATTCCTTTTCATCCTCAAAGGGTCCCAGATTCAGCACATTGGCCACCTCCAAATTCTTCTTAGACAAACTTACAAAGTACTTCACCAACTTGGCCATTTCCCTGTGCACAAAGTGAATAAAGCCCACCAGTGCCTCCATCTGGCCCTCCATGGTCACCTTATCCTCCTCCATTTTCTTAAGCTGTTCTTTAAGCTTATCAACCTCCTCCTGCTTTGTCCCCTTCATTTTTAACTCCAAATTGGTGGTCACCGTAAATTGCTCCGTAGGATCTTTTTTAATCTGGTGGACCATCCTCACGTCCACCACCTCAGTTTCCACCTCCTCCCCACTCATTTTAGTACGTGACTCACTTAAAACCTTAAAGAAAGACAGATAAACCGAAACAATTAAATAATTAAAAAGTTAATTCCTCAAAAGCAACAAGCTGCCAGCTTGAAGACATGCCTCGTGGCTCTTTTCTGTTGGGTAGTTGGGCTTGTGTACGAATTTTCCAGCGTGATTTTGCATCTGAGCATTCCAAGGCCTTTCTAGAAAATAAAATGAGACATCGGTCTATAATCGCTTTACAGTAAAAATGACTTATAGTAGCAGTAGCAGGCATAGTGCATTATATGCCCATGTTCATTTACTTATCATTGACCGAACTTAAAACTGACACTGAAATGTAAATGTATGTAAATTTTACATGAAGCAAAAGTCAATCATTTAAATGTCATGAAAGTGTAGTAAAATTTAGCTAGTGAAATGCACAAAAGCAAGGTAGAAGCCGCATAGTGGAGCGCTATGTGAATGCTGCCTTGGTCCTTTGGGGTAACCTGAGACGCGATACCCGGGATACACCGCACCGGCAAAAGTTGATTCTTTTAGCTTGTTGTTTTAGTCGGCTGTCTGTGTGAAAACTTTTTGGAAGTTTTTGGAACTGAAGCTAGAAGATTTAAGCATTTATTGAGGAGTTTACTGATAAGCAAGAAGATAAGTGTACTTTAATTGATAAGCAGCGTGTGGAAGGAAGATGGATATGGAATTAGGCAAGGTTGGACTTGGAATGGAAGGGCCTTTTGAAGTTAACGGGAACCAGGAGCCTGAAGGAGGAAAAATGAATTTGTTGAGCCTTCCAGAGGAGTTGGTAAGCTTTTTGAGGTATTTTATTGGTTCTGAAGAGTTAATTAGGTTGAGTGATAAGTTAATTTGGAATTGATTAATTTGGGAACAGATTGAGGGCCACCTGTTGCCCATGCTGGGATGGAATGATCTGCTAAGGTTCCGCAAAACTTGCTGGGCTGCTTGGGATATCACCACGGACTACATTAGGGTTCATCCGGAGTTGGCCCCCGAACTGGAGATTAACGAGGAAGGAAGGAGTTTCAAGAAGTTTCTTGAGATGGGCATTCCAACAACCAAGCTATTTGTGAACAATGTTTCGGGAAAGGAGTTCTACGAAGAGGATTTGGAGAATATGTTAAAGTTTCTGGAAGGTTATGGACCGTTGGTGAGATGCCTGAGGGTCAAGGAATTGTCCTTGATGATTGTCAATGGAGAACGGGAATTTATGCAGGGATTAGTTAATCTGGAGAGCCTAGAAGGAGCTCATTTTGGACGTGAAGAGGAAACTGGAGAATTCGGGGCTGAACCCAGCACCGCACTACTCAGTAAAGCCAATCCTGGCCAACTTCCGGTGACATTTGGAACCTTGAAAAGGGTCAAAATAGGCCAGGAGGAATATGTCGACCAAGAGAATTTGATTATATGTGCCTTGCCATTTACCTTCTTTTGTTGGAACTTGGAATTTTGGGGATTTCCAATCAATTTCATTACTCCAGTTGACAGCACGGTGGATGCCTTGGATGAGAGCAGGAATGCTAGGGCATTCGCTTTTGAGTTTCTTTACAACGCTATAACCTCCAGAAAGGAAACTGGCAACTTGAAATTGATTGACTTCGCTAATTATCATGATGAAAAGGAGAGAGTGGGAATGCGGGAGCTTTTTGGATGCTCAACATTTTGGGATGTCTGTGTTTTAAGCTTGCAGAATGGGATAAAGTTGAGGAATGTGGGCGCTAGCTGGTTTCAAATCAGCGATACAGGGACGGGGATGGAAGCTATATCTCCTGAAATCGGCGCTGTGGTCGAATCAATGGTTAATATTCTGCCCTGCGTTTTTCCCCTGGAGATGCCAAACTTGGAAAGAATTGATATTCGGCTAACGTCTCATTGTGATGTGGCATTGAAACCGGGACAAAGTAGACCATACTGGCCTGCACTTAAATCTTTGGAGATTAATGTGAACACGGGAAGAGTGTTTTTAATGGATTCTGTGGTGGCGGATGTAGAAAATGATATGGTGGCCCTAAATACCCACCACCGGGTTTTTACCCACAGTCTCTTCGACTTTTTCTTTAGAGATATCCAGCGGTTGGGATTAGTGGAGTTGTGTCTGAAATTCCAGGAGAATGTTAATCAGATTGCTATTCCCGACACTAGGGATATTGTCAGGGCTTGCCCCAACTTGAAAAAGTTGAGGATTGTAAACTGGCCTGGTACTAATAAGGCGTTGGTCAAGTTGTGGGATGGACTATTGGAATTGGAGGAAGTTTCCTTGGAGAATTGCAAGCAATTGGGAAACGTGGCGTTTGTTGGGGAAGATCGAGAGAATCCTGTTTTCTTCAAGCTTAAAAGTAAGTACATTATAACCTGGCATTCTTCTCCAGAAAAAAACAAGCATTAATTGTTTTTTTTTCACGTGTTTTAGACTTGAAGAAGCTATCACTGAAGGGATTGGACCAAATGCCAAAAGTAACGGACACTCTTTTCTCCCTGGTTATTAGTCACTTGCCCCTTATCCATTTCATCCTAACGTCTAATGATCCAGTTAAAACGGTAAAGCTAAATACTATGCCATCTAAAATCCTTAATTTACTTCCCAAATAATCCGCTAAAGTCACATGACACATTTAATTAAAACAATTTAAGGTCACTCTAAAAGGAATCGAGTCTCTGCTATCCGGTCAGTTCGCAGAATCCATTGAAAAGTTCCCCTTCAACAATTGGTCTCTGGAAAATGTCCCGCTGGACGAATTCATTGAATTGGAAAAGAAGTTTAGATCCAACTTTATGCTATAAATTACCATTATAATCCTAAAATTATTAAGGTTATTTTATGCTAACTGGCCTATCATGAAGCATGTTAATCTAAAGTATGAATGACATCTAAACGTATTGTAGCTAATTTGTATTTCTAGCTTTAGAAATAGATTTATAATTGCTTTGGTAAAAAATGATTTATAGTAGTATGCGTAATGCATATGTGCATGTGCATTTAGTTTTAAGCCCGAGCGAGCTAAAAACTAAAATGTATGTCAATTTTTACCTCATGCAAATGTCGATCATTTAAATGGCCACATTAAAGTAGCAAAGCTTTTCTTTAATACCGATAGTAATTACCTTTTAAATTTTGTCCTTTCCATACTTTACATGAAATGTAAGTCTTTGGATATGATACATGTTCTAGTTGCCATGCCATTTATGAAGGGATGATTGCAATGGGTTGCAAAGGTAGCTGTGGAGTAGATACTTTTACAGCTTAACAATGAAGCTTTGCCTTTTAACTTATGAAACTAGGTTGTCGGCAGCATTTATTACGGACGAATGTACACTTTTCTTCATGAAAATACCCAAATCTCTAGCTCAACAGCAATATTCTAATAAAACATCACCATAAATATTATTATGATGACTTGTATAGTTGGGATAATTTGAATAACCGAATACAAGTCCGAGTATTAGGCTCAAATTTTATCAATTCCAAGAATTCAGTCTTTTACATGATTTCATTTTATTTTTCATATTACTCATCATACTCTGCTCTGTACATTTTATCTTGACTCCAATTTTGTGAAAATGGGAATACGCACAGCAATGAAATGGATAAATGATTCTTAGAACTAGAACATTTTAGAACAAAATCATGGTAATATCCGCTTAAAATAGTAATGAAACCAGCATTTAAACAAAACACGTGTACAGTGCACACAATAAATATAGGTTAAACCCAAACTACAAAAACGACAGCAGCTTATCTCCCTTTAACAAAACCCAATAATATTCCAATTTCCCAAGAAAAAACTGAGCCTTTTAAATCATTTGAATAAAGCGTAGATTCTTAAAAGGAATAGTCCCTTCCTGTATTTTACATTATTGCTAATGAATGCACTCTGAAAAGTATTCACTTGAAGTTTTCATGCAAATGAAGTAAGTCGGCATGATAAGATAATTGCTTTTGCGACGGAGAGCTAGCAGCAGCGAAATAGTGGAAGTGGAACCAGAGATACGGCTGGGATCTATTGAGGAACGATTCATGAGCCGAGTTGGTAAAGTCGGGTCTAATTTTTATTTTTTGATTGATTTAAGATTTCTTTTCTTGAGGTTGCAGTAGAATTACAGAATAAATTTGCAGAGGATTTTTTAATATTTGAGGTATTAAAGTTTTAAGGTGGTTTTTGGTTACAAGCCATTATGGCGTGGCTTGGAAACGTGCTTAATAAATTTGCTGGTGTAGGAGCCAACGAAAATATGGAGGTGCCTCTGGATTACGTGAGGGAGGAGGAGGTGGCCACCACAGGTAGGAGTTTTGTGGAGGAGACGGAGGTAGAAAGATTGAAACGAGAGAATGAGGAGCTTAAAAGGAGATTATTCAACGAGAGCAATTTGGCGTTGAGAATGGAGCGGTTGGAGAAGCGATTTTCACGACGGTTTGGCAAGAGGAAAAGTGCGGATGAGAAGATTAGGCGGTTGGAGGAGGCCTTGGGGAGGGAAAGGGAGGAAAAGCAGAGGTTGATTGAGCAGAGTATGAATTGTAGTCTTTTGAGCAATACTAAAGAAGAGGTCACCAGTCCAGTAAGTCCAGCGAGGGATTCACAGACGGAGGAAGAGGAGGATCAAGAGGCGACCAGTCAAAGTGAAGAGGAGGAACGGACCAATTCGACGAGTGAGAAGGATGTCGAAAGTGATGAGGATGATGCAATGAGTGTGGACGATAGCAACAGCGACGAGGAAGAGCAAACTGATCTGAAGGTGAATCCTGGCCCCAGCACTAGAACCAGATCATCCTCTGGACATTCAACAGCGTCTTCAGTGCCTCCTTTACTTATTCCACTTTCAAGCTTTCAACCTTCCAATTCAGTATCCTCACCAGAATCTACTGCTACATCTAGTCCTCAAAGCAGAAAGCGTAAAAGGAACAGCGTTAAATCCCCAAATACTTCTGTGTCACCTTCTGCCCCAACCGTTTTCAAGCGTACGCTTCCCCTTCCCCCTTTAAGCTGTACGGAACGTAATAAACATCGTCTTCCTCCTCATCGCCATGCCATGGACAAGAGCAAACTTCGTTTTGGCTGGTATTGCATTTGCTCCGGTGTTTTTACCACTCAAGGTCAACTTACACAGCACATCAAGTATTTCATCAGAGACCCCAAGTTCCCCTGTCCCATGTGTCCTAAGCGCTGGCCCAGCCTGAAGTATTTACGGGATCACCTCCGAACCTGCCACAAGACAGCGGATCCCTATCCAGGCTGTTTTGGATGTGCGGACTGTGGAAAGATCTCTAAAAATCGGGAAGAGCACAAAGCTCATCGTCTAGCTAATCAGTAAGTTAATTTCAAAGGATGATCAAAATCATTTTTAAAAAACTGACTAAATTCGGATTTTTTCTTGTAGTCCACGTTGGACCGAAAGGCTTAAAAAACTTCCCCACGGAATCGATCATACCGTTCTCACTGTCCAGGGTGTTTATCGTTGTCTTTGCACCAGGGAATTTGGAAATATGATTAATCTAAAGTCACACGTACTCAACTTCACCGCTCCTGCTAGATTTTGCTGTGACCAGTGTCCCAGCAAATTTACCTTTTACGGCCATCTTCGTAACCACAAAGAAAGCATTCATAATAAAAGACCAGACCCAAGTGTTCGCTATGGGTGTAATCAGTGTGCAAAGCTTTTTCATAGCAGAAAGGAATTGCAGCAGCATTTGCAAAGACAACAGTAATTTTTTTAAAAATTTAAAAACTGGTTTTAAAAAATGGTTTAATAAATTTGTTGTGGTTTTTTTAAAAGTGGGATTATCTCCTGGAATCAACCCCAAACCCAATCCATGGAAATGGCAGATCCTGCCACACGTCCTAAGAAACATGGCTTTGACCCTGGTTCATCTACTCTGGGATCGGTATTTAGGTGCTTTTGCGGAAGCGGGTATTCAACCAAAAAGGAGTTACAAGCTCACATTTATCGCGCTCGTCCCCGTGTTCCTTTCAAGTAGGTTTTTTTTATTTGAATGGAAAATTGATGAATTTTTAAATAATGACTTGTTTTTTTAAACGTAGATGCCCTCATTGCCCCGTGGATTTTAGAGCACATACCCGACTTGCTCAACATATTCGTAGGGTGCACAAAGTTACGGATTATGAAGCTTTTGGATGCACCACTTGTGGAACCAGTTGGCCTAATAGAATAGCACTGCGTCGCCACCAGGAAAGCGAAGGTCATCGGGGATTCTAGTTTGAATGGATAGTTGTAGTCAGATTTATTTATTTAATTTAACCTTAGAAACATTTTTATTTATGCAATTTTACTATTATATTTTTATACCTATAATAATTATAATGAAAACTAGGTAATTTATAAGTTGGAATAAATTTTAGTTTAGATTTCATATCGATAAATAATCTACATAATTTGGGGATTAGCAAAACTTATGCATTTTACTTGCATTGCGATTGCGACAAGCTTTCACATTATTTCAAGTACTTTGGGGTATTCTGAGACTACCATTTCTTTACGCAAAACGTTTGCGAACGTCATATTTATAACTTGAAGCCACTTTTTTGATTACTGACTCATATCGAAAGCTGCTGTTCAATCGGTTAAATTTCTTTGATTTTTTAAAGTTGACAATTAAGCTTTTAATCTGATTAAAATGACAGGACGGGGGCGTGGCAGAGGAAGAAAGGACCAGACAAGGCGTCGGTCCCTGGCGGTAACTGCTGACAATGATATTGACATTGAGGTTTTGTCGGAGAATATCCGAGACGTGGTAGGGTTGTGGATCCCGTGGTCATTACGGTGGAGGATAGTGATAATGACGAGGTAAGATTTAAAGTAGGTGATGATGGAGCTAACTGTGTCATTGACATTTTAATTGGAATTGAATAGGAACTTCCGGTTCAAAACGAACAGGCTAAATTGATAAATTATGATTGATTATTAAATTACCTGTAAACTTCTCGAGTTCAAACGCTTTAATAAAATTTGATACACGATAACAACTTACGTTACAAGTTCATTATAAAAAAATACAATTTAATTTGACACCTTATAACATTCTCAATTCATATCATTTTCTTCAGTCCACTCGTCATCGTCATCCAGTTCAATTTCTGAAGCGCTTAGTTCCCCTTCTTCCATCTCATCATCATCGTCATCCCCTTCAGCTTCCATTTCTGATGGACTTCCTTCTTCCCCGCTTTCTTTGTCGACGTTGTCTTGGACGGGATTTTCTAGAATAGCTTTAACTTCCATATCTTCCTCGTCTAGCATTTTCTCCAGCTCTTGTGAAGGATTTATCATATAGCCAAATTCATCCTCGGGCAAGGAAAAGTCCTCAAGTTGATTGGGAAATGGAATGTACAGACAGGCATCCTAAAACACAAAAAAAAACGGTTACAAAATTAGCTTTCAATTTCAGATTCTCGTTAAATTATAAACAGAAGCTGTTTCTAAAACAAATTACCTTTTTAGAAAGCTTGTAATCCGAATTGAGCTTTTGCCAGAGCACACTGGAGTCTACACTCAGTCCCGTGGATTCTTCAAATCGCTTGCGAACCCCAAACATTATGAAATGCTTATTAATCCCTGAAAAAAGTTCCAAATTCCACAATTTATTAAACTGGCCATTACGCAATCCAAACTAATAATTAGTAGGAACTTACCCGTAGGAACTGATCCTAGTCCATTCCCTGGGAAAATCGCCTCTTTTAACGCCACATCCAACTCCGCAGTCCACTCTAAGCTTCCCAGAATCTCCACGGGTTCCTCCGCCACGCTGTGGGAGGGCTGCACTTTCTCCGCCATTCTTCCAACTTTCACTTGCCATGAACCTAGTACCAACTTTCCTTTAAAAACCCGTCTATTCCAAAAAATCTTCTTAAAATTGAAAAATTTCTATATTTAAGCCAATCAATCACCACCAAAATGAAATTGTGCACGTCAATCGTCAATCAGCACCCAATAAAATGCTCAATTCAATTATGCCAAGAAAATTACACAAATCCAAAATCAAATTGCATCACAAATTTAACCAACAAAAAGCCATGTGAGGTTTATGGGGCGAAGTGAGATCATGCATATTATATGCTTTGGTGAAAGCAGTGCTATTTTGAAGACAACCCGACTGAAAATCAATTTAGTGACCAGAAACCAGAAAATTGATAATTAATTCATCTTTATTTAACTGCTTGATAGAAAATATCATTTATCAAAAATAATCGTTACAAATGCAAGTTACAAACCATATCGTTACAAATCCTATTTTCAAGAAAATAGCACATCTCAAATCTTGTACGTTCACTCAAGTTCCTGACTTTCCTGCGTTGACTTTACACTCATTCCCCCGATCACTAAAGAATCCCAAATTCTCGGTAAATTAGCCTTGCCCTTTTGATAATAGCCCACCATTTCAGCATAGCCCCCTGGATAAATGTTACAACTGTCGCAACTTATCCACTGATAAGCTTCCTTATCCTGTCGACTAAACTGGTCAAAGTGAATTTGCATCAAACGACCAACTACCTTGACCACCGTTGCGGGACGAAAGCAAATGGATGATGAATCGGTTAACATTACAGCTTCCAGTTTACACCCTCGGGTAAAAGGATTAGCACGCTTTTCACTGGAAGGCATAATCTTTAACGGTTGAATATGATATCGAGCTAGATAAGCGCTCCATTCGAATGTCATGACACCCGGGTTTGCTGGATAGTCTATTTCGATTTTGTTGACTTGACAAAAGCCCACAGGTTGAATATAATCCGAAGTTATATGAAGTACTTTCTTCAAGCACGTTTTTTTCCCAATGAAATCCACTCCTGCAAGAATGTACCCGTGTCTTAGAACTTTGATCACGTAGCCAACACACATTTTGCTTGGAATCGTGGGATGTCTCATTTCAAAAATCATTCCATCTTGAATCCGAATTCCAACTGGAGTTGCTGGAATGTTTAGATCTTCCGGAGACTTCAGTTTGGGGAAGTAGACCTTGGAAAAGTTGACATTTTTGTCCAAGGGGGCGCCCACAGCGTCACACCAACCCAACTTATTAACATGTTGACTATGTTGACTTATCCAAATGCCAGTTTTCTTGGAATTCGAATCTTCCACTGGTATGTACTCAATGTAGACACGGTCACCAAGTTGATGCACAATCTCACCGATTTTGTACTGACCAGACTTATCTTTGTCAATGACTTCCACAATGTCACCAGGTTTAAAACGAGAGGAGCAACGGGCAAGTTCCTTTAACAAATCGGCTTCGTGAGTGAAGGGCAGAGATTGTGCGGGTGCACCCTCGGCTGGAAACAGAAGCTTTTGAAAAGCAGCGTCCACTAAAGGACCAGGATTATCGGGAGATGGATTTAGCATTGTCTTTGGAGGCTGTAAAAGTCCACCGGATAAAAAAGCAGAGCCTAAGGGCTTGGGTACTCGAGAACAAATAGCAATCCAAGTGGAAAAGGGCGTGGGTTTGGCTTCCGTTGGGTTGTTGGGGGCAACGGGGTGGTAAAAGACCAAAGCCTTATAACCTGTTTAAAGTTTAAAGTCGGTTAATTACCAAGTAAAATTACATAATAAGTAATTGGTGACGTACCAACGAAACCCTTAATCTGACCAAGCCAGTAAATCGACTTCTTTTGGTTGTCCTCCATGTAATAGCTGCCATTAGGTAACTCAATGTAGTAGCCTTGGTACTTGGACAGTTCCTCCCAGTTTTTGGAGAACGGTGCCTGTGTCAATAAAACAAAAGCCACTTCAATATTAATCATCAATCATCAAATCAATCAGTTATACTTTGATTGCCTTTTAAAACTGATTTCTGAACTTACATGAGCAAAGAAGCTAACGGGAGCAATCCACTGAGCATTTTTGACCTTTTTCAGTACTTCAGTCCACATACATGGAATGGCTGTATTCCAGAAGTCCTTATCGTCGGGAATCATAGCAGCTGCCATTGTAGTAAGTTGGAAGTGGGGTGGACTATTTATGGTCAATGGTCAAACTAATTAATCGTCACATAAAAAATTGTCACAATTTTGTACTTCAGTTTAGCTTAGAAGATTTTGAGTAGATTGAGCTATCTGCCAAGTAAGAAGCTGGTGTCTTGCCACTTGCCACCTTGTCAGTTTGTTACCGTGTGGGTAAATATAGACAACTCCATGACAACTTGTAAGTCTTTGTTCTGACAATGGAACGGTTTTGTGATTTGTATTATGACTTGCGCTAGTCTACTGAATGCAGGGATGCTAGTATAAATTGCCAGTGAGAGTGTTCTTCGACATGACAGTCATGAAGAACCTTAAATGAACAGTTTTATAAACTTTTCAAGTAGAGAATTACTAAATCATTTTACGACTAAAATTGGAAAGAAAATGGAGTGCAATGTGGTGGCTTTTATATACCAAGGCTTTATATGTACCTAATTTTATTTTGGAACTTGACCAATTTCCATTGAATAGAACGATTAGCAATTGTTTTCATATTAAATGCCTTTAGGTTCCTGGAAGGTGAAATAGCATGCAAAGTTATATAATAATTTTATATAGCTATTTCAAAACTCATGATTTTAAAATGAGAAAGGAATCATTTTTATTTTTCAAAAATTCATTCAAATTAGTTATATGAGTTTATCGAGAACAGAAAAAGTTTTCAGTGTGGGGACCACTTCCAGTGCTTAAAAAGTAACAGGCGGAAACAGCTCCCAGTTCCTTAAAAGAAGGAACACCTTTTCCTTCCGGGCCATCCGGAAATACCAGCATTCCCCTGGAATCACAGTAGCATTTCGAACTTCCACTTCTGCTGCAGTCCATTGAGCTCCACACGTGAATACAAGGCGTATTAAAGCGGATGGACTTCACACGTTTCATCCAATCTTGAGGTATTGTGCCACATTGACCTGGAACTAGGGAAAGTTTGTAATTTTTCCCTGTGCCGTTTCGATTCTCGAACAGGATTACAGTCGGGTGCAGTTCGGATGTTGGTGGAGGCAAACTTGTGGTTGTTGTGGTTGTTGTTGGAACGGTGGTGGTAATGGTGGTGGTGGTGGGAGTAGTTGTTTTATGTGTGGTTGTCGTACTTCGAACTGTGGTAGTGGAAGTTGTCGTCGTCCTCGGTTTAGCAGTTGTCGGTTTTGGTTTTGGCTTCTTCGCCACTTTTTGTCGATGAGGAGGTCCGTCCCACTTTTTTACCTCGCGAGGAACCTCATCGTATTCCGGTATCTGCTGTACCGTGGTTGCCCCTCTCGCGTGGTGCGGGTCAAGCAACGCTTTCTTTGGATCCCCTTTGGGCATGTCTTTCCCAACAGAAACAGAAATAATGTAAAACAGCACGAAAAACAGAAATATCACCGAACTGCTGGTAGCCATTATTATGATTGGCTGAGTAATTCAATTTTACAAAAAAAAAGTTAAATAATTTGACTAGTTCTTGGTGGATAGTGGATTGTGAATGAGCTCACAGGTATGAATCTGCAGAATCTAAAACGAAGTAGCATTCATTCATAACATGTCGTAAGATCTATGAATAGAAGGAATCAAGTTGGTAATAAAATAATAATGGGTTATTCTATTTAACCGTGTCATTTATGTGCATGGTTGGATGTAGATAGACATCTAAAAAAATTCCATTAGTCATAAATCTTATCAAAATGGCCTTGTTTGTGAAGATGACGTTAGGTTTATATAACGTATGCATAATATCTTATTATTTATATAAAATTAAAAGGCATTTATAGATTTATAAAAAACAGTTTATTACATATTTTTAGATAATATAATATATCATAGAGGTAATATAATATTTATTTTAACAAAAATGGCATCATAAAAGTTCCTTTTATACAAAACCTAAAAATATACACAAAACAATTAATAATTGTCAATTATTCAAATCCGGAAATCTCTAGATGGGATCTCTCTACGTTTACTTCAACTAGTTGCTCTCTAGCATCATCATACATACCTTACATTCTGCAACTGACATGACATCAAGTCCTGTCACTTTACTATTCATCGTTCATGCGTTAAGTTTAAATTGTGCCACTAATGGGGCTCCTACTTTACATTAAAGAGCTGCTAAAAATTAAGCATATTCGTAATCATCAATATCATAATCCTTTTAAAAAGGTATCAAGAAAGCATAGAACTACATCTAATAATTATATAATGTGTATAACTACTTTTGTCCTGTACACTACTAACTAACTATCCTAAACAACTTTATGCCTTGAAAAGTGAAATATAATTTATTTTGTGTGTGCAACTCTTAGGTATTCTTTTTCGGGGTATCACGGGTTGCCACCATTACCGTAGGCAGATTTACTGCCAATGCAACTGCTGCTTTTTACTATTAATTTTTTCGGGCTTTTGTTCACCGGAACAAATTTGCAACAGCAGCCTCCTCCCTTCTGAGATCCTCTTCATCCTGTGTAAAGTTGACTGCCGGAATGCAACATTCGTTTTCAGGGTTGATTTCTCTCACCTTCTCCCTAATAAAGTCGTAAATTTCCTTACGCTTGTTTTCCGCGATTTCTGGAGGAAACCAATTTTCCAGGTTAATCCCGTTTGGATCGTAGGAAGGAATGGGATTGTTGAAAAAACTTTCTACATATTGAAGCATGTAGAGACCACAATCGCAAAAGTTTGGCTGTTGGAGTACTTTGGGTATCAAACCGGGCATTGTTGTTTGGTCAAAGACTCTGTCTGCCTTCTTCTTCGTCTACAAAAAGAGTTCAGTTATAAGTTAACTTAAATAATTTGTACAATTCTAAGATAGTATTTTTATACTTTTGAAATACCACACTTACCTTGTACTCGACTCTCAGATACTCCCTTAAAGTTGAGTATATTCTTCCGTGAGCTAGACTACCTAATGAGTCGAAAATCAGAATGCAGGGATGCTTCACAGCCGGACCAAACTCAGACTTGCGTTTTGTGCCCGATGAGGATGATGCGGATGTGGAAGGTCCAGCCGTTTCAGTCTTTCCTGGAGATTTAGACTGCCCGTCGTCAGTGCTTGGTGCATCTGGTGAAGATACTCCACAGTGGATTGTTGTACTGGTACTTCTTGATTGGCTTTCTGTGAGCCGTGGACGCTTATAGTTAGGTAAAGCCTCTAACGTGTCATAGTCATGAAATCCCTCCATTCCCGGGAAGCAAATTATAGCAACGAACCAGTGAAAACTGAAATAAAAAAAGTTATTCGTAAATTCGTAAATAAATCAATGTTCCAACAATTTTATGGTTTTCAAACTTTTCTTACTATTCATTAATGGGAACAATTAAAAAGTCCTTGGAAAAAATATCAACATTTTTGGTTCTCTTCTGCACTCTTGCGTGTCGTCGCACCCCAGCCGTCGACGTGAAATATTCTTCCTCTTCCATCTTCTCCGTCAATTTGTTGTAAAAAAAGCTGTCGTATACAAACGTTCTTTTCCTGTCCTCTTCGCTCAACATTTCCGATTGAATCACAAGCATCCAGAAGTCAATGATTTGGTCATTCAGATACCTCGGATAGCCCAGACACTTGATGTCATTCGGACAAATTGGTACTTTAACGTTGCCTATCGCCTCGTAATAAAGAATCTCTCTAAAATTCGATAAATATTTTATTAAAATCATGCTCATACATGCATGCTCTGGTGTATTTTAAACTTTGAATAGAACTTACTTATCCTGATCAGTAGTAGCCTTGCTGGTGCTTGCTTGCACTTGCTTGTTCGGAGTCTCACCGGCAGCATCTGTAAGCTGTACAGGTACCGTACTTGCAGCTTCTGGGGGCGAAGCTAAAGGCATCTTGGCCAATGAAGTAGTTGACAAAATTATTGGTACAGGTGAACTTTCCAAAGAGCTATCAGATCCTATGCTGGATTCGCAAGACAGTGGACTAACTTGTATGAGCAAGTCATTCGCAGAAACATACTTCAATTCTGTCAACACCTTTGAGTAAAGCTCCCGAATAAGCTTCACGTCTTTGCCAGACACGGTTTCCAGCAACATTGTTATCATTCGTTGGGACGGAAGACCTTTAAGAGGATGATAGTAGTTAGTCGCCTCATTCTTCGGATTTCCGTCCAAACCCAGCTTTAATCTAATCCTTGCAGCGTGGTTCGGTACCGTTGTGATAAAAATCACTGACAAGCTTTCACCGAAATGCGCCCTCAAATCTGTTATCGAGTCCAATGGAATGCATAGTTTACAGTTTTCCGATCCTAACCAAAAATTTAAAAAAATACATTAACTTTAGGTAATTTACATTTTCGAAAATATACTAATTTCACAATTAATTCTCGCCAAGACTTACTGTCCGCAGCGGGCAAGGAAAATATGATGCCCAACTCCGTCACATGCATCACAATGGACAAGTCCACCTTATATGATCCCACACGAACAGACTGAGCTGTAAGTACGCGATACTGGAACGTGCTCTTATTATCTCGCAGTTGCATCACGATTTCATTGTACACTGAAATACAAGTTACTAAAATGAGTCTACGTTTCAACTTGGAATTTAAAAATAAAGTTATCATATTATTAGCTTACTAAACAAAGGATCCTTATCCTTCTCCTGCTTCATGGCTGTGGACACCACTTGATCCATACCCAAGTTGGCTTTGAGTTCCTTCAAAATGATGCTGTTTTCCTTTGGACTGTTTATGATATTCGCAGAGGTTCCTGGCTGTTGTTCAACTGCTGGATTTTCAGCGACTGCCACCAAGCTTGAAGCTGCAGTTTCCACAAGGTTGCTATCATTTTTACCAGTCAAGTTGGGAGCGTGACGCTTTCTAGATGGAGTTGGAGTTCCAACTGTTGCAGGTGCTGACCTATGACCAATAAGCCTTATGGGAGCAATGTTCATTGCTTGGGAATCTAAAGGTGCCTTAGGTAAGCAATCTTCAACAAAAAAGATGTCCATGTTTCTCAGGTTGTCAGATCGTCTCATTTTAACAATCTTTGCCTTGGGCTGTCCAACTACTGTATTAACTCTAGTTTTTTTGTTGTGTAAAGGAATCGCTATAAAAACAGCACAAAATAGGAATAAAATTAATGCTTTAAAATTAAAAATGTGATTATAGCTTATGAAGGATAATGAACAAACAATAAAGCAATCATTCTTACCCTTCAGCACCGGAAATGTTAAATTGATATACTTTCTGGAGTAAAACCCTACAATTGGGTGCTTGATGATTAAGGTACCTTCTTGGTAAGCGTTCTGATTGGGAATCCTTTTTCGAATTTCTACAACCCGGGGGTCCTCCGCTTGCGCTGGAGACAATTCAGGCACCGGCTCTTGATAATCCGGTCCGTAAAAGCGATAGGTAGAAGTAACCAGTGAACTTTCAAGATCCACTTGACACAGCTTTTCTAGCTTTTTGTATGGCAAAACTCGTGCAAACGGTTCACCAAAATTGCATACACTTGTTAATGGCAGATAACGTGGCACAGAAAAAAATAAACTAAACGCTTCGAAAAACTTAGACCTCTGATCTCTGACAATGTCCACTTCTGTACCTGGTTCCCTAATGGACTCTAGCGCAATGACAACTGATGACGGGCCAAGAGTCCCTAAACCACGGCGTGACAAATCGGGAAACACTTTGAAAAGTTGGTTGGGATCTATGATTTTATTACTTTTGTGTTGGGCGGACATTTCCGCCATTTTCTGATAGAAAAACGTTCAATTAAAGTAATTGAAAATTGTCAGATCAATAGACAAACCATCTGATGCTAGAAACTAGAACACAAGAGCACTCTCACTACCTATTTCACCAGGAAAGAAGAAGAAAGCAGGAAAGCTAGCAGATCACTACCGTTCATCATCATCTTTCAGAGATCTTTTCTGCTTTCCATTTCTATAGCAACTTGTTCGTGTTCGTGCCTACCGTCCACCTACAACCTACACAGCAGAGCAACAGCAGAAAAACCCGAATGGGACGACGCTCGTGTCTGCCTGCTCCAACCAAATTATCCACTTGTTATGTATCCAGTATCCACTTGTTAGGTACGTATCGCGCGTGCAGCAGTATTGTATAGAGGTCATATCAATATATGGCTAGTTTTGGTAAAAAACCAAACCAACGCAAAATGTGATGATAATGATTTTAGACACTTAAATGACTTAATAGTTGACGTTATTACTGCATGAAATGATACATGTGTCAATGATACTCTCCAAGTCTAAAAAGCTGTAAGTTTCTTATTGCAAGTTGCAAGCACTACTTGTTATAAGTTGTTGCTATAAAAACTTGTTACTCAGAAGCTAAATGGTACTAGTAAGCACATTTTTATATGGGCTTACTTACACAATATATTTTTGGGGATGGAAAACCTCTGACCAGATTCATTTCTGAATTGGAATGAATGGATGAATTGTTTTAAGAAAAGGGTGTTGTGTGTGGAGCAGGAGTAAAGCATATTATTGCATGCACTGAGGATTGACGATAGGGAAGTCGGAAAGTGCTTTATTGAAAGGAAGACAGGAGTAAAATAGGAAAAAGATTTTGTACGGGAAGCTAGGAAATAAAAATAGTATGATTTTAATGTATTGGAAGATGGCTTTTGTTGAGACAAAAGCTCCGACGTTTTATGACTTTATTTTTCAATTCTTTTCTTAGTCCGTAAAAATAATTCTGGTTTATGATGATGCAGCAAAGGACCAGACGGAAGTGAATTGTAATCTTGAGTTGCGTTGCATTTGGGAAAATGAACTGGACAATGCACTCATTGTTCAAGTTGTTGCGGCGAGTGTGGTAAAAGGAAATTTATACGAATAGCCAACATTTCTAACCTTTTCCGAGATACCTACATACCGAACAACCATCCGAACAATCCGGAGTTTGTGTCACAGTGCCCCAAATAACTGACTATATGGCCATATATGGGTAGGTTCCCATACCGTTTTCCCTACCAAATAGTGTGACTGTTTATGTTTATTAAGCCGATGATGATGAAATCATACTTGCATGACAAGAAAAACTGAAAGAAACTCGTGGTAAGCTATATTTAATTACTAATTTGTAGGTTTGCATTTCATATTACCATCATATCATCTTTTGTTGCACTTTTTAAAGAAATGGTTATATAACAGTTCATTTACCTATATTACAAAACGACTCATTTTTCTTATTTTACAAGTGTAACAAATAACTATACTAAACCTAACACTCTTTTACAATATTACAATAAACTGAATTCAATTAATTCAAAAAAATATTGTTTATTGTAACTCCAAAGTTAATTCCAACCGCCCCACATGTTCTCCTTTCCATACTCGCATCCTCCAAACAGCTTAGTAAGTTCATTATGAACAAACACAGAGATAAGATGCTTATCCGAAATTTCCTGAAAATGCAACAAATTTAAAAATAAATTGATAAATTAAGTAATAAATTGTTTAAGTGTACATCTTCTTCCCCCTTTCCACCTTACCCGTTTAATTTCCTCCTTGACCAGTGGCCACATCTCAACTCCGACAAAGTGTCTCTGCTTATGATCCAATATCCCTTCGTAGAGAAACGCGTACAAGCAATCCATAACTTGCTATAAAACAGAAAATATTCATTTTTTAGCAAAAATGTCTTAATTATTTAAAGCTATAAGTTAATTTACCTTGCGCGTAGACACTGCAATGCACTTCATCAAACCCGGAAACTTGTTTAAAAGCTTCCACTCATTGACAATCCTCATTCTATGCATTTTCGTTCCTTTGCACAGCTCCAGCACAACACTCATCGCCGTTTCTTGAACCACTTCCGATCTTCCAATTAACTGCCGCATAACCCTGGTCACTAATTCCTCTTGCTGGAAAATCGCATCAATCCCTTGCTCTCCACACTTGGCCACTTGACAAAGACACAAAGCTGGAATTACAAAGCTTTCTGTAATATCATCCATGTCATTAGGCCTTAGTTTCCAAAACCCATGGAATCCCGCAGGAACATCCTTTACAACTTCCAGTGGCAAAACGGGTCTTTGTTGCAACAGCTTGGAAATGGCAAAGAGAATGTATTGCACCGGTCTAAAGTCTAGATCTCTGGAGTACTCCTTCAGTAAATTAAAAAGTATGCCAAGTCCTCCAAGAGCAATAACTTCGTCCCTTCGTTTCTCGCAGTTTTCCACCAAATAGCCCAGAATCCTAGCAGCACTAGGTCGCATTTCCATAAGTGGATCATTTTTACTTTCTCCTTTGGTTTTAATAATATTCACAAGACAGATTGCTGTCAATGGTCCACAGTCCAAAAAAGTGCGTCTGGACTTGTCATGCTGAGCATAATGCGCATTAGGGCTATAGCCACCACCCGAATCTCCTTTAGCACACCAGCTTCCATTAAATGTCCCACGGCAAAGTGCAATCCAGAGTTTAGCACAGTTTTAATGTTCAGCAAAGTTGGGGGACCCAGACTGCTTTTTCCAAGTATTTGGATCATTCCACCCAAAAATGTCACAATTGACTTTTTTATATCATCACTTGGTAGAACTCCAGAATCCAGAAATGGAATCACTTTCCAATACTTTTTCAACCAGTTAGTTTCCTCCACCGCATTTATGAACGTAATCAAGTTATCCATTTTTAAGGATAACTGTCCAAGAGCCACCACTGCGTACACCATCACCGTTGGATCTGGATGGGACAATGCTTCGGCCAGTTTTTCCCCTATCTTTCCTTCAATTAAGGTTTGCACGTTATGAAAAACCTTGAGAATCACGCCAACGCAGTGTAGCATAACACATTGAATCTAAAAAATAAAATTTCATGTTTTAAAATCATAATATCAAATTATTACAAAAAACTAGCTTTCATTATAGCTAACCTGCTTATCACCGCTTTCCAAAAGTAGCTTTATCACCGGAATGGCCATCTGCACCATTCTCAAGTTAGCCATGTGCTTTTTCAGTTCCGGATGGGAGTCCACGTATTCCCTAAAGGCTTCCATTCTTTCCTCCTCTCCTTCTGCATTCCTCTGAAGTGAAGCCACAGCGTGTTGTAACTTTTGATGAATTTCCTCCGGAACAATTAGCATGCCTGAGACCAGCTCCCCAACATTCCTTAAAAGATTCGGATCACTGCCAGGATTATCTTTTAACTGCTGCAGAATGTGGACCAACGTAGGAAAGATGACGCTGGCGCAAGGAAGCAATTGATAGCGAAGGGATGGAGCCAATGCCACTTGAGCTGCAGTGGACACAGCTTGTTCGCTAACAGTCTTGTGGGGGGATCTCATGTAATGCATTAGTAGATTGCTAAAATGATAGTCCTCCAGTTGATTGACAAAGTGACGCTCCCCGTAGGCAATAATCACACCAAGAATCCATAGCCCCTTTTGAATCAGCGTTACGCTGCAAATATTCCAATCAAAATCAAATCAATCAATAATTAGTCATTATAAATATTTTTAAATTCTACATTTTATTGTCAACTTACTAAATAGTTTCGCTTCTAAGAATTCTCCGTAAAAAGGGAAGGAACTGACTGCATTCGCTTAGCAGCTTGACATTCCGTTTAATCTGTTGCTTTCGCAGATTCGGATCTCCTTCAGACCAGGCCTGGTACAAAAACCGTTTCACGGAAGTGGCTGCACGGTCCTGGGCGAAAAACTCGTTCATGTCGCCAGATCTGGGGTAATCTAAGGCTTCTATTAGGATTGTGTAGTCGGCAAGGTTTTGTTCGTCTTCGTCAAGATCCGGGACAGGAGATGAAGGCGATTCCTATGGAAAGTGAAATAGTTACATATTTTTACAGGAAAATCTTAAGCATTTTTGAATGAATAAAGTTTTCAAGTAGATTCATACCTGGGAATGACCTTGACCACTTTGTCCTTCTGCCATGTTTTAACCTGGTCGATAAACCGTTTAGCAAAACCGTTAACTCCGCTAGCTGGTCACGTCACTCACTATAACCACCCGCTTTGTTAGTATAAAAATTTAACTAACAATCAAGAAAGTTTTCCTAGTCTCGCTTGTGTCTGGCAAGAACACCAAATCGCCAATAGAAATGGAATCCCCTCAAATTACTATATTTTGTACTTTTCAGAATGTTGGAGATGATTCCACATGAATAGGAAATGACTTTGGAGTAAAATGCAGTTTTCGGATTGAAGATTGTTACAAAATTGTATACACGTTTTGCATTCAAGATTCAATACTGAACTCAAAGTTAATAGATTTGAGTACTTTGAAAGAATCTTGATAGCAGCCGACTCATCAAGAAAGCATTTTGTTTTGACTACCTATTTTGCATAGCTACCTATTAGATTATACGCATACGATATGATATCAAATTCATGCTAATTACTAATCAATCACAAGAAAGTTTTAAGCTGTTTGTGTGTGAGTTGATATGAAACCTTATGAAAATGCGGAGGATAACTCTTCACTTAAAATGAAATAAAATGATACAGTCGGATTTTGTGTTATAGTAGCATTGAGACAAGCAGAATGTAAGAACTGATAATGTTTTAATTTATAGATACACATTTTCCAGTAAAGTTAAAAGAGACATTTCAAATCGTAAGAAACTACTTATAAAATCATGTCATACAAAAACTGTCTAATTGTTTAGCATGTTGTTGAGAAACAGAGCCTAACTTATCATTATCACAAAAGATGCGCATAGATGTGGACAATGGGTTTTCTGTTTCTGCAGATCATTCTATTGCTGATTTTAAGAAACTTTTATAAAGTAGCGGAGTAATAAAAATGGAAAAAAGAATAATATTTAGTAAGTAGGTACTATGATTGACATTAATACACTATTACGCCCTTTTAACAGGCCTCTTAACAACTTTTAATGAGCTACAGTCCTTTCGGGAAGGGTTAGAGCTCATACTCCTTAGCCTCATCCTTTCAACTCCACCAGACCCAGGAGATCCTAAAGAACCTGCAGATTTAGTGGTCCGATTTGCTCCTAAATTCTTCTTTCCAGGCTTCCGGCCTACCTTTGTTCCACTAAGGCTTACCAAACATATTCATAAAATTATCAACTCATTTAAAATTATCATTTAAAAAATTGAATGCAATTAGCTTACTGTGAAGTTTTCCTGTGGTTAGCATGCTCCTTATGAGTAGAAAACTCGTCCAGACAAGTAGAGCATTTTATTGTAGATTTCCGAGTACGAGTTTTACGAGTTTTACGAGTGCAAGATCGTGAGGAAGAGGATAAGCTAGGAACTGCCGCTGCGCTTAACGGTACGGTAGAAGCCTCGACTTGCACTCGATTCTTCTGAGCACTGGAACCCGAAGCCACCTTACTATCAGCGCTACCTTTTGTAGTTGCATTCATAGAGCTGAAAAATTAAAATACAAACCCAGTTGACCATTTTTCAGGTAAAATGAACATAAACTGTTCAGCCATTAAAACAAGAGTACCTAATCAACCGTCGGCGTTTAGCTGACAAGCGGGAAGGGCCCGGAGTAGCTTCCTCAGTGCTAGGAGTCTTCTTTATTGGACTCAGTCGCACTGTCGGATTCGCCATCACTTCAAACTTCTTCAGTCTCTTGTTCTCCTTGACCACATCCTCCTTTTCCTCAGTCACCTTCTTCAGCTGGGCCCTTAGCTGACTTATTATCTCATAAGCCTTCTGTAACTTCACCTGCAAATCTTCATCCTCTTCTACAACAGCCTCCTCAACAGAATTTGGCTCTGGCTCTACATTCTCAGCTTCCTGAACAATCCCCTCCAAATTCCCAGCTGTTCCCTCCAAATCACCTTCTGTCTCCTCCAAGCCTTCCAGAAACTCGTCCAAGTCCACAAGGGGTCCTTGATCCTCCTCCTCATCCTTCACATCTTGCAAACCAGCGAAGAAACTCCTATCATCCTCCTCCAAATTACTACTTCCCCCAATCCCCGCAATCAACTGATCTTCCAAATCCCCGAAAACGGGACTTGCGGCCCTTTTCCCACCAAAGCTCATGTTTAAAGCTTTACCCACCTCTTTCCTCAAAGTAAAGCTGGTTATCAGGCAAGATAACACACAAATAAATAGATAAGCTATAACAGGTTGGTGCGGAAATATGTTAGTTTTGCTCACTCAGAAAAGTGCTAGCTTTTGACGTGCCACGTGCCACAATGCCAATAGACCACAACTTAAGAAGACAGTTTTCTCTGCAGCTGATTTGCAATTTTTTTTTGCACGCTGAGCACTTGGGTAACATGTAACGTCTTGGAGACTTCAAGTTGGCCGACTGCCAAGTACGGATCGATTATGGCTACAAGTGGGCCGAACCTAGGGCACTATCTGTGTTAGCAAGAACACATAATGACATAATATACCTACATAACACCTACATTTTCCTGGGCACAAAAAATCTCATGTCATTTTCATACACAACCAGTTTAAAAACATGCTTTACTTAATTCCGAGACATAAAGAAGAACATAAATCATAGTTTAGGAAGGGATGCCATAATAAATCAATGAAAGATATTTTTGCAAACTTTTTCAAAACTTCCGTTTCTAAACTAGACCATTGTATGAAGTATATTGTTAGCTTGAGTTTAACGTATGGAAAATATGAGAACATTTTTTTCATGGTGCATTTATATATGAAATTGTTTTTATAGTTGGGTATATAGTATTCATTTCAAATGTCAGCAAAAAAACGAGATTGCTACTTTAGCCAGTTCGCGTCTTTTTTATATGATATTGATCCGGAAATTAGTGCAAATTAAAATCACGCTGAAATCTTATAATATGAAGATAGCATGCAAATCTGTGTATAATTCTATGCAATAATATTATGCAAACACACATTCTTTTCAAATGAGCAAGGAAACATTTTTATTTCAAAAAAATATTCAAACATTTTCTTTTGAAAAATCGGTAATTTAAAGTTATCCAGAACAGGAAAGCATGTCGTGGTTGCTACCCGTGGTCCAGTAACAAGGGGATAAAGCTCCAAGCTGGGTAAATGAAGGAATGTCTTTAGAATTCCGTCCATCGGAAAAGCCCAACATTCCACTTGGCTCACAATAACATTTCGCACTCCCTTTTCCACTACAATTGTTCGTACTCCAAACTTGAATACAGGGCGTGTTAAATCTCATTGATTTAACACGTCCCCTCCAATCTTTAGGTATTGTGCCACAGTGATCTGGAACTACATTAAATTTGTAACTTTTCCCTGTGCCATTCCGATTCTCGAACAGGATTACAGTCGGGTGCAATTCGGAACTTGGTAGAGGCAAACTTGTCGTCGTTGTTGTCGTAGTGGTAGTGGGTGTAGCTGTCGTTGTCCTTAACGTTCCAACTGTAGTAGTTTTAATTGTTGTTGGCTTTGGCCTTTTCGTCACTTTTTCTGGATGAGGTCCATCAAATTTCTTTATCTCGTGGGGTACCTCGTCACTTTGCTGTAACTGCTGCAAACTGGGGACTCCTCTTAAATCTTCTTTGTGGTGGGTAGCGTCCATCGATTTCCTTTGTCCATTCTTGGCCAGTTCTTTGCCGTGACTGTGACATAGAGTCCACAATACATATAGCGAGATTGAATACAGGAACAATCGACTGCTGAAAGCCATTATGCTGGGCTTTAACTTTTTTAAAAAAATATATAGTAATTTTCTAGTTCTGGAGGAACTGTTCTTCACCGAAAACTGATTGACGAAAATGAAATGATGAATGAACTGAGCTCTTTGGTATGAATATTACACTCAGTAGCGTTCATATATTGTAAGGCTGAAAGTCTATGAATAAAAAGAATCAACTTGGTAATAAAATGGTTTATTCTATCATTCTGTGCATGGTTGGATATAGACACATCTAAAAATGCTATTAGTCATTAATCTTATCAAAATGGCATTGTTAGTATAACGCGTGCATATATCCTATTACCTATATAAAGTATAAAGCCATTTTTATATAGACAAGCTTTTAGTCATGTAACAATGACTCATGACTCATGTACTAAACGCGTGACCTTCAACCTTATGTCTGCTAAAACTTTACAAGTGACAAAAAACCGTTATTTTTGACATGAGCTATATAGAATCTTATAGTTTCTTCAGAAGACAATAAGCAATTAAATTGTTTATCAAGATGTTTTTTCCGGATAACGGGAATGGAATGACGACAGAAGAAGACATGATCATGTACTATCTTTGCTTTGCATCATCATCATATCCTATCCGTCTAGCTTTTGCTTCATTTTTTGTGATATTTTTTCATATTATTGCTCTTTAAAAAAATCTCATGATGCAATTTGCGTTTTATTTTTTGTTGGCCATTTTGGTGGGTGTCACACTACTGGATTCGGAGGCAGCACCCTATACTCGTTCCAATTACAAACCACCTGCAAAGCCTGCTGCGGGCGTACACAAAGGTAATGCGTTTTAAAACTTTTTTTGGACAAAGCCATAATGATAAGCCTTCTATTTATTATTTGCAGGAAATACTAATAAGCATCATGGACTTGCAAAAGGGAAAATACCCTGGGTGGTATTTTCCTATTACTTTGAAAACGTTTTTCCGTTTATTTGACAAAAATAAATCGTATTGTAAATCGTAAATCGGATCTATCTATTGTCAAATTGCTGATTTATAAGTCATTGTGGCTATGCAGTACAAGACGTACTTGTGCATCTATGAAAACGCAACAAAGGCATAATAATATGTAGCATTATAAAAAATATTCCTATTCATACATACTCATGCGTAATGTACATTATTGCCTTGCATTTCCATTTATAAAATCAAACGTTACCATAAAAGGCAATTTACTGCTATTTCGGAGAGTCGGGAGTCGTTGGGTGGGATCCCTTTCATCTTACTGCTGAGTGCTGGCTTGAGCTTTGTCGGATAAAATTCCCCGGTCTTCCCAACAGCAGCAGAGTGGCGCAGTGGAAGCGTGCTGGGCCCATAACCCAGAGGTCGATAGATCGAAACTATCCTCTGCTAAATAATTTTTTGTATGGACAACTTTACTTTTAAAAGTGAGTTAATTGAAAAGGAATGTGAAAATTGGATTTTTATTTTTGGTAGAATTTCAAACTATTAGGATGGGTATATAATTTTTAAAGAAGCGTGGGATCAAATGTTTGAAGCTGGTCTTTCTTTACGTTGGTTAAGATGATCATGATGATATAAATGGAATGATAAATTTTTACGGGGTAGAAGGTAAGATGAACAATTCAAACATTAATGTTACGTTAGTATGTATTAGTACAAAGTTTTTTCTTTTTGTACCTTAGGTCCATTTTTAGGTCCATTTTTGACCAGAATTACGAATCCACAGTCTCTTTATTAAAATTTAACTTCTTCCATTACCCCTCCATTTCCTCCACATTAAATTCCAGGGCGGTGTGGCACCACCGGAAACTGGAAACTAGATCACCAAACCCACCTTTAAACCACCCCAAAAATCTAGTTCCAATTCCTTCCTTTCTACACCTCCAGGTCACCTCCAAGGAAGCCTCCCTCCATTTTGCCCCCTTCCCAATTTCCTTTTTGTCCAAACTGCCAAACCTACAACGCCCACACTTATTCCCTGTCATTAAACCACTGCTGGAAATTACAACCGTCCCAGAGTTGAGATTCCCTCCGCCCTCTGGTCTTTAAAACCCCTTATTTTCCACCCACCCATCGCCCAGCATCCCCCAAACTCCTTTTGCATCTAAGCAAACAGCTTCTGCCATTATCCCCGCGAGCTCAAGGCCCTTGAAAAAGCCTTGTGCAGCACAAGTTGTGCTGACAGGTTGCCGGTGTTTTTGTCAACGGCCAATTTTTTTTGGATTGAAGCTTTAGTCCGTAGCAAAATAGCATGAGCAGGTATTCCTTTCCATTCTGTCTGGTGTTGAAGTGCTGATTTGTGAGAATTTAAGGGTGAGTGCGAACCGGTTGGGGAATTGCTAGTAGACTTGCGATGCGGAGCTTGCACAGCAAGTTTGAAATTAGCTTAAAAGGTAAATAGATACTTATCTGGTTAAAATAAGATGACCTTGGTTTCAAAAACATTTTAACAAGCAACTAATAGCTTGCGGCACATGATTTCTGAAATTAGCTTGCGAAAATTTAAAATCATGCTTCTGTTAAGTGGATATCATTGCTGCAAACTGAAATTTGCATTTTCCAATATTTATCGTTATCAATTAGGTCAAGAGGTCAGGATCTTTGCAGAGTTTTTATAATGGATAAATAGCATGCCATACATGATTTTGAACTAAATTTTGGCCAAATTAACGATTTTTATGTCAGTTTGTCAAAATTCACAACAGCTGGGTTGCTAGAGCTGAAAACAGTTCAATTACGTATTTATTTTTAACCGACAAATATTCATGTTGCATTTCTGCTTATATTGGGTGTAATAAATAAAATATGATTTCGAAAATAAAATAAACAGCAGCATTTTGGTGTTCTTATTCTGTCAAAAGATATTGGTCGCATACTAATTGTAGGACCATTTTTAAACAAAAGTTTCACCGTTTTAACTACGAAAATGTGTTACGGCTCATGAAATAAATACTTTATTCATATGATTAGCCCTAAGATGTTAAATTGGAGTGCGCAGAATACAATTTTCCGAATTACCTTATTTTCCTACAAAAAAACCGCACACATTAGTTTTCCCGTGAGTGAGCCAGCTTTTGAACCCACCCTTAAAAACGAAACGACACGCACCCCTAATAAAACCTGTTAGCTCTGTAGACTGTCTTGCCAGCAAGCTGATACCATAGCACAACACAACTCACAACATTTTCAGCCAGCAGAACACCACCTCACAGAGAGAAATTTTTTTAATTGAAATTAAATAAAACGGATTTATTTTATAGTTAAATTGTTAGTCTTGTTCTTGTTAAGAGAACATTGCTGCTAAAAGCAGCAGGATTTCAACCTATCAACTTTCCCAAAGTTTACAAAAGGATCTGCAGCGTATTTGTAAAGGTCAGTAGCGTCAGGCCAAAAATAACTGAACATGGTGGTGCTGTTGCAAGGGGGAAGCACGGTGGCTACAATTTTGAAAGGGATTCTTATTAAGAATTTCTTAATGAGTTTTGTTGGTTTTTTTCAGAGGCTGGAAATAGGGATAAACTCTCTGGATCGTGGGTCAGAATGGAACGACAGGATGTTCTAGAGGAGATACGAAAGTTGGAGCACCTTTTTCCCAGTTCTTACTCGGCAGTTCAAGTGATTAGAGGCCCACACATGGAGATCATGTTTTTGGACAACAGGACGAATCAAAAACATTATATCTATGCCGGGTTGCCAGTAAGTAATCTCTTCTAGTTAAAATTTCATTTAATAACTAATGATTCTAAAACGGTAACCATTCTGGCGTTTATTGTTTTTCAGAGCGACTATCCTGCCGCATCTCCTCATTGGTGGTCCCCATCTCAACACAGCACAGTCAAGAACGCGGTAGAAACGTTAAACGATCCCTCTTCATCCACCTCCACCCCGTGCCGGCTTCCTAATCAAATATTATACCTGATTAGACAATTAAGCCCTGAGTTTCAGATAAAAGTCTCACAGGACAAACTGGACCAGTTGGTTCCTACTCGTGCTGAAGAGGACGGCGGGTTCACCTCTCAAACTCCCCCTTCTCCCTCAGGCTTTGAAGAAAGTGCGAGAGGGAAAGATCAGTCCGAAAACGATGCAGCATCCCCTTCTACCTCAGACTTTGAAGAAAATCCGAGAGGGAATGGTCACTCCGAAAACGAAAGAGCAACTGTAACCCCTTCGGGACCGGGACCAGTAACATCGATTGTCATTCCCGTATTGCAGACTACTGGTGTTGCTGTTTCTTCAGAAGGGAATGCTCCGCGTGTGCTCAACCCCCTATCTAATCTACCAGTAACAACCTCTGAAGGACCAGTTTCTGGAACTCCTCTGAGAACATCAGCACGTCTAAAAGACCGACCTAAAGCCCTCGCTGCACAAAACCAGAAAGAAAACCGGGGGATCGGGTAAGTTTGTTTACACCTTTTGTAATAATTTAATATAAAAAATTATTGCAATTAACAATTGGTTTGCAATATAGTAGGCAAGTGAGCAAAAGGTCGAGGAGGAAAAGCAAGAAATCCAAGGAGACTGGCGAAGGCGAAAATGCATCAACGCCCACTACCAAAAGACGAAGGATGGCGAAGGAGAGTTGTGCTAATGAAGCCATTGATGTGGAAAACGCAAATGTGATAAATGGAGTTAACTTGGTCGTCGACGCCAATAATACCGACAGATCTTCTTTTTCTGCAGTATCCGCTAGCTCTTCCACTGGTGATCTCGTTGAAGCAGGTGCCCAGAGAGATACTGATTTGGATCCTTCTGTATTTGTCAATCTTTCGGAGGGAGAAGGTGACGATGATTCGGGTCATGACAATGGCCTCCAGGATTCTAAGGAATCTGACAAGCTGGGCGAGGATAAATCTGACAAGCTGGGCGAGGATAAATCTGACAAGCTGGGCGAGGATAAATCTGACAAGCTGGGCGAGGATAAATCTGACAAGCTGGGCGAGGATAAATCTGACAAGCTGGGCGAGGATAAATCTGACAAGCTGGGCGAGGATAAATCTGACAAGCTGGGCGAGGATAAATCTGACAAGCTGGGCGAGGATAAATCTGACAAGTTGGGCGAGGATAAATCTGACAAGCTGGGCGAGGATAAATCTGACAAGCTGGGCGAGGATAAATCTGACAAGCTGGGCGAGGATAAATCTGACAAGCTGGGCGAGGATAAATCTGACAAGCTGGGCGAGGATAAATCTGACAAGCTGGGCGAGGATGAATCTGACAGCGGTTCTACCTCTTCTGGAAAGAAAAAAGTCTCCAAGGATCCTGAACCCCTTTCCTCCAATGATGGAAACTGTAAAACAAAGGAAACAGTGGCGGGAAAAGTGACAACGGCTGAAAACCGAAAAGCGCCAACAGATTCCAATGAAACAAGTAACTCGGAGCTTGTAACTGTTCACAGTCTTTTGGCGGGACTGAAGACGGAAATAGAGGAGGGAAGGAAGGAACGGAAGGAACTGTCCACTTTACTTAAAAAGTTTATGGAAGATAGGACGACGGAGAGGAAAGAGGATAAGGAAGAAAGAAAACAGATGAAAACGCTGATGGAGAACATTAACAAAAACCTGACTGATTGGGAGGTAGAAAGGAAAGAGGAAAAGGAAGAAAGAAAACAGATGAAAACGCTGATGGAGAAAATGAACCAAAACCTGACTGATTGCGAGGTAGAAAGAAAACAGATGAAATCGCTGATGGAGAAAGTGAACCAAAACCTGACTGATTGCAAGGTAGAAAGAAAACAGATGAAATCGCTGATGGAGAAAGTGAACCAAAACCTGACCGTTCCTGGGGCGGCAGCAGGTGCAGTGGTGGCGTGTGATGCCACGGCGGACGGGACCGATGGGAGCAATGGCGGGTAAGGTTAGGGACGTGGCATGATTTGGGTAATCGGGGGCTACCTGGAAGATGTACAAAGGACATGGAGGTAAAAAATGGATTAATTGGGTATTTTATTCATTTTGGAAGGTTTTTGATTAATTTTGGGGTTTGATTGTGGTTTCAGGTAAATCAGCTTAATCATTGGACTGTTTTGAAGCAATCAACTTGCCAGCGAATTTTCAACTCTGAAATTTGGTGTGCTGATTAGTTTAGGGAAAACGTATAATAAATTTTATATTTAAGAATTTTTGTGTAAAGTGGAAAATAAGCAAGCAAGACCAATTGCACTTTGCATTGATATTCAGGATTTGTCAGTGTATTTATTAGACTATAATGTATGTTTAAAAAATGGGGTTCAAGAAGAATCATAATATTTCAACCCGTTTATGTCAGAATAATTAGTTATTTTTACCAGTCTCCAATTTTGACTTTGCTAATTACTTGCTATGCAAAATGACTCTACAAAGTAATTTATAAAATAATTTTTAAAAATTTCTGAAACTTTTCAATAGAATTATGAAATCACTTAGAAAACACTATAAACCACCTTATTTAGCCGGATTAAATCTTGAATAAAGCTCCGGCTTTTTCAAGGTAGACCGTTTCCATGTGGAGAGAAAATGGCCACAAGATCGTCGTAGGATTTGGCCTTAGTAACAGCTTCTTTCTTGACATAAACCACTAGCTCCTTTTCGGCGTTCTTTAACCCCAACTTTTGTGCCCAGGCCAGTAATGCCCCCGCATTTTTCCCTTGTCCTTTTTTGCCCAAAACTTTATCCAGATAATGAAGTACCTCCTTCAACTGAAACTTATCAGCAGCATAAATTAACTCGACAATGACATCATCTTCAAACCAGCTTTCCTCAATGCTTCCTCCATAGATATATTTTAAAACAATTTCGGTTGTTTTTCCACTCAAGTCATTTGCGTGAAATGACCCTATGTAGCCCATCTTAGCAGCCAACTTTCCCCTAAAGTAGGAGCTTCTAGCTAAATAAAAGGATATAAAGTTGTTATCAAAACTACAGATAAAACCAGTGCACAATAATTTTTTTATGTAAAAACTTACCAGACAAAATGCTTTTGTGCACTTTAAAAATCCGGCCATCCGCTGAAATAATTTTAATATCCGAATACGTCTCTGCTCCACTTGTTTCCATTAACATTCCAGTGAAATCCGTGCTCATTTTTTCAGTCACTATTCCCTTCATGTTGTCCATGACACTGGACTCATCTAAATCCACAGTAACCGGTCCATTGACAAAAGTTGTACAGATGAAGTTAATAACCAATGCTCCATCCACCAATGGAAGCTCACTTTCCTTCCCCAATCTTAGTACCTTCATCAAGGTACAACGCCTGTTGAGCGTACATATATTTGCTAAAAAATCATTGAAACAGCGCATAATTAACTTACTATTCTAATTCATTTTAAAAGATAACCTCTTATCCATCCATACCTGGGCAATTTCCCGGAAAAACTGTTCTCTGATCCTTGCCCTTAATTCCGACAAGGCAGGTAGTAAGAATCGAATCCATCCCGTCAGGCAACTCCACCACCTCCCTATGAACCATTAGCCATTCTTGAACAGTAGCTGCGGCATCAGGGTTCTGTTCCTCGCAAATCTCTTTGCCAATTGAAAACTCCCACTTGGAAGGTACTCCAAGCTCTGTACCCAGTTCCACAGTAAATTTTTGAGCATCCAGTAAAGAGGGGATGCGTTGGATAGCTGCAAAATTGTCAATTTTCCATTGTATCTTCTCTACCACGGAACGCAGCTTTACACAAAAAATCACATAATATAATCAATTGGATTAAATAATCAAAAAATAATCAATGTAAAATTAATCAACTTACTCCACTGGTAATGGTACGTATTTTCTTGGGTGGCGGTCCACCCTCTTGGCTTGCTCCACCATCCATCTTTCCACTTTGCAATTAAGAAATGATCCAAAAAGCGAGAATTAACCTGACAATTAACGTGCGATTTTTAATGTGTCAACCAATCTAATCGTCAGCTGCACTTGCTCAGTGCACAGTGCACAGCTTCCAAGCTTGGATGTACTGTGCGAATAAGGGGACATTGCTAAAATACGTAACACCCCTAGGGGGGTGGGGGGGTCGATGACAGCGTTACGGGTGCGTTACGGAGGGGGGTGGGGGGGTCTACGATTGCGTTACGTAACGCTGGACCATTCCATTTTGGGTTTAAAAAAAGACAGAAAGTATGGTACTTTAACACAGTATAAGTATTCTAATTTCTAAATGTCACTGTTGCATAAAAATGCGTTCCTAAAGCAGTCGGCGCAGCGGCAACTGAGCCAGGTTTGTGTGAATCAGTTGTTGTCTTCGGATATTTTCACAATGAATTCCTATATTTATGCCCAACACTTTTTATAATTAAAATGTAGCCGATAAACAAAAGTATTCAAAATGAATTACTGTGTGGATAGAAAGCAACGCATCCATCAAAGGACCACGACAGGAAAGTGTCGGCTATGTGGAAAGTGTTGAAAGCAGATAAGATAAGGTCTGATTCCCAGGAAACGTAAGGTTAGAAATCAGGAAGTTGTAGGACACTGCAAAAACTAAAAAGTCTACTCTACTACATTTGAAAATGCAAAAATATGATTTCGAAACTTAAAATAGCTAAATGATAAAAATAAAGACAAACCATATAAAAGTAAGGGACTGCGTTACGCGTTACTCAGGGGGGAGGGGGTGGGTTTGGTACTTGCGTTACGATTTGTTACGGAGTGGGGGGTGGGGGTCAAAAAATCGGTTGTTTTGCGTTACGTATTTTAGCAATGGCCCCTAATGGGGCCTTACACTAAAAAATTCAAAGCCTTGCTGCTCTTCATACAAAAGCAATTACCTACGCTAAATAGTGGCCAGTTTTTGGGTAACTTTTTTTGTGAATGCTACCATCTTTGCAAATTAAGTTGGAGGTGGTTGCGGGTTTCTTACTGAAGAGTTATGATTCGGGGTATTTTGCATGCAAACCCATTGACTGAAATGGATTTAAGTAAATCTGCTATAACCCGAGATTAGCTGATTTTAAAATGACCAGATAATAAAAATGCTGAAATTCTGGTAAACATATTTTCATTTGTGTTGGAATTTACTTCGTTTTGATACCCCATGTGTGATTAGTTAGCTTTTAAAAGTTTGATCCTATGCATAAAATTATTTTTTATAATTTATGGAAATAAAACATGATTACAGAAATTGAGTCAAATTCTAGCAGATTGAGTCAATAAGGTAAAAACTATTCAATGGATAAATCTTAGTTCTTCAGATTGATTTCAAGTTACCCCAAATCCTTCTTTCTAGTATCTGCAAGGTAGGGTTTGGCCACAAGAGCTTCTTTTTTCACATAAAGTCACTAATTCCTTTTCTGCGTTTTCCAATCTAATCGATATATCAAAAAGTAGTAAAGATGCTATAACCCAATAAGCTCACTGGACTTTTGGACTTATCTTCAGATAAGTTTGATTTTAAGGCTTTGCTTTTTGTATTTGCAAATTGAATTGTTCAAAAATCTTGAAAAATGCGGCATTTGGTGCCTTTCAAATATAAAAACGGTTATAACTGCCAAACGATTTCGAATTTGGAAAAACGGACTTCGGATTTGTTAATGTGGTGCCATTTGGCGGAAATAACTAATGTACAATCATGTGCCGTATGCTACATGTCATGTTCTTAAAATCCACCAATTCGTTTGCCATGATTATGAATTATTAAATAAACGCAGGTTAAACCTCTGAGTTCCAACTAAAAACATTTTGACATTTATTTGATTTCTCTGAATAACAATTTCTGACAAAGAAATGCTTCATTCTACATTCTACCAGCTATATTATTTCTAGACACTAACTATAAGAAATTCTGAATTAACTTTAACATTATGTATTTCATTATGCATTATTAACTATCTTGCTATATTTCATTTCATCAAAGCAAGTGTGCTAAATTCTAAGATTTTTCTAAATTTTTAAATCTAATTCTAAAACTGGAATAATATCATCATAAAATGTTTAGTGTTTAGAGAATGTTGTACACGTTGTATTGTTGTGGTGGCGGTGGAGCCTGTGCTGTTGCAACTGCTACTGTAGCTGGTGGTGGAACCGCTTGGGTTATCGTCTGAGTTTGAATAATAATTGGTGGTGGTGGTCCCTGTGGAACCTGCATGTGACCTTGTACCGAAGTAATCATTACCGTCTGAGACGGTGCTGCTGTTAAAACTTGTTGTGGCTCTTGTTTAATGGGTTGTGGTGGAGCACTCAAGGAGTCATTTCTTCCCTTATGACGCATCATGGGAGTACCACTACCCTCGCATTTCTTTTCATGACGAGTGCAATCCTTCCTGGTTTTGTAATTTGCTCCACATCCCTTTCTGCAGAGATATGGTCTAGCGTCGGAATGACGCTTGATGTGCTTTTGAAGATGTTCATTAGCAGCAAATCCCTTTCCGCAAATGTGACATTTGAATGGCTTTTCTACGCTGGCAGAGCTATGGGCATATTTCATGTGTCTTGCACGAAGCACAACACTTTTAAAAGTGCTGGGACAAAGTTGACACTGAACTCGAGGGGGTTCGTACCCTTCAGGAAAGCAAGAATATTTCTGGTGGCTGATAAAACCGCTGGGAAGAAAGGTCTTGCCGCAAAGTGTGCACACAATTCGTTCCCGATTTTCTGCATGAGTTTTTTCATGTTGTCGCAGAAGCATTTTCTTGGTAAATACCTTTCCACAAGCAGTACATTGAAAGCTTTGTGTGGGATCGTGCTTTCTTCGAGGATCTTTAACTCCTTGACGAATGGCTTCGGCCATTTCCTCTGCGTTCATGTGTCCCCACTTGTGTCGACGAAGAGCTTCTTCGCTGAATAGGGGCTTGCCACAGATATCACACTGAAATCCCATTTGATGTCCTTTAATGTGATCCAGATAGCGACGATAGCTTCCCAGTGTGGCACTGCACTGGGGACATTGAAATGCGTACAAGTGCTTGCCTAAAATGTGGTTGTACATTAGACGGGGTACGGATCGCCGGGGCTTTTCTGCTGGGCTGGAAAGATAGCCGCATTTGGAGCACTGGAGACTGTTGTGGTCGTCGTGGATTATTACGTGTACGTCACCAAGAATCAAGCTGTCGGAGGTGACGTCGTATTCATAACGAAAGTTTACTCGGGGATCGGGCTCGCCAGAGGTTAGGGGGTCTGTTGGGGCTTTACTGTTTTTCTTTAGGATTCGGCAGAGTAAACGCTTACGGAAGTCGGACATGTGACTCATGTCAATGTTGTGCATTTGGGCTAGCTTGCTGTTGCTACGGGTTTTAGCAGCTCGGTTCTTTCTGGTTTTCTTGAAGTTGAAAGGATCAAAGTCACTTCTGCAATAAAAAAGCCATAGAAACAAAAATAAATTAGTACTGAATTCTAGCTCTTCGATTGATTGATTGACTTACTTTTTAGTCCGTCTTCCCGCTGGTCTACCCCTCGCCCTTTTCGGCTTCGGCTCATCATCCTCCTCACTATCTTCCCCTTCATCACTCTCCTCACTCTCTGAAGAACTGGACTGACTACCCGAATCAAAGTCGTCATGTGCCGCATCAATGTGAAAATCCTCATCCGAAGTTTCTCCCTCATAAACCAAATCATCCAGATCATCATCCCCTTCAATTAGAATCTCTTCAATAGGTGGTTTCTCTTTCGGTTGATTCTCCTTGTCACCCTTTTTGCCTTCATCCTCAACTGAAGCACTAGCTTTAGCAGCAGCAGCAGTACCCGCCACCTCTTCCGGTTTCTCTTTATCTTTCCCCTTGTCCCCTTCTTCCTCCTTTTTATCCTTATCCCCCTCCCCACCCTTTTCAACCTCTTCTTGTCCCTCCACCGCTTCCCCAGGCTCCTTTTCCTCCTCCGCATCACTAATCACCTCAGTCTTAACCACTGCCTCCAAATCCTCTTCCTGCTTTTCAAACAAACTCTTTAAAAACTCTTCCGTTCTAACTCTCGCCTTTCTTTTGGGTTGCCTTCTGGGCGTCGTATCCAACTCCAACTTTTTCCCTTCCCCACCTCCAGCCCCTCCATCCGTTTCATCCTGAGTATCTCCATCCACTTTATCCTCTTCATCCTCATCCGCTTCCTCTCCCTGTCCATGTTCCACTTTCACATGCATCATTGGATTAATCCCCTTTCCCTTTCTGCCCCTTTTCTTTTTCAACTTTCTAGCCTTAACCTTTCCATGATTCCCTCCCATTCCCTTGCCCTCACTTCTTCTTCTAACCATTGGCGTATTTACCACAATCTGTTGCCCTTTAATTCTCCTACAGTACAATTCCACATCCTGCATCACCGCAAAGATCCCATCCCTTAAAAGCAAGACCACACTACTTTGCTCCTTCTCCTCTGCACCCTCAATCCTCTTCAGATAATCCTCTAAACTGCCCATATCACTTTTCCTAATCACATCCTCAATCGTTTTCATCTCTGCGTGAAATTGCTCCACCTCACTTTGCAAATTCTTTAGCTCGTTATCCAACTGTCGTCTCAACTCCTCCACTCGACTTTCCACCTCGTCCGCGGCTACTTTGGTGCCCATGGCATACCCAATTTTGTTAAAACAGCGTTGACAAACGCTCAGCTTTTTTAAGCTATTCAAACTTTTGATTATGGTATTGGCACTCATTCTTTTGCGCTGTTGCCTTAGTGCCGCCTCACAAAACCTGGTAAATCCGGGATCATTCGCTAAAACTGATTTTCTCTGCTTTTCAATCTCTTTATTGTGCTGATAGCTTGTACAGCAGAACATGCACAGCATTGACTCTCCTTCATTTCCTGCCTCCATTTTCAACTCGGTCAGACCAAAAATGCTGTGCCCCCAAACCGGAAGTTGCATTTCACTGGTATGCCCTCGGCTTAAGTGTCTGTGAAGGTGTTCCAAAGTGTTGTACTCCGCGTCACAGCCGGTATTGGTACACTTGTACCTTTTATCCTTTAAATTAGTGGCCATTGGCAGGACCAAAGAACTAACTTCCATAATTGTTAGGGTTTCTCCTTCATCCTGGTCATCGGCATCAGTGGCCTCATTCTCGTAAACGCCTCCAGACGCTTCCAGCGTCTCCAGCTTGTGCACCGTTTTCAAGTGCTTGGTTAAATAGTCCCTGCGACTAAAATCTTTGTCACAGTCGGGCACTGTGCATACGTATCGAGGAGATTCCCCGTGTTGGTTGACCATGTGGCGACTCAAGCTATCTTTACGGTTAAATGTGGCACTGCATTTTTCACAAGTGTAAATGCCCCGTTCACCTAAACCAAGTAAAAAAATCAATCAATTAAAGAAATTCAATTGATTACTATTTTAACCACTTAAATATTTAATAATTTATCTTACCATGACAACTCTCAATGTGTCTAGTCAAATGACTCTGCCTTGTAAACTTTTGCTCGCACAGATTGCAACCTAGCTTGTCGATGGACACCTCTTCCTGTTCCTCCGCTTCCTCCTCTTCTTCGTCATCGTCCACAGGCTCCTCCATATTTTCCCCGGTAATCAACTCCCCCACAATTTCCTCCTCCGTAACCATTTCCATCGCGGAGCCAACCACCTCATCAGGAATCGGTTCTGTGGTAGTAGCCACCTCCTCATGGACAACATTCTGCTGGTGTTCCTGTTCCACCTGAACCACTTGGGTTTCCACTTCCATCGCCTCTTCCTGAACTTGAGGTTCCACCTGAGGTTCCACCACCCGAGTAGCCTCAAGCATAGCACTTACAGGAACAAGCACAGGATGAGGTTCCTGATGAACCACAGGACCAGGTTCTATCTCAACCGCCGCTGTTGAAGTTGTGGCGGTTGAACTTCCTTTAGCCCCCTCATCCCCCACCGTTTCCATCTTAATCTCAATTAAAAGTCAATTTTTAAAATATATTTATATTTTTTCAGGCGCTTGGCCATAGTCCGTAGATGACGTGAGCAGCTGGACTAAAGCAGGAGAAGGATAGACCCATCCAAAGCATTGCGCTATGCTGTGAACAAGCCCAACACGACGGTTGGCCGATTTCTGGATGTGAGAATGGGAAGTGAGGGGCTTTTATGATAAGCCACGCCCCTACATTGCCAACTTTGGCTGTACTGAGTGTAATGACGCACGCTAGGATTTTTCATAGAAAACATAAAGCTTTGTTGGTTGCGGTGGCGTGGTATGCATTTCTTATGAAACTGAATAGTGATCAGAGGATTCAGGAATAATGCACGAAGAGAGATTCACTTTGGTGCAAGTTTCATGAAAAATTAGGTAATTTTTCTATGAAAAGTTATGCAAATTTTAAGATAATGATGACTTTACATTAAAAAAGCACTTCATGGGTCAAATGACAAAGGGCCTCAAAGTCAAGGCTTTCTTAGTAAGCTTGTCTTACTACCAATTTTACATGATGGATTTCTTGTACGGACAACTTCTCGAAAACGAAACTGAATTTTTGAATTCAGTTTTCACAGTAAGATTTCTAGGCGTTAGAACCTGTGCATTATGAAGCTCGATTTTTTAAATTTGACCTCTAAAGTCAAAGGTCACGACGAGGTCAAACTTTTAACGAATGACATATGACGCATAATTATAGATCAGTTTCTGACCCAATTAATGAATCTGAAGACCGTTTGCCGAAATTCAAAATTGTTTAGTTGTTATAGCTAAGTTATGGTTTGCATAATATATTTTAACAGATTTTTTGATTATTTACAAGCTTACTTTTTACTACAATATTACCATATTTTATTACGTTAAATTTGACTCTACCAAATTTCAGAAGTATCATCAAAATCGCTTTTGCAAAATAAACGTGTAGTCCCTTTCCGGTGTCAAGGTAATAAATGGCAATAAAGCAATATCATTGCTCTTGTCCGTTGTTATCATTTTAAAGTGTCGCAACACGTAAGCTGCCACCAGTTTCATTTCCAACATGGCAAATTTCGTTCCTAGGCAACTTCTAGGTCCCCCTGAAAATGGTACAAAGGCATAGGAGTGTCTTTTTGCCACATCCTCAGGTAAAAACCTGTCTGGGTTGAATACTTCCGGATCAGGGAAATACTCTGACCGTCTTTGCATCACAAATGGAGTCACACCAAGATTAGTTCCCACAGGAAGTAGGTATTTCCTTCCATTATGCTCAATTGTCATTGGAGTTTCTAGCTTTCTAAAAAATAGAAATATTGCTGGATAGAGCCGCATAGTTTCAAGAAGACAGCGCTCCACAAATTTCAATCCCGAGTTTGCAGCTTCAAAGGTAAGTTGACCGTTTTTGAAGTACTCCGGATTTTCAAAGGTTTGGTCAACTTCCTGCTGACATAACTGTTGAATCTCTGGATTGAGTGCCATTTCAAAGCAGAAGAAGTGGATTGTGGATGCTCCCGTTTCATGACCCTAATTTAAGTTTAAAATTTTATAATAATCAATTTTATGAGAATTTTGAAGCTTTCATACTTACTCCAAACAGCATTGTGTTCAATTCGTCCACTATTTGATTTTCTGGTACACCCGCATCAATCAGCTCATCTAGCACACTTCTAAAAGTACTTTCTTTTTGTTCCTTGTCATTGGCCATTTGATGCTCCCTAATTCTCTAAAAATGTATTTAAAGTGACTTACAATTAACCTGGATCCCTTAAATTGACCTATGACCTACTACAAAATAAAATGTACCTGTTTTGCAAAATGTACCATTTCCTTAACAACTCTATCCTGATCTCTGGACATTGGATGAAGCTTCCATAAGGGATTCAATAGCAGCCAAGGATTCAGCATACGCTTGACCAGTGACGCTTTCCACAATTGAAAGTTTTGATGATATCGGTCAAACTCGGATTCGGAGTTGACACTGGAGCCAGTTATCATTTCTTAAATAATAGAAAATTCGTATAAGCTTATCAAGCTAATGGACTATTCAGACTTTATATATGTCGCCTACCACAAATAATCCTCAAAAACAGCACGTTAATGGCTTCATTGATTTGATTGGGCTGTCCATCCTTAAAAAGTGTTTCCAGTTCCAGGACAAAATGCTGACTATGCTTGTTCATCATTTTGATGTAAAGTTTTAGATTTTGGTAGCTCTGCGTTTTCATTAGAATCTTTCTTTGTCTCTGCCAAAAGGTTTTGGTAGATACTAAAACCCCGTTGGTAATAAAAGGCTTCATTGTATCGTAAACTATTGGGGATTTGATATTGTGGCCAAAATCGGTGGATTTGAATATTTGTTGGATTATGTCAGGAGAAGTGATTATGACAAAGGTTTGGTTTGCCCCAACAACCTTAGCTAAGCCTCCGTGTTTTTCAACAAGTTTTTGACCTTGCTTTAGGGATTCTGTTTAAAAAATAATAAAAATGCAAAATAATTACCTATTTCAGTAGGTAAATACAATAATTTTACGTACGTGAAAAGGGTAGGTACTCAATCAAGTTTCCAATAAAAGGTTCTCGGAAAATGGGCTTTTCTCCAGGAATATCCTCCAAACCGTAAATCCGTTCCCCTTTATCATTTTGTTTGAGTTTTGGTCGAAAAATGTAAAGTTTGAAAAAGGTAAGTAGAAAAACTATTGCAAACACTAAAGCGTACATTGCAAAATGCAAAGTTTTATGAAAAAGGTAGCAAGATTGCAAGATTTTATCCGATTGCTATACAAATTGATAATGACTTATGACCATAGTGTAAAATTAAATACCACAAATGAAAGAAAATAAGTTGTGAAATTAATAGAGCATTAATTATCTGTAACTTTGCTTCCTGTACATACATGTGGTCAAGGCAAACTTGCAAAGAGAGTTATCAATGCAATTAGGCAACGCAACTGATACAAAGTTTGTACACTGTTTTGACCCCAAGTTCAAAGATGTGAAATATGAAGATAAGAACTTTGTTGCGACTTTACTGAAATATACTGGAACTGACATATGGGTGCGTACGAAAGAATTTGATGAGTCATGAGTCATGATAAGATGAGCCAATTAAATATTTACATTTTTACAAAGGTCTGGGTCAACCAGAAGTAAATTGGTAATTGATAACGTGAGGGTGTTTAATGGTACTAGAAAGAACGACATGGGGTAATCTGAAATTGGTCTGAAGAACGGAGACTTATCAATTGAATAATTTTAGCTTAGGAGACTCAATCTTCCAGAATTTGAATCAATTTCTGTAATCATGTTTTATTTTCATAAGTTATAACATAATTAGTAATTCTTGCATACTCATATTGCTATGCATTCACTTTGACTTTTTATGACAATTCACAGGCAGATTTTCCTAATTTACCAAGACTAGTACGGTTACTCAACTTTACTTTTATTAAATTACAGGTCAAACATTGATTGACAAGAAGAAAGACGCATACGCGCGAATACGCACCGAAAGACGCCTAAAAGTAGAAATTATCATTGCAAGTTCTTCCGCCGGTGGATTCGCAGAAATGCTCGCAAATGTTGCTCCTCCGGTGGCGTTAGGCCTTGAACCTTAAACTTGAGTATAATATCATTTGGTGAAGTAATTCCGCTGTCTAAACACTGCCAGATTAATTGACTTTGTTCTGGAGTAAGGGTAATAGAACCAAGGGAAGTATCCAAGTGAAAGTTGTGAGGCACTTGATTATCCAGCCAAACAACCGTACCATCATTCAAAACCTTTTTCTTTAATCTGGCTGGGCACTGTCTACCACCAATGAAGCAGTAGTAAGTGGTTGCAAAACTGGACTCTAGTTGATAATTTTTCAGAATACGCCAATTGAGCTGTAAAATGTCATCCGGAATTGGATCTACAAGTTCCCATTCATTTTCCTGTTGAGTTGAAAGACTGTGCCGATTGTGGGCCCTTTTGTTGTTCAGCCAGACTACTGTGCCATCGTTTAAGATTTTCTTTTTTAGTTTGGAAGGACACGCTCTACCTCCAAAAGCACAATAGTAGTTGATTGAACCACCACCGGATTCAAAGTTTTTACGATTATTAATGCGCCATTCCAGTTTTAGGGTCTCGTCTGAAACGGGCTTTTGTACTTGCCAATCAACCATTGATCGGCTTTTGCCAGAAACTCCGTCAATGCTGCTGGGGCTTTCCATTGTCCTTCGGCGTCGCTTAGTCTTTAGCGTTTCTTCTTCATACGTGGAATCATTATCTTCCTTATCACTTTCCGAGGAAGGCTGGTACTCTTCTTCGGAAATCTCATTCTGGTCAGTGTTGTCATGGTCCACGACGGGCTCTAGCGTCACCTCAGCTTCCTCTTCTACTTTCATCTTGTAAATGTCATAACTAATGTGTATATTTTCGTCTGGTACATGTTCGTACAAAGTGGATGATGATGCTACCGGGGCAACGTGGGATTCATTGTCATCTTCCGAGACTCCAGCCAAAGTCATGGGTTTGGTTACAGTTGGGCTGGAACTCTCTAGGGAACTTTTATAATCCATAATCTCCCCAATCTGGAAAGACCTTCCAATTTCCAAAAACTCTTCCAACTGGTCACTGGGAACAGCCACCTCCCCCGTGTACATAAACTGCAAAATCTGCTGTAGCTGGTGTGTCTTCACTTTTTCCAGCACAATGACAGTCGGTCCATCCTTCATTTTTAGACTAGTTGCTAGGTTTACCTAAAAAATATAAAAATAGCTGATTATACTAACTAAAATAATTTGACTGAACTACATCAAAATCCGATTTTTAAAGCACCTTCACAAACAGGCTTTGAAAGTAGCCACTGCACAAACTGAGCACCATCCTGTGTGCCTCCACACACGTTCCATCACTGCTGAACAATGCCACATCCGGTTGAAGTCCAGTGTGTCCCCGGTGATTGTACAAGGCCGTTAATTGTTCCAGTAGCCGACTGCCCTGCTGATTCCACTTGAATTGGTGGACAGGATCAACTTGTGGCAGTGCTGATAAGCACCCCGAATCTTGTCCTTGTCCCTGTATTTCAGTATTCACCTTGACCATACTGACAACTCTAAATAGTGCCTTAACTATAAAGCTAACCAGGTAATTAGTCACGAGTACTCAACTTTTTCTGGATACCAATTAGGAAGCACACCTACCCGTAGGTACCTACCTGCTTGCCTCCGATTCCATGGGGCTCCCCAAGAAACTCAATGTCCACTTTACATCAACTTGATATTTACCCAAGCTTGTCTTTTGATCTCTGTCTTTGTTCATATTTCTTGTTCATGCTTCTTACTGAGGAGTCCGTAAAGCCCGTTGTTGGCCTTGTAGGAATTTTGACAGGTAGGTAGGTAAAGAAGTAAAGATTCATTACTTTTTATCTATTCATCTTTGGTAATTGGTGTGAACTTGTGCTGTGCCTGAAACAGTCACTTGTTAGTCATCTTGTGCTTTCACTTTGATTGCTGTGTGTACTCTTTGCAATAATATATGTACATGAGTGATTAGAAGATTTAGCTAGACTTGATATTCTTCAGATTATACGAAATCTACAATCATTCTTTAGAAAATTGACAACAGCACAAAAAGCAGAAAAAACATTACACTATTAGGATTTCATACAAATTTATTTTTAAGAATATTTTTAATTTATTTTGTTATGGCAAGTTACAAACAACTTTGTACATTTCACTATCAGTCATTTTTACCAACACTGAGATCAACTAGTTGATAAAATAATCCCTTATAATCCTAACTTAAAGCTTGTAATAGTAAGAAACAGCAAAGTCTCGATAGTTCCACATAATCTCCTCCATTTCCATCTTGAATTGCCCCACCGTAATAGCCAATCCTTTTATCATTTTCCCCAGTAGTTGTTCACATCGGCATTTTGGCAACTTGTTATCCAGATTCTTTTCAGTAAGTCCTTCCCGGAATTTTCTTAAAAGTTTATTCTCTTGCTCCACCCTCTTGCCAATCCAGTCCACCAACACTTTCCAAAACTTTAAGAATAGCATAACTCCATCAGTAAATATCTGTCTGTTTGGGTTATCTTCAGGTAGCTGGAGAAGTACGTTTTCATGGAGCTTCATCAGCGTCAAGTATTTGGTTCGTAGTAGTCCATTTGAAATGAAGTTCGTTAGAAGGCTGGCCAGATTTAAGTAGGTTTTTGGAGAAACGTCAATTTCCGGACTACAGAAAAACCAATAAATTGTTATATTAATTAAACAGCTATAATTTAAAAGAATTTGAAGAAATGTTAATTTAATTTTGCACAATAGCTTACCTGAACGACACGCTCATCACATTTATCATGGACGCCACCACATTGAAAATAGTTTCGGTGTAGATAACCGCTTCACACAGAAATTTTCCTATAGCGTCCGTAAGAGGCAGAAGCTTTACGAAATACGTTTTGATTAGTTCCACACAATTATCTCGCCAGTTGTTTATTTGCTGTCCAAGGGCCTTGCACTTGGAAAACTTTATAGTGGACAAGGCATTCTCCAGCTCTGACTTTGGAACTGATGGTTTGCTGTAAAAGATGCCCATTTTGAATTGATAGGGAAGAGTTGAGTACTGGAATAACTAACTATAGGAGACGCGTTGTTGCAGTTTCGAGCAATTTTTTCAAATGAAATCAAACTCAAAAGATCAGCAATCGCAATCGGGAAGAGGTGGATTAGCTTCTAGAAAATATTTTTGTCAATTTTGGAATTATTTTTGTACAATTGTGTTTAATTGAAGTACGCATTCTTCGTATTTCTTAAAGATTGGAATGCTTTCGATGTGATGCGCATTTACATTTTCCATAAAAGTTGATATGCAAAAATGAGCATGCTCGCTATAACGCAGTTGCCTATGCAAAGTTATTCAAGCTACAAACCTAGTGTACTTCCATGCTATCATCAGTGTCTGATAATCAGACTATGGCTCACGAACAATGAGAAAGTTGGAAAAGTTACTAAATAGTATGGGTTGTAATTTTGCGACAGAAAACCGACTCATTTATTGAAACAACAATTTTAATGAAACAAAAATCTTTGAAAGAATGCTTTGAAAAGATTTGCATATTTATAAATGCTTCATGAAATCCGAAAATTTGTTCATGGTGCATTGAAGGTAATATTGATAAATCCAAAAACTACAAGTAGATTTACCAAAGAAAAGTGCCAGCATTGCTTGTGCTTTGTGCATTAGAAAAGTTGCGTTGTTGTAGGGTTTCTTGAAATGAAAAGTAGAAATGGCATGGCAGCAGAATAGGCATTGGGTAGTTTGGATGTATTTTTGGGTCTATCCTTATCATTGGGCGCATAAAACAGGAAATGAATTGGCAAATAGATTTTTTCTTTCCTTGAAAATGCTAAGGAGACAAAGTAAAGCGCAACGTACGATCTGTTTTAAGGCAGTAAATACCACCAAGTTGGATAAAGAAGTGAAAACGACATTTTTAAATAGCGTAAAATGTATGCATCATGATCATTTTCATAGTTTTCAAAATTTAATGAATAGCTAGTAAGATTTTGCATCTATCTCTGTAATTTCTTATTTATTTTGTAATAAGTGCACTGAATAATGACACGATCGATACATAATTACTAATGTAAATCTGAATGTCTTAATAACACAACTTATTATAAACTTGTAAGTTAACAACAAATGTACTATCTATGAAAATTATTGTTATAGAAAGCAAAGTAAATTTTCATAAAGACTATATATGAAACTAAATGGAATTAATTCTAAAGAAAACACATTTTTCTTCATAATAACCACAAGTAAATCATGTACGTATCACTAGTCCCCATACCAAGGTAAAGCCATCAGTTTATCCTGGTTTCCAGCAACATTGCCATTGTTACTATAAAACAAAATAAAAATGTTCATTTTAAAAGATTTTTGCAGATTTACCTTACAATAATCAATAATGTCTTTAAATGCTTCTTTTCTTACTGATAAATTTGACGATGCTGCTTGACCTCATTGGTCGATCTAAATCCACCCATTCCACAAATCCTACAAGCAAACCCTCTTCTCACCAAACTATGTTTCCGCTGCATGTGCAAAGTTAGATCATCACTTCGTTGAAACCTTTCCTTGCAAAGGTCACAATTATACTGCCTTGTTCCCACTTTCAATCTTATATGTTCCCTTAGCACTTCTCTGGCAATAAAAGTCATTCCACACAAGCACTCAAACTGCTTGGTTATATTATTTGCACATGCCACACCATGTTGAGCTGGCGTCCCAGAATTTGCTTCAGCTTCAAACAATGACCTATGCGTTTGTTCCACATGCTTTCTTAGATAATCCCTTCTTGGAAAAACGTTGGGGCAAAATGGACAGTGAAATCTTCCCCTTTTGCTGCGCATTTTGATATGACTGTCCATTGCACTTTTTGTGGTAAAGGGGGTTCCACAAGTGCACTGAAAGCGTGTGGGGCAACTTGTATCCACCTTGTGCACTGGAAAATTACTGTTTTTCTTGGAAAGTAGATTACTTGGTAGTCGAGAAGGCTTCTGGAGCTGGACATCTCCCGAATATTTTGCGGGTGTTTTGCGCTTACGCTTGGCAGGCAAAGAAGAAGGTTGATAAATGGCCACTTGTTGGGTTGAAGGAGATCCCTTTTCATTTTGGCCTTTGAGGTGACTGACAAGGGGTCCACATTTACTAAAAAGTTATACAAAAATCATTAGAATGTTTTTTTAAGTTCAAAATTTAATGGGTAATTAGCTTACTGTGCGTTTTGACAGTGCACGTAAAGCTGCATTCTGGAAGCAAACGTTTGACCACATCGGCGACATCCTTCCTTTCCGGTGTAGTTTAGCTTGTGCTGGGCCTTCATGTGGACTCGAAGGGTACTTGTGGTAAAATACCGTTTTCCACATTCTTTTACTGAACATTGGAATTGGGGTGGGCTGGTGTGGTAGAGAATGTGGGTGCGTAAGCCATGCTTACTGGTGACCGAAGCACCGCACACGCAATAAAAGCCCAAGTGGGATTTTGTGGTGTCCACAGCATGTTCTCTTTTCGGATGTTTTTTGGTCAATTTTCTTTTTTCTGAGGATTTTGGCAAGGAATGCAACGACTGAGGTGGAAGTGGAGGTGGCCTATTGGCAATTCTGTCTAAAGCCAATTGAATCACATTTTTGGTTGGCGTTTTTGCTGGTACTCTGGAGGGTTTCGGTGGTTTCTTTGTTGGCCGAGGAGGCGGTTCTATTGCCAAAGTGCCTTTTGCAGAATCTTTTATTTCTTTCAATCTACCTTCTACTGGGTTTGCGTGTAACTGACTAATTATCCCAACTAAGGAATTATTCATTTCCCGAACCCCATTTTTCATCGTAGCCATTCTCCCTTCTAAAGTTCCCTTGAATTTTTTCTGTAGTTCTACCTTCCCTTCCAAAGTGATACTCTCCTCATTAACCCTCTTTTGAACATCTTGAAGCTCCAAAGTAAGCAATTGATTTTCATCTTGGATCACACCAGTGTTTTTCAGTATCTCGGCTAGTTCCCCTTTTCTGGCACTAACCAAATTTCTTAGCTTGTTATACTCAGCAGTCATTTGCATATAAGTCTTTGTACTTGGTGGAGGCATAAGTACAACTTCGTCATCCATTCCCCCATCTTTTTCAGCCGAGCCCTTAGCTTCTTCCGAGTTTACCTTTCCTTCCGATTCATTTTCGGTTTCCTCGTTGTCCTCTGGCTCAGTGGTGTCACTAGTGTTCACTGGACTGCCATTGCTTCCATAGTCCACAATCGCATCACTGCGCACCTTTTCCAAATTGACCCCTGGGGCACCTTCCAACTTCTCATTCGAATTCATTTCAAAAACCGAAATATTCAACCCAACACTTACAAAACTCCTTCAATTTCCCTTTATTCTCAAAGGTAGAAAGACAACTATTTCGTTTCATCGCTTTCATGCATTCATTTACCTCAATATTGAGTTTACCACTTTCTAAAAATAAACTTTTCGATTAATTGTCAGACCGTCGACATTACATTTTATGGAAATCAACCCATTTCATGCAAATTGACATGCTCGCATTATAAACTTTGAAGCTGTACAAGCATGTTCATTCATTTTGTATGCAGTTTATTCATGCATTTCTATTTAACAATTCATTTTTATTTAACGCGATGCAATGCAGATTACACACAATGCTACAATGCAAACCCCAACTTTTTGATAACCTCTCTTGAATCATGAAGCAGAACAAAGTAATATTCCATCCGAATAGGTATGATATTGTATGATAAGCAATATATTTGGAGCCATGGTCAAACTAATTGAAATTGAAGAATAATACAAGCCTTATAACAATTACAACAACGACAAATTTTCAAACCAATCCTCTTCGTCATTATCTAGCCGTTTGTGGCATGCACTTGCTTATATGTAAAATCAGAACAAAGAGATTTTTTCTGTCATATCTACCTATTACAAGGTATCATAGCAAAACCCGAGAGAAAAGTCTCGACTCTCGAGTCGGGTGGCAGGAGAACGGTTGCTTGGCTACTAGGCTGGTGAAGTGGTGCCGATGAACAACTATACGCTTCTTTTACACTGCTTTTTAGGTATACAAAATATATATAACAGCTTTGCAATATAAGCACATTCGCAAAAAGCGAGATCATGTTCTCTGACTGGATGTGTAGGTTTGTAGCTTATTATCGTCATCGTCATCATCATCATCATCAACTGTATATTCTGCAGAAAGACAACTCAGTTTTTATACAAAATCCGGCAAACTACCACTGCGAAAATAGGAGTAGTTAGCTTTATTACTATTCATTAGAAGAAATATCAATGAGTTTCGTCACTATCTGTCATATTCCTATCATCCACCTGCACACAGTTTTTATTGCATTGCATTCTGCGTTGGATTTGGATAGAGATAGAGAATAGAGACAACAACGCAGATATAGACATAGACATGCACGTGTGTGTACTTTATGCACGAACGTTCTGAAATTTATACAAGCGCAATGTCAACTTTTCCAAAGATTACCATCCTAATCGTTTCATTTTAATTGAAAAGCTACCTTCAAGATTTTCATAAGGTTTTATATCAACTCACGCAAACAGCTTAAAACTTCCTTGTGATTGATAAGCAATTAGCATGATTTTGATATCATATAAAATATCTATGCAAAATAGATCGATAGCCAAAACACAATGCTTTTATTGGTGCTATCAAGATTCTTTCAAAGTACTCAAATCTATTAACTTTCTTAGGTTCTGTATTGAATTTTAAATGCAAAACGATTGTACACGATTTTGTAAGAATCTTCAATCCGAAAACTGCATTTTACTCCAAAGTCATTTACTATTCATACCAAAACGAAATCTCCAACATTCTGAAAAGTCCAGCAGTACAAAATAGAGTATTTTGAGAGGATTCCAGTTCAATTGCGATTTGGTTTTCTTGGCAGACACAACCGAGACCAGGAAAACTTTCTTGATTGTTGGTTAAATTTTTATACTAACAAAGCGGGTGGTTATTTAGTGGGTGACGTGACCGGAGTTAACGGTTTATCCACCAGGTTAAAACATGGCAGAAGGACAAAGTGGTCAAGGCCATTTTAGGGTATGAATTTACTTGAAAACTTTATTCATTCAAAAGCTTAAGATTTTTCTGTAAAAATGTGTAACTTTTTTACATTCCATAGGAATCGCCTTCATCTCCTGTTCCGGATTTTGACGAAGATGAACAAAGCCTGGCAGACTACACAATCCTAATAGAAGCCTTAGATTACCCCAGATCTGGCGACATGAACGAGTTTTTCGCCCAGGACCGTGCAGCCACTTCCGTGAAACGGTTTTTGTACCAGGCCTGGTCTGAAGAAGATCCGAATCTAAGAAAGCAACAGATTAAAAGGAATGTCAAGCTGCTAAGCGAATGCAGTCAGTTTCTTCCCTTTTTACGGAGGATTCTTAGAAGCGAAACTATTTAGTAAGTTGAGAATAAATGTTCAATTTAAAAATACTTATAATGGCTAATTATTGATTGATTTGATTTTGATTGGAATATTTTTAGCGTAACGCTGACTCAAAAGGGACTATGGATTCTTGGAGTGATTATTGCCCATGGAGAACGCTCCTTTGTCAATCAACTGGAGGACTATCATCTTGGCAATCTTCTAATGCATTACATGAGATCACCTCACAAGACTGTTAGCGAACAAGCTGTGTCCACTGCAGCTCAAGTGGCATTGGCTCCATCCCTTCGCTATCAATTGCTTCCTTGCGCCAGCGTCATCTTTCCCACGTTGGTCCACATTCTGCAGCAGTTAAAAGAGAATCCTGGCAGTGATCCGAATCTTTTAAGGAATGTTGGAGAGCTGGTCTCAGGCATGCTAATTGTTCCGGAGGAAATTCATCAAAAGTTACAACACGCTGTGGCTTCACTTCAGAGGAATGCAGAAGGAGAGGAGGAAAGAATGGAAGCCTTTAGGGAATATGTGGACTCTCATCCGGAACTGAAAAAGCACATGGCTAACTTGAGAATGGTGCAGATGGCCATTCCGGTGATAAAGCTACTTTTGGAAAGCGGTGATAAGCAGGTTAGCTATAATGGAAGCTAGTTTTTTGTAATAATTTAAAATTATGATTTTAAAACATGAAATTTTATTTTTTAGATTCAATGCGTAATGCTACACTGCGTTGGCGTGATTCTCAAGGTTTTTCATAACGTGCAAACCTTAATTGAAGGAAAGATAGGGGAAAAACTGGCCGAAGCATTGTCCCATCCCGATCCAGCGGTGATGGTGTACGCAGTGGTGGCTCTTGGACAGTTATCCTTAAAAATGGATAATTTGATTACGTTTATAAATGCGGTGGAGGAAACTAACTGGTTGAAAAAGTACTGGAAAGTGATTCCATTTCTGGATTCTGGAGTTCTACCAAGTGATGATATAAAAAAGTCAATTGTGACATTTTTGGGTGGAATGATCCAAATACTTGGAAAAAGCAGTCTGGGTCCCCCGACTTTGCTGAACATTAAAACTGTGCTAAACTCTGGATTGCATTTTGCCGTGGGACATTTAATGGAAACTGGTGTGCTAAAGGAGATTAGGGTGGTGGCTATAGCCCTAATGCGCATTATGCTCAGCATGACGAGTCCAGATCCCAGGCGCACTTTTTTGGACTGTGGACCATTGACAGCAGCCTGTCTTGTGAATATTATCAAAAACAAAGGGGAAAGTAAAAATGATCCACTTATGGAAATGCGACCTTCCACTGCTAGGATTCTGGGCTATTTGGTGGAAAACTGTGAGAAACGAAGGGACGAAGTTATTGCTCTTGGAGGACTTGGCATACTTTTTAATTTACTGAAGGAGTACTCCAGAGATCTAGACTTTAGACCGGTGCAATACATTCTCTTTGCCATTTCCAAGCTGTTGCAACAAAGACCCGTTTTGCCACTGGAAGTTGTAAAGGATGTTCCTGCGGGATTCCATGGGTTTTGGAAACTACGGCCTAATGACATGGATGATATTACAGAAAGCTTTGTAATTCCAGCACTGTGTCTTTGTCAAGTGGCCAAGTGTGGAGAGCAAGGAATTGATGCGATTTTCCAGCAAGAGGAATTAGTGACCAGGGTTATGCGGCAGTTAATTGGAAGATCGGAAGTGGTTCAAGAAACGGCGATGAGTGTTGTGCTGGAACTGTGCAAAGGAACGAAAATGCATAGAATGAGGATTGTCAATGAGTGGAAGCTTTTAAACAAGTTTCCGGGTTTGATGAAGTGCATTGCAGTGTCTACGCGCAAGGTAAATTAACAATTTGCTTTAAATAATTTATGAATTTTTAACTAAAAAATGATTAATTTTTTGTCTTATAGCAAGTTATGGAGTGCTTGTACGCGTTTCTCTACGAAGGGATATTGGATCATAAGCAGAGACACTTTGTCAGAGTTGAGATGTGGCCACTGGTCAAGGAGGAAATTAAACGGGTAAGGTGGAAAGTGGAAGAAAATTTACACTTAAACAATTTATTACTTAATTTATCTAATTATTTTTGATTTTGTTGCACTTTCAGGAAATTTCGGATACGCATCTTATCTCTGTGTTTGTTCATAATGAACTTACTAAGCTGTTTGGAGGATGCGAGTATGGAAAGGAGAACATGTGGGGCGGTTGGAATTAACTTTGGAGGAACAATAAACAATATTTTTTGGAATAGTTAAATTCGGTTTGTAGTAAAATTGTAAAAGAGTGTTAGGTTTAGTTATTTGCTACACTTGTAAAATAAGAAATTTTATGAACTGTTCTGTTATATAGCCATTTCTTTAAAAAAGTGCAACAAAAGATGATATGATGGTAATATGAAATGCAAACCTACAATTAGTAATTAAATATGGCTTACCATGAGTTCATTTTAGTTTTTCATTTCATACAAGCATGATATGATCATCATCGGCTTATAATGGACGGTCACACTATTTGGTAGGGAAAACGGTATGGGAACCTACCCATATAGTCAGTTATTTGGGGCATCGTGACACAAACTCAGGATTGTTCGGTTTTCTGCGTTTATAAATTTTTGGCTAATTATAGTTTTAGGCAAGTGAAAATTTGGATAGTATGCCATTAGATAGAGTTGTAATGCTGATTCAAATGGTGCTACATTCAGAGTATATTTTGTCCACAAATTGATAGCATCTGATGAAAAAGAGCTTGGATTCATGTCATAGGATTTTCATCCCTATTCTAAGCTTTTAGGCAGCAAAAAACATCTCTAAAAAGTAACGGGTTGGCTTTTCTGCATCTCTCCTCATCTTTTCTGCAACAATGGGAGATTTTTAAGAGGATAGACAGACAGCATGGTGCCAGTAGTAGGGATACACACACAAAGCTATCATTCTCACTTTTTAGCGTAAGGTACAAAGCCAAAATATACATAAGAATAGGCATACACGACCACAACACCTCTAACAAAAGGACAACTACACAACAACGTGTGTACTCTCACTCTCGTGTGTTTTCTGCTATTTGCCAATTCACATTTTCACACATCCTCTTCTCTATCATTTTTGAACTAGTCCTTTAGTCAGTTATTTTGGGTACTGTGAAAAATACATTTTCAAGTGATTTTGTAACGTCAAGTTCATCTTTCTTAGAAGGACTGCTCCGCACCGCACACCATCGTCTTTCCGCTTTTCGCTAACTTATCATCTGGAAAAAAAAACTGCTAAACGTTTTTAGGTAAGTAGTAAGATAAAATGTAAAGTTAACTAAAAGCTAAAGTTGTCATCCTTGTTTATAAAGTGTCAACAAAATTTTGGTTAACTCTTTCCGGTAGATTTCTCTTGGAAAGTATGGCAACTTACAAAATTCCGGCGAGGCTCCTTAAAAACCCAATAAAGGTTAGACTCTTTCCAGACCGGAAGGAAGCAAGAAAAGTTGTACGCTTTGCCGTTCCTAGCCCATCGGAGGTTACGCCAGGTCGAGTCACTAGGTCTTCCTTGACACGGCCGGGAACGCCAGCGCGACCCGCGACAGCGACACCGGGACCGTCAACCTCTACCCGGGAGCAACCAAGAGCTTCCTTGACACTGAAGGAAACGCCATCACCCGTGGCAGCGACACCGGGTTCGTCATCATCCACTCAGGAGCAGCCACGAGCTTCATTGAAGAGAAATGAATCACCTGCAACGGTAACTGCGACACCAGCTTCGTCATCCTCCACACAGGAGCAACCACGAGCTTCATTGACAATGAATGAAGTACCGGCACCCTCAACGGCGACACCAGCTTCGTCACCCTCCACTCAGGAGCAACCAAGCTCTACCCAAAACCCAACTGAAACCGAACCCGAGCCTGGACCCTCTTCCGGTTCTACTGGAAAACGGCAAAAGAAAGCCAAGTCTTCTGGAAAGCGCCGCAGGCCTAGGCGTGAACGACTGACCCTCTTCCCGGGTGGGAGTAGCATAAGCTCAGAGCGACCAGGCTCTACCCTAACGGCTCAGATGACCTATGTTCGGGAAACCCTTCCAGGGAAAAGGAACGCTCTGAAGAAAAACTCTAAAATGTGCCATACCAATCGTGTGGTGGAAATGGAGAAACTCAAAGACAATTTGATTGAGCGCTTGGGTATGGTGCATGGTCTCAAGGTTAACGAAAATCTCAAGAATAAGAAGTATACTGTCAAGTACTACCAGCAGCAGGCGGTGAATGCGCTGGTACGTGAAGTGAACAACAGTAAGTTTTAAAAAATGACAATTAAAAGTAAAACCGGAATTATGATTAGAAAAGTTATTTACTAATTTTTATAATTATTTGGTTTTTAGTGAAAACGAAGCTGAGTGAGTCGCGAAGATCTCTTCAAGGTCAATATGGTCGCTCTGTTTGTTGTGCATTCTGTGCCAAAAAAGGAGGACGAAGATAATTCCATTGAATGAAGTCTATTCTGTTAATTGGTTAGTTTCTTTTGATTTGTTGCGAAAACGCTAACATTTTTTATTAGTTCAGATTTCTTTCATCTTTGAAACTTTTTCTTTGAAAAGTTATTTTTATAGATAGTCAGTTCTAAAAACCAGAAATAATGTTATCTCAATTAATACATTTGTTATAAGCGGGTTAACCAATATCATTCTAAAAAAATGAAGCTTTGTATGGATACCTACATAATATTGTTTCATGAAGAGAAATGTGTTAATTGTTTATGACGTTTGTACGGAAATAAAAAGTTGCATTTTATTGAAACAATTAGAGTTTATAGTTAAGTGAAATGATATAGCTTAAGCACATGTTAATAAAACTTATTTTCCCGGAAACCATCTTTTTATAATTTGTAGTGCAGCAGTAGCATTTAGTTTACCAATAGCAGATAAAACTTTAGTAAAGTTATAATATACGCATTGGGAAACATTATTGTCCCGAAGTTTTAAAATCTAATTGAAAAGGTCACGATTTATTTGAAAAAGTCATAGTTGATTTTAAAAGGTCATAATTTACTAAAAATCGTCATAATTTATTCGAAAAGGTCACTAGGTCAAACTTCTGGGTCAGCGTAACAGAACATTTTAAGTTGGTGTAGTGGAGTCAAGAGTACTAATTTTAATTTTGTGTGTAAAGTATTGAGTGTATAATCGCTAGAAAAGTTACGACAGGACAGTACAGGACAGTACGCGCCACACTAGGTAAAATTATATACGCTTTACGTAAACCAGTAGCTCTTGCTACGTAAAATACGCACAAGATACTCGCTTTTGCATTTTTCACTTTGTTTGGTGCATCTTGATCGGCGTTCACTATCCAAGCTTTCTTATCCAAGTGGAAAGTGTTCTTTGTTTTCGTGGTGAATGCTGTTCAAAGGTAAGCATTTATGCAAAACGCATGTCGTATTTTTGACAAGGTGGAAATTAAACTGATTGCAGTTTTTTATAACAGTTAAGCTAATTAATTAGCAGAAAGTTTAATTGCTGTTAGGAGAGACCTTGAGTGATGGCGAGTGCCCCGGACTTGAAAATGGAGACGCCTCCAGAGGACACTGAGGAGGATGCGGGGGAAGCTAAAGAGGTAAGTAAAATGAATGAATTTTTTGAAAAATAAGTTATTTATGAAGAATTATGCTAAAAGTTGGTAATTTTTTTTAGTTTATTTGGGTAGACCGGTCCAGGCCATACCTGGCCATCTTGGATGGTTCCAATTCACGCTTGTTTCCCGATTTGGAACGGTATTATCAACCGGACAACAGAGCAGCAACGGGTGGAACGTTATTTGACACTGGACCTTCTAGCCAGAAATTTGATCTGGCAACTTGTTTCGAAAACCAGATAACATTGTCATTTGATGACCACTTGGACAAGGCAAAATGCCTTGATGTAAAATGCGAGGGGAACGTGGAAGGAGTTGGTCCGTGCCAAGGATGCCTTGAACCTGGTCCTAAAAAAAGTGCAACGTTGTGTCCGCATGAAGCAGATGCTTGTCCAGGGTTTACTCTTGGGACACTTCCCAACTGTGAAATGGAGCACGTGACAGAAATACCATGCAACACGTTGGTTTCCTTGGAAAAGATGCTTTGTCAAGTGGACGGCACTACACCCAAGTACCCGCAAACTTGTGGACACAATTGGGACTGGGAAGTGACATTGGATTGTTGGCAAGCTGGACTTTTAAGCCAAGTGGAGGTTAACCTGTTGTGTAGGCGTCCCTGCTCCGGAACGATATTGGAGTGTGGACACCAGTGCACCGGCACTTGTGGCACGTGCTTCCAAGGAAAAATGCATCAGCGGTGTTTGGAGCCCTGTAGAAAGTTCCTGATTTGTGGCCACAAGTGTGGAAGCTCTTGTAGCTTGGAGGCTTGTCCACCTTGCAACTTGCCTTGTGAAAGAAAGTGTGTGCACAAGAACTGTACCATGATTTGTGGAAAGCCTTGTCAATGGGAGTGCAAGGAGGAGTGCGTGTACGCTTGTCAACATGGTCGTTGCAGTAAAACGTGCAATGAAATTTGCGACAAGGAAGGATGTCAGGAAGCTTGTGACAAGTTGCTGGAGTGTGGACATGCCTGTGTGGGATTCTGTGGAGAAGTATGTCCTCCTTACTGTCGTTATTGCGACAAGGAAATGCTGGAAAGAGGTGCGCTATACAGTCTTGGCGAGATTGGAGAGGAAGACAAGTTTATTTACTTGGAAGCGTGTGGTCACGCGGTGGAAAGTGTGGCGATGACGAAGTGGATGAAGGTAACTCCAGAAGATAAGGAGATTGTGCCAAAGTGCTGTCCCATTTGTCGGAGGAGGCTTGGGTGGATGCACCGCTTTTCTGGGATTATGACCCAGAATTGGGAAGCGGTAGAGGCTGTAAAGACAGCTACTTTTGGAAAAGAGGAAGACGTTGCCACTTTATTAAAATATGTGGAGATTTCACTGCAGGAGGAACGGGAAAGGGTGTGGGTAACGCGAGAGGTGACATTCTTTCCGGAAATGCTAATCCACGTGGGAAAGCTTTTCCGTGGACAGCAGCGCAATAACTTGAGCAAGAGAGTGGCGGATTTTGTGGGCTGGTTTGTGGAGGAATGGGAATTTGCCCAGGAGCTAATAAATCGCACAAAGGGACTGCCGGAGTTCCATGAGGATGTGGGCAAGTTGTCTGGTTGGTGGAGGGAACTTTATGAGTTCATTTGTTCAAGGGAGTGGCCGCTAACTGCGCAAGAACTCACGGCGTACTACGCAGAAAAGGATAGATTGAGGAATATAACCAAGTTGTACCAAGCAGCTTTTAAGCTATTTCAAAAGGATGAGGACATGTTTGTCAGGTTGCTGATGGTGGATGGCATTCCGAGGAGGAAGTTTGTGGAGGCAAATGATTGCCTGAAGAGTGGGGACAAGGCTGTACGAGCAAAGTTTGAGAAGCGACTAAAGGAATTTATGCGGCAGATCAACGTAAAGATTACAGAGCCGAGGGAAAAGTTGGAGGAGATTGTGAAGTCCTTTGGACCGAGAACGGGAAGATGGTTCAAGTGTGAAAATGGACATCCCTATGTTATCACTGAGTGTGGAGGCGCAACGGTAGTGGGACGCTGTCCAGAGTGTAAGGCCAAAATTGGCGGAACGGACCATCGAGTGCTATGTAAGATAATTTATCTTTTTTAAATGATTTTCTTTAAGGTTTTAAGTAAACTTGAAATAAAATTGTTTTGATTTATTTTTCTAGCTTCTAATGCACTTGCTGTGGAAATGGATGGAGCAGTGGAAACTGCATGGGAGCAAGTAGAGCGAGAAAATCTAATGTTTTTGTTCTGAGTTGGGAAAGTATAGAGTATAAAATGAAATGATATTCCAAGTTATTAGCTTGATGTACTTGACAGAAGTATTTCTGTGCGAAAACCTATGAATTTGTATTAATTGGTGTGTTGTTACGAATAAAAATGAATTAAAGGATAAATTTATCAATTTTCATTTTTAGTTTATTTAGTGTATTGCCCATGAATAAAAGTTTATACTGATGATAGTGATGATGAAGATGTAGGTGTCAATGTGGATGTAGCTTGTGGTACTGTTGTATCCTCGGAAGGTTGAGCTAATGGCTCTGTAGACTGGGAAGGTACAGAAGGAACTTCAGTTGATACTATAGTTTCCACTTGCTTATCAGTTACTTCAGGTACTATCTCCGTTGTTGTGGGCAAAGTAGCATTGAATTTCATTTCTGCATCAATTTCTTCAGTTTCTAGTGCCACATTTTCTTGCACTTTCACCTTCACCTTGTATGCAGCAATACTTGAGTTTGATTTGGGTTTGGAAGTGCCATAAAGTCTTTTTTCCAAGTCGGTTTCATCATCCTCATTTTGAGGTGGCTCGGGTGTGGTGCTTCGTTGTAATATTTCATGAACGTTGACAAAGCCTTCAGTAGTAGTATGTTCGGGTTCGGGTGGTGGTGCTACGGATGACGTTACTTCAGTCTCACCTTTTGAAACGACTTGTGTGCCGTTACCGTTACTACTGGATGCGGATGTTGTGTTAACTGTGGAGGCTTCAGTTGTCACCTCTTTCATCATAGCATCTGTTATAATCATCGGTGTAGTAGTACGTGGACGTCGGGTTCTTACTGGTCTTGGTCTCATAGTTCTATTTTCTGGTGGTTGGTATCCAATCAACGAGTCTACAATCATTTGAGCTTGCATTCGCTGTCCTGGGGGGAAAAAGTTGACAGTACTTTGAATAATTCGACTGGGGTTAAGTGAGCCTAATCCGGAAAAGATACCAAAGAGACCGGATAGCACGCCAAAGGCACCCGGACCAGGAGTTGCTGGTGCGGTTTCTTCCTCTTCATCTTCCTCCGATTCCTGAACACCTCCTGGTCCGCCACCACCAAACTCACCTTGTCTTAAGGGATCCACCTCATCCTTAGCGGCTTCTATAGCTTTTATTAGGTTTATTCTAAACTATTATAGAAAATGACAGCCTTTTTAAGAAAAATTGGGGCAAAGTGAAGCACATCTCTTAAAAATTGGAAGCTAACCTGTTCCGCAAACTCATGAGTGACCCCAAACATGCTTAAAGTTTCAAAATCAATATCGTGAGGATTAGCATCTTCACTAATATTGCTTGGCTTTTCACTGGTCACCAAATTGGTTGCATTTTGAGCTTGACATACAAGCTAGTAAAGTAAACAGTAAATTTCAATATTTAAAATAAGTTCACGTTTTAAAGCGTTTTCATTTTTTACCTGAATGTGTGCCAACAGTACCAGAAAAAGGCACCAGGTCACCTTAGAATCACTATTTAGTACACTCATATTTTCACTTAATTTTTCCCTATACTTTTGCAATAAATGAAGTGTGCATGATTCTCTCTAGAAAATAGAAATTGATTTGGGGATAACGGAGCATAATATTAATATTACTTGTTATTAATGCCATACGCACTTTTACTGTTATAACAACTTAATTGACAGAAAGTTTGCACGGGCAGAATAAATAGTGTCAATAACCCCATTAGTACTTTTGTATTGTAATAATATGACGAGCTCAAGCTAGTACAAAAATGATGCGATGCGCTTGTAGTAAATTAACCTTGGAAAATAATATAATATGTTTGTAGGCTTTACAGGCTTTTCCAGTGTTTCAGCTTTCCAGAGCATAAAACATGTTATAAATTTTATTGCATGAAATCATTAACCAGATTATTAGAATTACGAAAAACTTTAATTTAATATTAAGTATTTTAATCGACCATGGGTATATATAATAAACAGACATACGTAACATACGTAAAAAACTTCCACTATCATGACAGCCAACAAGATTGCTACCTATACCCATGGTCGATGAAATTTCTAAAGTTTCTATACTTATCAAAGGCTCATCTTTGAATATATAAATGAATCAAACATCCTCCACAGTGTTAAACGTACTGACAACGAGCAGATTATCTTCCTAGCACTTATCTACACCATTCTCTAAACTAGCAACATACAAAGCTATAAAATCTGTAATAAAATATTACATAGTCCATTGAATCTATCTTAATGACACAGGGATGGTTGATTGACTGTCCTTTTGTAAAGCATAGCTACAAGAAAACAATACAAAAATTGTGACATGAGTTTTTATAAAAACAAGAAAACATGCCGATTTTTGAATAGAACGGTTTTGTGACAACTTACTCGTGTGCATCCTCCATTGACGCTTGAAAAGTATTGATAACGTCCACCGGAAGGTCCAAAATCTCTCTTCGACTCCTACATTAACAAACACACAAGTTAAATTATCTGTTGCTTTAAGTAGATATAACCAGGTATATGTTTTAAAAGTACCTCATGGTGTGCTGTGCTATAACTGAGAGATAAAAGGCGATATCTCTGGGCACGGGCCTTTGGGTCATCCACTTGTCCAGACAAAATAGGTGCATCGGTGTCAATTTTATTATTCCTCGGGGGGCCGCTCCGTCTTCAGGCTATAATTTAGTATAAAAATTAATCACATAATTTACTTTACATTCAATAGTATTTACAAGAAGTAGTATTCCAATTCGTAACTCACGGTGAAGACGCTGGTTTTAATCATTAGATATGTTATCATTTCGTTGGGCGACCAGTCGTTAGAACTGGCAGCCTCTGAGAAGAGGTAGGTGGCCATGTCAGCCATCCTTTCGGAAATGTTATCAAAGCTTAGTCTACTAATGATTTTAAAAGCCAAATCGCAACACTGTTTGCCAAAGTGGCCTCCGTGTAACTGTAAATAGAGAGTTGATCATATTTAGTGTACAAACTTAACGTTAGCTAGATCAAAAACCTTTTCTTGAAGTAAAATAAACAGCTTATTAATCTTACGAGTATAGCATTTCGTAGATAACCAACAACTAAGAAAGTTGGTTGGCTGGTCGACAGCAGTAAATAATTGGTTTCTGTAGGATGTTCCAGAAAGGACTGCATTTCAGTTAACTCGTTAAACTCTTGTTCTTCCTCGTCTCTGCGAAATATTCATTTTAAATAGTGTTAACATGCCCAACAACTAAGAACGTAATCGCTTGTACTAATTTAGAGTTACATACTCATCAATCCGCACAAAAATAGGGCGAAGCCGGTCTCCAAGTGCCCCTCGACCTTCATTGCCAATACCGTTATCTTTTAACTTCACCTCTTCCAGCTTTCTGAAAGAACCTAAGGCTCCTGCCAGTTGAAGTGCCCCTTCTTTCCCAATTTCATTCCCAGACAGATCCAACTTCTTAATTTGGCCTGTTTTTAGCAAGGCGCTGACAATCTTTTGTGAACCCTTCAGACCCAGCTTGCAATGGCTTACAGCCAAAACCTGCAGTTGCTTCAGATTTCCAATCGCTTTGGAAATCTCCAAAAGTCCTGCATCCCAGAATAGATAATTCTCGCAGAGGTTTATCACACGAAGATTAGGATTTGAAGCAAATCCGCTGGCTAAGGCTGACATTCCCTCAGATTCTATTGAGTTATTTTGGAGATGGATCTCTTCCAATGTGGTCATCTCCTACAAAGTCATAAAAATGCCATTTCTTTAGCCACAGCCCCAACTATTCAAACCGGAAGTTCAATAACATGTTAGAAGAAATATGGTACAAACTTTCAAAAGCTCGGACAACACAATGGCGCCTTGGTCTTTAATCAAATTCTTTCCTATTTTCAGGAGTTTGAGACCAAATACTGGCCCTCCAAACTCCTTACTCGTTAGTATGTTCCTTGATAAAGAGTTACATAATATCTACAAGCAATAAATAAAAGAACATTTGCCACAATTAGCCATGATGTCACATAAACTTCATTTTTAAGTTTACAAAGTACGCATTCATTTACTTCAGTTCCTTCTGGGCCCAGCCCTGAGCTGCTAAGATTCAATTCTTGAAGACCAGCGCAACTCGGGGACTCGAGGAAGGGACTAAGTAGCAGTAGCCCGTGTTCTCCCAGGTCATTCCAACTAACATCGAATCTGGTCAAAGTAGCACCAGCAACTTTCACTCCCTCACATAAGAGGTACTAAAAAAGTGACAATTTTAAAAAATCCTGCATTTAGCACACCATAAACATCCATTTTGTACCAAGTTAACTTAATTTTCACCAGTAAAAAAGGCAAACTTTCTCACTAATGGAATGTTTTTCGCAAGATCATCTTTCTTCATGCCGGAAAGCACCTTAGCCCACAGCGCAAACTTCAGTTCTCTTTTCGTTTTCAACGCATTTGCCACATGTGTGGCGGCCTCCAGATTAAGGGAATTCCCTTCGAGCTGAAGTACCTTCATGGGCACACAACTTTGAATCCTCTCGATAAGTGGCAGGACTGTGTAACAATCAAACAAGCACACAATTCTCAAAAGTATCAGTTAAGTACCCATTTATCAGTTAATCATCTAAAAAGCAAGTAATTACTTAGTAAAGCACACGTTAGCAACCTGATTAATTAACCGTTAACGCTAACTTACCGTCTTGTAAAGACCACCAACGGCTTCCATTATGTCTTACCGACACACCTTTTCCTTCAGCGAGCCACTCCAGTAATTGGCCCAAGTAATCTTTCTCCATTACTTTAACTGCTGCAGTTATCAATAATCACTGTAAACTGTACTTATCACCAAAAAAACTGGCTAATTTTTTGTTAAGATCTAGAATTTTGTAGGCAGCGAAAAGAGCGCAGCGCAATCCAACTGAGTTTCGGGAGAGTGAGCTGGCTGTGGTTTCTAGAGGCCTAGTACACCGCACCGTACACTATTGAAAGGGAAAGTACACAGAGATTCATTCTAAATCAAAAAAATACACAATTAAGTTGAAGAAACCGAGCTAGTTAGTAAAATGACACTCAATCAAAATCAATTTGTGCAAAGTGCACAGCGTCACAGCTTACCTGTTTAATCAACGGTAAAACAGCTTTCGGCAAAGGGCGCAATTTCCAACTTTAATGTTAATTGTGCAGGATGATAACTGGTTAACTTTCTTTGGCGTGGACTCAGTCAACAAGTATGACAAACCGGGTTAACAATGACAGCAAAGACAATGTGTGAATTGGCAAATAGCAGAAAACACAGGAGAGTGAGAGTACACAAGTTGTTGTGTAGTTGTCCTTTTGTTAGAGGTGTCGTGGTCTTGTGTATGCCTACTCTTAGGTATATTTTGGCTTTGTACTTTACGCTAAAAAGCGAGAATGATAGCTTTGTGTATGTATCCCTACTACTACTGGCACCGTGCTGTCTGTCTAGAAATATCCTACAGCCTATCTCCTGCTCAGAGGGATAGTGCACATGGAATGACAATTAGTATACACATGGACATTACATAAGTTACAAAGCGATGGCTAAACTAACCCTAATGCTTGCTTTTTAATGAAGCAATTGCTGTTGTGGCTATTTTGTGGGATTATTTTACGATTCCGCATGGTTTAATAGCTACAAGTACCTTGTAGTTATCATAATTACATCCGTTATTACCAATTTACCAATTCCATAAAATTAAAATACATAAATCAATTTAATTGCACAAACTTGCACATCTAAAAGTTACAAAAAATGAGCCTAGACGCAAGAAAGTACTATGATATGAATCCATGCTCTTTTTCATCTGATAATATCAATTTGTGGAGAAAATATACTCCTATTACTCCTTCGAGAGAAATGAATATATCACCATTTGAATCAACATTAAAACTCTATCTAATGACATATTATTTAAAGTTTGAAATTTTTCACTTGGCTAACATCGTAATTAGCCAAAATACCGAACAACCCTGAGATTGTATCACAGTGCCCCAAATAACTGACTATAGGGTGTAGGGGTAGGTTTCCTTAGCTTTTTCCTTACCAACTAGTCTGACTATCCATTGAGCCGAGTTTATATAAAGCATGTCATGAAAAACCTTAATAAACTCATTGTAAGGTATAATTAATTACTAATGACAGGTTTGCATTTCATATCATCATATCATCCTTTGTTGCACTTTCTAAAGAAATGACTATATATCAGTTCATATATATTACATGCATATCTCTGAGGATAGGAGATGTGATTGGATGGAGAAAAAATCCTACGGGATATTCTTACCCTATCCTTACTCACCTATCTAATCTTTATAGGCAGCAATGCACATCTCCCAAAAAGTAACGGTTTGGCTTTTGACTTATTGACAATAAGTGTATCCTTTCTGCTTGCTGGAACAACGGGAGATTTTTAGACTGCACGGTGCCTTGCTACGCTACTAATATTACACTGTTCATTTATGCTCTTCTGTAGCTAAATCTCCCATTCCCATCTTTCTGGCTGCTAAGAGTTGCTATGATCATACACAATATTACACAATGAGGTAAACTCTACCCGATAGTACTATCCGATCGTTCTCTTTACTTTAAATGGAAGTACAACTTTATAGCCGGTTTATTAGCTCAGAAAAGTTAGATGATTTGTGGCTATTTTAAAGTTCGGTGATTTTTAAACTAAAAAAGTTGACAAATGACTTGGTGAATGTTATCGTCAACGCCGCAAGAACTAAGAACAACAGAAAGACGAACAGGAATACAACTCAAATGCATACAAATCTTAACGCATGAATCTTTTGATTTTAAACAAATAAAATATTTAAATAAGTTAATTAACCGTGATATAAAACAACGCATATTTATTTTCTGGAAATATCAGTTACATAAATAAAAGAAAAATGCCACGTATATCAGAATTTACAAGATTAAAGTTGTAACAATAGAAAAAATCTTTTGTGTAGGTACATCTTGATAAGTCCATACATAAAAAGTTCGTTTTATCAATGGTAACTTAGATAAGGTTTTGTTTTTTCAGTAAAATTACAGTAGAAAGTAAATTAAGTAAAACAAACGAATGAAACTCAAAGAAAAACGTATTCATACACCAACCTTACATTTTTCATAGCTCTTCAATAATTAACATTTAATTATAGAGTAACATTAACAATAATAGTTAATTAGTTGATGCTGGAGACGAAGAACTCTGTTTAGAGGCCAATTGTAGAAGATCTTCCGTTGACGTTGTGTATAGCGCCAGGATTAGCGGGTGTGCCGACCAACCACTCATACCAGACGTTGTGCTTGTTGGAACAACGCCAGAAGCTAACCTCGATCTTTTCCTTTTTCTTCAATAACAATGGTTCCTGTGTAAAGCAAAAAAATAATCAATTAGACACAATCCACTTTATAATTTAGCTTTACAAGCTTATTCTACACATTTAAAGCATATTTCATACCTCAATAGGTATGTACATGGGGAACCAACTATACATATCTCGCGTCTTTGTTTCCGGAACAATGCTCAGCTTCACACCATCGAATAGTTCACAGTCAAAATATCCGGCTAATCCATGAAGAAGACATTCATCTTGGGCCTTGAAATGCAGTGCTTTATACCGGTTGTTACTGTGAGCTTCTATTTTATAAAACCAACTTCATTATACCTTCTTTCCACCAAAAAAACCTAAAAAATCTTACTTTTATTTTCTATTCAACTTACCACGATTGGGATGCTCGAACTTAAATAGTTCCTTGGGCTTGTCAATTTCATAAAAGTTCTTCATCTGCACCACACACGGCGTTTCATAGGCTGCCAATTGATGCTTATTCTGGTTTACGAAACGTCTTAGATCGTAATGGAACCTAGGACTCATCACAGGAGCCAGCCAACTTGTGTAGCGTTGTGGAATCATAATCCCATCTTCTTTCAGAAACTTCTGAGCTCCATCCAGACACTCTGGTGACAGTTCATTATCCCCAAAACTTCCCAAAAGCTCGCTAATCATAATATCAGCTTTTACCTCAGTATCCCACTCCCTCATGTCCACGTTAACAATAGTCACGCTGTTGCTCCAAGCAATCCGATTTAAGTGCAGCAAAGTACAAAATGCATTGACATTCTTTTCAATAGCATAAATCTTAACTTTCCTTTCCGTGGCAGCTGCTGCATTGAAACAATTACGGACTAAGGGTCCCCTTCCTGCTCCAACGACCATACAAACCACTTCTCGATCATTTTTCTCTTCTTCAGGAACTTTAGCCAATAAAGCTTTTCCAATGGCTTCTTCGTACAGCTTGTACTTCATAACATCCCTTTCAAATGTTTCGTAAGTATTGGAATCCAGATTGTCCATCAGAGGCTGTAAAGGACATTGAAGATAATCCTCCAACTTTGCCATTGGATTTGCATCCCATTCGTCTACCTGAACCATGAAAAGATGGTCAATATAATCTTTCATAGGTACATAATCCACCATTCGCTTTTCCGGGGAGCAGTTCAGAATAACGTGGGCTCCAATTCCAATAAAGTCTTGAACAATTCTCAGGGCTTCAGAAGTTAGTTCCGGATATCCTTGATGATTCATGACAAAGTGGTTTTCATTTAGACAAATGGCTTTTACTGGCTCACCAAGCCACCTTCGAACTTCTTCTTTGTCAGGAAGGTCCTGAGTAAGATCCAAAATGGGCCGAATACGGCACTGGTCGTTCATTGCGTTACGAAAGTTATTCCAAAGGTTCCAACTGTTAACAATAGAGCCGTCACCTGCAGCTTGCCAGCTTGTGGGAACCCTGATCCAAAGTCGTTGAGAAAAGTGAAATCCTTCTTGGGACAACTTGGAATTGATAAGCCGACATAGGTTGCTAGCGTCACCGGAAGGCAGATTAAGAATTGTAGAGCGTAGATCCAAATGCTGAGCGTATCCCAGCTCCTTTTTGATTAGTTCACTTGCCAAAGTTCGGGTTGTTGGGTTGGACGATTCAACTTTGGGATGTACATCGCTAAGTACCCCTACAACCGAGTTTTGCCAATCTAAAAGATAACCAAACAAATCAATTAGTCAATTCAGTTGTCTACTTTAGATTAATGATAAGATAAATGATAAGCCAGCTTACCTTTCCTCTCTAAATCCATATCGAACCATCCAAAAGGCTTAGCGCCGTCATCAGCCGTACCTTGAAGAGCCTTCGCGCGATAAGCAGAGTTGACAATGTTCCCACAAACGTAAGAAAACCTATCAATCAATCACACAAAATAAAGCAAATCAATCATCTTTTTAACTGCCAAAGAAACCCCAACAATTACCAATTTTACGCTAGAAAATCTTACCCCATTTGTTCAATATCCTTCATGGTCTGTGGCAGATCGTACACCTGCCCCAAGTAGATTCCGACAACCATTTTTCTAGCTATTTAATCAACTAACTTAACTGCAAAGCTTAAAACTTCAGTTAAACTGAAACTGACGAATCACCAGCGCAATTTAATTGATCTAGCCTACAGCCTACCCCTACACAAAATATGTGCGATTTAACCACAATTAACGGAATGCCCAACTTGGCCAAGTACCTTAAAACGGTTACTTAAGCTTAGTTTTACAACTTGATTAACTCGGGCTTTAATAGCAAGCAATTTAACAGTGATTAATCCGCAGAATAATTAGCTTTGGTTTTGAACGACTAAAGCAGTTGAGTTGAGTGACGAACGGACGACTTTTGGCCTTGCTCGGCTCTGTGCATTGAGCAGTTCAAACTTTGTACTTGTTTCTGCGGCGCTGCTGCTGCTGAACAAAGGAGCACGCGTCTACAGTCCACACCAAAGCTGGATTTTGCATGACATGTAAACTGTGCATGATTTTATGATTAATCAATTATTTCTCAAATTTGTTCATAATTGGCATGATGTACATTTTGCTTGGTTATGTAGCTATATATACATGACTTTGTAGTAAGTATAATATCAGTTGTATATTTTGGCTACTTTTTTGCTGCTGGTGTTTTAATACACGATCCAAAGAATGATGATAACATGACAACTGACAACTGTGAACATGCATGAAAGGAAATGAATTTATTCAATCCAAAAAGTCACTTTTCCAGAGATAACGGATCACTAAAAACGATGTTATAGGAGCTAAGAAAAGTAGCAGTATTCATAAATGATGATAAATGTTGATTGAAATCATAATTCAAACTTTATTATTCCTTTTAACCTTTCTTCTTACAAGTTCAACAGTAAATTTCATTTTGTGTTAATTAATAACGGAAAGTAAATCTTAACTGATATACTAAAATAATCTTGATGATTTAACGAAGTATTTGCTACATAATATACGTAATCCTCCTTCTTGCCTGCTGCTCTTCATTTACCCCCTCCAAATGCCAATGCCACCAATTGCTCCTCCACAGAACGCTTGTCTTTCTTGTCCTGCTTCACGAACTGCAACAACTCCACTTCCCACACCTTCTTTCCCTGCAAATCAAAGTAAAAGGTTTACACAAAATGAGTAACATTTCCATAAAACGTCATCTTGCGTATTTTTCCAACCTGAGATTCAACCTCTTGGATAAAGTGAGTCACAATGGGCTTGTCAAACACAAGTGCCTCCATTTTCCTCCAAACTGCCAACTCCCAAGTTCTCCTATCCATTTTCCCATGAGTGTCCACGTAGTGCTCATACAACTTGTCCATCTTTGGCAATCGCACGTGAATCGCACAACAAACCATGTAGAGAAAGTCGCCGTGCAAGTAGAAGAAGTTGGTGCGATTGAGTCTAATCTTTTCGCCCAAGTCCACAAGAAGCACTTCGTACACCGGTAAAGCCTCAGATGTCCCTGGAGTCACCTTCTTACCCACTCGAGCACGCTTCCACTCGTCTTCGAAGTAAACTGCCACCACGATTCCGGGTTGGACATGATCTGGGTGCACCATCAGCTCATAACGGCCATGTTCCATAAAGCGTTCCCTGTAGAATTCACTGCGCACGCACAAAAATGAAACACAATTCATATCAAAATATTTCCATGCAATCGTCATTAAATCTATCGTAAAGTCTTACGTCATCTTCTCAATAAACTCGTCCACTTTCTTCGGAAAGCGTTTAACGGGCACCACATAAATGTTCTCGGAATCGTAGCCGGTGACCATAAGACAGTTTTCGGTATCCCCCTCAAAGATCAAGCCGGCCAGTTCGGGAATCAAGTTTGCTCGAGCTGGTCTGATGAATCCTCGCTGTAAGTAGGCGTCATTGTTCACTTGACGGTCCCAGGCTTGCTGTTGTTTCGGAGTGAAGCCCCATGGAACGGATGCGCACCAGGTTACTTGGTCAACTTCCATTCTGATGATTTATCGCTTGCAATGATGGTCAAAGACGAAGGCTCCTTGAGTAATAACCGTGATGTTAACTAGCACAGATTTTTTGCTACTGAGTTAACCTTTCAATTTGCAAAAAGGAATAGAAAATGAAGGAAAGTTGTTGCTTTTTCGGAATGGAAATTGTAATTAGTCAGAGAAAGAATAATGACAGGTCTGCTCTGCTCGGTGGTCTGTCAGTGAATGAATTCTAGTTACTAGTTACTTCCATGGCAGTGCTGATTACCATTAGATAACCTTTTTGCAGGGTTACAAAATATGCATGGAAATCTAAAGAAATGCGTCCGTATATAACTTAACATACATTTAAATGAAAATGCTGCATATTATATTGCATCAGCAAATAAAGTGAATTCATCATCATCAGAAAATTGTACTTTGGAACATGACATGAAATTCTTAATTATTGAGCTAGTATTTTTTTGTGCTATTAGTGTCTAGATTTCTGTAGAATTAATATGCTTAAATAATAGAAATAAATTATGCAACTTAAATCTATACATTGAAAAGGCTGAACAATAAATTAGATTCATTTCTTTCTTTAACTTTCAGTTATAATTATACATGATTTATTCTGAATTTCATACTGCTACAACAGACATTTTATGTAGTGTACTAATGATATTAAATTAAAAGTCATTTTCTGTATAAGTGAATAACATAGTATTTTACAGTGTATATTATGTACACATCATTGTTCTAAAATTATGACTTAATCATAGAGTTGATACTCTTTACACAAAGACATTCTGAATAAACACAATTTACAAAATGATAATTATTGATCTGTACTTAACGTTATGGCGATTTTATTTGTAGTAGGAATCTCCTCTGATCTTAATAGCTAAGGAGATATCCTTGGGCATAATGGTGACCCGCTTGGCATGCAATGCCACCAAGTTGGTGTCTGAAAACACCCCAACCAAATGTTGCTCCGCAGCCTCCTGAAAGAGATAACAAAATACATAAAAGAAAATTAGCGCTGTGCATTATCTTGCTTATCCAAAATTAAAATGTAAGCATTCCAGTGTTTACCTGTAGGGCCCCTAACGCGGCAGCTTGAAACCGGAAGTCAAATCCCCTTGCCTTGGTTAACTCCTGGGAAACTTCCCGGACCACTCTTTGAAACCGAAGCTTAGGAATTAACAGTTCCGTAGATTTCTGAAAACGTCTTATGTCTATCATGGCCTTCTGGCAAGGCCTGAAATAGAAGAAAACAAGGGGTCAATTAAAAACTCTGATTATTGATCTTTATAATCTCAAGACTTATATCTTTCAAGTATCTTAATTCTTACCGATACCGGCGTCCCCGACGACGGGGAACTGCCACTTGCTCATGAATAATTTCCTCTAGGCTGTTGGCGGGTGACGGAGCCCCGGCGAGGTTTAAAACCTCACGTCTATGAGGATTAGGCAGGGGAGTCCGGTAATCGGAGCTCCGATGCTGACGACGCAATCGTTGTTTTGTTGGGGGAGAAACAACAGTGGCATTAACAGTCACACGTCCCTGGTGGGGGTATGGGGTTGCACGCCGCTGCTGCGGCCGTCCACTCCTTTGAGGCACCGTGAAGGTGGCGTTAAAGCCACCAGTGCCATTCTCTTGTGGGCTGCTGTTCCTTCTGGTCAGAGACCTTCGAGTGCGAATGTTACTTCTAAAAACAGCACAAAAAAGCGATTTAACTTTAAAATCCCAACACTTTCCCACATGATTATTATATTCTTGCCAAAACTGGTCTATAATCAAACTTACTCCTCCCTTGCCTGCTCAATTGATTCTGTGGATGTTTCCACGAAAGTGGGATTGAGTAAGCCGCTTCCCGCAATAGATGAAGGTGGGCTGGGAGTATCATCTTGACGAGAATTCTCAGGCGGAGTTACGCTGTAAGTGGTGTTTAATACAGGTCGGGTGACATCATCCCTTCGCTTGGGGCTCGATGTGGCTTGTGGAGTGAAGCTGGAGGGTGTGGCCATTTTGGTGGCTGCTGGGAAAACAAACAATACGACTTTCCTGCAAAACAACAGAATAAAAAAACCGTTTCAACAAAAAAAATCCCACCACATTCCCACAAAATTATTATTTTCTACCATAAACTGGCCACTAATCAAACTTACCAGATAAAATTTGCTCGCGCACTGGACCAAATGAAAACTCTGGAAAATTTAACAAAGAAAGCAATTAAAAAACTACTAAAGTTTTCTTTCCATTTTCCAACCGACTAACTGAACAAGTGACGACGGTGTGAAGAGCACAACTACAGCACAGTCCAACTTTCAACCTTGCCTATTACCTAGTCTACTGCCACTGCAGACCTTTCCTTCTTTTTTCAGAGAAAGAATATACTTTTTCAGTTGACCTGGTCAACAGCCTTTCTAAAAATACAAGTCTACCAGGAGGAAAGGTGATGTGATGAGATGATGACGACGAGCAAAACCAATGGACCAAAAAGCTAGCAATGCAATGCAATGCGTGTGTGAATGACTACTATTCTTTCTGCTGCTGCACTACAAAGCTATTCTAGAGTTCATTCCAACATCACCCGAAATAAAGGTCAAGTTGCATTTTACACCAATCAATTCCTTACAGTTCAACCGGAGGTTACCACCAGTGCAGTCAGTCTCATTGCATTGCATGTTGGCTTTGCTCGTCGTCATCATCATCATCATCACCTGCTACACACCAGCAAAATAATATTGCAAACTTTTTCACTCACAAATTAAATAGTTTAATTGCTATCTTTAGAAGAACATGATGCGATGGTGAGGATGATAAATAATAAAAGAATGAAAATTACGTCTTACCCTCCGTTACCAAGTAGCCAGCGATGGTATTCCTAATTGAGAAAAGATGCTGATTGAAAAATGACCTACACTTATATGTCCCTTTCAACTTTGCTAATCCAACGCCCACACACCACTTTCCAACAAGACTAATACTTACTATCAAAAAATGTCCACTAGCCAAACTTCGTTGAAAAAAATTTGCTACTGCAACTCTTCTACCAATTTTTAACCCTTTTCTTAGTAATGCTGCTCAGTTAAAATAAAGTAGCTTGAAAACATTAGCAAACTTTTTGCAGAAAATGCAATTAAAACTGCTTCTAATCCACCACTGCCCAACCGACTAAACTACTGCACAAGTGATGACGGTGAGAGTTACAAGACACAACTACAGCAGAATACCTGCTCACTCAGCCTATTCCACACTTTTCTTTCTATTTTCAGAAAATGAATGAACTCGGATTGACCTGGTCAGAATACTTTATCTAAAAAATGCAAGTCTAGCAGGTAAGATGTGATGATGACAATGAGCAAAGCCAATGGACCAAAAAGCTGCTGCACTGCACTACAAAGCTATTCTCTAGAGTTCATTCCAACATCACCACAAACAAAGGTCAAGTTGCTGTAGTCACATTGCATGGCATGTTGGCTTTGCTCGTCGTCGTCGTCGTCACCTGCTACTCACTAGCTAAATATTACACCAATTTTTTCACTCACAAATTGAACATTTAATTGCGATCGCTAGAAGAGCATGATGATATGATGATGATAATGAATGAAAATTATGTCTTACCTTATGTTCCGGACCCTCCGTGGATGTAGCAATCTAACCAAGCTCCAAGGACAGTAGCAATCCTAAATGAGAATAAATGTTGAGTGAAATAATAATGAACTACACTTAATTGTCCCTTTTAACTTTCCATTTCACCACTAACCCACTACTTTCCCACAAAATTATTATTTTCTAACAAAAAACTGGCCACTAGCCAAACTTACCTGTCTGTATCTGTCTCTTCCTGCGATCCTTCGGCCTTTTCTACCAACGCTGGAGAATTAAATAGCTTAGTCTTTAACAGCTTAGTTAAATTTTGAACAGAAAATGTAATAATCTAGCATTACCCAACTAGCTAAATTAGACACAAGTGACCACGATGACGATGAGAGTTACAAGACAACACTACAGCGGAATATCAGCTCACTCAGCCTACACCACACCTTTCTTCCTTTTTTCAACGAAAGAATGAACTCCAAGTTGACCTGGTCAATATTCTTTTAAAAAGAATCTTTTTCTAAAAAATGCAAGTCTAGCAGGTTAGATGATGTGATACAACGAACAACGTCAACAGGCCAAAAAGCTAGCAGTGTAATGCAATGTTACTACACTACTTCTTTCTGCTGCACTCTATAAGCTAATCTGACCTTTAGCCATGCGGGTATTTCGTAGTTACAGCGAAGTTGAGTTGGTAGTGCTGATTTTGAAATAATATGAACTTTTAGCGTCAGTCAACCTGAATAAACCGCAACAGCACAAAGGTCACACTCATTCAGCTTTGCATTGCATTTTGGTCTTGGCTTTGCTCATCGTCATTGTCGTCGTTACCTACTACACTGTGCTAAATATCATTGCAAACTTCTTTTAGTGAGACTTATTACTTTAATTGCGATTGCGAGAAGAGCATGACGATGATGATAAAGAAAGAAAATTATGCGGCATTGTAATAAACAATCCAAAGAATGATGATAAGGCACAAGTGCAAAGATGCATGAAAGAAAGTGAATCCAAAAAGTAACTTATCCAGAGATAACGGATCACAAACGATGTTGGAGGCGCTAAGGAAAGCAGCAGTATTCATAAATGATGATAAATGTTCATTGAAATAACGACCTAAACTTTATTATACCTTTTAACCTTGTTTGTTCCTACAAGTTCAACAATAACATTCATTTTGTGTTAATTAATAACGGAAAAGTAAATCTTAACTGATATACTAAAATAATCTTGATGAATTAACGAAGTATTTGCTACATAATATACGTAATCTTCCTTCTTGCCTGCTGCTCTTCACTTACCCCCTCCAAATGCCAATGCCACCAATTGCTCCTCCACAGAACGCTTGTCTTTCTTGTCCTGCTTCACAAACTGCAACAACTCCACTTCCCACACCTTCTTTCCCTGCAAAAAAAAGTAAAAGGTTTACACAAAATGAGTAAACATTCCATAAAAAGCTATATAATATTTTAGCTGTGATATTCATTTTTGGCCAGTTTTTCCCAACCTGAGATTCAACCTCTTGGATAAAGTGAGTCACAATGGGCTTGTCAAACACCAGTGCCTCCATTTTCCTCCAAACTGCCAACTCCCAAGTTCTCCTATCCATTTTCCCATGAGTGTCCACGTAGTGCTCATACAACTTGTCCATCATTGGCAATCGTACGTGAATCGCACAACAAACCATGTAGAGAAAGTCGCAGTGCAAGTAGAAGAAGTTGGTTCGGTTGAGTCTAATCTTTTCGCCCAAGTCCACAAGAAGCACTTCATACACCGGAAGGGTCTCAGATGTTCCTGGAGTAACCTTCTTACCCACTCGTGCACGCTTCCACTCCTCTTCGAAGTAAACTGCCACCACGATTCCGGGTTGGACATGATCAGGGTGCACCATCAGTTCGTAACGGCCATGTTCCATAAAGCGTTCCCTGTAGAATTCACTGAAACACAATTCATATTACAAATTTTCTATGTGTTCGTCATTTATATCCATTTAGGTTTTAAATCCATTAAAAATCTTACGTCATCTTCTCAATAAACTCGTCCACTTTCCCCGGAAAGCGTTTAACGGGCACCACATAAATGTTCTCGGAATCGTAGCCAGTGACCATAAGACAGTTTTCGGTATCCCCCTCAAAGATCAAGCCGGCCAGTTCGGGAATCAAGTTGGCTCGAGCTGGTCTGATGAATCCTCGCTGTAAGTAGGCGTCATTGTTCACTTGACGGTTCCAGACTTGCTGTTGTTTCGGAGTGATGCCCCATGGAACGGATGCGCACCAGGGCACTTGGTCACTTGGGTCAACTTCCATTCTGATGATTTATCGCTTGCAATGATGGTCAAAGACAAATGCTCCTTGAGTATTAACTGTGATGAAAATGCAATAGAAATTAAGGTACTTGTTCCTTCTTCGGAATGGAAATACAAATTAGTCGGAGAAAGAATAATGACAGGTCTGCTCTGCTCGGTGGTCTGTCAGTGAATGAATGCTAGTTACTAGCTACTTCCATGGCAGTACTGATTACCATTAGCTAACTTTTTTGTAGTGTTGCAAAATATGCATGCAAATCTAAAGAAATGCAAGTCTAACCGGTTAGATGATGTGATAACACGCGCCAATGTCAATGGACCAAAAAGCAGTGCAGTGGAATGCAAAATGACTACTATACAGTCAGTCGCATTCCACTAAGCGTCAAAATGCATGAGAGGAAGTGAATTTAGAACATATTTTTACAAGAAAATTCCAGAAACTCATAAGCAATCTTAACACAGTTCCATTTTGATAAGCTCTGTCACATTCACTTTATTTGCTGATGCAATATAATATGCAGCATTGATGCATTTCTTTAGATTTCCATGCATATTTTGTAACCCTGCAAAAATGTTAGCAAATCGTAATCAGCACTGCCAAGGAAGTAGCTAGTAACTAGCATTCATTCACTGACAGACCACCGAGCAGAGCAGACCTGTCATTATTCTTTCTCCGACTAATTTCTATTTCCATTCCGGAAAAGCAACAACTTTCCTTCATTTTCTCTTCATTTTTGCAAAGTGAAAGGTTAACTCAGTAGCAAAAAACTGTACTAGTTATCATCACGGTTATTACTCAAGGAGCATTTGTCTTTGACCTTCATTGCAAGCGATAAATCATCAGAATGGAAGTTGACCCAAGTGACCAAGTACCCTGGTGCGCAACCGTTCCATGGGGCTTCACTCCGAAACAACAGCAAGCCTGGGACCGTCAAGTGAACAAGGACGCCTACTTACAGCGAGGATTCATCAGACCAGCTCGAGCAAACTTGATTCCCGAACTGGCCGGCTTGATCTTTGAGGGGGATACCGAAAACTGTCTTATGGTCACTGGCTACGATTCCGAGAACATTTATGTGGTGCCTGTTAAGCGCTTTCCTGAGAAAGTGGACGAGTTTATTGAGAAGATGACGTAAGATTTTAAATGGATTTAATAACAGATGCATAGAAATATTTTGATATGAATTGTGTTTCATTTTTGTGCGTGCGCAGTGAATTCTACAGGGAACGCTTTATGGAACATGGCCGTTACGAACTGATGGTGCACCCTGATCATGTCCAACCCGGAATCGTGGTGGCCGTTTACTTCGAAGAGGAGTGGAAGCGTGCTCGAGTGGGTAAAAAGGTGACTCCAGGGACATCTGAGACCCTTCCGGTGTACGAAGTGCTTCTGGTGGACCTTGGCGAAAAGATTAGACTCAACCGTACCAACTTCTTCTACTTGCACGGCGACTTTCTCTACATGGTTTGTTGTGCGATTCACGTACGATTGCCAATGATGGACAAGTTGTATGAGCACTACGTGGACACCCATGGGAAGATAGATAGGAGAACTTGGGAGTTGGCAGTTTGGAGGAAAATGGAGGCACTTGTGTTTGACAAGCCCATTGTGACTCACTTTATCCAAGAGGTTGAATCTCAGGTAAGAATAAAAAGCCTAATGGATTTCACAGCTACAATTTTAATTGACTTTTTATGGAAATGTTACTCATTTTGGGTGAAACTATTTTACTGTTTTGCAGGGAAAGAAAGTGTGGGAAGTGGAGTTGTTGCAGTTCGTGAAGCAGGACAAGAAGGACAAACGTTCTGTGGAGGAGCAATTGGTGGCACTGGCATTTGGAGGGGGTAAATGAAGAGCAGCGAGCAAGAGGAACATTATGTAAACGTAGAAAAACTTCGTCAATTAATCAAGATTAATTTAGTATATCAGTTAAGATTTACTTTTTCGTTATTAATTAACACAAAATGAATGTTATACTGTAGAACTCGTAAGAACAAACAAGGTTAAAAGGTATAATAAAGTTTAAATCGTTATTTCAATCAACACTTATCATCATTTATGAATACTACTGCTTTCCTTAGCGCCTCCAACATCGTTTGTGATCCGTTATCTCTGGATAAGTGACTATTTGGATTCACTTTCTTTCAAGCATTTTCACACTTGTCATCTTGTCATCATTCTTTGGATTGTGTATTACAATGCCGCACAATTTTCATTCTTTATCATGTCATCATATGCTCTTTTCGAGATCACAATTAAAGCATTAAACCTCACTAAAAGAAATTTGCAATGATATTTAGTACAGTGTAGTAGGTAACGACGACAATGACGATGAGCAAAGCCAAGACCAAAATGCAATGCAAAGCTGAATGAGTGTGACCTTTGTGCTGTTGCGGTTTATTCAGGTTGACTGACGCTAAAAGTTCATATTATTTCAAAATCAGCACTACCAACTCAACTTCGGTAGAGGAAGGTAGAGTTGAGGAATTAGTTGTTGTTGAACGGGATTTGAACTCTAGACTCTAGATTAGCTTATAGAGTGCAGCAGAAAGAAGTAGTGTAGTAACATTGCATTGCACAGCTAGCTATTTGGCCTGTTGACGTTGTTCGTTATATCACATCATCTAACCTGCTAGACTTGCATTTTTTAGAAAAAGAATATTGACCAGGTCAACTTGGAGTTCATTCTTTCGTTGAAAAAAGAAGAAAGGTGTGGTGTGGGCTGAGTGAGCAGATATTCCGCTGTAGTGTTGTCTTGTAACTCTCATCGTCATCGTGGTCACTTGTGTCTAATTTAGCTAGTTCGGTAATGCTAGATTATTACATTTTCTGTAAAAAATTTAACTAAGCTGTTAAAGACTAAGCTATTTAATTCTCCAGCGTTGGTAGAAAAGGCCGAAGGATCGAAGGAAGAGACAGATACAGACAGGTAAGTTTGGCTAGTGGCCAGTTTTTTGTTAGAAAATAATAATTTTATGGGAAAGTAGTGGGTTAGTGGTGAAATGGAAAGTTAAAAGGGACAATAAAGTGTAGCTCATTATTATTTCAACCAACATTTATTCTCATTTAGGATTGCTGCTGCTGGCCTTGGAGCAACGTTACATTGACTGTACATCCGCGGAGGGTCGATACGTAAGGTAAGACATAATTTTCATTCATTATCAATTATCATATCATCATGCTCATCTCGTGATCGCAATTAAATGTTCAATTTGTGAGTGAAAAAATTGGTGTAATATTTAGCTAGTGAGTAGCAGGTGACGACGACGACGACGAGCAAAGCCAACATGCCATGCAATGTGACTACAGCAACTTGACCTTTGTTTGTGGTGATGTTGGAATGAACTCTAGAGAATAGCTTTGTAGTGCAGTGCAGCAGCTTTTTGGTCCATTGGCTTTGCTCATTGTCATCATCACATCTTACCTGCTAGACTTGCATTTTTTAAATAAAGTATTCTGACCAGGTCAATCCGAGTTCATTCATTTTCTGAAAAAAGAAAGAAAAGTGTGGAATAGGCTGAGTGAGCTGATATTCTGCTGTAGTTGTGTCTTGTAACTCTCACCGTCATCACTTGTGCAGTAGTTTAGTTGGTTGGGCAGTGGTGGATTAGAAGCAGTTTTAATTGCATTGTCTGCAAAAAGTTTGCTAATGTTTTCAAGCCACTGTTATCTTAACTAATCAGCATCTTTTCTCAATTAGGAATACCATAGCTAGATAATCGGGTACGGAAGGTAAGACATAATTTTCATTCTTTTTTTCATTTGTCATCCTCATCATCGCATCATGTTCTTCTAAAGATAGCAATTAAACTGTTTAATTAGTGAGTGAAATAGTTTGCAATATTATTTTGCTGGTGTGTAGCAGGTGATGATGATGACAACGACGACAAGCAAAGCCAACATGCCATGCAACGAGACTAACTGCACTGGTGGTAACCTCCGGTTGACCAGTAGCAGCGTGGAGGATGCCTCCTGGACAACAGTGAGCAGCGATAGGATTTCGCCGCCACCGTCTCCTCAGCGACAGCAAGCCATTGGCACTTCTTCCCCGATTGCGATACAGGGTACAGGAAATTCGACGTCTTCCTCCTCGGAATCGTCTGTAGGAAGTGCTTCGGAGCATGAGGAGGCCTCTCCACCCTCTAGTCCTGATCAGCGAGCTATTCGGGCAAGGAGAATAAGGCGTCATGGACGAAGATTCCTGTAAGAATTAAGCTAATTGAAGGATAAAACTTGAGATTATACTAGGCAGAGTTTTTAATTAGTCTCCTGTTTTTTATTATTTAGGCCCATGTTCGTTCCGATGCAGGAGATCCAAAAGTACCAGAAGTCTGGTGAATTGTTAATTCGTAAGCTGTCCTTCCAACGTGTGGTGAGGGATGTATGTCATGACTTGATGGAGGATACAGGCTTTAACTTTAGACTCCAGGCCGCCGCTTTGGGGGCTCTCCACGTAAGTACTGCAATACTTGTACTCACTTTAAACACTTTTGGATAAAACAAGAAGATAATAATGCACAGTGCTAATTTTCTTTGGTGTATTTTGTTATCTCTTTCAGGAGGCTGCGGAGCAACATTTGGTTGGGGTGTTTTCAGACACCAACTTGGTGGCATTGCATGCCAAGCGGGTCACCATTATGCCCAAGGACATGCTCTTGGCTATAAAAATCCGGGGGGACAGTTACTATAAATAAAATCGCCATAACGTTAAGTACAGATCAATAATTATCATTTTGTAAATTGTGTTTATTCAGAATGTCTTTGTGTAAAGAGTATCAACTCTATGATTAAGTCATAATTTTAGAACAATGATGTGTACATAATATACACTGTAAAATACTATGTTATTCACTTATACAGAAAATGACTTTTAATTTAATATCATTAGTACACTACATAAAATGTCTGTTGTAGCAGTATGAAATTCAGAATAAATCATGTATAATTATAACTGAAAGTTAAAGAAAGAAATGAATCTAATTTATTGTTCAGCCTTTTCAATGTATAGATTTAAGTTGCATAGTTTATTTCTATTATTTAAGCATATTAATTCTACAGAAATCTAGACACTAATAGCACAAAAAATACTAGCTCAATAATTAAGAATTTCATGTCATGTTCCAAAGTACAATTTTCTGCCTAGAAATCATCAAAACGATAATAGCAAAAATGTTCATGTTTTATAATGTCATCACAAAATATCCCTAAAAAGTTGTTAATTATGCCTAAGCAATCACTGCAAACTTCATTTTGACCCAAATAATTATCTGTAGAAAAAAACAACATTCTATTCTAAAGACTTGACCTTTTGCACTTTACGTACACGCGGGATATTGCATCATACAACAATTCATTATATTTTTTTTGTACTTAACTATTTCAAAACCCTTGTGTTTCTGTGTATCCATCCATGTACATAAGTCAATGCCTTGTCAATGTCTGTACCTACTTATCAACAGTTCATTCATGCCACCGCCGTCTGCAATCATCATGAACATGACCATGAAGTCAACCTTCTATAAATAAATGATGTAATACCTAAAATCTCAAGTGCTGGACAATTCATTACTTTTCCTTGCTTAACATTTATTAAACTTCCTATTTTGTCATTTCTTCTTGCTAGCATAACATTTTTTATGCTTAAAAAGTCCTTCTTGCAAAAAGTTATTGCATTTTTTTGTCTCGTGGCATTTAAATGTCTACCTGATAATCGGACATAGCTGATAAGGCTACTGTTGCTTATCAGCGTGCGACTTTGGAACACGACGGCACACGAATTTCATTAAAAATGCATGGTCTGCTATTTAGATATTATCACTTGATATTGAAAGTTATATCCAGAACAAAGTTGCAACTATATTAACTCTACATTATAATTTTTCCTTGTAAGTGCCAACCAAAGGTATTTTCTGATAATAATTGTTATCATTATCATTAAATTGATTATATGCCTGTACACACATAAAAAAAGCAATGAACGCTTAACAATCATGTTGTTTGTGACACTGGTAATTAAGCTTTTATTAAAATATCACGCAATATCCAATGATTTTTGCAAATACCTACTTAAAAACCCAAGTTGACCAAAACTGAGACAAAGGCCGCATTACTTTAGTATGGCCGTTTGTACTGGATAATTACTCCTGGGCTTGTTTTTTTTTGTACAATGGCCCATGGCCCAGTGTATTTAAATAAGCCTTACTTTTTTCTTGGCAAGTACACTCGCTTTTCAATTCTAAGCCAGTGAAGTTTACAAGGTTTATAATTTTTTGTGTGAAAAACTTTAATAATATACAGTGTGGGTGCTGTTTTATGGAAATTTGCAAAATTTCTGAACCTAATAATATGACCACCGGTGCTATTCTCTTTGGAAGATATCCTTACTCGTTTTCGCCCTATAGTTGTTTTTCATTTTGTTGGCATTCCTATTATTATACACAGTTTTGTTGAGACTAAAGAATTATGGTAATTTTTATAAAAATAATTTTTTGTAAAAAAAGTTAACATTTTGCATTCATGTAAAATTTGCACTTTGTAGTCATCTTCCGCATACGATAACAAGGCGTTTGATGGCTCTACCGAACCATCACCCAAGTACTCCCAAGAGCTTGGCGTGGGTGAAACCAGCATTTCCACTGAAGTGGCAAAGCCCTCAAAGGAAAAGGAGATTGAAGATGCGGAATCTCAAAAAGCTCCGGAAAGAAAGACGTGGGATAGTCAATGGGAGTTTCTTATGAGTTGTATATCAATGGTAAATTATCCTGTTTTAATAAGTCACTAGTGAGTTTTCTATGAATTTCAAGCAATTTTTTATTCTATTCAATAGTCTGTTGGCTTGGGTAACGTATGGCGCTTTCCCGTAACCGCTTACGAAAACGGAGGTGGTGCGTTTCTAATTCCCTATCTGGTAGTATTAGTGTTTATTGGAAGGCCCATTTACTTTCTGGAGTTGACATTGGGTCAGTTCTCCGGTTACAGTCAGATTAAAGCTTGGAAGCTAGCACCAATTTTCAAGGGAGTGGGATACGGATCAATGATTGCGACAATGGCTGTGTTGACTTATTACGTGTCCATTATGGCACTGACGGTGTACTATTTTATTGTCAGCTTTCAAAAGTATTTGCCCTGGGCGCATTGTGATGAGGAGTGGGCAGGAAAGTTTAATTGCAATGGGGATGCGAGTAATACAAGTCAATCTGTACCGGAGATGTATTTCTTGTAGGTTTTCTATGAAATTTTTATGAAAAAACTTAAAAATTGTAAATTTGAACATTTTCTGTTTAAAAATGTTATTGACAGACGTGGGGTTATCAAAGAAGCTGAGGATATTGATGACGGCGTAGGCACTCCAGACTGGAAGCTTTCTTTATGCCTTCTATTCTCCTGGCTACTTATTTTCGGCACTTTAATTCGCGGAGTGCAAAGTTCTGGCAAGGTTGCTTATTTTACTGCCATTTTCCCCTATTTGGTAATGGTCATTTTACTAGTTCGTGGATTGACGTTGGAGGGTGCGTGGGAAGGAATTAAGTATTTTGTTAAGCCAGACTTTGCCAAGCTAAAGGATCCTAATGTTTGGTATGCGGCTGTGAGTCAGTGCTTCTTTTCGCTAAATACTGGCTTTGGATCTATTATCATGTTCAGCTCGTATAATCCTTTTAATCATAATATTTACAGGTACAGAAAAAAAGCCAAAACAATGATTTTTAAGGAAAATGAATGAAAAATGAAATAGCTTGCTGTTTTTATAGAGACGCGTGGATCGTTTCTTTTATGGACACGTTTACCAGTCTTCTTGCTGGCTTTACAATATTTGCCGTTTTAGGCAATCTAGCGCATCAGTTGGAACTTCCGGTTGACAAGGTGGTCAAGGGAGGAGCTGGCCTAGCCTTTGTTTCGTATCCCGATGCTATTGCCAAGTTTGACTGGGCTCCACAACTATTCGCTGTGCTATTCTTTTTAATGCTGTTCACTCTTGGGCTGGGAAGCTCTGTTAGTGACGCTGGGGCAATTGTGACCATTTTTTGTGATCGATTTCCTAAACTGATAAGATGGCAGGTTACGCTGGTGTTGTGCCTGGTGGGATTTGCTGTGGGAATTGTGTACACAACGCCGGTAATTCCTATGATGATGATAAGTTGTTATCTTTTGACTGACTGTGTAAGGTTATGATTGATAAGTATTATCATGGTTTTGGAAATTGTAGGGTGGCCAGTTTATTCTTGACCTTGTTGACTTTTTTGGAGGCGGTTTTGTTATCTACTACGTGTCCGTTATGGAAGTTATTGGTATTGCGTGGATTTATGGGGTGTACAAGTACATTGATGATATGGAGTTTATGCTGGGCATAAGGTTGGGTTATTACTGGAAAATTTGCTGGGGTTTGGTTATTCCCATATTTTTAACGATTATTTTAATCTACTCGCTGGTGGAGGATATTACGCCAACGCATAATGATGTGGCTTATCCGGTTATTGCTATAGGTAAGGTTTAAAAAAGAAAAATGCATGAGAAATGAAGACAAGTTGAGTTTTATACAAAATTATGAATGAATTTTAGTATTTGGATGGCTACTTGCTGGTCTTTCTTTGCTGGCTTTACCAATTGGTGGAATTCAGGCAATGACTAAAGTACCAGCAACTTCATGGGTTGAAGTAAGTCAAGTCAAAACTTTAAACAGAATGAAAGAAATATTATCTTGGTTGCTACAATAACTTTTCTAACTTTTTTGCATAGAAATTCAAGGGAGCTTTCAAACCAGATCCGTCCTGGGGACCAAGAAATCCCAAGAAGCGTGCTGAATGGCTACAATTCAAGCAGACTCGGCCAGAAATGTCGTTAATGGAAAGAATCAGACAAAAGAAGTTATAAATAAAGTTAAAATGCATAAGTTTGTTTAAAATTGAATGAAAATGTGTTTTGTGGAGTGTAATAAAATAATACTGAAGATAACTAACTTCGCTTTAACATTTTTTTGTGGTAAGATGACAAGATGGGGCATTATGAGACCTAAAAAAGCTAACACAAAGCCAAAGTGAAAGCACATTTAACAAAGTTGGTGGGTTGCAATCTATGTAAACGGTTTAATCAAATACCAATAAAACATATCTGAACAAATAGTTTCACAGACAAAGTCAGTTCACTCATAGTTTACAAATGCGTATTGTACGAAATACAATATAAATATCTATAACAAAATTGCAGCATACTTAATTATTCTGAATTTCTTACCTAACAACCTACATTTCTCTATAAAGCTTAATGTTACTGTAAATCTGTACTTTAAATTATAATGCATAAAAGTACGTATATAATATTTTCTGAATGTGAATCTACATTTTTCAACTAAAAAAATACAAATTTTGGCAAATGATGATACATGGCAAGCAATGTGGTAATATTTACTCTTGAGATACACTGTACAAGCAAATGTAGGGATCCGATAGTAAGCGTTTTAGTTCCTTAGTCATAACTGGAGGATTGGCTGACATGAGATCCTTAATGCTTTTTGGAGACCTTTCCAGTTGATCTAGCCATATTCCCATCTTCCGTAAGAGTCTTACCTGAAATCAATTAAAGTTGGTATCATTAAAAGTAAGCTTATTTGTGATTAAAATGGTATAGCTTACTTGTGGAATGCTAAACCCTTCGTCCTCTGTAATCTGTTGGTAATCCCCCATCGAGTCAAACAGCACCCAAGGAGCTAGTCGATCCTTTCCACACTTGACAAAGGAAACAAAATGACTGGTTTCAATACAGATCACAGCAAACAGGTCCATAGTCACTCTCGGGGTGGCAGTAACCGTTGAAGGAACCACAGCTAATTCTAATGACTGACTATAAATGGGGCGCGTGTACATTTGGCGATAAGGTTCCACATGAGTCGCATGCATGCACTGTTCACAAAAGGACATCGGATTTGCTCCAAAATCTATAAGATTGTTGAAATTCTCCAGTCTTCCTTGTTCCTTTAGAACGCCTTCAAAAACGTTGCAACAACAGCATTCATAAACTGATGGCTGGTCGCAAATGAAACAGCTTCGTGTGCTATCTATTAAATCCGTGATGTCAATTGTAAGATTTGGCAAGATCCCGTGGAAAACTTTGTACTGGTTTCCGTATCGAGGCGTTTGTAAAATGAGTGCGGGTTTTGGAATGCATTTTAGTCGGACTTCTTGAATGTTTAGACTTTCTCTAAAAATCTGCTGAATGGAAGGTACTTGGTCCGCACTGCGTTCTGTTTGCGCGGCTAGTATCTGATGAAGGAACTCGGTATGACCTGATGACAAGCTCATAAATTCCTCCAAATACAATACCTTGCCAAACAACAAGTTCAGAAACTCTTCGGGATCCATTTCCTCTGAAGTTAGTTTTCTGTCCAAAGGGCCCATCAATCTTCTCAGCTTCATCACGTTGTCCGCTGGACAGTAGAGATTCTTCCGTAATGGATTGACTATCTCTTCTCTTAAAATGCGCTGTACGTCAAAAGCAAACACCTCACCTCCGGGTGTTAGGTTATAAGTGTTGAGTTGTTGCAGTAGAACCGAATCGAATACGCCGGAGAAGGAGAACATGGCAAAAAGGGTGGCATCCAGATAACAAGAGTTTTTATAACCTTGAATTCCTTTATCTTTTCCCACAATACACAATATTTCTTCGCGTTGCAGCGGAGCGTTTACGTGTGGTGCTAGGTTGTTGGAGTTGCCATTGCTATTGCTGCTATGAGCACTCTGGAACGTATAATCTTCATCCAAATCGTTGCAATCCTGAATCTCCTCCAGCTGGGATGGTAAAGACAGTGGCACTTCCGGAAGGAGAACTGGTGGTACTTGTTGAAACTGCCTCTTCTTGCCTTTTATTCCACGTAGATGCATTAATAGAAAATAATACGAGCTAAAGCGCTCGCCACAAAAGCATCTCATAACATATTTGTTATTATAGGGATTTATACCATGTTTTTTAGGGAGGCTAGACGTTGATGGAACCAAGGCTGTGGATGAGTTGAAGGGTTGTAAAGTTGGGGGCTCCATGTCCACGTCATCGTTGCACAGCTCCAGTAGTTCCAACATTGTACTATCCTCGTCAGAGGTTGATACCAGTTGGAAGTTGTTACCGCACTCGCTAAAATCATATAAATGAATAGCGTTAAGAACTAATGAACTATAAATTAATAAGCTAGTATTCATTTAAAATTTTTATAACTTACTGCGTTTTCTTCTGGTGCTGGTCAAGCTCCTTTTGGCTGTTGAATCTTACTTGGCATTTTGCACAAGTGACTGTAATCCCATTGCTGTTGTGCTTTCGTCGCTGATGGGCCATCAGATAACTCTTCTTTAAAAAGGTCATCTTGCACTTACTGCACTTGAATCGAAACTCCACACAATTTTCACGCTTTACTGACTGAATGGCTTGAGGTTGGGTTTCCTTCACAGCTTTCTTGAGACTTGGTGGATTTGCCAGGGCAAAGCGAGACGTGCTGGTACTGGGTTGAGGTTGGAACTTGGCAGGTACTTTCTTTGTCGCTGCTGCTGTTACTTTTCCCCCCAAATTTGGCTTCACTTCTTTAACAAAAATTATATCATCCTCGACCTCCTGCTCTTCACTTAGCATGCTTTTCAACCTTCTGTTTTCCTCCTCCACCAATCTATTCAACTGTTTCGTCGCCTTCAACGTGTTTAACTGCTGCTGATTCATTGTTTCAAGCTTCTTTCTCTTTGAGACCCCCGCTGCGCTAACCTTCTGCAAATCTCGGGTAAAGATCCTACTCTCCGTGGCCAACTTCTTTTTCAAATCATTGTTTTCCTCACGAAGCTGGTTACGTTCACTGCGCGCACTCTCCAACTGAATATCTTGAACTTCTAAACGACCATCCTGAGTTAACAGAACCTTGTGCGTTTCTCCCAACTTTACTTTAAGATTCCAAAGAGTGGTCTGTAGTGACGCCTCCTCCTCACGTAACTTACGTACTTTATCACTGTCTTTATCTGTGTCTATTTCAACGTTCACGTTAACCTCAACACGATCCTGTTGTGCTGTTGCTTCACCAGCTTGAAGACAATCGTCCACATCCACTACCTCTTCCTCCACCTCTTCTTGAACATACTGAACTTCGATTTTCAGTTCTGGCTCACAGATTAAATACACCGTTTCCCCGTCTAAAGTAACTTCACAATCAGGCAAGATTGATGTCATGATGAATGATGAGCGCTTATCTCTTCCAAAGCCCCGATATCTAAAATATTCAGTTTGTATTTTAATTAAAATCTATCAATCTTTCTTGTGATTGGGAGTAAATACGAATGTGGTGGGGCTCACCTTTTCTAGAAAAACGTATTCACTAAAACGTTGGCAACTCATCCATGCATGGTGACGTGACTACGTGACAAGGAAGCCCAGCTTGGGTTCGCCTGGATTGTAGATTTAATGGCATTCATCCACTTAATTTGAATAATCTTCTGGATTTGGACTTAGAACTGCAAGGTCGGCTATGGTTGAAGAGTGGATCGTGCTATTTTCTGAAAAGAAAGAAGAGAAGACGATAAGGTACAATTTTTTGAAGAAAGGACCGACGATGGCAAAGAAGTAGAAATTAATGGGATTTTAGTGTAGATTTTATATTCATGTTCTTGTCCTTATTTGAATAGCTTCAACTTTACTGTATGGAAATGAGGTTTGAGTTTGAAGGGAAAAACGAACTGATAGTAGATGAATAATTTAAGACGATCAAGCATGAAATACTAATTTTCTGAAAGAAGGTACTTGATGAAGAGCTTAGTATTAAATTCAGTAGAAAAATCATAACTTGGTAGCACTGCAGTGTACTCCACTAAATGCACTTATCAGTGTACACTTGAAAACAACCAAAACTAGTATCAAGCACAGAATTAAAAAAGACTTCAAGTTTATGACATTTCTGCTTCTTTTAAGTAATGATCAGAATCTCTTTTTTATAATCGCTCAAACCATTTCTAAGAAAACTAGGCATTCATAAAAAACCTGTAACTGAATATCTTTGCATCATAACTTCTTCTTAAGTGTCTTTATCCAGGTACTATAAGTACCAGATAAAAAGTGATAAAAAGTCCATGCCAAGTCATATATATTAGTACTGACGACGGCGGAAGGTTATGCACAATGTAGATTACTGGAAAATGCAAATAGGATAAAAAAGATTGAATATGTTTTAAAACCTCTATAAGGTCCAAATAATGCATTATAGCTGTCTGCAATACAACAACCTAACAGCTAACGATTATGTGCATACCTATTAGCTTTCTACTTACAAAGGACATGGACACTAAAAATAAAATGCGTCAAAGTTCAAAGTTAGATAAGCAGTAGGTTCATTTATTCCTACTTGAAGTGGGATTTCTAGCTACAGCTACATATTTTCATTAATGACCACATATCGGATTAGACTATTGTAGTATTCTGTTTGTAAAAAAGTGGAGCATGTCCACATCAACAATGACATTGGGACAGAGTAGTCAGTAATGTGATAAAGCAGAAATGAAATGACGTTAGCACCTTTCCAGAAATACCTTTCTTGGAAACTGGCCAAGCTTTATTTAGGAAGATGCTAAGGCTTTAACGTTTCTTTGACCTCAGACTATAGTTATATTACAGTTTGATGACAAATGAAAAGCCCAACATTATCCAAGCCTATTTCTCAGAAAGGTTTTTTGGCTTAACTCTTGTCTCTATTCTCGTTTTACTTATGGATTAAATGCGTTCATTATGCATTATGTATGGCATTTAAGTGGAGATGATAAGCAGCACACCAATTTAATTTACTTTGTTACCTTAAATCTAAAGAGCCTTCTAACAACTTGGTAGAGAACTACTAACTACCCACTCTTTACCGAAAAACGTTACATTTAAAACCCCAACATGTAAATAGCTTTATCCAGATAAGCAACAGAGGCTGCTCAGTGTATCATTTGATAAGATAAGATAGTAACGGTGGAACTTTATGGCTTTTGTATTCTTACAAACCAGTAATCAAACCTCAACAACGAAAGCCCCTTTTACTAACCACAAAAGAAACCTATTCCTTTCCCACTTAACAATCAAATGGTCTTATCGAAGCTGAAATTAATATAAAACAGGAGTTTATTATCTTCCTTACCTTATCATTCGTTATCCAACTCAATTCCAACAAGTAGCACTGTTTATATATCGATCGTACACTTTACTCCAATATTTTCTTCAATTTTCACCAAAAACCACAACCCTAACTTTCACTTTTACACTTCCGTTACTTTATTACAATCAAGTGTGTATTCAAATGGTGATTAATTGTTAGAATGCGTAAATGATTAAAACTGATTGAATATTATCAAGTGAATTGATTGAACTGCTGATCTGCTATTGACTTGACATGTGAGAAAAGGCTTGCCGCATTTTCTATGGTGCGGATTGAGATGTGCAATTGTTGCATGATGGTAATGCACACATCGACACATCACACATCTCTATCTGATGTCATGTAGTCATGTCCGTCTGCTGAATGCTACATCGTCGATGTAACATCGACAACAATTGATTGAACATCTCAATCTGCACCATACAAATGCGCCATGCCAATGCAAGATGCTAATACTGCAGTAGCTCAATGAATTCACTTGATATATGCAATTAATTTTTAATTATTTAAGACATTTTAAAAATCAATCATAATTTGAATGCACAGGCGATTGTAAAAAAGTACCGGAAATGGAAAGGTAAAAGTTAGGGCTGTGCTTTTTATGAAAATTAAAGAAAAAAGGGACGTAAAGTGCGGTGTCGCTATAAATAAGGCTATTTGACGGAGTTGGGTTGGATGGCAAGTTGTAAAGTAAGCAAGATAAGCCAGTTCTTCCTTGTGGAGATTTTATAAAGCTAATGGGCCTTTTAGGCCCGTAAATAAATCAAAAGGTACTAATATCCCTAATGGGAACTACTATTTAAGCACTGCATATGTGCGTTGAAGTTAGGAATGTAGTGTTTGCTAAATGGTGAACCGGAAATGCTTTTTAGAGTTTGGAGACCAAAGGTTATCATTTTTCATGCTTAAAATGTTCTTGTAACTCAGTCTGTAGTATTTATTGAAACCTAGAAATCGGTGTAATTTTAACTACTATTATTATATGAATGACTAGTGGTAGCCGGTTATGCTTTGTATATGATTATGAATGTAATAAAACACGCGATTACAATTTATTGAAATGAATGGTGCAACACGAGTGATTTTTCGTTAAAGTGGCCAAAGAAATCTACAAGAACACTCATTCGTGTTTCAAAGTTTTCCAAGCACAATTGCAAAAAAAATTAGCATTTCAGCAATTAGTACACAAAATTAAATACTTTAGGATGCATTTATGCATGTACATTTATTTCAGATTATTCCCTACAATTTTGTAAAAATGCGTACTTTTTTCAGTCATAGTATGGTTTTGATAGTTAAATTATCGGTTAACTGTTTATATTGTCAAACCGATAATAGATGGGACATTTACGATATTCAAAGACGTCAATAAACTAATATGCATACTATCAAATTATTATTATACTGATGTTAAAAGTAGCTAACTCTACTTAATAATGCGGATGTATATGGTGAAGGAAGTTTTTATTAAAACTTTAATTTTTAAGTACGTGATTTTTGTACTTGGTTCCTATTATTGAGTAACTTTATGAATTGACAAATGACTAATCCAATTAATTTCTATGCAAACGTGGAGTGCACACCTTGACAAAAGGTAAAACCTCTCTACTGTTATATGTCCGAATGACATTATCTAAAACTTATAACACGGCACTCATAAATCGCCCGTGTGTGTGTGTGTGTGATTTTTTTCATTGATCGATAACACTTCTCACTTTGTGCACAACACTCACATAATCCAGAATATCCAGCCACGACCTAATAACATGATCCCATTTTTAGCTCATAATACACTTGATCCAATCAAGTGAAATGATTTCTGCACGCATACTATCCAAAGAACCCCCGAACCCGGTCAAAAACTCAAAGTTGTCAAGCTTTCCATTAAATGACAATATCATGGGCTTATCATGTCAACCACCATGTCAAATTTGATTGATGCAAAAAACAGCATTACCTAGAATACATGGTGTCGTGTGATTTTTTACCTGACAGGTAGGATTTTTCGGTAAACTGTTTTTTCATCGAGTGTCACACTTCTGGAGCGTATAAATATGGGATAAGGTGTGGTTGCCCGGTGTCACTAGTCGCTTGTTGTTCAACCGGAGTTGACTGAGGAAAGAAATCAGAATGAAATTGATCTTAGCAGCAGCGTTGGTTGCACTGTGTGCAATCAACAGCCAAGGTGCACATCAGTACGCTAGCACCATTAGGCCACCAGCATATCCGTAAGTTTTCAAAGAAAATTTAACAAATTTTCCCAAAATTCATTTATTTCAATTTTTATTCATTTTTTCTCAGACTAGCCGTCCGTGCGCCATACAGTAACTACTGGCTGAATGACAACGTGCTTCCCGGAAACTGGCCATCCTTCTGGACCACCACTGGCAAAGGATGGACTGGTATGCTTCGCGTTGACGGACAAGCTTACGTTTGGATGGGTCAACCCTCAGGTTTGGTTGGATTAATCCAGAAAGCCGTTCAGAAAGCGTCTTACATTACCCCAACGCAAACCATCTTCGTTATTGCTGCCGGACCTGTGGAACTTGAAGTTACTTTCATGAGCCCTGTGGAGTACAATGACATCAGAAGACAGTCCATTCCTCTGAGTTACGTTCTTATCAATGCCAAGTCTACTGATGGAGCTACTCATCAAGTTGAAGTTTACATGGATATTTCCGCTGAGTTTGCTAGCGGTGATACCAAGCTGGAAGCCAAGTGGGGATTGACCTCAGGATCTAGTTTAAAGACTTGGTCGGTTGAGTTGGTTACGCAGTACAAGTTTTCTGAACATTGGGACTATGCTCAGTGGGGACAAGCTGTTCTTACGTAAGTATTTAGTAAATTATTCGGTTTTTCAAAAAACTCGAGATTCTATAGCAATTCTATTTACAATTTATAGCACTACTGATGGAGCCACCCACAAGTCCGGAGAAGACACCACAGTCCGTCGTGATTTCGTCACCACTGGCAAGCTTGACAATACCCACGATAGCAACTACCGCTGCATTGAATGCCGTTGGCCCGTTATGGCATTTAGTCACGATCTTGGACAAGTTGGTGCTAGCAACGGTCGTGAGCTTCAGTTTACCATTGGTCACGTCAGGGAAGAGAATATTAACTTGAGAGGTAGGTTACATGCTAAACTATGAAATTTTTTGATGAATTGTGCGTAAACCTTAATCTCAATTCTATTTTCTTAAAGAAACTGCCCAAAAGGCCCTCTGGACCCATTATTGGACCAACACCCTGGAAATGATCAGTTTCTTTTTCAACGACATCACCCACGCCAAAGAATACTGCACCGAGTTGGACGACAGGCTTCTTACCCAAGCCCACGCAGTTGGTGGACAAGACTACGCCGACATTATTGCCCTTTCCCTTCGTCAAGCCGTAGCCGGAACAGAATTCTCTGGAACCCCAGACGCTCCTCTTTTATACCAAAAGGAAATCTCCAGCAATGGAAACATGCAAACTGTTGACGTTATGTATCCCGCTGTGCCAATGTGGTACTTTTTAAACGTTACCAATCTTCAGTACTTGCTTGAGCCCCTGTTCTACCAAATGGAAAGTGGTTTCTGGCCTAAGGACTTTAGCATGCATGACATTGGATTTCACTATCCCAATGCTACTGGACATGATGACGGAGAGGAAGAAGACATGCCTGTTGAGGAATCTGCTAACATGCTCCTAATGGTTGCTGACATTACTCTGCATCCCAAGGCGGACTTGGAAACTAGTCGTGCTTACATTCGCAAGCATTTCCCCATCCTTTCAAAATGGGCTGAATATCTGTTTTTCAACTGCTTGTACCCAGTTAACCAATTGACCACTGATGACTTTATTGGGCCTACTCAACTCAACTCTGGATTGGCTCTTAAGGGAATTTTGGGCATGAAGGCTTTTGCCGTTTTAGCTGGATTGATTGGAGAAACCAATGCTACCAATTATTACACCCAGGCGGTTAACGAGTTTGTGCCAATTTGGCTACAGGAGAGTATTCATGACAGTGGAACTCACTTGAAGATGGAGTACAATGTTACGGAAGGATATCAGTTTAAGTACAATGCTTTCCAAGATAAGCTACTGAACTTTAGCACTGTTCCTGAGGAAGTGTACCAGAAGGAGGCAGCCTTCTACTTGACCAAAGAGGAAGCTTATGGAATTCCTTTTGTTTTTACTCATGATTACACCAAGTCTGGTGAGTACTTTACTTAGCCAGCTTTTATGGATTTTCTACAGAATTTCATAAATTTCATGAAAACGTATTTTTATTGCTTTGTAGATTGGGAAATGTGGACAGCAGCAGCTTTTGGTGATGCCAGTCCAGTCCTAAGAACCCACATTATTGAAAATATGGCTAGATACATAAGGGACACTCCATCCCGAGTGCCATTCTCAGATTGGTACGTTACTGCCACAGGAAAGATGGTGGGATTCCAGGCCCGACCGGTTGCTGGTGGTCACTTTGCTCTTTTGGCTAGAAGCCAGTACGTTTAAGAAAAAGATTGTTTTGTCAAAGGAAAGATTATTTTTATGAATAAAGCCAGCGTTTTGTTTTGTACATAAGAAATGCATAAAAAATGTGTTAGTTAACTTATTAGCAAGTCATCATGCTAGAACTTCAAAGGGTTTTTTTTCTAGTTTAGCAGCACAGCAGCCGTTTTTTATTAAACCTTTAAATAACTTTACTTTCATTTAAATATTTTTGTTTAAAACTTTTGTTGTATTTACTTTGCATTACAAAAACCAAACTCAAAAAACACTGCATGGCAAGGAAGCAAGTATGGTCCGGAGAGAGATAGAGAAAGCGTATTTTCACAAAAAACAAAAATAATTATGTACTTATTTCCTAAAGAGATATTTTCACTTTAAAATGGAGATTGCTCATCAGTATTTAGATAGATATGAGATATAAGTTAATTTTATAAATATTCATTAAATAAGTTTTGCTTCTACTTTATATACAATCTTACAAACTACTATACACAGAGTAAATTAACTGTTTTTACATATTTTGATTTTCCGTGTGTGCGTAAATAACCTACATCTAAATATATAGCTTATTATTAAAAATGTACAATGAACTAGTACAAGGTTTTCTTTAAAATGCAAAAAACACGCTTGGATTACTTTTTTTGGTGGTAAAACTACAATATAGCTTGATATACAGACAAACATAGAGAATATAGTACCATTTTTATTATATATTTTATATAGCAAGTAATAGTAATTAGTCAGTAGTAATATATTTTTTTGTGTGTGATAATGACAATTATGATAATTTCATTTATATATTTTTAGCCAAAAAGTTTGATAGCGTTTAAATTTCTGTGTTTAGTGTGCTGAATTTGGAGAGGGATAATCCATTCCCATTTGATCCTCACTAGTGTCCGTTTCCACACCGTCGTTAGAATCCTCTGGGGTTTCATCCGCTGTGGCAACACTACCTGGTATAGCCACTCGAGCATATTCGTCCGTGTCAATGCTCTTGCAAAAGTAAATGGCGTACTTGATCTTGTCTCTGAGCACGTACTACAAAATTAATTCAAAAAAGAAAATCATTTAGTTAAGACCATCTATCCTTTTAAAAAAATAATCCACAAACTTGGTTTTCTTTTCGTACCTTGCATGAATATCTAGGCATCTTTAATAAAAAGAAGCAAGTATAGCTCTCAGGCAAAAAGTGATCTGGCGGATTGTACTTGTCCATCACTTGAATCACAAAGTCTCTTCCTCTAAAATCCGCTATAGTTCTGGGTAGTCTAGTTCGTCCCCAGACAAACCTTAGAAATAGGCTTCGCTCCTGACTGGTAAACTCTTCCATCACCTCCCAAAACCATTGAATTAATGGAGCTCCAGGATCAACTCCTTTGTAGGTAGCCACGCTTTTCAATAAAGTCAGTGGAATATCCGGACTTCCACAAACCATCGTTTCTAGCTCGTAGCCAGTAAACAAGCTTAGTAGAGGAACAGGCACCACTTGACTCATTCCTTCACGTACGGCGGCCACAGCCTCGTCAAACTCGTGGAGTCTAAATAAAATCAAAATTTAAGATTAACAATCCATTTCTCAATCGTCATTTTTTTCTGTATTTATTATACCTACCTGTAATTTAAAGCAAGCCTAAAGTATTCTCCCCGATTATCCTTAGTAATTCTGTGATGCACTCCACTCAACATGACCTCATGTCCCGCCGCACTTGTTGTCGAAAAAGGATATTCTGCCAAACTACTTCCGCCATGTCCCCCCTCAGCATCACCCCCGTAACAATCCCGAATGTACAACAAGCCTTGCAAGTAGTGCCTATCAATTTCGCTTAAATCCATGGTGGTCAACGGCATACCCGCTAATTGCTTCCAAACTGGCTCTGCCAAATTCAAGCTTAAAGGACTACCCGTTCTAATCGCAATTCCCATTAAAATCCCCAAAAATCTAAACATTTTCATGTGCAGTGCACTTCTGGCTCCTGGACTAAGTATAAAGCAGTCTCTACTTGTGCCACTTTCCTCTCTTCCATTTGGTGTCAAGATTAACAAAGGCAGACTTCCGTTCATTAGCTCATCACACATTTCCGCAATGCTTTCACTATAACCGCCCCCACAATCGTCCACACTTTCTCCCACAAACTTTACCTTCCACACTCTATGTGGCAGAAAGAGTGTTTCTTGCGTTAGCAAATGCAGTCTATTTACCATCTGCCCAAAAACGCTTTTCATTCCGTCTTGTCCCGCTAGTCCCTGTCCCTTACTTCCTCCTCTAGCTCTTTTCACTTGAATCCGATTCAACTCAATCACGGGTCCATGCTGTCGCTCCCTCAACATTGTTGCGTGAATCACCTTCCTAAACGCCATTTCCTTAGCGCCACTCACCAGCAACCCTCTTAACTTGTTTGTATCAAAACTTACAACACCCTCGCTATTCTCCTCATGGCCCAACAGAAACATGGGAATATGTGGACAAAACACGTCACTAAAATAGTGCAGCAGAACGATTCTATTTCTTAGCGTTAAAATACCCAAGTCCTTTAGCAAATCATACTCCATGGGAATTTCAGTAGGTAGTCTTCCCGTATTACTGGGTTTATTTGTGGTCCACGCTAAAGTATGTGCACTGCCGCAAGTCACTTTATTAATCTTCTTGCCTTGCAAGCTAGCAACCAATCTAGGTCTTTGAATTGCATTTGTTGTTCCATCGCCCAATTGCCCCTCGTCGTTATCACCCCACGTGTACACCTCTCCATTATCCGTACACGCTACACAGTGTAGACTTCCCGTAGCAATGCAAATGACCTTTTTTCCTTGTAACGCTGCAACCTTCTTGGGTCTTCGTACATGATCATCCGTACCATGACCCAGTCTGTGATAATCTCCTTTTCCCCAAGTGTACACCACCCCACTTCGAGTTAGCGCTACGCTAAATTGACTTCCACACTCCACTTTTACCACGCCTTGTCCACACAGACTTTCAATTTTCATTGGAGTTTTGCATCCGTCACTGCCTCCTCTGCCCAATTTTCCATAGTCACCATCTCCCCAACTCCACACCGCGTCGTCATCCGTAATACACAGCGTTTGAGCATCTCCACTTCCACAGGCCACGTCTACGACCTTATATCCCTTCAAACTTTCTACAAGCTTGGGCCTTAGTTGATCTTCACCATCTCCATGCCCCAATCTCCCATATCTTCCCTTTCCCCAAGTGTAAAGTTCTCCACGTTGAGTAATGGCTGCACTATGAGCACCTCCACAAGCAATGTCCACAATTTCCTTGCCTCTTAAACCTTCAATAATCCTCGGTCTGTCACAATTCGTTTTATTTCCATGACCCAACTTGCCATCATCACCTTCTCCCCAACTGTAAACGTCCCCGTCTGCACTCAACGCAAGACAGTGCTTTCCTCCCGAATTTACAGCTACCTTTTTAATAAAAACGTGACTTATGCTTTCTAGTAGTGTAGGCGTGCTAACACTTTCCACCCCGCCAATACCCAACCGTCCACCCACACCATACCCAGTAGCATACACTTTCCCATCTACAGTGACCACAAAAAGAGTCTGCTCACCACCAATAATCTGCACAGGTCTTAAGCTACTTAACGAGTGACAATTTGCAGGCAACTTGACTTTCGCTCCTTCAACACCACCCAACTGCCCCCGGTGATTATGTCCCCAGCCATAGATTGTGCCCGTACCTCCCCAACTTAGCGTCCAATCCTCTGGCTTTCTATTCAACCAACTGATCAACTGCTCATCCTGTTCTTGCCTAAACACCTCTTGACTCATAAAAGCCATGCTGGCTATATCCTCCTTTTGATGCATTTCACTGATTTTGTTCACCACCTCGCTTTTAAATGCCACCGGAAGCTCTGCTCTATTTAATAGCCCACTAGTTACTCTAGCAGCCAAACAGTACTTTCTAAACCAACTCCATCGATAACTGTCTTGAATGGTTGGTAAGGTATCCATACTCATGTCACAGGCTAGAGCAGCCAAAACCTTAAAAAATGGACTGTATGTCAAGTGCTTGCCACTTCGTACAATGGGCTCTTCGTATTCATACTGTTTTAGTAGCAAATCTGGTAATCCTCGTAAACCATTCCTTAAACAGCTTACTGTCCCCACTACATTCTTGCCCTGAGCTAATTGCTTGGGATTCTCCATCACTGCAGTACAGCTATATAGAAAGCGTTCAAAGTCTAAGTTTGCCCCGTCAGCGACAACCACAACCTGAGCTGCTGCTGCAGAACTAGTACTTGCCTCACTTTCCCTACGCTTATCCCCTTCCCCCTTTAAAATCACAGCGCTAATTATTCTTATCACCTTTCTTAACCTTTGCAAGGCCCACATTCTCTGCGTAGCATTTAAAAAGCTAGCTTGCGCACTAGCCGCCAACGCTCCTACTAATCTTAATGTCAAATTACTACCCATTTTGGTCTTTGGTAAAATCTCCAAGTTGTCATCTAGCAAACACATTACCACATCCACACTGGGTCTACTTAGTACCGCTCTATCGCTGAGTAAGTCATGCGCTCCAAAACTGGGCATTAGAGGATACACCGTAAACCTCCAACCCCATCCGTTGACACTGCTATCGCTTTGAAATTTCCATAAAAGCTCATCCCCTTTCACTCTAATGTCCGGACTCCAATCACCCGGTTCTCGGCCACTGCGAACGGCAATGATTCTCCCACTTCCGTCCATAATTGTTAAAGGATCATGTCTCTTCTCAGTGCTACACTGTAGATCAAACTCTACTCTGAGCTGTTCCGCACCCGGGATTTTAACTCGACCAGTGTTAAAGCTGTTGTCACTGTATGGATGACTACTCTCTTGAACCACAGGAGCGGGTAGAGTCCTTACAAAGTCCATGTTACTCGCCACATCCTCCAATTCCGTAACACACAGTTCTAGTAGCATTTCCCCCACACTGGGTTGACTTTTGCTAAGAGCTAAAAGCATACTGGCAATAATTTGCTTAGCGTCTGGACCAGCTCTTCCAGCAACCCCGATTTTTAATAGATCAACCAGCACACAAGCTTCTTCTTGAGTGAATAAACTGATAAAATCGTCCACTCTTCTAAGCACCTTCCCTCGTTTACTCTCCGTTAATTCCAATTCTTCATTAAGAAGCAGTTGACTACGTATTGGTAGCTCTTCTGAGGGTTCATCTAACAAATGTTGACTTTCTGCGGAAGCTAACTGCGCTGCGATGACACTAATTCCATCCACACTACCGCTTAGTCCACTACCTTCATCTTCGTCTTCTTCTTCCCTGCTGCTAAAGCTGAAGCTGGGAGAGTGGCCCTCCACACTGTCATCGCTGTCTTCCTCCACGTCTAACGGTCCGTGGGATTCAAAGGCCTCATTCTGTAAAGATTTTCAGAAAACCAAGTTAGAAGAGCAAGGCCTCATCAAAGCCAAATTTGCACACGCTAAAGATACATGCAAGCTATGTAGGTACGTGACCCCCCTGTTTTTACACATTTTGTTACAAGTTTTAGTGGTGCAATGGTTGAAAATGCTAAAAATTATGTATTTTAAGCTGCATTTCCATTTGAAAGATATTTTTTTGCAAATTTTCATAATAATGAATTATAATTCAACTCACCAAAATTTCCAAGCTGCCTTCAGCAGGCGCTTCACCGCCACCCTGTTGAGCCATCATACTAGCCACATCTATATCCTTAGCCAAACTCCCCTCCAAACTGAGCATTAAGCTAGTTAAACTGGGACTCGTTCCCATACTATCACACCTTGTGCTTAGCAAGTCGGGTGGAAACTTGCCAAAACCTCCACTTTGTTCCAAACTGCCTTGATGATTAAAATCCCCTTCCAAACCTCCATTTTGTTGCTGCACACTAGTCATATGCGGAGGCATTAGCGCAGCCACAATCAACTCTCTAGCCAACATGATTTGTAGTGCGTTTAAAATATGTTGAAGAGCTTGCTGTTGAGCCGAAGTACTTTCCAAACTGACTAAAATCTTGGCCAAACTTGGTCTGTTGGGCTTATTATTATCCAAATTGTTCTGTGGACTGCTTACAACCACAATTTGCTGCTGTTGCGGTTGCTGTTGACTTTGAACTTGTACCTGTGTTCTTCTTCCTCCATACCAAGCTTGAGTACTGGGTGCTTCTAAGGTCATCATCATCTCTTGGTTATCACTTCGTACCTCCCAAGCTTCATCTTCATCCTCATAATGCCCCATAACCGTTCCATTAGCCAAAAACGGACCCATAATCAATCTACTCTGCCTTTCACCTCCATTCACTTGCGTGGCTGTGGAAGTTTGCTGTGTTTGCTGAGGTGGTAGTACCAAAGGAAGATCCTCCTCTTCCGAAAAATCTCCTCTGAGGCGTCTACACAAGCTGTTAAATATCCTGTCATATTCCTCCTGCGTTACTACTCGATGTCCTTCCGGTGCTTGGGTGCTTGTACTGGGTCGTACCAAAACTTCTTCTGCTTGACCACCCGTATTACCACCCACACTTCTTCGATTACTGGGTCCATTACTCACGCCAATGGGAATGGGCTCCATGCCACCAACTGAATGCACCACATCACTGCCCAGCATCAGTTCCCCGGTAACAAATCCACCTTGTACGTTATACCCCAAACTGTATATTCCCAATGGGTCTCGACTCACTTTAAACATGACTGTTTCATTGCCTCGCACAGGTTGTACTTCTGCCATGGTCCAAGCCACACTATGACTACTGCCACAGGCCACCTTACCAATTTTCTGATTTTCCAAGCCTTGTACCAAAGTAGGCTTTCTGTTAACTACAGTCGTGCCATTGCCCTGCTGTCCATGATCATTATCTCCCCAGCCAAAAACTTGCCCATTATCCGTCACCGCCAAACAGTGCAACGCTCCTACAGCCACGCTAACAATCTTCTTGCCTTTTAGTGCTTCCACCAAAGTTGGCTTTCTCACGTGCCTGTCCTCATTATGCCCCAGACGGAAATAATCCCCTTTTCCCCAAGTCCACACCTGACCATTTTTAGTTAAAGCTAGACTAAACTGCGCTCCACACTCTATCTGACTTACTCCTAGACCATTTAGCTTCTCAATGTTCATCGGCACAGCGCACCCTTCACTTCCGCCTCTGCCCAGTTTTCCAAAATCTCCATCTCCCCAGCTATACACCATGCCTTCATCAGTCAAGCACAATGTTTGTGCATCCCTACTCCCACAACACACTTGGACAACCCGCTTTCCCTTCAGAGTCTCTATCAACTTGGGTAACACTTGAGTTTGATTATCCCCATGACCCAATCTTCCATACTCCCCCAATCCCCAAGTGTATAGCTCCCCACCACTAGTAATCGCTGCACTGTGACTACTTCCACAAGCAATTTCTCTAATCCTTTTACTCTTTAGAGCTTCTATTAACTTGGGTCTTTCATAAGTTACCATGTTTCCATGACCCAGTTTGCCATCTTCGCCTTCTCCCCAACTAAATATCTTTCCATCTGTGGTTAGCGCCATGGCGTGTTTTCCTCCGCTGTGTACAGCCACCTTCTTAACAACGTAAGGACTTAGTGCTGTTAACTGTTGAGGTACGCTAACGTTGTTACTATGACCCAAGCCTAACCTGCCGTTAGTACCTTCCCCACAACCATAAACTCTTCCATCCTGACTGATTACAAACAGGCTTTTACTTCCTCCGCAAATTTGTACTGGTTTTAGCTGGCTTAGCGTTTCGCTGTACATGGGCGTTTTTATCTTGGATCCTTTTAGTCCTCCCAACTGGTCTTTATCGTTAAGTCCCCAAACGAAAACCCTAATAGCTGTGTTAGTAGTGCTGCCTTGTTCCCTTCGTCTACTTTTTTCTTCCTTTTCTTCTCTAAAATCCGGTTCTTTTGCAAAGTCCGTGTCTGGATGATGACTTCCATTACTACTATTTTCTTCTCCGTCACTAGCCAAGAAGCTAAATGTTCTTACAAAATCATCCGAATCGCTTCTTTGTCTTCCAACAATCTGCAGGCCATGCACTCTACAATCAATGCCTCCATTTCTGCACACCAAAATGTTAATCTCAATATATCTGTAGTACTCCTTCAAATCGCTGAGTAGCGTGACACTTGTCGCCGTGCTGGGAATGTTAACTACTGTTAAATCCTTCATGTTTGCTGTGCTACTAGCTCCTGCATGAATTTGCACTCGACAAGGCATATAACTTCCATCCGCCGGATCCACAGCCATTTTCAACTGCTGCACCAGTACATTAGGTTGCATTTCTAGCATAATCCAGTGCTTTCCCTGATTTCCACAACTTTGCCAAAATGTTGTCGGAATACCGTCAATCAGTCTATAAGCCCAACTTTCCAAACTACTTACGTTAATCTGCTTCACACACTTGCTCCATTCCTTTAGTATCCCACTAACTACCACGGGCTGATTTTGATTAGCTTGCAAAGCCGTTGGAAAACCATCTCCCTTTTCCATTCCCTGTCCAGCACCCTCCTTCCCTCCATCCTTTCTTCCTGGCTTACCCGCAAAAATGCTGGGCACACCAGCCTCATTAATTCTTAGAAAGGGATGCGGATGACACTTTTTCTCGCTAAAGCATTGCTGACAGTAGTCAAAGCTATAACAAAGCTTGCATTTAAATCTGGGTCCAACAATAGGACTGGCAAAGCATCCATCACAAACCACGCCGGGATGAGTGGTCAAATCCAAACACAAGTCTCTCAGCGGCCCAGTCATTTTAGTATTATGCCCTGCCCATTTTACCGTAGCTTGGTCATTAATTATTGCGGTAATCACACCAACATCCTGTGCTCCTGGATATGTGATTGGACCTTGATTACTTTCCTCTACTTTTCTAGCATGTACTTCTGGTCGTATTCGTACTCGATCTCCTACTCGAACCAAAGGCACACCTCCAACAGCACCCTCCATTAGCATTAAACCTCCACCAGAGCCAAGAGCTTGTCCCTGTTGACCAATTTCCTTTTGGTGTTGTCTTCTTCCCGTTTTATTTCCTTGTGCTGCACTAACCATACTTGCCATGTGCAGCGTAGGATTTTCCATGTGAGCGGGTACGGGCTGGGCGGTGGGTAAAGGATAGCCCAGCATTTCCACGTGGATATAACCCACCCAGTGCTTTCTTCCTTTTTGTTGCCAGTCAACTTGTACGTTTAAATCATGGAGTCCGTCCATGTCGAGTTTCACTACCTTGCCTACATCACCTTCGTAGATTTCATCAAAAGTTAAGCAGCATCGGACTGTCATGCCAATGCTAATATGCTCTTGAACATATCTTGCGTATTCATCTCCACTTGGGAAATCCGCTGGCTTTTTAAACAGCATTTCTGGAGGTACTACGCAAGTATCATGACCACTAGCATCAATATCCTCAAATTCTTCGGAAATTGAGTCCGAATCACTTAGCTCTGCTTCTGTACTGCTACCTCCGCCTTGTAATTGTGTGTTTAAACTGCTTTGTCTATTGGGTGGTTGTGGTGGTGGAAGTGGAGCTACTACAGAACTCTGTTGAGTATGATGATGTTCTAGTAGCCAAGCTACTAGGGTTTCAGGACTAGGCTCTACTTGACAAACGGCTTGTTGTTGACCATCTGAAACTTTTAAAGCTTTTAGCGCAGTTTCCACACTTTCTCTTTGAAATCCCATTTCCATTAGTTGTTGTACCACTGGGGCTGCTGGAGGTGGGGGAGGTACTGGTGGGGGTGGGGGAGGAGGTGGAGGTGGCGGCGGTGGTGTTCCTCTAGGACTACTGGGACTTCTTATACTTTCTTCTATTAAGCTGGCTATACTGCCTCCAATTGTTGTTGCAGTGCTGCTCTGACACTTGATACTACTTTTGTTCACATTACCAATTCCAGTAATAGCACCTTGTTCACTAATCCATTGCTTTTTTCTGTCTTGCTCTCCATTTTTTCTAGAGACTGCACTTAAATGCTGTAGTATTGTCAAAGCAGCTTCTTCCAATTCCTTTTTGCTGAAAATGGCTTTGACAGGACTAGGTTGCGTGGCTTTTGTAAGTACCTTTTCCACCAGATATCCCGATCTTCTTCCTTGTCCTTCTTGAGATTGTTCTACTGTTGCTCCAACCGCTTTTTGCTTTAGCACCTTTCTCAACTTCTCTTGATGACCTTGCAGCACAGCAAGTCCCTTAAGAATTAGTAGCAACTGCTGCTGTCTTACAAGAAGAGCTTCCACAACCTCCATGTCACTATAGACGCTTTCTTCACAGCAATCCGCGTCGTCACTGTTTCTTCTTCTAGCGCCACTTTGCCAATCCTTAACTCTCACGCTACCCATTCCCAAGCTAACTAGCTTAACCCACAAACTTGTAGTTTCTTCCACGTCTGGTAACCACCTCGGATTAAACTTGGTTTCTGGTATAGCTTCCAAACTACCAAATGCCACTTTTTTCACCCCGCCAAACTCATCCTGCACGTAGATCCTTCCCCCAGGACTGATTCTACACAAAATCCCATTACTAATCTCGGGTACGTCATCATTAGCTCCTCCAATGGCACCACTGGGTATATTTCTGTTGTCCATTAGATGCTGTTCCCGTTTCACCTTAACTTGCCCACCCAATCGACATCTACTATCATACCCACCAATTACTGATAGCACAGCGCAAAAGCCAGATTCAACCTGTTCATCTCCAAGAAGTTCTCCCGGTCGCCAAAAACCTTGTTCTTCCTTCATTCCAGCCACACTCTCTTGAATCACACTCCGCACCAAAAATGCCCACTCCCTTTTTTCCAGCATGTGTCTCAACAAACTAGCCAGCTCCTCCACCACAGTACCAGAATGCGTTCCTGTCATTGGCACCGTCAACTTGACAAAGCTATCTTGCCTGGCAATCCACTCCTCATTTTCCACACTGGGATCCTTTACCCGCATTATAATCCTTCTGCCCATTTCTTGAAGCAACCGTTGAACCAGCGCTTGTCTTCTGTGTAGCTCCCAACTCTCCTTAACTTGCTGTGCTCCATTTACCACCACTTGCTTCAACAGCCGGATAACCAGTACCTGTTTACTTAACTCGATTCCCAGTTCATTAGCGCGCTCCACAACTTGCAAGCATAAGTCCACCCATTTCTCACTGCCCAGCTCTTTGAGTATCTTGCCACTATTACAAAGCGCTCTGCAAAATCCCAAGTGAGCCCATTCGTCATACTGTTGACTAGCCAGAAACTCCCTTTCCGTTTGTCTATCTTCTTCCCTGAGCATACAGCCCACTTCCACAATGCCTCTTAGCAAAGCGGAAAAACTGCGCACTGCGGGTTGCTCCATCATGTCACTATTTAATCCTATAGTAACCGCCAACACCCTCATTAACTGCAAGCACGCTTGTCTTATCAATCCAGTAGGATGATTTCGTCCACAGCTCATTGCTTCATAAATTCCATCCTCCTCCACACCACTCTCGCTATCGCTTTCACTTTCTGCTGCTTGCGGTGGGTCAGCCAACTTTAAATCGTACTTGCCCTCTTTACCCATTCGGTAGCTGTTTGTAGTGCCATTCTGCCATGTTACACGTACCCAGCCATCCTCTCCCAACTCAGTGACCACCCTACCTTCCCCCGGTGGCACGCCATCTTGATCACCCCATTTCCAATCCACTCCACGTACCACAGGCGTTCCTACTTTCATCAACTGCGCCATTTCCGCTCCAGTTAAAGGTGGTGGTGGTGGCTTGCTTTTGTACACCATTTCTTCAAAAGCTACGCACAAACTGGCTTGTCGTCCATAACCTTTATCACCCTGTCCACTAGTGCTGCCACCTCCCCAAACACTAGTATCCGGTCCAACACAAGCCAGCAGCATTTGCACAACGCTTAGTAAACCCATACTAATCAAATGACTTATTTCACTCCCACACAAATTCTCGCTTAGAATGGTTACCAAAGCAAGAATGAACCTAGATTGACTCAAAGTACCTAGACCCACTCGATCTCTGTGATTAACATTTTCCTTAAATCTTGCACCTCGTTTCAAACTCCTTGTGCTTTGCTCCTGACAGTGACATCTACTCTCCACCGTGATTCTTCTTAAATCTCCCAGTGCCCATTTTAGCAACTGACTATGCGCCAGAAAGATCTTGGTCCGAAGATAAGGACTACTTTGCTCAATATCTTGATCAATTCGTTTTAGAAATCGGAAGTATCCAGTACGTTGCTGTATTTGCTGGCTTAGTTGATTATGTTGCTGTAGCGCACTGTTGACCACTCCTTGCCAGCCCACCATTAAAAGGTATTTTGAACTTGGTATCAGGTTGGGTGTTTGTAACAGCCCATTTATTAACTGCAATCCTTCCAATCTCCTTCTAGCCCTTTGATTTTCCTCCTTTAACGCTTTTCTTATTCCGGGAACGCTAGCAGCCACATCTAAAAGGTCATCTGCATAATCGCCCAGCACAAAAGTGCAAATATGTGCGCATCTATTTTTCAGCTCTTGCATGTTTGGCAATTGCCAAAAGCGACCCAAGTGATTGCTCCCACCAATACCACCCAATGGGCGGTTACTACCTCCACTACAGCCTACTGTGGGAGTTGTACCTTGTGCTGTGGTTACCGTGCTGGCACTAGCCTCTTCAGTCTTTTGGGTTTCCTCTTGACTAGAATGTTCGAGCACAACTCCGCCCAAAGCTTGCTGCTGTACTGAAGCTGAAGCAGCAGCAGCCGCGGCGGCAGCAGCTCCTTCACCCTTTTGACTTTGTTCCAAAGTTTGAATATTTGTATTGACAATATCCTCCGGTCTAGTTCTCCTTGCTGCACTGCGTGCCAATCGGATATCCTTTAGAATCTTTCTTATTGCCGTTTTCCATCGGCTATTGCACCGCAAAAAGATTTGCTTCCGGTAAGCCCTCATTTCCGGTCCGTCTACAAATCTTACTTCGTTTAGTAGAAATCTGGAACGCTCCAAAACTTTGGAGCACACGTCCCTGTAGCACCCATTAGGCACCATTTGCTTTTGCTTGACTAGAGCCCACTTGGCTTGGTGCACGTGAATAAACACTTCTTTGATTCCGCGAGGCAGCTTCATCGGTCCGTGACCTTCCATCTCCTTTTCAATTAAGGAGTAGAGCACGCCCATAAGATTCAAGTGCTTGAGCAACACGCCCATTAGCAATCTACCCACTTGTTCCACCGGATGATAAAAGGTAAAATCTTGCGGTGGACTGAGTAAACGTGCCTCTTTCTGGTGACGTTCCAACATGCCCAAAAATGTTCGCACGCTGACCTCACTCGTGTCATGAGCCAAGTAAGCATTTACAAAGCGTATAGCTTTGCCCTCCACAGTGCCATTTTTCTCTAGACCACTTAGCTGATCCTTTTTGCCCAAGTCTTCATTATTCTTGCCATCCAAATCCTCCTCCAAAGTTACTTGCACTCCACCCATAAGACTGGCTGGTGCGCTGCGTACTTCATTCTGATTCTGCTGAGTTTGCACTTGCGGTTCAAGCTTAACTGGTACGGTACCTTGAAGAAGATGCTGACATCCTTCAATAAACTGGTTCATTCCCTCCCTTCCTTCAAGACCACCTTGCATAAAGCTCAAACAGAGCACTTTTCTTGCCTCCTTTTCATAACTTGTTAATCCCACGCCATTCACCAAGCTGTAGCTGTACAAACCCAACAGCAAACTCAAACTCCGCTGCGCTTCCATCAAAGGACTGCTCACAGTTGCGGGATCCGTTTTCATGCCACCCATTTGATAGCCTCCACCACCAACATAATTACCCACTAGACAACGTTCCAGTATTTGCTTAGCTTCTTCCTGAGAACCACTTCCAGAGCGAAGCCAATCCGTAGTAGCATCACGACCTATTAAAGCTCGGAGTTGTTCCAAACCCTGCCAGTTTCCTTCCAGTTGGTCCACCTCCTTGAGATCGTACACTTTGCTGTGTAGTATTACCCATTGACCACCTCCCCTTACGTGATTCTCCACATCAGCTTTGGTAAGCAGAGGTAGATCCTCTAGCTCGCCTTTTTGGTACTGTAGATTCCAATTGCTTTGCGGAGCAATAATTCCAGGCCAAGAGAGTGCCTCTTGGTCCTCTGTATCACAGGCGGGAGCTAGTCGATTAAATTGATTGAGAATATCCAGTAAGCTGATTAATGGTCGGATAAAGTTGCTCCGACGAAGGAAATTGTTGCCTAGACACAACTGCGGCTTGATTATGGGTATGCCCACCTTCCAGCCTTGATTTGCTGGGGGAGTTTCTACTAGACGGTTAGGATTCTGGCAAATTTGACTAAAACCGTCAACCCCGATGCTCAAGATAAGTAGACTGAGTAACAGCTCGGGAAAGAGGATTCCACTGAGATCCTCGCGTAACACTTGGGCCGCCTTGCTGAACACAATGTGTGGGTTTTGGGCGGGCTGACATACCTGGTCCCGAGCAAAGACTAGGGTTTCCGTTACGTGGTCCACCAAATGAGTAATATAACGTCCCAGGAGGCTCTCCGTGCCCTGCATTTCCTTTTCCCAGCTATGATCCCCGTGACTAAGCTGACTTTGCGCGTAGAAGATTCTACTCAAGAGCAAACGCTGAAAGCGTAGAAGTAACGTTACGCTGGGACTACTTGATTGACAAGACGCTGCTGAACATGTAGACGCTGCTGCAGCTGCAGCTGCTGCCGCTGCCGCAGCTTGTGCATTTGCTTGTGCAGCAGCTAGCATGCTGGAGTTTGCAGCAGCGCGTGCTACAGCAGCAGCCACGGCTAATGCCGCTGATGAGCTAACTCCTGAAGCAAGCTTTTTACTTCCGGTAGCACCTTCTTGAGGATTGGGTGTACTTGTTCTGGGCTGTGGTTGTTGTTGCTGCGGTTCACGTTGCTGTTGTTCACGTTCTCCCTGCTCCTTGCTTTCACCAACTTCCTCTTTCTTCTGAGGAATTATTTGCTGCAGTCTAGCCACAGTGGTCACGCTAGCACTTTTTATCAATTGCTTTACCAAATTTAGCAAGGGAATACCCTGATCGCTAAAGTTCATTTGGCTACTGCTACTGCTTTGTTGTTGTCTCTCTGTCTGCTGACCTTGTTGTTGCTGCTGTTGTGTGGGAACTTGACACGCTCCTACGGTACATTTTGCTTGAACTTCTAGTATCGCCTGATCACTCAGCAGATTATCGTGTCTCAATAGCAAACTGGAATTCCCACAAAGTCCAGCACTGCTTTCTTCCTGTCTTGTCCAACAACTGCTGCTGCTACTCCATGCATCACCCTTCTTACTTCCAGTACCAATACCCGCTTCCATTTCCACTTTAATGGCCGCACTCAGCGCTATTTCCAATCCTCCATCGGTAGTCAAACTTGACACTAGCAAGTCCGTCATAAACTTTTTCCCTTGAGGAATATCTCCTTCCCTGCCATTAACTTGTTGAAGTGGTAGCAAAGTGCTTAACTGTTTAGCTCTCTCTTCCGCCGTGGGAATCAATAAACTCCAACCCACTTGCAGGGTACTCTGCGCTGCTTTTTGCACGCTGTTTACAACCTTGGGTCCACTAGCAAGTCCAACCACCTTCAGCTTCAGCATTTCCAACAACTTATCTCCTGGAGATAAGCCCAATCCTTCAAGTTGAAACTGGTGACTTAGCACGCTGTATAATTGTAGCTTGAGAAGATTTAAAGCTGCTACAGCCACACATTCTTTTTGCTGACAGGCAGGTCTTCCATCTAGATTGTCCATGGCTACGCCATCCCAACACTGTTGCAATAGTGTATTTAACCCTTCCAACGTTTTCTTGCTTACGTCCACCACAAAAGGTAGTCTGGGCTCTACATTCCAGCAGTTGTTTGTACTCCACACAAAACTCTGACTAGGTCCACAAGCAATGCCAATAATAGGACAGCCTTTTAAGCTGGGAATGAGTGTGGGCTTGGTAACATAACTACCTTGAAGATCACCCAACTGTCCTTGTTCATTCCTTCCCCAGCCAAAAACCTGCCCGTCTTGGGTTAGCGCTAAAGTGTGCATGGCACCCACACTCACAGCCTTGACTATTTTACCCTGCAATGCCTCCACAAGCTTGGGAAAACGTACGTGCTCTTCGGTGCCATGCCCCAACCGGAAGTGATCACCCTTTCCCCAAGTGTACAACGCACCTTGTCGAGTTAGCGCCACACTGAATTGCGCACCGCAATATACTTTTTCAATCGGAATGCCATCTAGTTTATCCACCAGTCTGGGTATTTTGCAACTGTCGCTACCCCCTCGACCTAGCTTGCCGTAGTCTCCATCTCCCCAGCTAAATATGTAGCCTTCTTGAGTAATTGCCATAGTTTGGGCGTCTCCTGAACCACAAGCCACGTCCACCACACAGTGCCAACGAAGAGAGCTTATGTGCACGGGTAAATTTTGATCTTCGCTGTTGCCATGACCCAATCGTCCATACGTTCCCCTTCCCCAAGTATACAGCTCACCCATGTCAGTAATACAAGCGCTGTAACTACCTCCACAAGCCACACTTACCACGTTTTTCCCCACCAGACTTTGAATGAGTGTGGGCTCATCTCTGGAAGTAAAGTCGCCATGACCCAATCTTCCGCCGTCACCACAACCCCAACTGTAAACCTTGCCATCTTTTGCCAAAGCTAGATAATGCTTGGCATCGGGATACGTAGCTATTTTAACTATTTCGCTTTCGCTAAAACCTGGTGCTTGTACGGGTTGAGGACACTGCGCTTCTGAGTTGTAGTACATGGTGTACACTTTCCCCTGTTGGGTGAGAATTAGTAGTAGTCGCTCCGCACAACAAATCTGCTTGACACCCAGTTCGCCCAGAATATCACAGTGTTGTGGTCCAGTACCACCACCCACACCCGAGTAGAGACTACCCCATCCAAGGGTACCCATGGTAAGCACCTCTTGCCAGTGACCACCATTAAAAGGGATTTTGCAAAAGCTTGCTGGAGGATTATGTGGTTGTGCTAGTCTGTCTAAATGACACATGAGAAAAACAGCTCCACGTCGAATATCTATTAGCGTGTGGTCAGAATTGGGTAATGGAGTGTAGTAAAGGAAGCTCTCTGTAGGACTTAGCTTCTCGGGTGGAATGGCAAAGCAGGAAGACTCCGAGGAGGATGATGGAATGTCAGTGGAATGGTGGAAGCCATTATTTCCCGACTTTTTAATGGGCATTAGGGCTTCCATTCGCTTTAAAAAGGGAACTAAAGGAGCCACAATATCGTTAGAGCTTTCTAAACGGTTATCCAAAGCCAGGCGAGTTTTCCTTCGACTGTCATACAGATCCAGAAGAAGTAGCACGCAATCCAAAAATCGGGAGAGTGTTCCCCGTTGAACCGCCAGTTCCAAAAGGAGACACAGTGCAAGATACTGGTCTTGTAGGGGAATGCTCACAGTAAAAGGGTCTCTCTCTGGACCCCCCACATTACCCAGCACCACAGTTCGCAGGAATGCTTCAGACTTGTCCACAATCTCAAGCCACATGGGATTAATCTTCGAGTCTTCGAATAACAATCCCTCTGGAAGATTTCTTAGTGCGTCTAGCGCTTCAGTTAGTAGTTCAGTACAGAGATCAGTATCTTGGCCAGTTCTCCACGCTCGGCGAAGAAATGTACAGGCAAAGCCAAACACAGCCCTGTAGCCAACTCGTGCCAAGCCGTAAGTAGGATCCTCCACAGAACCCCGAGGTTTACAGTCTTTCATAAAAATGCTGGAATTTGTTCTGGTTTTTACTAGCTTTTGCACCGTGTTGGGTGTTTGATTAGCCAAAGCAGCAAAGTAACGGTATCCGATTACTAAACGCATCCATAACTCTCTGGAATACAAGCTATTTGTGGCGTGCTCCACCTCAGCCAACTTTTGCTCGTTGACTAGTGCCTCTAGACACTCTTTTAATTGCTGTGGTCCAGGCTTCTGTCCCCAAGTCCAGGTTTGATGCAACATTGAACTTAAAATAGCCGTGGAACCTGAAGCATACTGCCTTGCCTCCTCTTCCCTATCCAGACTTTGACATGGACCACAGTTACAACCCGACTGTGGTCCACAAATCCCATCGCAACATGTACAAGTTAATGCCCTCATTCCACAATAATAATGTCCATTTTCACCTTTTCTTGCTGTTATCCCCGCAGCGTTTAAAATCCCATCACTAAAGCTTCCCGTAATCTCACCGTCTTTCACCATTTCATTCCAAAGTTGGTAGATTCCATCCGGATCCAGAGCCTTTTGAAGGTCCATCTTACTCCACTTACTGTCCAAACGCAGTTGACTGCGTAGGACAATGTTGGTCATGGATCCAGCGCTGGTCATCTTTACAACTTGACTTTAAAAAATTTACAACTTTTCTCCAGAAAAAATAAATTCACCCAAACCACCACTACCACTCTCTCAAGCTTTCGTCACCCTGTCCACCACCACCACCACCAAAATTGTCAATTCTCTCCACAGTCTCATCCTCCCCAAAAACTAAAAAAAAAATAACTTATATTTCTAAAATAAATGAACACAGTTTCCGTTAAAATTTGTCCGTTAAAACTTTTTACACAAGGTAATTACACAGGTAGTAAAGTTACAATTGACGACGAAGCACAGTACAGAAAGGAAGAAGAAAGTGGTCTCTGGAGTCTGGACAAAAAAAAATCCACAGAAGGAAGATCAATACACAAGGCCAACAGCCTTTGTGTGTGGGATAATGGCCATCTGTGCAGAAAATCGGGGCTGCTGCTGCTGCGTTCTTTCTCTCTCCTTTTCTTGGAAAGGGGCTCTTTGAAAGGTGGCGCTTGTGCTGGACCAAACCCTGGAACCCTGGAACAGACTCGATGGTTCCAACTTGGAAGAAACGGAAGCTGGAGAAAGCAGAAAATGGAATCTTGAGCCTGGAGTCTGGCTGTGGAAAGTGGGGCTGTTCAATGGCTTGGTAGTTTGAGGATGAAAGGGGTCGTCAGCTGTGAACGCTGTCAGTTAAATAAGTTGACTGCCGGTTTGGTGTTATGGGAGCGTTCATACTTGACATGGTCACAAATCAAGGTATTTTCAGAAATTTCCAAAAATTAATTATTTTGGTTACTTTTGGACTAGTTGGCATTTTAAACGGAAATTGGAAGGTTTTTGGGAAAAATTTGGAACGTGGGTAACGTCAGGTGTGAACGCCCCCCTAAAGCCAAAACAGTGAAGTGGCCCATGTGCTTGAGTAGCAGTAGGCAGCTGAGTCCATATCGTCACTTTTCGTCGTCACTTTGTCACTCTGTCTATTGTCCACGGAACATTTTTAACTAATTGGCCATTTAAATTGTTTTCCAACTTTCCAAGCGTTCCGGGACGGAAGTAAATTTGTTTTAAAAGTAAATTTTTAAGGGGGGAAAAAGGTAGCTGACAAGTTAGGTGGTGTCTGTCGTGTGTCAATTGTCAATTTTGCCTGCCTTCTTTTGGTTGCTTTTGCGGTGTTAATTGGACTTCTTTTTAGTTGTTTTACTAATTGGCTTGTTAAAATTGCTAAGTTAAGTTGTAATTTTAGTCAACTTTTTTGTTAATTGGGTTAATTTTTAATGCTTTTGGGACATTTTGAGCATGACTGATATCCAACTGCTGCATCTTCTGCTAAACTTGCTCTGTTTTTGGTCCATGATAGTCCTTTGCATTCACGCCATCAAGAGGTTCCGACACGAACGTCAGTTTGAGTTGGACGAGGAGGAACTGCGCCGTGTGGCCCCGGCTGAGATATACAGTCCACAGGAGCTTGACCGTCTTTACCAAAATAACTTGGCTTTTCGACGCTACTACTCTGTAATCCAGATTGAGTACGTTTCGGCGGAGGAAGACGAATCATCGGATTCTGAATTGGAACTGGAACCTGCACCACCGGCATAAAAAAACGTGAACATCAAGATGATAAGCACCATGATACGATCTACTCCACTAATCAAATTCGGCCATAGACATCTGCTAAAGTAAATGGAAAGCGAGCTAATGACATGACACGATTTAGTTTAATGAATGATTAATTGATTGGTTTTGATTTTTGTTTCAGATCCAACTTCTCCACCAACTCAAAACAAATCCACGCTGTAATCATCGGTCCTCCAGGCTCCGGCAAAGGCACCATTTCCGAACGAATAGTAAGAGACTTCAAACTAGACCATCTATCCTCTGGCGACCTTCTACGACATCACATTATGAACAAAACCGAGTTTGGCGTGAAAATCGCTCCCATTGTCAGTTCCGGGGGTTTAGTAGGTACTGACCTGCTAGCTCCTTTGATCAACCACTCTCTCCAAAACTGCAAGTCTTCCACTGGCTGGCTGCTTGATGGCTATCCACGTACTGTTGAGCAAGCTGAGCTACTTCAAAAGGCTTTTCCTCCAAACACGGTTGTCTACCTGAATGTCCCTTTTAACACCATCATTGAACGGATCAAGGCTCGTTGGGTACATGTTCCTAGTGGACGTGTGTACAATTTGCAATTCAATCCACCAAAAAATCCCGGGAAGGATGATCAAACCGGGGAGCCGCTAACTCAACGCGAAGATGACAAGCCAGAGAGTGTACTTAAGCGTTTGGAACAGTATCAAAAGAGCACTGATCCAGTTCTCAAGTTCTACAAAGGTCAAGGTCTTCTAGAGGAGTTTCAGGGCACGGAGAGTAATGTCATCTATCCCAAAGTGCAGCAGTTTCTTACCAACTTCTCAAAATGAACCATTATAAAACTTAACTTCATCATCATCGAATAATTCATCATTCTTGCCTCTTGCCTTAAAAAACCAATGCCAAATCTTAAAATACTTTAAATTCAGGTAAAACTACTGTAACTCAATACTTATCGCTCATGATTATCATGCTCTTGTAACTTATCTTACCCAAATCATTCCAAAAAAAAACTAAGCGTGCTTATTTCCATTTTCACCAAAAATGTGATACAGATAAATATAATATGTACCATGTCATTAATACAAATTTGTATGCTACTAACTACCTGTTCTTGCAAATTGTACTAAAAAAAGGAAAGTTGTTAGAAAATTTTTTGCAATTCTATCTTGCCAGGGTACTTACTATATCTCAATTGCAAAATATGTATGTATTGTACTTTGTACCATTCGGACAATCAACAACTTCACTGCCAAAATTGTTCGTTTTTTGAAATAAATAAAATTGGTTATAAAAATAGCAAGTTTGTAATGTCTACGTTTTTATTTTAAGTTATAGTTGGTTTATTTATATCTGAATCTATTTACATGAACATAAAATGTACAAAATTTATATTTTTAAGCCATGTCCGCCGCAGCAGTTAGTATATTTAACGTTCTTTCAATCACTTCTCCCATAACCGCTTTGCTCTCTGGCGTACCATGCTCCGTTTCAAACTTTCTATATTGACCCAGCATGCCCTTGATCTTATTAGGTTTCCAGCTCATGGCGAAAAACTCTTGGAAAACGTTTCTGGCTCTGTCATACAGCTCCATTTTAATCAGCGCTTGTACATAAACAGTCCAAATGTCTATGCGTTTAGGATGTTGGGTTAAAACAGTGCGAAACATTTCCTTGGCTTTGTCTTGGTCTCCGTGATATAGCTCCAGGATGGCAAAGCGATAAGTGAGATCAGCTATATATTTTTAGTAAAATAAATAGTTAGAGTGAATAATTCCTTAAGAAAATTAATTTATCTTTAAGGAAAATTTGTTAAATTGACGTACTTATAAAGTTGGGTTGGGATTGCGCTAGTTTAGATTGCGTTGCTTGATGAAACACGTTTCTTGCCATTTCTGGATTCTTTGTTGGACCATCAAAGTATAGTTTGGCGTAGTTAATCCAACCGTCCACGTAACTGCCACATTCTTTTGTGATGCGTTCTCTGTAAATTTTTTCAGCTTCCTGTAAAAATGAAAGACAAATCATGAAACTAAACTTTTTAAAAAGACTTTAAGTACTTTACTTTTTAAAGTTTTTTACCTTGATCTTTCCCAATCGTTCATAAGACTGCGCAGCCATTTTATAGCACTCATACTTTTTATCCGTACGTTCTATCGCTTGCCTTAAAATCCTGTCCGAATCTCCATCCTGCCCCCACTCCAACTCAAAGAGAAACAGCCTCTTCCAAATCTTCATTGCTTCTCTGAGTTCTGACTGTTGAGCAATAGGTGCATAGTCTAAGGCATCTCTTGCAACTTTCCGTACTTTGTCATAAAGCAGGCTTTCTTGATAATGGTCCATTAGTCTTATCCAAAATGTGGCTTCACGAGACTCTTCCGTTTTTGGAAACGTGCCTTTTTCATAAGCTTCAAGCCACTTTTTAATCGGACTGGGGGTCAAACTCAGGGATTCTTTTTGCTTTGCTGGAGTAACGGCAAGTTCTTTCCCCTTCTTATTTTCTTTCTTCTTCTCAACCTGTTCAACTTCAACTTCTTCCACTTCATCCTTCACAATGTCATCGCCCTCATTCCAAAAGTTCTCCGGTTCTAATTTAATTTCCAACAAGTCCGGTTTAATATCTTCAGCTTCTTCCGAATTCTCCTCTGCATCCATTTCCTCTTCTTCGTCTTCCGTTTTTATCTCCACTTCTTCTTTATCTTCTTTGCTCTTATTCTTCTTATTCTTCCTTCGCTTTCTTATCGGCTTCTTATTTTCATTGTCAGAGCTTCCACTTTCCTTCCTCTTCCTTTTTTGTGGTTTTTCCTTCACTTCCTCCACCTCAACCTTAACCTCCTCAACCGCTTCCTCTTCCGTAGGCTTCATTAACAACTGCCCTCTATCATTCTCAATCTTTTCCACTTGATATCTCAACACACTTCCGGGACTCAAATGCTCCATAAAATTAACCTCCTTGTAAAATTCCACCGCTTTAAATTTCTTGGCTGGAATGAATCCCTTTACACCACCAATGGTCTTCACTAAAACGCCATGGCTTTCCACTCGAAGCACAATCCCATCTCCAATACAGCCCACCTTAGCATCTCCCAAACTACTTATCACTTTACCCGTACTTTTTACCAGTTCCTTTTTAAAACTCAATACCAACCTATTTTTCTCTCTATCAAATTCTATCACTCTAGCCGCTCGTAGCTTTTCCCAAGTTGTCTGTTTCTTTTGAAAAAGGTTAAAAGTCTCTTCATTCATAAAAGTTCGGGGAACAAAGGCCTTCAAACTAGAATCAAACTGCACAGCAGCTCCAAATTCATTTAACTGAGTTACTACACACCTTAAAACCGTTCCGGGTGGTACTTGACTCTCTCTTAAGTACTTTGTTTCCAAAATTTGCTTTTTTAAACTACAAATATACATATTTTCAAAAGGCGAGTATTTCATCACTCTGCACTCAAACTCATTCTTCTTTTTAAACTTTTTATCAATGTCCTCCTTGCAGGTAAACAGTCCTTCGCCCAAACTGGATAACGGCAGTAGTCCCTTTCTCTTCTCTTCTCCAACTCTCACCAAAACCCCACGGTTGGAAGTACTTGCCACTTGAACCTTTACAATGTTTTCAATCAGCTCCTCATTCTTCAGATTCTTGAATGTAGTTCTTATCGGAGTTGCATCCTGTCTGGTGGTAACATAAGGCGTTGTCAAGTTGGGATGAACATAAAGCACTTTCACTGTCAAGTCTTTTGGTGGTACATAGCTTGCTTGAGGATTAGCCCATTCTTCAGCTAGATGATCCACGTGACATAAAGCAATCAAGTTATCTGCGTTGACCTTTAGACCTGTTTCGTTAACATCCTCCACAAAAGACTGAAGCGTCATTCCTGGTAGCAATAATGAATAGTTGATTCCGCCAGGTTGAAGATCATTCTGAGGCTTTGGCTTTTTATCCATTTGCATGGAAACTTGCAAGGCTCGTCCGTTTCCATTCACTTTGATAACTTTCACGTAGACAAGTTGCCCAAGAACTAAAAAAGACAAACAAATAATTAGATAATCAATCAGAATCTTTAAAATTAATCAGTTTCAAAACTTACGCAAATCTTGCTTCTTATTCTGCAGCCTGGCTTCATTCTCCGGCATGAAAGCCGTCACCTCCCTAATCCCCAAATCCACTTGCCACCCATTATCCTCTCTACTTTTCACCGCGCCCACCATCATCAATCCCGGTTGAATCATTGGAGCACTCCAATTAGCATGTAATTCCTTAGGATCCAAAGTCAACTGGATGTCATGATGTCCTCTGCCATTGTCCAGGGCCCCAACGTGCTTCACCTTCACACTGACAACTTGTCCCACTGAAAACAAGTCCTTCAAAGTATGATAACCACTGGATCTTCCCTTTAGAGCTTCTTCCAACTGTCTAGTAAACGGTTCAGAAATGCTATCCAGTTCCACCTTTCCTGTAGTCCTTCCCGGCATTACCACAATCATTCCCCTGTCATGAATCTGCTCAATTACTCCCAAACTCAGCAAATCCTTGACAATGGTCTGTAAAAACAAAATAAACCCTTTATTAATCTCGTCACCCCCTCCATCATCCTCCAAACACCTTCACAATCCAACTTACATCATAGGTCAATGGTAAAACCTCAAAACTTCTTTGTGTCTTCTTTACTCCTCCCCTGCCAGCCAACGTCTTATTCTCGTCATCTGTCAACTGTTTAATCTTCTTCTTTTTCTTGACCACAGGCTCCTCTCCATTATCCTAGAAAAGCACCAAAAACACTTATCATTATCAATCGTCACTATTATCGTCAGTAACCCTAAAAATATCTGTCAACTTACAAATAGATCCTCCATCTTCCCTCCCCTGTCCCGTTTCTGTTTCTTTAGCTCCTCCAGTCCATTTTGCTCCGCTTTTTGCTGCTTGACCACCGCCGGGGTGGCTGATCCCCTGGGGAAACCTTCGTCATCCATAACTGCTTATCTATCTAAAACCTCTGCTAATCTTTCCACTTTACAATCTATCTATCTATCTTCATAAAAATATTTAAAAAATCGTCTTTAAATCAGAAATCTCCTCCAGTCAGTCTCCTCAGAATCAGAATCTATACTTCTTCAAACTTCAGTACAGACCACACACCAAGACAGCAACTAGCTTTAAGCACATGGATTTCATGACCCACGCTTTATATTGTATCACCCCAGCTTTCTTTATGATTTTGCCAGAATTCAGGTTACTTACGAGCTACTCAGTCTTTGTTCAATTCTTATAAAAGCGTATACTTTGCGTTACTTTCATGCATTTTTATAACTATGTACATCATAATGATAAAATATTATAATAATTATAAAAACATAAATAATTATATAAAAACTTGATAATGATAAAATCCTATGTACAACAATAATACCCTAAAAATATACCCTATTCTCTGCAAAAGTATTCTCAATATCCTCATCATTATCGTCTGATGACGCTTGGGTATAATTTACCTCCATACTTTCACTAGCCACCGTCTCCCAAAGCTGTTCCCCTCCTTCGCAATTGATACGTTCAATTACTGTCCTGAAAGTCAGAAGTATTTTTGAAGTACAAGTACTGCACGAATAGTAAGCACATTAACTCTACTTGTGCTTAATGGACGTAAGATTTACTAATTTTAAAATAAATATAAATACTCACCTTCCTCCTCTTCCAATGCGACGTCTACACAAGCCTATATAACGCATGCCATTTTTGGTTTGCATGCCTGTAGGATAGTAGGTGTGTAGGCGTTTATCCTCTGCGCCCCACGGCCACTTATCACTGTCAACTGGGTAATGGTATAGAGGAGGATTCTCTTCGTCTGTGGAAGCAGAAGATGGTGCAGGGGACACAGCCATGGCAACGTTTGCTTCCGCTCCATACAGAGCTGGGACCATGACGGACCCCGAGGCTTCTTCTGTGGATACAGAAGCTTGTGCAGGTTCAGGAATGTCCATTGTCGGGACATCGTCTACTTCCATTCCATCTTCTTCTGTGGTAGCTTCTAAATCATTTTCAAGACCTGAACTCTGCTTTTCAGCTTTTGGATCAAGTTGCACAGATGAATCTGCCTTCTCAGTAAACCTAATTAAAATTAATAACAGATTATGAAAACATTTTAAAAATGTACAAGTGCTTACTTCTGTATCTTAACAAGAATTTAATTTGCGGTTACCTCTTTTTGAACTGTTCAAGCTTTTGTTGTAAAATCTGCTTCCTACTTGTTGCTTCCTCTATCTCCTTATCAACCAGGGCGACCTTAGAAGTCAAGCCCTGGTTGAGTACCCGCAACTTATTAACTTCCCACTCTACTTGATTTTGAAAAGCGATGTAGGGATGCTTATCGGTAACTCCAGGCCAAGGTTTATTTGGGACTTTAGGAATCATTTGATGGTTCTGTATTTTAAACAAAACATTATACTGATTTGTTACAACAAATATATAACCGGTTGTTTATTTAATAGTTAATGCAACATTTTACCAGTCTTTGGCGTTTGTTGAGCCAGTAATCATAGACCACTTGGACTAAATCAGCATCCTCCTGAATTACAGCTTTTGCCTGTTCAAGAGTAATCAAAGTAGTTTGGTCGCTCCCAGCTTCTAATTGATCAATCATTTGCTCAAACTAAAAACATTATAATAATTATTATTATTATTGGACTATTTTGCGCTCTTTCTTGAATCTTCTTTAGATTTTATATTCATCTTTATACCTGCTCTGGAGTCAATTGCTGGGCTCCAGCTTCCAGCCAAGCTTCATCTTCATCATCCATGTCATATTCTGGATCATCTTCCACATGGGGCAAGTCTTCTTCTATAACAAAATCAACATAATAAGTGATTTACACATTTATTAAGTTTTTGCACGAAAATCCCGTTTTTTTTTATGCATTAATGTCAAAATGGCCATTCATTGTTGATTGTGATTGAAATGAAAGAAGTAAATCCAGCAAATTCACTTACCTTGCATCTTGATGCGGTGTGCCGGCATTTCCGTAAACACCTTAGGATAATTGCTTTGAAAGTAGGGCGACTCACGGATGTCAAAGACGTCCGGCGTCGGCACCGTTGCACCGGTGGCTAAAGCTAGCCGTAGATGCGTTTCTTGGGCCTCCCCCTTCGTCATTGCCCCCTTACGACTACTCATTTTTCTAACTTTTAATTCTACTTCAAAGTTAAGTCGTTAAAATAAACGGTTAAAAAGGGTTTTAAAATGATTATTTCACGGTGTGAAAAATGCTGTATTGTTTATGTTTCAGAAAGCCCCGAGAAACTTTCTCCCGTTTTTCCTACTTCTCACAGGCTTGAGCTTGCTTGCTTGTACAACCAGCACACAGGCTTTCGGAATGGCTATCTTCTTTCTAGGTTTTTTTTCTGTACGTTCGGTTCGGTGTACACAGAAGATATGGAACGTGGCAGAGTAGCTACAGCGTTTTCGGGCTATAGGGCTATAGGTGATGTTGATGGTGGTGGTTGGTGGTGGTGGCAATGAAAACACTAGAAGCGTTTCTGTGTGTTTTTTGTACGGGGATGGGGTTGCGCTTCTGCTGCAGTTACATTTCTCATTCATTTCATCTTTGAAATGACCACATTTACAAGCCATAATGATGCATGGTTATGAGTTATGATACAAACACGGGATTTTTACATGGGTAAGACGGGTAGTACAAGCGCAGCTTTAGGAATGGAGATTCCTGTTCTGGCTGTCCGGCAGAATAACAAGTTGGTTTTAAAGCGTTTATACACGATTAGGTAACATGCATGCAACTTCATTCTTATTTCATTTAGGCCCTGATTCATACTCTTTAAAAAATACAGCTTAGCGATATACCTTGTTCCACCTTCTATGCAATGCATAATGTACTGTGAATGTGTGAAGTGAGCAACAATCCCATGAATTTCATCCCATGCCATGTAAATGGTTGTTGCAAGCATGATCATGATCATATAGCCATTGCATTGCATACCTGTACACAACAATGTTACATCACTTCTATCCTTTTTATCTCTCCGCCTTTTATAAGTAAAGCTTACTTGTAATATGTACGTGTAGAAAAGGAGAGTGAGCCAGAATGGTTATAAAATAGCTTCTACGTGTACACCTGCCGTTGATGATAATTTTGCTCTGTGCCAACGAGAAGGCAAAGAGATAACAAGAATAACTTGTTTGGGGTTGGGCATATTATTACCTAATTGAAAGTGGCCACTGGATTGCGTGATAGTCTGACCAGTGCGGTGCGCTCTAAAGAGTAGATTATAACATGGAGTTTTTTTACAGGCAAAAAATGTAACATGGAATGTATGAAAGCATACCTACTCATCATGATCATGATATAGCAATGCATGTTGCATTATAATCGCGTGGTTTTAAGTAATGAAATAAAATGATTAAGTAAACCAGTTGTGTTTTCATTCATACTTGCATACACACACATTTAATTTATCTATAAACCTAGTTAACAACCTTAATTTCTTTAAAGATTTAAGTAAATTACAGCTAAAATATAGTAACTTTGGTGAGTAAAACTAGAAACAATACATGTTTGCATTAAGAGAACATACGGCTTTAGTTACTGTAAACTAAAATTACGAATTACGTTTCCATAAAAACGCTTTAAAATGATACATAAAAGATAAAACTACCACCGGCTACACAATATAGTAAGTAAAACATGTTAAAACTTTTTAAAAAGTACGGAACAAATAGTTATATTAATAGTTAATTGTATTAAAACTATAAAATAACGAAATAGCTTATCATTTAAGTAAAACCTCAACTTCCCCAAAACTCAAAGTGCATCATCCTGCAAACTGCACACTACATAATTATATTTTCATTGCATAGTTGAAAATAAAGAATATCAATTTAAAATGATTCATAGTATGAATTACAGATCATATAAAATACTAAAATACTAGTTACTAAAGATAAACAACTACTCAACAGCATTCAATTAAAAACTCCAACGTGCATCATTCTACTTACTACAAATTTTCATTTCTTAAGCAATAAAAACTACAAGAACTAGTTACTAAAGCATTCATACATTAAACAAAATGTGAAGCAAAATCTAAGTGAAGTTAAACTCCAAGTCACCGAAGAAAGTTTTTAAATGGTCTTTACCATAATAATCCCTCACCAGTTCCAAAAACATCTGAAAGCATTTTGTAAACACCGGACATAGCAATTTCAAGTTCCCTGGCTGTAAGAAACAAAAAGAAAAGAAAATCTTTTAATAAAACAAATAGAAGAACAAGTACAAAGTAATAACATAAGCAGTAAAATGCTTACCCGATTGTAATAGACAAATGCTTGAATAAACATTTGCCTGAAATACTCCAAAAATTTCTCAATGCCCATGAATTTATCTTGGCCTTGTCGGAGAACTTCTTCCCTAATAAACCTCAGATGATAGGGCACCCTGCGAAACAATTCCTACACGTACAAAAAAACAGAAGGAAAATTATAATTAATATATATATTTTTTAACTTTGCTAAAAGTACGTAACCAACTTACATGATAACCATCGGGAAACACCATTCGCATTAACCTCATTTCAGCAATCTTGTAGCACTCCATCAGGAAAATGCAAGCCACTCGGTATTCACACTTTTTCGTAATATTCCGACTTTGGCGGATGATTGCTAGTATTTTGCTAATTTCTTCCACGATAGTGCAATAGTTGCACCGAAAAGCGGTGTCGGCTCTGAGGGGAGAATGAACGACGGGTGGAATGTGACAGAGATCATGGTATGTTTTATGGCAATCCCAACACGATGACATGTTTCTGTTTGATCCATTAATGTTGCAGATTTGACATGGTTCATCAAAGGTAAAATCAGAGGAATTAGTCTGGTCATCCAGTTGAGGCTCCTCGTCTGCTTGAAGATCCTCGTCTGATTGAGAATCCTGTGTTAATTTAGAATCCTCTATGGGGTCGTCTAGAATGTCAAAAGACTCAAACGGTGTTTCTGGGAAATCATCCCTATCTGTAAACAGAAACAACAAACCAAACAATTAATGAAAACGAATTATTACAGCGTACAATCATTTTGAAAAGGCTTTACGTAGAGGATGATGCTTGTCAGGAGATGAACTCTGCTTTGTCTGCTTTTTAGTCCGCCTTGCTGCTTTAGCTTTAGGTGGAGATGTTGATTTGGTTATGCCATTTTCATTCTCACATTCTTCAAGAGATTTCCTCTTGGAAGATGGTGCAGTAGCAACTTGTGGCGTGTCATCATCATCAGAGGAGGCTGCTTGTTGACTGTGAATACAATGAATACATAGACTTTCTTAATAAAAAACATGAATGATTATAATAATAGCTTAGTGGATTTAACTAGTAAAAAGTTACCTGTTCTGAAGCTCATCTAAAAACCTCTCAGCAGTCTCGGGACATGAAAAGATTGGGTCGGGTGGCAAGGAACGAGAGCAACCTGGCCTATAATATCAATTTTAAATAATTATTTTAGCGCAGTGAAAATAAGTACGAACAAACAAACTTGATTAACATTTTCTTACTTTGGCGGCCTTGGCGGTGGCTCTTTCTCGGAAGCACTCGCCTCCTTAGATTTATCCCCATTTTCATCGTCTGCTCCTTTGTCGTTGGAATCCTTGTTCTCATTTGCAAGTCGCACTTCTTCAAGCGCCTTCTCAACAGCCTTCAAAATTTAAAATAAAAATGATTCAATGAAAAGTCTTTCTTTAAAAAGCTTTTTATAACTATTCATCTTTATACAACTTACCCGAGCCAACTCAGACTTTTCTCCAGTGCACTCCAATCGGCCAAAATTCTTTAAAAAGCTGGTAATCGCTTCAGTCCCTGGACAGTCGAGACCAAATTGATATCCCTTCTCAATAAAGCTGCTATAATCTTTACCAGACTTCTCGTTCATTTCCTTGATCCACTCTACACCCTCAGCAAACACTCTGTGTACAAAACATAATATGAAAAATCATTTATTTTTAAAAAAAGAAACTTTCACAGATGCCAAAAGAAAAAACACAAGCACGACTACTTACTTCATAAAATTGATCTTGGACACTTCATCCCCTTCTTGACGCACCAGGGTACCAAATTCCAAAAACCGTTCGGCCCTGTTTTTAGCCAACTCTGCCAACTTCTCCTTTATGCGCAGCATGGTTATCTGTTTCTTCAACTTTTCTTTTGCTTCCTGTATCATTTGCATTCTGGCTTGTTCCGCTTGCTTAGCCAGACTGAAAAACACAGATAAACAGACAGATTAAGTATTAAGTTTACTAGCTAACAGTTCATTAAACTACTGGCTTTATATTTACATAAATCACTTACTTATTATATGTCTCAATAATTTCATCCTCGATTTTTTTCCATTGTTTGGGCAGCCCATTCCGTTTGTTGAAAAGTTGCTTGGCCACACGAACACAGGTTTTTGAAAATAGCCTGAAACCATAAACAAAAGCAGTAAACTTTTAGTTTTACGTTTATTTCATGTTATGCTATGCTTTTAAAGTTAAATAAGAACTTACTTGGCATTTTCCAAGCTTCCAACAAAATCCTTTGCCTCGTCCTCGATATTCAGTATGCTGTGGTTTATATGAATTGGATCACAGTCGGGACAGATCCGTTTCCAGCAAATGTCATTTAGGCAGAAATACATGGGTTTATTATGAAGTCGGCAAGTGATCAGTCGATCCCACTGCAGCTCTTCTAGCTTTTCCTTGGGAATATCGGCGAATAAGGTGACATTGTTGTGGCTTGTAGTTTTTTTAAAGGTTGGATGTTGCTGTAAAGTTAAATAAATAGAAATACTAAAAACGTTATAGCAAGTGATAAAAAAATGTGCTTGAAATAAAAATCAATTGTTTTAGGTGTACCTCCACGCAAACCGCACACAGAAAGTTGTCACAATCTTCGCAATACGCAGTTGCAACTTCCTCGCTAATGCAGTGCTCACAGACCAACTTAAAAACTTTCGGGTTCTTGTTAAATAGCCATTCAGTGATCTGCTTTGGTGAGGGCAGGTCTTCAGGGGAACTGCTAAAATGACAAACGGGACAGATCAATCCTATAAATCACAAAATAAAAAAGTACACTTATTATTCAAACTTCTTAGTATCAATCTAATAGTTAACTCTTACCGTCACTCCTGTACCCAATTTTGTTCATCTTTTCTGCCGACTCCGCTTTCAATTTGTTAACGCACTCAACCGAGCACAAGAAATGACAGCATCCCAAAGCAGTAATATTCCCGTTTTCAACAAGGGGACAGCCATAAACACACTGCGCCATACATTCTAAAGTTGGCATCTCGCTGTCAGCGACAGCGATCTCATCATCTTCATCACCATTCAAAAACACAGGATCTTTTTAAAAAACAGAAAAAAAACTAACGGTAACTTAACGCTCACTATTACCTACAGTTTACTAAAAAGCCGTTAGAAAAATGAACTTACCATCCTTTGTTCCACTGCCTTTTCCCATCTTTCCTCGTTTTTAAGCCAGCAGGTGGCTTCCTTGCTTCTAGATAAGGTCACCAACCTAAAATAAAAACGTCATTTTTAAAAAACGCCATCTATTTCCTTGACCCTTGACCCCTGACACTTTAAACCACCACTTTAAACCATCCTAACAACTTACCTTTTCACTCAAAAGCTTCAAATTAGCCGTCACTCTCCACTTCCCCGCGTGCTCTCCGTTATCTAACCCGGAAATAGACACAAGCCCAAAAGCCCAACACTTTCCACCCCTTTTTTCACTTTAATTTCCCCCCAAAAACCAGTTAAAACCACTCACCGTTACTTTAAAAGCCTCAAAACACCCTATTTAGCACAATCAATCAATCAGTAAGCTAATCAATCAATCAAAATTAAATTCGCAAAATAATCGCAAAAAAATCAGCACACAAGCACAGCGCACAAGGCTGCCGGTGAACAAGTGTGAAATGAGTGCAAAGTCAAGAATGCCAGCACAGCAAACTGAACGAGTGGCCGACTCTACCCAAAAGCCATGCTCTCCGTCTCCGTCTCCGTTTTTTTTTCTTTGGAATGCGTCATCATCTACATAATCGTCTACCCTATCATTTCTCTTGTCGTACGATGCATCTTTCCTCCTTACCTTACCAATACACCAATCAATCCACTGTGAACTAGCTATGTATTTTTGTATGCATAGTGCATAGCCCAGAATGCAGAAAAATATACACAATTTTTTAACTTGAATGTACACTAAATACACTTAACTTTAACTACCTATTGTGTCCCGTTGTTCGGGGGTATATATGACTGATGACACGTCCGCACGTTCACACGTCTTGTGATTATAGTAGAGCGGGTTAAATGACATACTTGACATGCTGACAGACTCATAGAAAATGGGAAAATAGCTTCTTGATCTTTCTTAAATGAACAAAGAACGCAAGTACAAGCCGCGTCGCTAAAGAATGCATGTATTTATATGAACCATGAAAGATTATAAATCTAATAGAAAATGTGAACATTTATAAGGAATACGGTTTACTACTCAATTTATTCAGAAGATTTCATACCTTAAACAACAATGTCATAAAAGCAATACCAACACTTTATTCATCATTTTATATACTAAGTTGGTATTAACAGCTTAATGAAAATTTGTGTAAGAGTTGCAATAAAGCTAAACAAATTATAAAGACTACTTTGAAAACTATAAAGTATCAACATTATTCATAGCTAATTATTAAATGAAATTACTAACAAAATATTCTAAATACCAAATACCCATTTTTTTCAGCTTAGCGACTGGCGATACTGCCGCCACTGGAAGGTCCACCAGCACTCATGCTCCCAACGCTGCCATTATCATCATTTCTTGCCACTTTACCATTATCCCCTTGTTCCTTTTCTTTAGCTTTATCCTCATCCTCTGCTAATTCCACTACCCTACCCAATCGTCTATTTTCCCTTTCCAAACTCTCCTTATCCACCTTTTTAGCTGGTATCTCAACAAAGTCTAAGCCCTTTGTATTTACTACCGTATTCACAAAGGGACGATACGGAAAAGGATTCCATTCCAGAACCATACCTTCATCAATTAGCTGCTGGGCTACGTCCATCCACTTGCCATTTTCGTTGTACATTAGCTTGAAGTAGTAGGGAATGGGTTCTATTCCGTGCACTTTACCAGGTTGATGGTCAACTCTGTAAAATTCACAATAAAAACTCACAATTTATTTTTCTTCAATCTTGCTCATAATCCATTTTCATACTTATGAATACTCACCCTCCTTTAACAATCGCTTTTAGTTCCTTCCCTTCCACCAACTCCTTAAAAAACTTGACCACACATTTCGGATAAATGTACAAAATAGGCGATACCCTTGCCAACATCCCCTTAAAAGCGGTTGCAGGTTCATTGGCATACCTTTCCGGAAGTTGACACACGTCCCTCAAAGGCAAAATATGCTTTTCCCCGGTATCCAGAAGCTGCACTCGAACCTGACCTCGAGTTTCCTCCAACTTTCCCGAAAAAAGGGTAACAGCCCTTTGCCACCGGTTATTAACCCGGGCCGCTAATAACTCCACATTAATCTGATAAACTCTTTGCTGATGCTTTTTAAAATTAAAGCCACGATTTAAATAAGTGTTCATTCTTTGCTCAAGACTGCAGCTTGGCTTGGAAGGTAAGGGGATAAGTAGTCCGTCCTTAGAATCATCGTCAACTCCTTCTTGAGGCTCCACTCCGTGAAAACCAAAGTCATAGCCTTCCATCCCATCACGCTTTTCTGCTTTCTTCTGCTGCTCAATTAACCGCAATTGTTGTATCTTTTGTTCCAAACTTTTGCAGGCACAAATGGCACCTTCGGGATCAACAGGTCGAATGAAGAAATCGCTTGGGTTATTGGCATGAGTTACTACACACTTGAATTCCATTTGTAGATTCAGTTTGGGCTTGTCGGGTAGTCTGCTAATGCAAGTGTATTCTCGAACCATGCTGGCTTGCAGAGCCAATTCAGGATGCTCTATGAAAATTAAAAAAAAATAATTTAGCTGTTGACCTATTCACATAAATTACCGATTGACACTTATCATTTTAAAGCATACTCACTTTTAGCAAACTTTCCTCCTGTGAACTTTTTATGTCCGTAGGGACAACTAGGCCCTTTCCAGCAACCTTCTGAAACGCCATCGTAAAACTGACAGGGAACGTCTTTGGTTCGGTTCTCGTTGAAGGTGAAGCCTTGGGCTGCCAATAAGGGGTCATCTGCAGAGAGCCCAATGTCGTCAAGGTAATGGTCCAACAAAGGTTGGAAGTTGGCGTAGGCATCTCCATTTTCATGAGCAAGTGCTATTGCTCCTTCCGGTTTTTCTTGGTCAGCAACAGCAACAGTTTGGTTCATCTTTTCAGTGCCAACTTTCGAAGTTGACGACATTTCACAAGGCTCTTGTGGCGTTTGGGACATGGCAACCCGGATAACTACTTGTTTTAAGGGTTTATTTTCAGAGAACGAATTGACTGTGATAAAATTGGAATAGGAAAACTAACTATTATTGGGATTACAAAATTAATAGGTGTAATGATGAATGGTGCATGGCGCATGTTCTTTGGTGGAGGGAGAACTTCACCCGCAACTTTCTTGGAAGGGACAATTTGCGACAAGTTTATTCATAGTTTGTTGAAAAAGCTCCAGAAAGACTTAACATAATGATATGCTAATTGCTAATTAGCTAGTTTGTGTTTTTTAGCATAGTCTCAAGTCGCCCCATTTTTTTAAGAAAAGCTTCATACATATCTATTTTTGCACAGAGGTTTTAGCAAATGCACTTTTCATTAAATTGCAAGCATTTTTATCATAGTTTCTTCTGGATTACTTCTCTGGAATGTGTGGTTTAGCTTGTACAGGCATTACGAAATTACGAGTTACATTAGGTAGCAAATAGCAATGGGATATGAGACCGGCGCAGTTTTTTTTACACTATCAAGCTTTTAGCATGGATAAAATAGAAAGCCAAGTGTTTTTGCAGAGATATTTAAATAGTGAGCATTCATAAAGGCAAGAGATATAAAATGACTTTCACCCAGTTGAAGTTGATAATTTCATGTGCATACCGATGTACCATCAAGCATACTTATGCTATGACTACCATTTGCATGCTTTATGATTATTATCATTTTTATGTAAATTACAAAATACGGTCTTCCTTCTTACAGCTTATCTCATTCTAAGTACCTGGTTGTTAAATGATAAGAAGCCAAGCTATATAGTAAGTTGTGAGACTTGATATTCTTTTTGCTACTTGCTACGGATAAATTCATTTATGTTCATATTATGCTGTCATGTACAACTTTTTATGCACTATTTTTCTCCATCCTTCATCTCTATATCGCATCATTATGCATGTTTCATGTACATATATCCAAGTGCACACATCTCTCTACTTGTCTGCTTTACTCCTCTGCCTCTTTGTCTGCTGCTACGTCTACATGCCTACATGTCTATATCTTTCTCAGTTTCTGCTGCTTCTTCTTTTTTAGTCGACGTTTGTTCAGTTCGTTTTCGTTGGGATTTTGCTTTCAATCTCTCGATATCTCGACCAAGCACACACACACACACCGCTTTGCTAGCAGTTCCTTTGTCGTAGTCACCACCGTAAATTCAGTTCATTTTTGAGAGAAGTAGTCTTTGATAAAAAGTTGAACTTTTTTGTTAATTGTCAGTTAATTAATTGAGTGAGCGACTAAAGTACAGTTAGTTAACCTGAAAAAGCTAACTTGTTGACTTTTTGAGTGTTTTTGAAGGATTGATACCGTGACCTTTTGCGGCTACCGGAAGAGCGCCTACCTGTCCCAGAAGCGTAACCGCGGTTATTTTCGTGATTAAATTGGTAAGTTTTGTGTTGACAGTGCAATAATTTAAAGGAGACATGAAACAGGTTGCGTTTTGGTTGGGGTTTAAAGGTTGATTATGATTGATATATTTTTGTTGTCCAGAAACCATGTCTGAGGGTGAGGGTCAGATGGAAGCTCTGGAACAAGCCTTCGCTGCTGCCACCTCCAAGGATGGTGTAGTCCACCGGAGTTTCGCTGAAGTGTTCATAAACGCTGACCACGCACTCGGGGAACAAGTGCGAAACATTGGACACATCCAGTTGCAGTTGCGTGATAATGCTATGAAGATTGAGGAGGAGGGCAAGAAGCAGCAGGCGGAGTCGGCAGAGTTACAAGCTCAGCAAGCCAAGTTGAACGAGGAACGGGAGCAGATGAAACAGGAAAAGGAGAAGATTAAGGAAAAGCTAAAGGAGATGAAGGCCAGGGATCAAAAGTTTGAGGTGGACAAGTCGGAATTTGAACTCACAAAGCAAGAGTTCGAGGCTGAAAAGTCGGGATTTGAAGTCAAGAAGCAGTATTTTGAAGCGGAAAAGTCCGAGTTTGAAGTCAAGATCCGGGAATTCGAGGCTGAGAAAGTGGAATTTATGAAAAAGTCGCAGAAGTTGGTGGCGGAGGCCGAAGACTTGAAGAACCGCACGACTCAGTTGGTGGCCCAAGAACAGCAGTTGAAGGCAAGGGAGGAGACATGTCAGCAAGAAGAGCAACGTCTTGGCAACCTGGACAATCAGACCAAGGAGGAAATGGAAAAGTTGAAGAAACGAAGAGCTCAATTGATTGATACCGAACAGCAGTTGGCGGAGAAGGGCAATGAGATAAGTAATCGGGAAAAGGAGGTAGTGGTCAGGGAGCAGGATCTGTTTTTGGAGAAAGCCAAGGTCGAAGGATCGCTGGAAGAAGTTGCACAGAAGAAATTACAAGTGTCCGTTGAAGCACAGAGGGTTAAGGATAGGGAACAGGAACTGGAGAAGCTGGAGTATGATATACTCAAAAAGGAAAATCTTCAGACTGAATTTAGTCAGAAGATGCAACGGGGATGTTGGTATGATATTCAGGATGTGTGTCGGTTTGCAAGTGGTAAGAACTTTATAAAAAGTTGAATGAAAAAAGTGCGAAGATAATTACTCCAGTTATTAAATTGGTATTTTATTACGTCTTTTTGTAGAAGTGGGAACTCCCCAGGAGAAACAGATATCCATGAAAGTTCAGAAGTTTGCTAAGTTCCTGACCGGGAAGGATGTTACCAACAAGGTTGTTATCAAGTTTGAGAATGCTATTGAAACCAGTGTTGGCCTTCAGGGTCTGGTGGATATCAAACCATTGCTTTGCGGTAAGAAAATTAAAATATTTACTGGATTGGTACATTTTTCTACATGGTATGTTCTCAGTATTTTATAAATACGTGATTTGGCTTTAACTTATATAGCCTCTGGAAAAGACTTTCCCCTCAGCTTAAAGAGCCTGTGTAACGGATTGCTTCAGATGATTCGTGGTGGAAAAAAGGAAAGTGAAGCGGACTGTGGCTCCTTAGTAGGCTCGACTGTATCATTGTCATTCAAGTGAGAAAGGAAGAAGATAAGAAGAAGGTGTTGCTACTTATTGATTGATCATGAAATGTGTTTTATTTCTGTTTTTATTATAATGATTAGGCTTAATGTGTTTGAAAGCAATTTACCTATGTAATGAACTTCAGTTATATAACTTGTAACTGTACTTGAAAATTATAATATGTAGTGGCTTTTGTGAAACTAGATTCACACGCGTACTCAATATCATGTTTAGAGTACAATCTGTGTAGAGTTCTGGTAGCGTTTAGAATTATCATGTTTTTATTTCCGTACATGAAAGTCATTTCCTTTTGTTTTACGCAACGTGTTTCATGTGTACGTCTTTTAATATTCCGGTGACAAATGAATTTGTTAATTTTATTAATGTGTTGGTAAAGTGTATATAACTATTACGTGAATGAATGAAATCGAAAATGTTAAATGAAATGCAGTTGGTTATAAATAAAACTTTGATGTTGTTCTTAGCTGCGTTAATATTTGGTGCATAGTTCTGTTCAATGTTTGAGAATCATTTGGCATTAAATAAGTCAATACACTTGCACTGCATAAGAGTTTAGTTGTCATTAAACGCTACTGCTATTGTTATTACATGTATTAAACTGCACAGGTACTTTAAAATTAAAGAAGTTGGTTACTGGATAGGTTGTTAATGACCTTGACAGGTCTCAAGTCACCCCAGAGATGTGAATAATATCTTTCCTTTGCTTTTATGCAATATGCATGCAACACAAACTGTGTGCCCGTGAATGAATGCGTTACGAATAGGAAATAAATTACAATGATACGTTCTCGTGACGATGGTCAACCAACTCATAATTTAATGCAAGTTATAATTATATTTCTTGTAATGAGTACCATTAAAGCAAACGTTTCCAATTTTACGCGGTTCTAGTTTATCGGGTTTTAGATTTCTTTGTGTTGCAGACAGAATATTATATAGTTTCATGATGATGATGATGATGACAATAATGATAACAATGTGCTCTGTGCTGGTACATAGTACAATGTACTAATAGTACATTGTCCTTTCTTACTATAAAAAACATGTAATCCAGCGAGCCAGAGAACATGATCTCGGTGTTTGCGTGGGAGCGTGTGAGCAACATATTACACAACAGTAGCATTCTGTCTATTTTATCCTACTTTTTATCGGCAGGCATCCCTATCCCTATTTCCCTATCCGAAATCCATTCACATCTCATCTCTCTGCCATTGTGTCTGTTGTTGTTGATACTTGTAAATCTCTCCTGATTTTTCATTAAAAGTTGAACTTTTTTGTCAATTGTTAGTTAATTAATTGAGTGAGGGACTATAGTGCAGTAAGTAAAGGAGAAAAGGCTGACTTGACAACTTTTAGAGTGGATTGATTGTATTAACCTGTGACTAGTCTAGACACTTACCCTGACCTTTTGTGGCAACCGGATAAGTGAATACCTGTTCCAGAAGCGTATTTGTGATAAAATAAATTGGTAAGTTTTGTGTTGATTTTGCATAAATGTAGAGGAACTATAAAGAAAATTGCTGCGTGTTGGTTGGGTTAAATGTTAATTGTTATAATTTTATTGTCCAGCAATCATGATAAGGACCTTAAATGCAAGAGAATGTGTGCAAAGGGCCAATGCTAATGCAACTGCCGACAATACTCCTTTCATCCGAGATTTCACGGACCTCGTCCTTAGTCTTGAAGACTTAGGGAACCATCTAAAGCGAATTGGGGAGAGCAAGTTGAAAAAAAATGACAGGCGGATTCAGGATGGGCAAAAACAACGTTATGTTGCTTTTGCAAAGGATGTACCGGAAATACTAAAAACTATGAACGACATTTTTGGTGAAATGCTGAAGAGGAAAACAGACGCAACAAACCATCTTCGTCAAGAAGCACTAAATCTGTCGGAGAAGGGAATCATCCAGAAGGCGGAACGGGAGCAGTTGAAACAGGAAAAGGAGAAGATCAAGGAAAAGCTAAAGGAGATGAAGGCCAGGGATCAAAAGTTCGAAGTGGACAAGTCGGAATTTGAAATCACAAAGCAAGAGTTCGAAGCTGAAAAGTCGGGATTTGAAGTCAAGAAGCAGTATTTTGAAGCGGAAAAGTCCGAGTTTGAAGTGAAGATCCGGGAATTCGAGGCTGAGAAAGTGGAATTTATGAAAAAGTCGCAGAAGTTGGTGGCGGAGGCTGAGGACTTAAAAAATCGAACGACTCAGTTGGTAGCGCAAGAACAGCAGCTGAAGGCAAGGGAGGAGACATGTCAGCAAGAAGAGCAACGTCTTGGCAACCTGGACAATCAGACCAAGGAGGAAATGAAAAAGTTGAAGAAACGAAGGGCATGGTTGATAGATACCGAACAGCAGTTGGCGGAGAAGGGCAATGAGCTAAGTAATCGGGAAAAGGAGGTAGTGGTCAGGGAGCAGGATCTATTTTTGGAGAAAGCCAAGGTCGAAGAATCGCTGGAAGAAGTTGCACAGAAGAAATTACAAGTGTCCGTTGAAGTACAGAAGGGTAAGGACGGGGAACAAGAACTGGAGAAGCCGGAGTATGATATACTCAAGAAGGAAAATCTTCAGACTGAATTCAGCCAGAAGATGCAACGGGGCTGCTGGTATGATATTCAGGATGTGTGTCGGTTTGCAAGTGGTAAGAACTTTATAAAAAGTTGTTTAAAAAAGTATGAAGGCTATTACTCCTTGTCCTTTCTCTAGTTTTATATATTGGTTTTTATATCTTTTGTAGAAGTGGGAACTCCCCAGGAGAAACAGGCATCCATGAAAGTTCAGCGTTTTGCTAAGTTCCTGGCCGGGAAGGATGTTGCCAACAAGATTGTTATCAAGTTTGACAATACTATTGAAACCAGTGTTGGCCTTCAGGGTCCCTTGGATATCAAAACATTGCATTTGCATACCGGTAAGAAATATTTACTGGATTGTTACAAGTTTGTATTTGTGCATGTTCTGCTTTCAGTATAGCTTTTTAACTATACTTTTGTCTTGGTTTTAATTCATATAGCCTCTGGAAAAGACTTTCCCCTCAGCTTAAAGAGCCTGTGTAACGGATTGCTCCAGTTGATTCGTGATGGAAAAAAGGAAAGTGAAGCTAACTGTGGCTCCTAAGTAGGCTCGACTGTATCATTGTCATTCAAGTGAGAAAGGAAGAAGATAAGAAGAAGGTGTTGCTACTTATTGATTGATCATGAAATGTGTTGTATTTCTGTTTTTATTATAATGATGATGCTTAAAGAAATTTAAGTAATGTAATTCAGTTAATGTTAAACTTCTAACTATACTTGATAATTATAGTAGTATGTATGGCTCTTGTGAAACTAGATTCACACGCGTACTGAATATCATGTTTAGAGTACAATCTGTGTAGAGTTCTGGTAGCATTTACAATTATCATGTTTTTATTTCCGTACATGAAACTTTCATGATGAAAGTCGTTTCTTTTTGTTTTACGCAACGTGTTTCATGTGTACGTCTTTTAATATTCCGGTGACAAATGAAATTGTTAATTTTATTAATGTGTTGGTAAAGTGTATATAACTATGAATGGATGAATACGTGATGAATGAAATCGAAATGTTAAATGAAATGCAGTTGGTTATAAATAAAACTTTGATGTTGTTCTTAGCTGCGTTAATATTTGGTGCATAGTTCTGTTCAATGTTTGAGAATCATTTGGCATTAAATAAGATAGTACATTTGCATTGCATAAGAGTTTAGTTGTCATTAAGAGCTAGTGCTTATGTTAAGACTTGTAATAAACTGCACAGATACTATAAGAATTAAAGGAGTTAGTTGCTGGTTACTTATTTTAATGACCTTGACGGGTCTCAAGGCACCCCAGAGATGTGAATATCTTTCCTGCTTTGCTTCTAGGCAATATGCAACGCAGAATGCAATGCAAACTGTTGCGTGTAGGAGAATGAATGCGATGCAATAGGATATAGCTTGCGATAGAACTTCTGGTGACGATGATCATGTTCATCAATAAACTCATAACAATGCATAATATTATGCTTCTTCAAATGAATACCATTAAAGCTCTAACTTTTCCTGTTTTTATGCACTTGTACAACTTTGTCGGGTTTATGGATTAAAAACTGGAAAACCGAGCTTTCTGCAGAATATACAGTTTAGTGTCATGATGATGATGACGATGACGATGAGGATAAAAGCGATGCTATGCGGTTGCTGCTATATTCAACAGCAGAAAACAGAAACGTATAGCTCGTACTTCATAAGCATTGCACTTTATATTTTATACAAGTTTAAGTTTATTAAAGATTGAAAATGTTACATACAACAAGTTTACATAATATATTTATCTCCCTTTTTCCTCACTTAATAATAATACATAAAAAAATGCATAATCATTTATAGTTTTGCTACTACATACTACATTTTAACGTTAAAACGCACAATAAGTTACTTATTTCTTTTTGCTAATCATTCATTCAATTATTGATTGAAATTCACTAATCACCAAACAAGTTAGGATTATTTTTGTACAGGTTTTCAAGCCACAAGGAAGCATCTTCACTGCTTTTAAAAGACGATGCCTCATTATTAGCTTCCGCCGTACTTGCAGTTGGCTGCATCAAATTAGAATCGGAAATAAGTTGATAATCTTCCGTTGTACTAACAACACCAGTTGTTCCATTTGCAGCATCATTTGCAAGTTGTTCCTTCTCCATCTTCTTCCTTTCCTTATATTTCCATTCAGATACGGTTTTCCACTTTAAGTTGAACTTTCTGGCAACCGCCTTTGTTTCCTCGCCAGCATTAAGTTCAGCCAATGCAGCAGCCTTAATAGCTTTAGGGTATCTTCTGGAAACCAACTTACTATCTTCTCGCTTCTTAGATTCTTTGGACCTTTTCTTAGCCAACTTTTTTACGCGTTTGTCTTGGATGTCATATACTTCTTCATTCATCATGGGCTCTATGGATGATTCAGGATCCACCATCTTCTTTTCGGTGTCTTCCGCACCAACAACCATACTCGGAGGAATTACCCAGCATTGAACAACGGGCTGAACATTGATAATAACATCTTGAATGTTAAGCAGTTCCACAACTTTCTTAATCACTAAGGTCTGATCCCAAGACAGAATCATGGCCTGTCCATCTTTATCCATACAAAAGTTCAAGAACGCATTCAGCAGATCCACATCAACCCCTTCAAGGTACAAGGGTACAATGGGAATGAACTGTGTATCGTTTGAAGATATTTGAAAGCAGTTCTGGAATTGCCGAAGACGATCCACGAACATGGGAAGATTGGCTTCCAGCAAAATGGATCCAATGGTAACGTGTTTCCCTTCGCCGCAGTAAAACAGGATATTAGCCTGGGTTTGGGGAGCCTGTGGACTGACTGGGTTGTGGAATGGGGAATCAGACAATGGAACAGTTGTTAAATCAGCCTTGTATCTTGTCAGCAGCAACGGGTGCCCCATCCAGGCCAGGTGGGTACTCTCCATTTGACGAATATCCATTTTACTGAAATAAACAATTATCCTTTAGTTAAGCTTGTCTTACCCTTTCCAAAACCATTTAAAAAAATATAATTTCATAAAACACATTTTCGTTTAAAATTACCTTGTTTCCGCTTCAGAACCACTTTTAATTAACACGCCAATAAATTAAACGCAACAGTCAATGTGTTCGTCTTCACAGCAACTTCAGGAATGAAACTTTAGTCGCACGCACACTTGAGCAATTACAAAATCTCAGGGTGCCTTTACAACAACAGAAAAGCGAGACAAGGGAATGCACCACCTAAGCATAATGCATGCACTAAAAAACCTGCGTGTATCTATATACCCGCTTAGCAGAGATGGAGATCTCCGAAAAAATAGTGCATATATTTTTTATAGCCATCTCATCTCTCTTTTCCTTTGCTACCCTCAACAATAGCATAGCACTAACATGTACCTAGTCGGTATTTCATGAATATGCTTGGAAAATAAAAGAAATCATGAAGCAAGTGAAAGTAAGAGTGAAAGTGAATAAAGTACTATTTAGTACGTTGAGATATTTTATTACTTTTCTTTATTCATTTTATTTAACGCATTTTAAAGTTCAGTATATAAAATGGGGATTGAAACATGTATTTTTTACAATACTAACCGAATAGCAAGTAATAACATGTTTACACATAGTATACTAACACATTGAATCATATAAACCTCAAAACAGTTATGATTGAAGTTAGTTTTATAACAAGTAAGACTATAGGAAAGAACGACTAGTTCAGTTCATTCTTAAAGCATTTCATCATCATTTTCCTACAATAATAGGTATTACAACTGAAGTTACAAAGCTACTGGCTATGTACAGACATTTCATTATTTTCATTTCTTGGAAGTATACAAAACGAGTAGTTTAGTATTAACAAGTAGTTTAAAAAGCATTTCATTGTTTTAAACCATTTACAATAATTTAGCTAACACACTAGCTAAACTAAAGTAAGGTAAGCTACCCTCTACAAAATCATTCCTACTTTTATTTCGTATTACAATAAAAATTCATTCAAATCGAGAAATTTGTAGATTATCAGCTAACTAAATAGTTAGTAAGTTGCTCCAATGGAAGATAAGTAAGCCTGCAAGCTATAATTACCCGAACCCCAGCGAATAAAGGGTGGTAGCTTTATGTCAGGTAGATTAAATGCCATCCTGATTGTGGGATCCTTACGCCCAATAATCGGAGATAGAACCTGTTGGGAGTCCAGAGTGAATCCTTTCATGGGCTTGAGTTTTTCAGAAGTGGCTTGTTCAGCGGTAGCCGTAGCAACAGGTACCTTGATCAAGGATGATGTCTTGCTTGTGCACTCTGCCTCAGATTCACTAGAAGTGTAGTCACTTGCACAATCTTTTAGTTGGGAATTGGCAGCAGGAACAACACGAGGAGCAACCGTGACAGGTTCGTCGATAACATTCTAAAAGAAAAAAAAAAGAAAGTAAACAATCTCAAAAACTAAAATAATCAAGTGCAAGTTAAAAGACATACCTGTAGAGTCTGATTAGCGGAAAGCCTTTTAATAATCTTGTTCACCGTCTTGACACGAGACTTCTTTTCATCTGACCTTGATCCTGGAAAGTAACTAGAAACATTGGAACTGGAACTAGTGTAGCTACTTCCAACAGCGCGAGTTGGTATGGCAGATGCTGCTGGGACGGCAATTGGCTTATCCCAATCCCAATCGGTTTTCTTTTCAACTTCGGTTTTTTGTGGAGGAAGAAGGGGTTGAGCAGTGGAAACACTGGCAGTTTTGGAACTAGTTGGTTGGCCGTCTCTAGTTCCAATAGCAGCTGCAGCAGGAGTTGGAGTGGTTATTTTGGTAACCACAACTTGGCTAAGTTGCTCCTTCTTCTTCTTTTCATTCACCATTTCTGCCAGACTTGGTCCTGAATACATGTCAAAGCCCTCATCATCCGAGAAAAAGTCGTCAGATTCGCTTTCATCCTCAATAAGTCCGGGTGGCAGTCTAGCAATCCGTGGCTGTGGTGGTGGAAGTGAGTACGACAGTGCAGCAGTTGGAGTCATAGTGTTGCTTCTAGGAGCAGAATAGCTGGTGTTGTAGCTATAGCCAGAATAAGAACCTCCTTGACGAAGTGGGACAAGAAGCTGGTCAGCCTAAAAAATCCAAAAAAAGTTTGTTAAAATTCATACCAAATCAGAAAAGAAAAGCTTCTGTAAAGCAATAAGTTACCCGAACAAAGGAAGTTTGGCCCTTAGAAGGTCTAGTAATAACGCCGCGCTTGTTCTTGCACCCTTTGTCCTTAGCCTGTCCCAAAACCATTTGTCGAATGTGCTTTAAGTTAGCTGGCACAGCGCATTCCTTGATCTTTAACAAAAAAAACAAATCATTAAATAAAGCCACTTAACACAGAATTTATCAAGCTTTAAACTAATAATTACAAAACTTACAAACAAAAACAGCTTATAATCCATGGTTCGTACTTCAATGTCGTCCCGCATTTCGTACAGAAACTGATTGATGGTTCGAAAGCCCATCTTAGACAAAGGGATGTCTTCACCCGTACGTTCCTCCAAGTTATCTTTAAGAAACACAAATAATTATCAATATAAAACCCATTAACTAATTAATTAACTAACTAACAACTAATTAACTTACTGGAAATGCTCCTAATGTTGGTACCCTCCCTGCTGGACACCAAATAGCCGATAGTGAACTCCTTCCACTCCTCAAACAGCTTCTTCTGCTCCTTAGTCGGATTCCACTTCCAATTTGTTCCGGAACCTGCCATGGTCGCTTTTGGATAGCGGGGTTCTACCTAATTATCATTAAATTTAACAATAAATCAGCAATTAGCAGCCAAATCTCGCCTTCACAATGAACACCTGACTGATTGACAGCAAATGCCTGAATTTTTTACGTAAAACTTGGAAAAAACTGGAAATCTTACCAATTTTTCTCTTGTTTTGCGTTAAACTACAAAATTCCACTGTTATTTTACCGTTTATGTTTAATTAGCAGTTAAAGTTTAATTGTTTAACAACTTCGCAGCAAGAATGTCAGCAGAAGCTTGTGGAAATGTCGAAAGACAAATGCCGAGTGAGTGCATGAACTGAAGAACAAGTGCATTAAAAACGTCGGTGTTTCGTACATGCGGCTTGAGCTGTGCTGCTTAGTGCTGAAAGCAAACATAATAAGCAGTCATGTAGGCTTTTAGGCTTAGTCAGCTTCTTTGTTTGTACACAGCATACAAACTTGTTAGTAGTCAGACATGCAGAAAGAATGCATGCACCAAAAATAGATATCATGACGAGTGACGATTGCGATGATTAGTGGGATATAATACCTATCCAAAACATCCCTTTTTGAATTTTTATGGTAATTAATTATCCCAAGAAAACCGCAGGGATTAAAATGAAGCCTGCATTTTCCTTATAATGAATGCGTTTGCATGTTTCAAAGAAATAATTCTAAGCAGCTTAAATTGACAGAGCTTGTGAAAATAGTGGAAAAGTGGAATACTTAATGGTGTTAAATAGTACCTTAGATAAATTGTCAGGTTTGTTGTCTCGACACAATTAAAGTAGCAATGCCTAAACACTTTGTGATTGTAGATTGGGAGATGTGGGTACATGGAAAGAACTTTGGTGTGCTTGCATGCACTATATATACCAAGCGTACTTGTTATAGGAGTTTAGACACTGTCACATTGCCCCATGCACATCTCAATGCAACGGAATCCAAGCAATTGTACACATTTATATAATAACAACGCATACAACTTTTAATAGCCATTTCAACAGTTAAATTAAATATTACATTTTATAGTATAGTATATTATAAATTAGGAAATATGCACTATATAGTCTATAAGTCTATTGAGCAGAGAAAGACATAATACTGATAATACTACTTACTATGCACAATGTACATACACCTATTATATATACCACTTATTGCAATTTCTTAACTTTCTTACGAAGGAAATCTTTCCTGTTGCGATTTTAAAAAGGAAATATTCATTTTATTGCATAGTTCTATGATAATTTATAGGACAGAAGTCCATACAATTCTTTGACTTTATCGTATATCATTTCAGTTTCAATACATTTAATTAAAATCGACTTAGTATTTCATTTCATTATGAATTCTAAGATAAAACGTTATGTAATCTTATAATCTCGCGTATATTAAAGCTAACAATTAGTTAATTCATATAGATTATTACTTTGATCAGGTACTTTGATTAAATACTAGTAATATTTCATACATATATTTCATTTTTTAAAGCTGTATGTACATTTTTTGACTAGAACGAAATTAATTCTATAAATACCTGATCAAGAATATACACTGGAATAGCTTAGTGACTATGCACCATGACATTTTAGGTGTAATTTGAGGGTCTCCGAGTATTCGAACGAAATACCGCAAAACTTACACTTAAATTTTTTGGTTTGAAGCCAAGCAGGATACTCGGGGGTGGATCCCGAATAAGGGGCAATGGACACATCATCTTCACGTAATGAGCTAATCTTCGACATGTCAGCTTTTCTAGTTCCTTGTAGTTTCGAAGACTTATTGAATAGTGGGGAAGGTGGCGGGGGCATTTTAGAGCATCCAAATTTTGAACCAGATAGCGTTACTTGGTTGGCTGGTTGCAGTCCCATGAATGTAACGGAAGGTGGATAATAGATTTCCAAGTTACCCTGAGAATTCTTCAGTGGAATAACTACATGTCCACGTTGTTGGGCTTGGCCTTTGGGAAGCTTCCGAAAAGCGTTCTTTTTAAACGTTGGAAGCTTTGGTGGTGCTGGAACAGATCAAAAAATAAAATAAAAACGAGATGCACAAAAAGCTTTATATCAGATTTCATATATAGCTTACCGGGTGCATTTTTTAGCAACGAGTTTACATCGATTTCCAAAACCATTGTATCGTCAACAGTTTTAGGAGCGGTGAATGGATCCACTTCCACAACCAGAAGTTCCGGCGTTTCAGTAGAATCTTTAATTGCTTTGTCCATAGTTGATAGGAAATCCAGAAATTGTCCGTTTTTTAAGCATGTGTCGCGTGTTCCACCTGCAATTTTTGCCTTCTTCTTTCAAATGTCAACCAATTTGCGTGAAATGCGTAAAGGTTAAGGTTGAACTGAAGGCAGCAGAACGATTGTATGTCGCATGTCGGTGACATACAGTCTGGCTTTGTAGCTCAGGAGTCGTTCACTAATTACGTCACTTTAAAAACCGATTTTTTAAAGTGATCCCTACCCATACATTTTTAACAGTATAAAATAAAGCGCTTAACATAGGCCTTAACCTTATAACCTAACAGACTTATCAACCTCTAAAAGTATTGTCATTAGTGGATGATCCCTCAAACAGGCCACTATGCATGCATCGGAATTCGCGGAGACGTGCTTGCAACTTTGCATAAAAATAATGGTCAAGAAATGAGAATGACCAAAAGCCAAAATATATTATGTCAATTAAGTACACATTTATGTAATTGTAATTTAATAGCTATTTTAAAAGTTAAACAAAATGCTGCATTTTTAGTAATGGTATGTTATAGGAAATGAAATATCCACAGACGAAGAGTCTGTTGAACATAGACACATACAACTTGGTATACACAATGTACATACTTTATGCACAAAAAGCTATATCGCAGTGTTTCTTCCTATTGTTCCTGTGTACACGGAACAAGTAGACAAGTAGAGATATACAGCTAGTAAGTTGTAAGTGATCTCTGTTTTGGTTATATACTCAGACACTTTAAGTGTGACTTTAAGGAAGTGAAAGTATCCTCAACTTTCTTCAGGTTTGCGGGGGTGGTTTAGCATTCTGATTCTTTTTTAAGGTGACATAAGTTAGTATGAGTTATACTTTTACTAATCCAGAAAGCGCACTGAGTATGCCATACGAATGGCACCTTGACCAGGTTCTTGAAACCTTAAAAGACCTGGGCTTAGAGCGTGTTCCTGATGAGGAGCCACAACAGTGGGTTCCCCCAGGTAAACTTTCACTTTTTTGTGAATACCTTAGTTTAATTTTATATTAGAATTAAGCAAAATAAAATAGCATTTATAATTGATAATATGCAGGGAGGCTAATTTTTTAAACAAATGAATGGTTGTTTTAGCTGAAAGAGCATTTTTTCCTGGGATGATGGGTGAACCTCCACCTCCAAGGCTATTTTACATTATACCTCAATACCCTCATTATATGATGAATCAGCCTCCACCTGCTGCTGCTCCTTATTTGGTCAATCAACCAATTTTGGTTCCTATGAACCAGCCTATGATGTTCCAACCACCACCTCATCCGCAAATGCATCCATTACCGCAACTTCACATGCCTCCACCGCCACCGCATCCGGAAATGCTTCATCAACCTCAACATCACATGCCTCCATTACCGCAACCATTTGTGCCCCCACCACCTTCACCATTCTTGTCTTCATCTTCGTCACCACGGGAGTTCGTCCCAGGACAACGCTGGCTCCCGGCACCTAAGACTTCCGGTAAAAAGCTTAGAAAGCATAGCCGTCTTTAAGTAGAAACCTCTCTTTAGCCTCATAACTAATTCATAATAATGAATTTTTGTAGGTGAAGGTGAAATGGTGGAGCATCAGAGTAATCCCGATCCAGAGCCAGAGCCAGAAGCAGGGCCCAGTAACCCGCTGGAAACTTACTTTCAATCAAACAAGTTTTTGTACGCTCTGTTTTTGGAGCATGGACTAAAAGACTATTGGCGTAAGTTAGAATTTAAAATAGGTTTTATGCAGTAGTAAATGTTTCTACAGAAATACTAACTGAAAATGAACTTTTTGAATTTGATAGCTATCTTTGACCACATGGAGCTCAATTTCTTTGCAAGCTTGTCCGAGTTTGATTTGTGGGAAAGTTATGGCTTAAGGCAGGATGCGGATTATGTGGCGAGAAAGGAGATTATGAAGATTATTGCGCGTTTGAATGAAGGCAAAACTGATGGTCCAACATTGAGATGGTTGATGTTATCTTAAGTCTGGCTATAATTACTATAATTGCATATTATTATTTATAAGTTTATCGTGAACTTTGTACTTTTTTTTATTGTTTGACTTATCATGTAAATTTACAGAGTTTTTAAAATATTCAACAGTTTTATCGATACCGTGCCTACTTTATAAGCATTTTATACAAACAACTTAGTATACAGAAATACAACTTGTGAATAATTACATTTACTTTTAACTATTGTAAGTGAATAAATAGCGTGTGTATTAACAACTTCATTAGCTTTTGTATTACTGCAGGATATTGATTTAACCAGTTTTGCATGAAAAAGTTCTATTTTATTTACTGCATTTTAATTAGTAAGTGGTATTGCTACTAGTACGTTTTCGGTTAAATAGTAGACCTAGGAAAAGCTCAGCTCATAGAAATCTCAAGTTACTTTGTTTTGACATCAAATGTCATTTCTGTCATAAACTTCACATCTCTGTCATTCATTTAAATACCATGAAAGGCACATGACAGACTTGTCAATTACGCGAAACAGTACAATAAGTCATAGTCATGTCATAGGGATTTTAAGTTACGTGCATACACGCACCCCACGCGTGAAAAAAGATTAGAATCGAAAAGTTCATATATAATTGAATGCATGAATATTATACGTTCAACGTTTTCTGGTTGATAAACAGCCACTGTGTGATATTCCAAATGATAATAATAAGCATGCAATCAATCAATTATCATGGCCTTCATCCTGATTTGATGATAAGCGATTATCTTTTGTGAAAAAACACTCATGAGTGACATGGCATCTGGTTTTTTTATGTCAGTTTACCTGAATTACTCAAGTGAACAAGTCTATAGCTTGAAAAAGTCTTCTTTTAAAAATGGTTCGACAATATAACCTTTTGGCTTTACTTGCCTTAAACCTACTTTCTAGTAGTTATGCCCTTCAAACCTCACATTTTCACGTTCCCGAGGTTCCAGACGCACGTCCCCCTCCAGCCGAGCGTCTTTTCAATTCCTCCACAGTAGAACGCGTTATTCAAGAAGTAGGTCAACTTATTCATGACGATACAATCCGACAAATCTTTTCCAATTGTCTACCAAGCACACTAGATACCACGGTGCTGTATCATAGAAATGCTACACAATCGGCAAATGGCAAACCTTACACGTACATTATTACTGGTGGTTAGTGCAATAAACTGTAAAATTGCTTTTAAAAAGTAAGCCTTTAAAACATTTACTGTTTTTTTCTCATAGACATTCCAGCAATGTGGCTTAGAGACAGCACGTATCAAATCAATCCTTATGTTCCTCTCGCCAAGAATGACTCCATTTTACAGCAAATGGTTTTGGGTGTGATTAACACTCAAGCAGAAATGTTGCTTTTGTACCCTTATGGCAACGCATTTTACCCTTTAAAGCATTGGAACTCTGGATTACCCCTGCCACCAGCGGATGCTGCTAAGAATGATAGGGTCTTTCCAGATTATGACAGAACTGAAGTGTTTGAAGCAAAATATGAGCTGGATAGTTTAGCCAGCTTTTTATACTTGTCTAAATACTACTACGAGAGCACTGAGGATCTCAGCTTTACTCAAAATCCAGAATGGGTTAGGGCAGTAAACCTGACTATAAAAACTATGAAGGATCAACAAGGTGGCACTATTGAAGTGCTGGGCAGGGAACCCTACAATTTTACCCGACCTACGGAAACAGCATCCGAAACGCAAATCTTGTACGGAAAGGGTAATCCCGTGAAAAGGTGTGGTCTTGTGCGATCCTTTTTCCGACCTTCGGATGACTCCACAGTACTTCAGTACTTGATTCCTTCAAATGCTTTGGCTGTTGTGGGTTTGGAAGGAGTAGCAAATATTTTACAAGATGCGGGAATTGAAACAGAATTGGAAAATGAGATTCGGGAATTGGCAGCGGAAATTCGAGAGGGGATAAGAAAGTATGGTACAGTTAGTCATCCAGAGTTTGGACAGGTTTTTGCGTACGAGGTGGATTGCTACGGGTCGCATTATTTTATGGATGATGCAAACTTTCCAAGCATTTTGAGTGTAAGCTTGTGTGAACGAAATATTTTCATGGGTTTTAAATGAAATTTTTAAGCATATTTTATATTTTTTTATGCAGTTGGCCAAGTTTGGCTTTGTGGATAAGGAAGATCCCACATATCTCAATTCCCGAAAGTATATCCTGTCGTCTGAATGGAATCCTTATTTTGCGGATGGACATTTTGCTGGTGTCGGTTCGCCCCATACTGGACTTCAAAAGCCTTGGCATATGGCTGTAGCCATGCAAGCTATGACGTCTAATGACGAGCAAGAGATTCTGAGGATGCTCAATTCCCTAAGAAACTCCACGGGAGGGACGGGCTTCATGCATGAGTCGTACAATGTGGATGACCCAAGTCAGTTTAGTAGAGCGTGGTTTGCTTGGGCAAATACCGTGTTTGGGGATTTGATCTTGCATTTGGCAGAGGAAAGACCGCATTTATTGGCTGGGGAGGGTCCACGTACATAAAAGCATATAAAAGAAAAGGGAGTAGGGGTTACTTTTTTGAAAGAAATTTATGTAAAATTTTAAAAAGTTGAATAAAAATCCCAATTTTAAAACTTGCATTCTGTATTATGTATCAAGGCATAAAGAATGGTATTTGCATAAATGATATGATAAGGAAAAGGGATGATTCTTTTTTGTATCTGTTGCATTGGCAATGCATTCGTTTCGAAAAATGTTGGCTTTTGCAGTTCTCAATACGACTTGGTTCCAGAAGGAACAAAATATTCCAAAACGCTTTAAAAATATAACTGCCTATTAAATAAAGTTTTCAAAAAAACGTCTTTTTCAAATGATGGATCCCCAAAACGCTTATGCCTGTTGGTTGGCTAGCCAAAACAACGCAAGTCTTAATGCTCCAAGTTCAGTTTGGAATCCATTTAACCCACCTGCATTTGGCTTTGGCGGAAATGGAAATACTGCTAGTTTGCATCAGTATACTGCAGCACCTACTTCGCAAACTGCACTTTGGGGAATGGGCATTCAAAAAAGTGTAACAATTAACGTGCCTTGTAAGCTGGAGAGTGCCAAATTGGTCACTGATCTATCGGGTAGCAGCGTGATTGTTTGTTCCTGGATTCCCTTTTCGGGAGCAAGAGAACGTAAGCTTTTTTTCTTCTAGTTTTTAATTATGAAAAAATGATATAATTTATCGTTTTTAAAGTAAAATGCATATATAAAATGTTCATTTATAATCTTTTTAGGACAATTAGCTAAGCATCAGGAAAAGTTGCAATTGGAACGAGATCAAAGGGCTAGTAAACGGAACCGGAAACAGTAAGATGACTCATTATCATCATGTTAAATGGACAGTGCACACTTTTTTAAAAGTGTAATTAAGTTTAATAAAGTTTCGTATTAAATTATAAAGATAATAAAAAACGTCCTGTTTTAATGCAAGTCATTTAAAATGAAGTAAAATTTATAATTTTGCATCATTATTATAATTTCCTTTTTTAATCATCATCCGAAAATCTACAAGCTCAATCAATTGATCTAATTGCTCCAGTAGTTTATCCACTGCGTTCATTTTTTACCACGTGCACAGTGCACATCTTATTCTTCCGTACAGCAATTTTACATCACCATGCCGCAATCGCAATAATAAATGGTTATAAGGCATTTCCACTCTACCCACATCTCTATTTGTAGTCCACTTGTATTTTAAAACAGGTTCATCTTTTCCAGGTAAGCTTTCAGAATTCTTGATAAAAAAGCAGCAAAAATAGAGAGAATTACGTTGAAAAGGTGAGTGCACTCTCAGGTTGCCCCGCTAGAAAATAGAAATTCTCTGAAATTCCTTCTCTGTTACGCGCTTGCGTGTCCGGAAAAGCAAAGCATTGGGAAGATATATAAAAAAAGGGCCTCGCATCACCACGACGCATTCCTTTGCTCTTTTGCGTGCATAAAATAGTACAGGGTGACAATACCAAAGTTAATGAACATACCTTCCTGCTATTATAATTCAGTTCACACTTGCGGTGTAAAAAAACGGCTCAAGAGAGTTGCCTTTTTTTGTACACGAACAACTCAGCCAAAAGCTATAAAAGGAGCTGCAAGGCTGCATTCGACAAGGAGTTGCTTATTTGCGATTTGGAGAGATTTTTTTTGCGCTGAAAGACTGAACATTTGTTCGAGGAATTTTAAGGAGGGTTAAAAGTTAATTGATTAATTGTATTGATTATTGTATAGTATTGAGTATTGATAAGGAGACTGTTGATAAAGCTCTTGTGAAGTGAATAGCTGTGACAATTAAAGAGTAGTCCGGTGTTTTTTAGGATTGATTGAGTTGATACAAGTTTTGGGTAAGCAATTTTTAGTTGTCTATTGTTTTAGTAGTTAGTTTGATGTCTTGGTAGTATTATATGATTGATGATAATTATGGCAATGTTTAGGGGGGTGGTAGGGGTAGGGGTGCATAATTTAACTGGCATAGTGTTACTTGCATCAAAATGGCCATTTATGTGCATATAAAGGGGGTAGGGGGTTGATAAGGCTGCCTTTTTCGGCCAGTACACCCGTAGGCACTCATCTAATGTTTTGGGAAGTTTACTTTACTTTTTCACTGTTCTTATCATGGCTAAATGTATCATTACATCTTTGACTCTATCTTATATCCTTTTATCCGGCTGTCTAACAGTTTCTTGTTCTTATCCTCTTCGTCTTATCTTATTTGATGGGCTGATTGTTTGATGGCATGTTAGAGTCTAGAAAATGTTCTTATCAGCGGCCAGTGTAAATGACAAGTTGTAAAGAAAGATTAAAAATGTAGAGCTCAGTAGTTGCATAGGTTTCCTTTTCTAGTTGGCCTTCCATTTTGCTTTCATAATATCAGCAAGACATTGATATTCATTCTTTATCATGATCATCATGCTCTTCTCGTAATCGCAATTAAACTATTTAATTAGTGAGTGAACAAATTTCCGCTGCTGCGCTGCGAGTTATTCAGGTTGACTGACACTTAAAGTTCATAAGGAATTGGTTAGGGCAAACTACAACTTGACCTTTATTTGTGCTCATGTGCTCATTTTGGAAGATGTTGGAATGAACTCTAGAAAAGCTTTTTTGTGCAGTGCAGCAGCAGAAAGTATAGTAGTCACAGTGTCACAGGCACACACATTCCATTGCATTGCTAGCTTTTTGGTCTATCGGCTTTGCTTGCCATATCCAATCACCCAACCTGGTAGACTAGCATTTTTAGAAAGACTATTCACCAGGTCAAATCCAAGTTCATTCTCTGAAAAAAGAAGGAAAGGTGTGCAGCAGCAGACTAGATAGAAACGGAAATGGTAATTTAAAAACGGAGTTTGGATTTTTGTTTCCAATCGTTTCTTGCAAACTTCCAGTTTTCGAAGAAAGCCAACATTTTATTCAAATTTCTTTGTGATTTGGGCTTATGTCCTTTGTTTCTGAGCAATTTTCTTGCTCCTTCAAACAAACTACTTATTATGATCATGGCATCATTAAGTACTAAGCTAATAGCAGCTAAATTCAAGTAAAACGTTTTTCAAAATCCAGCAATTAGTTTTTCTTTCGGATTTACCAAAGTACGACTTTTCCACATTTGATAATATGCAAAAATTATCACTAAATAAATAATTCTGTGATTCCTATCCGTTTCATTTTTTGTTTCATCAAAAATTCTTGATTTTATCAAAACTTTGCAATTTAAGGCTTATCTGTACTTGATAAGACAGTGTGAAGAGAAAATTTTGTAGTCTGTCGATAGAAGGGGAGGAAAAGTGAAAGCACAAAAGAAAGCAATCTGTGTAACTTTAGCTGTTGTAGAGGCGAAGGTAAATCCTTTCTATTTTCCATGAGTAGTGCAGTGCTTTAGTTTAGTATTGCGATTAGGTAATTGGTAGAAAGAGGCGCTACTAGTGCTGCACACCGCTAGCCAGGGTGGTTTTTGAGGGTTGGTGGTGATGATTTCTTCTGATGCGTGTTGTTTGCATAAATGGCTGTTTAAATAATTTTATTCCTGTAGACATCAGAATACCTTTAATGGAATTTGAACTAAGAGCTAAGTAGTAACATATATGGTTAACTTTAACTGATTATGATTATCATCGCGTAAATTTACTTATGTACATTGTGCCTTCTTTTTCTGTACATGTAAAGTTTTTCGCAAACCGTAGGTGACGACGCCTGTCAACTTTTCCTTTTTATTTTTTCTGTGATTGATTTGAAAAGGCAGATAAACTTTACAATGATTAAAGAGCCCTCGTATTTCAACCTGTACAAGCTTTACTTCTAAAACTACACAAATAAAATTCTTTAAGAGGCTAGTTCAACATACAATACACTCATTTTTCAGATGTTACAATATTGTGTATTGTTCTGATTTTTTGGATTTGCGCTAATTAAGATTTTGGCTATTGTACAATTGTTTAGAGAAATGGATAAGACAGAGAAGAAGGAGGATCCAAAAGGACAGACGGATGGAGGATCCAAGAATGATGAAAAGAATCCAGACCCGACTAAACCCAATACCGACAACAAGCTACCTCTATCTGGATCAGGAACCGATCTTCAGAATAAGTCGTCCATGCTTTCATTGGAATCCGTCCGGAATTTCTTTGCAAAAAAGAAGGAACCAGACACAACTGAAAATGGTAGAATCCACGGACTTATACTTATAATTCATTTCAAAATCTATACCGATTTCTATACTAAAGTTCTGTCATTTAAAAACATTTTAGATTCTGGGCTCCGGAACCCTTCCTATATACAAATGGTAAAAGCATGTTTATACATTTAATTTATTAACACAATATGCGAATGTTGAATGTAGTTTTAATTGAGTTTTATATTATTTTGCGATTAGAAACCAACAATGGTACACGCTCTTACCCATAAAAACCCATTCACGTTCATGGAGAATACTCCATTGACGGGGGCAAAGAAGGGATCCAGTATCAAGAATATTGCGGAGCAAAAGTTGAAAACTTTTTTACCTAAAGAAAGTTATTCATCAAAGGAAAACTCTGCCAACTTTACCAACTGCCACAACAACAGTACCATAACTTTCCGCTTCGAGGAGGGAAAAGTACATATGGACATCATAACTGCACGAAAATTTACCTGGACATTTGATCCAGAATATGTGGATGAACAGTTCACCACCGCTACATCGGAATTAAAGTCTTTATTAATCAAAAGTCCTGGCGTGGAGGGTAAAAGGAACATTACGAAACTGATTTTCAACTCAGAAAAAGAGGTAAGATATCAAGGACTAATTTATATGATTTTTTGTAAACAAACAATTACGCAGGTAACTAATTGTTATGTACTTTCTTTTTAGGCGACCCGTGTGGCGTTGAATATAAAGTTCTGCGAACTTTACTTTCTCCGACGGAAATTATTTGACAAAAACTCCGTGATGTACACTACTCTTAATGGTATTATCATACCAATTCTGGAGAGATGTTTCGTTGTGCTGGAGAGTATGACCAACCCTTTGAAAGTGGATAACCTAAGTGCTGAGAGATCGTGCGAGTTATTGAGGACCCTGGAGTCATCAACAAAACAGGATCCTGGGGAATTTGTCCAAACAGGAGAAGATGGTTATTTCGTTTTAACACAAATACTCAAAAATCTACCCATCCCTTTAGCTGGCCCAAAGGGTTACAAAACCTTGAAGAAGTTTAAGGGTAAGTCTAAAAGTTACTTTGCAGATAAATTCGTACAACAAGCGCTTGATAAAACGTATTTACAATACGATTTTGAATTTTAGATCAAGGGCTCCAAGGCCCAGCAAAACGTCAAATAATAGAGAACTGGGTTAATAAGGATCTACCCACTGAAAACAAAAAAATATTTAATCGTATTTTGGATGCTCTAGAGAAGTTGGTTAAGAAGCTGACAATAGAAGAAAACAAGAACAACCTTCTTAAGCAGTTTTCATCCACTATTGGAATATACATCTTTTTTTCAAGAGAGCTGGAAATGAAGAAAGAAGCAGAAGATTTTTTCAAACTTTTAATCAATCACAAACATGTGATAAAGGGTCTTTGACAACCTGCACCACCGGCTTAAAAACGTGAACATCAAGATGATAAGCACAATGATACGATCTACTCCACTAATCAAATTCGGCCCTAAACATTTGCTAAAGTAAGTGGAAAGCGAGCTAATGACATGACATGATTTGGTTTGAAGAATGATTAATTGATTGGTATTTTGTTTCAGATCCAGCTTCTCCACCAATTCAAAACAAATCCACGCTGTAATCATCGGTACTCCAGGCTCCGGCAAAGGCACCATTTCCGAACGAATCGTAAGAGACTTCAAACTAGACCATCTATCCTCTGGCGACCTTCTACGACATCACATTATGAACAAGACCGAGTTTGGAGTGAAAATCGCTCCCATTGTCAGTTCCGGGGGTTTAGTAGGTATTGACCTGCTAGCTCCTTTGATCAACCATTCTCTCCAAAACTGCAAGTCTTCCACGGGCTGGCTGCTTGATGGCTATCCACGTACTGTCGAGCAAGCTGAGCTACTTCAAAAGGCTTTTCCTCCAAACACGGTTGTCTACCTGAATGTCCCTTTTAACACCATCATTGAACGGATCAAGGCTCGTTGGGTACATGTTCCTAGTGGACGTGTGTACAATTTCCAATTCAATCCACCAAAAAATCCCGGAAAGGATGATCAAACCGGGGAGCCGCTAACTCAACGAGAAGATGACAAGCCAGAGAGTGTACTTAAGCGTTTGGAACAGTATCAAAAGAGCACTGATCCAGTTCTCAAGTTCTACAAAGGTCAAGGTCTTCTAGAGGAGTTTCAAGGCACGGAGAGTAATGTCATCTATCCCAAAGTGCAGCAGTTTCTTACCAACTTCTCAAAATGAACCAAAATCAACTTAACTTCATCATCATCGAATAATTCATCATTCTTGCCTCTTGCCTTAAAAAACCAATGCCAAATCTATAAAATACTTTAAATTCAGGTAAAACAATTGTAACTCAATACTTATCGCTCATGATTATCATGCTCTTGTAACTTATCTTACCCAAATCATTCCAAAAAAAACTAAGCGTGCTTATTTCCATTTTTCACCAAAAATGTGATACAGATAAATATAATATGTACCATGTCATTAATACGAATTTGTATGCTACTAACTACCTGTTCTTGTAAATTGTACTAAAAAAAGGAAAGTTGTTAGAAAATTTTCTGCAATTCTATCTTGCCAGGGTACTTACTATATCTCAATTGTAAAATATGCATGTATTGTACTTTGTACCATTCGGACAATCAACAACTTCACTGCCAAAATTGTTCGTTTTTTGATATAAATAAAATTGGTTATAAAAATAACATGTTTGAAATGTGTATGCGTTTTTATTTTAAGTTATAGTGGGTTTATTTTAATCTGAATCTATTTACATGAACATAAAATGTACAAAATTATAATTATTTTTAAGCCATGTCCACCGCAGCAGTTAGTATATTTAACGTTCTTTCAATCACTTGTCGCATCACCGCTTTGCTCTCTGGCGTTCCATGCTCAGTTTCAAACTTTCTGTACTGTACTGACCTAACATGCCCTTGATCTTACTAGGTTTTCAGCTCATTGCGAAAAACGGTCTGGAAAATGTAAAAGAATATTTTTAATGTTCTGATTTCATGTAAAACTTTTTCAAAGCTAGATAGCATTAATAACCGACATCACTTGTCGGATGACGCTTTTGTCTTGATGGAACGGTTTTGAAGAAGAAGAAGAAGAACACGCGCCGGACTCATAATAATATTTAGATTTGCTTGCTTGCAGCACAACACCGAGTAAACAGAGCATAGCACAGTTCAAAGCCAGGTGATGATGCTCAGTCCCAGCATTCATTTCTAGTTAAAAGTTCCATCAGGTTACTGAATAACTGCAATACTACAATAACTAGTTAGCCCTGCTAGTTAATAACAGTTTGGTTTGGGGACAAAGTGGGTAGAAGAGCTTTTAGTAGAAGGCAAGTTCTCTTTTTATTTGCCAGACAGGCCAAAAACCAGTACTACATCAACAACGGCAGCTGATATACCAGTGCTCCTTTAGAAAGTGTCATCCTTTCCTCCAAACCAGTAGCACAACTCTTGGAGGGATTCTTTCCTTGTTAAATGGGTTGCAGCTGCAGCGGCACAAGTCAGTTGTGCAATGGCAGCCTGCGCGAATGGTCCGACGTCACCCTGCACCTCCTCCAAAGAACCAGCGACAACGGCAGCAGCCCACTGCTCCACTGTACTACAGGCAGCTGCTGGAGACGCGGAGGAAGCACCTGCAAATCAAAATCTGGAACAGGGAAACGGAGCACCTTCAGATAAGCCAAGTGAGACAGAACGGGAATATCAGATCTCATCCGCCGCTGCTAATTCTATGGAAACCTGTTTCTCCTCGTTTGACCGAGACGGGTAAGTCTATTTTTTAAACTGTAGTTAAATCAGTGATTGGATCAGTGTTGTGATTAGTTAATTGTGTGGCAGTTGTGTTAAGAAAAAGCGCTTTTAGTTTGAGGAAAGGTTTTGTAGTTAGTTTCAGCATTTGGAGGTGTAGTCAGTTTGATTTGGAGTAGGATGGGGATTGTTTGATCAATATTTTGGTGTTGATTTCCTATTAGATTGCAGTAGAAACAGAAAGTGGTGGTGTGGTTTTTTGTGGAACAAGCAGGAAATGGGTAGAAAAGTAGCGCTAGAAGGGCCTTTCATCGATAATCAGCCTCCATTAAGTCATTTATAATTCTGTTTAAAAAATGGTTCAGATGAGGCCATACACATTTTTTGATAGTTTCCTGTTAACCTTTGACCTCTCAGATAACCTCAGTAATGTCAAAAGAATCAGCAGCTCTAAAGCTTTCGAATAAGGTCACACATGCTTTATTAAGATATCAGCTGACCTTTGACACCTTCAGAGTTCTTAACAGGTCAACTGATAAGCCCAAGATTTTCTAGGGTTATAGCTTGAATGTTAGTAAAACAGAGTAGCAAATTTGAAAGGAATTGGTTAAGCCGTTGAGAAGATATGACGATGAGCGGACAGACGTACAAAACTTGAGCATTTACAATCTAGCTTCTGGGTGGTTAGCACTCCAAAAATAACGGCGTAGTAACGAACTCCTGTAAAAAAAACTTTAGATTGGCATTTGTTCCAAAAGTTGGTATAATGCATAATGTTTCCGTTATGATAATCCAAAATGATAATGACTAAACATGAGCTTGTTTTCATTATTTTAATTGCAGGGACGGTTTTCTTAACTACGCAGAGTTTGTGGTTTTATGCCGAGCTTTGTTTCGAAATGAGCGTGATAAGCCGTATCACGTGGAGCCTAAAAGATTGCGTGACATGTTTGACACGTTTGACATTAATAAGGTATATTAAGGTTATCAATTAATCATTATAACTTATCATAGTTTTTTTAAAAAAGGGCCTAACTAATTATCATTTCTTCCTGTTTTTGTACTTTTAGGACGGACTTATTGACATTAACGAGTTTGAGCTCTGCTGGCAGAAGTGGATTCGAAAGGTAAAAATAAATCAATTTACTTCTGAAAGCCATATTCTCTCTTTTGTGTCTATTTTTACTTAACTGCCAGCTCCAAATCCATTCTAACCGTCACTCTAAGTACCAATTTTTCATTTTATTTTGTGATTACTTGGTATTATTTGCGTTTTTGAAGAAGTTTTAGTAGTACTGAATGTAGTGCTTCATGTAGTGCTTCATCAAGTACCCCAAGTAGTACCGAAAAAATTCCTTTTCCACTATTTATAATATCTGCAACTAAAAAAGTTTGCCAAATTACATTTTCCATCCAAAAATAAGCCAGTTTTATAAAGTGCTTTCATTTACTATTGTTGAGGTGGTCATTGTTTGAAAAAATGGGAGTTTGGTCAGCATACAGCATATAGCACAGCAGCAGAAGCTTATAATAATAGCGTTTTACTCATAATGCACTCTGCAGGGTTCACAGCTCTTTGATTACTATTTGCACACGGCAACTTCAACCGTCCTGTGGTCGTCATCAACTCCAAAAGAAAAATACAAATCAGGTTTGGTAAATGGGAAAAGGGCAGGTTTTATTTTTAGCCTTTTATGCTCTCACTCTACTCACTAGAAAGACTGGTGATGACGTGATATAATGCTAAAATAATAATGATGATTATTGGAAATGGCAAAGGAAAGTAAAAGAGTAATTGAGAAATTGCTTGGTTCTTGTTCCTCCTCCTCTCTTTGCTCAGAGTAATTAGACCTGGACAGTGAAAGCTGCTGTCATTTCCCGTTTTTATTTGTCCTGCTGCTTTAAGTTCGTGTCAGCTTGCACCATACCGGCAGTTGTCAGAGTAATCAGAATCAGTGGTGGTGGTGGTAGTGCTAGGATAGGTTCCTTTTGTCTTTTTTTATAAATATTTTCTCTGGATTAGAAACCAAAGGAAAGAAAGTTCTCTAGAAGAAGAAAAAAAATTGTCAAGTAGAAAGAAATGGGCATAATTTAGGTTTTTATGACAATGATGATTACAGGAGAAAGTTTAAGTGTAGTTGGAACATTTAAGTAGTTTGCAATGCGGTAGTAGTGGGTGATTACTGAGTATTATTACACTTTGATGGCTCTTGTGAAAAAAGAACACAGGTCGATATTCTAGCTAGAAACTGGGAACCTCTAGTCCTTGAAGGTAGTTTTTGTAGTCGTCATCATTTTTGGTTTGAAGTAGTACTGGCTTTTTTATACAATTTCTTTTTGTCGTCATCACTGATAGCTTCTCTGGGAAATGAGAAAACTCACGTATATAGAGCGACAACGACACATGATGGGAAATAGACAAGCTTTAGTTACTGTAGTGCAGGTAGGAAACCCGTTCCTGGAGTGTTTGCAAAAGAGTAAAGTTTTTTTTTTTGGAGAAAGGAAGGGAGCAAGTCCGTGCCAGGTACGGGCTATTGATTTAGCCCATGACATTTTGCTTTGCATTTTGCTCCAGCTTTATGATTAGAGTATAGAAAGAGAGTTGGTGTTTTGAAAGAGGTTTCTTTTTGTTGTGCTAAGGAAATAAGGTATGGTAAGGTATATAGTGTGTGTAGGTAATAATAGGTAGGCTTCCGGGGAAAAAAGTAATCAAGGCTGATAGAGAGAGAAAGAAAGAAAAATGGAGTTTTTCCACCTTTCCTTTGATTATGATTTCATTGCACGGGCAAGTTTTTAAAGAGGGTTGGTCTCCTCTCTAAATTCAGGGCTTTTGACACGGGCACACACACAGAGAGCATAAATGAGCTCCACGAGCCAAGAGTTGGTTGCGTGGTGGGGTCGTTAAAGGAAAACGATGATGTTGAGGGTCAATGGAAAAAAGGAGGAAAAGAGGACTAGTTTGTGTGTGCTGTAGTTTCTTTAGACAGATTGTTTTGATGATGATGATCATGATGACGATGGTAATAATGATAATGTTTTTTATGCCTATTTTTTATAGATTGTTCGTCCAGTTTGTTGTCTGGTAGTGGTAGACGTTCAGAATGACTTTATCTCAGGCTCCTTGGCAATTTCCAACTGTCCTGCGAAGCACAACGGAGAGGAGGTGGTGGAACCCATAAATAATCTACTAGACACGGTGGAATTCGACTGTGTTTGCTACACTCTGGACTGGCATCCTGATAATCATCTTAGTTTTTTGGATAATGTGAATCTAAGGAAGCTACACAGCTCGTCCGTGGTAAAGCGGCCAGAGGATGCAAAAATGTTTGATACGGTGGTTTTTGAAGGTCCTCCAACAACAGAGCAAAAGCTTTGGCCTAGGCACTGCGTACAGAACACGTGGGGAGCCAAAATCCATGAGAATCTTAAAATCGTGGAGGGATCCCCGTTTATCTACAAGGGCACGAATCCCGACATGGACAGCTACTCGGCCTTTTTTGACAACAAGAAGCTAGCCAAGACCAACTTGGATGTGGAGTTGATGAATAGAGGCGTAACGGATGTATTTGTTTGCGGTTTGGCCTATGATGTCTGTGTAGGATTTACAGCAATGCATTCTATAGAATTGGGGTATAGAACGATACTTGTGGAGGATGCTAGTCGGGGGATTGCGCTGGAGGATATTATGATGATGAAGAAAAGGATTGAGGAGGGACATGGCATGGTTTGTAATTCACATGAGGTAATTTGCTTTAAGTAGTTAGCTCTTAAGACTTTAAATACTACTTGTTTTGCTAATTGCTTGGTTGACAGCTAGAAATAATTCTTTTGATTTGTTTTTAAAGGTAAAGGCCATGGTGCAAGGAAGAGATCGTCGTCCTGAGCTGGGCTACAAACTGGCTATGGAGCTCCGTCAACAAATCAAACAGCTTGAACAAGAAAACCGTATCTGAAGTCAAAGCCCGTTTCAGAGGAAATTGTTATTATCTAAGTTTTTCATTATCACCATATCAAGTCAGCTCAGAATGGCTGTACCGTCCACAAAATCTAATATGAGTAGTCAACAAGTATAAAAAATAATTAAGTTTGAAACTTATTTAGCTTAAACGTAGCTATAATATTTTTGTAGTAGTTTAAAAGGTAGTAATGATAATGCTGCTGAAAATGTAGCTCTTTAATAGGTTAGTATTACAAAGCAAACTTTGTTAACTTGGTTTACCATTTTACTTCAGTCTGCCACAAAAGCTATGACAAAATATGTTCAGGTTAAAAGAAGAAGAAAAAAAGTCATGATGATCTTGTAGTCCTCTTGTCTTGTAAATAAGTTGAGTTAGATATTCAGGTATAAAAAAAACTCATTTGTACTTATTATAACGGTTACAAAAACATATTGTATGTTACTAGTATGAAAAAAAATTATAGAACAGTATTGTTTACAGGTTTAATAACTAGTGGTTTATAATGATGATGATTCTCAGTGTGAAAATGGAATAATAGACTGTCTCTTTGTTATGTTGTATTATGTGATATAGTATTACCTTTAGATTTTAGTTTTGTGAGCTTTTTTTGTGAGTTCAGTATTTATTTTCTGTAGAACAAACTATTCAGTTAGTTAACTAGATACAGTACGTAATACAATAATATATTATTATGTGTGTAATAATCTACATAAAAGTTAAACTTGTCACACGGCCTTACATACGTTGCCTTACAGAAGATAAGGGGAAGGAGTGTTAATAAAAAAAATGCTCTTTCTTAAATAAAAAAATATATATGTATGTATTAAGATAATAGACAAAAAAAGCTATAGTTCAATAAAAAATGATAATTGCATCTACAAAAGTAATATAATGAATGCAGTCAGAATATTTAAAAAAATACTCTCTGAGATATATATATATAGCTACTAGGTTGTTCCTGTAATAAATGTTCATGTTTTATTGTCTAATCAATTACAACACCACAAACATGTTGCGTGTTATAGTCAGTACCTTTTAAGTATAGTAGTAAAAGTAAAATGTAGATCCTTATGCCTTACAAACACACACATAACTACTTATTTTTCAAAAGTGTAATCTGGTGATGTCCTTTGCCTTGGAAAACAATTTAGTACTTATGTAAACTATTTATTGAGTATTTATCCGCTGATGTTATTTTGGAGAATGGTATATCAAAATGCAATCATTAAAAATAAAACATTAAAAGTTTGGAAGTTCTAAGTATATCAAAGCTTGGTTACCATTTTGTTATCATAATTGTAAAAGTTCAATGTATTCTTATTTTGCACGACATGATGATTAAGTGATTAAGCACAAAATAAGGTACCTCGGTCTACCTTTTGCAAATTTTTTTTTCTTGCTGTCTACCAAAAAACGCTAACCACACTTACCACCACCATCACTACCACCAAAAAAAACTACTTGACTTTTTTTTGCAACTTGAAAAAAAATATACACACTAACTATTTGGTTTTGTGAGTGACGGGGAGTGACCACCTACTTGGACATAATGAGTTCATATAGGTATATGTTTATAAAGGAGACGCTGCGCTGATAAAGAAATTTGTATAAAAAAATGACGTGATATGTTTTTCGGAGAGATGAACCCCTCCTTCCTTTTATTCTTTCCTGTAGTATGTGTGTGTACATACTACTAATCTAATCTTACAAGTAATCGCGTGGTGGTTTGAATGTTTTTGTGATTGTTGACCTAGAGCTTACCCCTGTGAAAAATAATCTGATTACCTATTATAAACAGACACACACAACATACCTGACTTTACCAGTCTGCTTGTCTCCACCAGAAAAAGAAGAAGAAGAAAAAAAAATGTCCAACTTTACCACAGGATTATTATACTAAGGTAGATAGATATGTACTAACGTTCAACGCTCATCTTTCATTCATGAATCATGATGATGATAAACTCTCTTGTAAAAAGATGAACAAGAAGGCCAGAAGAAGATGTGTGTACCTTTTTTTGTTGCAAATGCGCTTGAGGTGGTGCCGTAAATCTCTTTGTTGTACCACCAGCACCACCAAAATAAGATGCAAGTTTTGTGTGTTTTTAATCTCCTTCCAAAATCTGTTCTCTCTGTGAAGTTGAATCCGGTATTTAGCAATTGGTGAATAGGTTGATGATGATGTCATATTGGTGGTTATATAGGGATCTACCACAGACAAGAGGAAAAAAATGGGTTTGTCCAAATTTTTATAAAGAAAAAAGTTACAAGTGCATTTATAATATATTAGAGTTCTTCTTCCGCGCGTTACTTGTTGTACTTTGGGTTGCTAATTTAAATAAGAAAAAGATAAACCAACATGGTTTTAATCGGGTTTGGGAGTAAAAACGGGTAAAAATAGAAATCCGCATGGTGACTCATAAAAATACTCTAAATAAAGGAGTAAAAATGATGACATAATAAATAGCTATTATAATTTAGAAGACAGAAGAGATGCATCTTGTATGATTTTCTGGAGTAGAGAAGGTGTGTACGCAAGTCTATTTGGTAAACTCAGATAAAAAGTTGATGATTGATCGGATACATTTTTTGAACATGATTTGATTGATGATTTATATATTTTTGGGCTAAGTTTTTAAGGTACAATATTTGCTTGTTGGAGAAGAGAGTACACAAGGCTTGTTTATTTCAGAGAGAGCTCAGTGTGATTATAACAATTATGTTAAGATGTTATCACATGAAAAAAAAGTAGAATAAAAAAAGCTTGTTTAAAGTTTCGCCCAGGTAAAAGAAGAAAGAACAAAACAGCGTATTATTCTAAATGCCACACGGGGAGACGAGAAAAGAGTGACGTATATAGTTTTGTACAGAAGTAAACTAGAGCATTATATAAAAAGATGAGAGGTAGTTTTGTAAAAAAAATTGTTTAACCTCCCAAGACGAACGGTGACGGAATCGGGGAGTTGGGTAAAAATAGCTTGAAAGAGAAAAAATGTCAATTTGGGTTTTCCATCAGAACACTTGCATCCTGTATTCTAATGTGTAATTATTATGTTTCATTTGGTATTCATTCATATTTTTGATTGAAAAATGGAAAAAATGTAAGGATGAATTTTTTGGGGAAATGGTTTAAAATGACACATGGCATGGCACACATTTCGTCTTCTTTTGGTTGTTGGTTGGGTTGTTAAAGGAACATCATTGAAAAAAAGAGAGCAGGTAATTTGATGCCTTTTTTTACTAGCTGTTTTTATTACCTGCGTTTTTCTGCATTGTAAACTGTTTTCAATATATGTGTTTTTTGGTTGCGGCTTTTGCTTTTATTACATGTTTTGTTGCGCAAAAAAAAGTTAACAATGAGCTGGTTGTGAAAGCTTCACAGTAGTTCAGGGAGACATGAAAAGCGGCCGACTAAAGAATAAAAAGGCTTTGTTCTGGGGTGCATTCTGACATGGTGATTTCTTGGTGGTTCCTGGAACAAAAAAAAAACGGATTCAATTGAATAAAAAGTTTGTATACCTAGTAATATGTGGGGTTAAACGAAATGGAAGGATTTTGGAAAAAACGGTGTTTTTTTGGAAAAGATAGGCACGTGCGACGTGCGGAATAAAACAAAAAAATGGAAATTTGAAACACAAGAGATTTTTTTGGCTAAAGAAAAAGTAACGGCTAAAGATTATTATATTTTTTGGCTAAATGAAAATGATGCAATGAATAAGGTTAACTTTGTGATGGTAGGCATAACAAAGTTTGAAAAGAAAGGAAACATAAAGCGCGTGGGTTGATTATTGTTGCGGTTTTTTTGTGTGTCTGGTCTGGTCTGGTGTCATGTCGTGCTCAACAATCAAGCCCAAAAAAATGTTTGGTGTCAGTGCAAAATAAAGAAGGGAGCAAAGAACAATATTATAATTGTTGGGGCTGCTGTGTGTGTCTGTAAAGTGACCACTGGTTTATTTGTAAAAACAGCAGCAGCAGAAAGTTTTAAAGCTGCAGAAAAAGTTGTCAAGGTTAAGGTCTTTTTTTGGTTCAGCTTGCCCCAAAAGCATTGCCAATGTTTCAAGTTATCAGGAAAATGATAAGTTTAATTGTTATTGCCATCCGGCTTACTAAACCAAAAGATTGATTCAAAGAAGCCATTTTAAAAATTGTCCATCTGCCTTGTTCCTTATGGCTCATTAAAATGGGATTATTGCTTATAATTTTCAATAAAGTTAAAGTGCAAATCAGTGTAAGAAAAAAAATAATTGGTCAGTAGTGCGCTTTATATAAGAAAATCTGGACTTTACAAGTTGTTATAGACTAATGGCCTGTTGGGATGATAAGTGTTTCAAAGGAAAGATAAAACGAAGATTTTTCTGCACAAGAAAAAATGTCCAGAAAAGGAGTTGTTTGCATAAAAGTGCGCATCCTTATAACTAAATATATAATTTGAAAGTTTATATTAAGAAATGTACAACAACTTGCTAAAGAAGAAAGAGTTCAAAGGAAAAAAAATGGTTAAGAAGATTAGAAAAGATTACCTATTTATTATTATTACCTATTTAAGGAAATGACAATGCTCTCTTCTTCTTCGTAGCAGCTCTCTCTGATGATAATTAAGTTGTTACCCAAAACTAATTTTTGCAAACTCTTCTGCACTATGTAACAAAACCGAAATGAGTTTATGTACCGGCGACACTGTTTCAACCAAAAAAAAACGCGACATGTTGTTTGTGCATGTACAAAAACTACATGATATTATGGCCAGTTGGTAATCATTATTATTATAACAGCAGCAGCAGCAACATGAAAAGGTGACAACGACAACTTTTTTCTGTGTAAAGCAGCTTTTTTGGTGGTCTTTTTGGTAGGTGCGTGGGTGCAGGTATATATAATATCTTTGCATGCATTTTTATTTGCAAAGGAAACAAGATCAGGATCATTATTATCATAAACTGGACCGCTTTTTGATATTTATAAGCAGAAGACGAAGAAGGTGTCAAGTGAAGAAAAAAAGACACTTTATTATTATGACAAAAACACTGACCTGACTATCTATTTAGCTATGTGACCATTGTCGCATGTTGTATTTATCATGGCACACACAGTTAAACCATCAGACTAAAAATGGGCATTGGAATAGAAATGCATACTAAGAAGAAGGAGCAAAAACTGCATAATGCCGGCTTTGGGCCCAAGTTTATGAAGAAAATGGCTATATTGTCGTGTGTCGCATGACATTTTTTGGCGTAAGCCTAGTTTGAACCCTGAACCTTTAAAGAAATTGGAGAGCAAGCAGAGGGTCCACAAAACGTATAAAGTTTAATGGGATTTTGCATCCTGTTGTAAAAAATGGTTTAATTGGTTTGCATTTTGCATTCAATATTATAAATGTAAAGTCGATAAGTTAATGAGCATGATGATGATCATAGTCATCTTTATCATTCATTTTATTGCTATGCATGTCATGTGCCTAATAAAATAGTTTTGTAAATTGGCTAGGTTATATAGGATTAGAATTAAGATTAAGGTGACTTAATAAAAAGAAGAAGAATAATGGCAGCAATTAGACAAGAGAAATAGATAGTGTGATAAAAGAAAAGCGGCTTGTTTTTGTCTGTGTGTAGGTAGTAGTGACGCCGCCACGAGGACAATTAAGATAGATAAATTGCTTTGTGTTAAGTGCATACCTAGTTGCATAGTGCATTTTTTTAGAGTGGTTTGCTGGAGGAATAATATTAAGACATTAGCTAAAGGCTAATAAGTGCAGAAGAAGATTAGGAACAAGAGTTTTAATGATGACTGTGTCTAAAGACCAAAATGCAGTTTATAATAATAGCTTTGTGTATTCCATGTAAAATGAACAAAGAAAAGTGTGAAAAACGCGTAAAAAATGTCAGTGTGTCAACGTCACTATTTTAGCTCTGGACCGTAATACATAATAAAAAGTGACAAACATGTTGTTATTTCAAACTTTAGAAATTCATCAGTTATTTTTCAGAATGCCAGACACAGACTGCTGAGCGTAGCACAGAAAACTTATTATGCTTTTTTTAGGAAAATGTGTGTATTTTGGTAACAATGAAAGTAGAAATATAGGTAGAATAGGTAATAATATTTTTCTGAATGATGAAAAACCTGGAGGAAATTTGATACTACTGAAGGTACAGTGAATTGAAAGGGATTATAAAGAAGGGTGAAATGGGATACCAGAGCAGCACGAAATATACCACCAATATGATATAATGATGATGATGATGATCATGAATGAGGATATAGCTTCATTGACAACTTTTAATATTGAAATACTGAAAAGAAGTGTGAAGCTGAGTGAACAAAGTAGGAAAAGTTGCCGGAAGAAGGAATAACGTGGAGTGGTGGTAGCCAAAGCAGCGGTTGCAATGGACAAGCCAAAGAATTAAAAAAATCTGATGGTGATTCTCTCTGATGAATGATGATGAATAAGCTTGCGTGCTTTTCAAAGAGCTATTAGTCAGTCAGTCAGTCTAGAGCGGAGAGCCAGTTAGTGCTGAGATGTTGACAAGGTAACAAGCTCTCTTGAAACTTTATTATAATTTGAATATATATGTCCAGTGGAATATTATTATGTTTCATGTAGCCCCGCTGTTGTTATGACATAAGTTGCTAATTAGTTGACTATAATCTCTGTTTTTTTTATATAAAACTGGCAATTAGTACCTAAAAAATAAATCATGCTATTCATTCAAAAGCATTTTGATAACAAGGCAGTTGCTAAGGTGCCTATAGTGGACACTGTGGAGCCTCCGCCGCCCATTATTAGTTTATAGCACGCGTGCTAAAATAATTGACATAGATTGAAATTCTAACTTTTTTGAAAACTTTTTTTTTGTGACAATGTGTTATCATCATCATCGTCGTCTCAGTGGTTTTCCAAGTTGCCATTTTGCTCTATTGAATTATTTCCTCGGGAAAAAGATGAAACGAGTAAAAGCTCTACTTGTTCTTGGCTGCTGTGATACTAACGTGATGCTGGTTTCAAAACGGCGCAAAGTGAAGCGGAAACTGTTAACGTGTACCACTTGTAGAACAAACCGTTACAAGAGAACTATTGAGCAGTATGGCAGTCTCAAGTTGCCCCGACAAAGATTTTAAACAATTTTTAGTTACAAGTTTATAGCAACTTATTAAATACTTTAATTTAAAACTTAGTGAATATTTCAAGTAGTGACTATGGTACGTAGACAACTGAGCATGCCGCAAAGGCTGTTACTTCTATTTCTACTTGAAACGTGTACAGCGGCTAGGAATACTAGTGCACCTGAAGCATTAACGGAGGAACAAAAGGATTGGCGTATCTTGCCTGATAACTACTACACACTTCACCAGGATCACAATCATGTCACGTTGAAGGTGAAAATGGATGGGACTTTGGAATGGGACGAGGGCTTCCCCACGTTATACAGTAAGCACTTCCGGTTTTAACTTATAACATGGTATAGTGGTGGCGGTGGATGTTGCGGTTAATTTTGTAGTGGGATTATGACTAAGGAAGGAAATAAGTGATTTATAAGTTTATTTGGTATAATTGTACAGGTGTGCTGAGGGAGCAGGTTGTACGTAGCTCGCAGGTTTTTGGAGAATCCAGTAGTTCGAGTGGAAGTGATGAAGATAGAATGTACACTTTGGAGGCGACTGCAACTCAGCACTGGATTTGCATGCGGGGTAAAGGCAGACTGTACACGGTGCACCAACCACAATACTACAAGGTATAGAAAGAAAGTTACCGTTAAAAACCGTTAGTATTTTGTTGGATAGTATGGGGTTTAAAAGTTTACCTTTTTTGTAGGAGGAAAAACGAAAGTTGCAGAGGATTCGCCATGAAGCCCAAAAACGAAGTACAAAACGGTGGGCTGTACCTCCATCCTCCCTAGCCATTAGCCCACCCGGCGACTGTCTCTTTAAAACTTATGAATTTAACCCAAATGAAAGCTACGAGAGAAGCGTGGCCATTTACTCCTTTTCCCATTCCAATTCCACTCATGGTAGATTTCTAGCCATAAACAAGCCCAATGGCAAGGTACGCACTTATCGCCGATCCTTTAGCCAACTGAACACCTCCAACAATCTGAAAATCAGTCAGGTTCCCATTCGCTTTCTCAGTGATATGATCAGCGTGACCAAGTTTGCTCGGGGAAGGGAGTACAATGCGAGGGTACGAGGGTGTATAGTCACTTTACTTCAATGTCCCAATCATCAACAGAAAATTGCCCGGGATAAAAAGTCGAAAAGACAGAGGGAGGGACAAGAAACACACTTTTACCGAATTATTGAACGCTGCAAGCGTCGCGCCCAGAGAACGGACAAGGTACCTGCAAAGTGCAGCAAAAAGAGTGGAGGTGTCAAGCGACGCTTGCTTCGTAGAAGTCAACGCAAAAACAGAAGACGACGAAGAAAGTCAGTCAGACAACCGTGAAAAAATAAAAAATAAAAATGTACTCAAAATGCCTATTTTTTACAAAGTTTAAAAATAAAGTTTACACTTTCAAATTATTTTCAACAAATTTAAGTTTGCATACAGTTTTATTCTAAGTTTTACAAGATATTTCAAGCCAAAAGGCCAAAAAGTAGGTAAATTATCCATTTCTTTGCATGGTACAAAAAACATTATACCGATTTTGCCAAACCATTAACCATTTATACATCCATATCGTAATAACAACATACCCCTCTCGTGTTATAATCATTCAGCTACAAATGTAGTTCAGTATTTTTTTACACTAAAACATCTTATCTTAAAAATCTCTAGAGCGTTTTTATACAGTACACTACTGACTTTGGCAAAGGAATATTATAGTACATCTTGTTTTCTACCAAGTGCCATCACTCCACACCAAAAAAGTTTATACAAGCATAATAATCATTAGTTGCATAACAATTACGTACACTTTAGTAATATGCTTTTTTGGAAGTTTGGGATATTTTTTGTGCTTTGAACACACAATCAATAATAATAATCCATAACTATTTATTATTATAATATATTACACAGAGAGACTTAAACAAAACTACAACCATAAATGTAAATTGTAAAGCTGTTTATGTTAGCGTTTGTTGTGATGTAGGTATTTGTATAATATTTTGTAGCACTAGAAATCATTGCTATTTTTGTTTTTCGTGAGAAATGGTACAAAAAACATAAAATAAAGTAAAGTTACAATACGATATATAATATAATAGATACTGTCGTAGGCTTAAAATATATAATTGGCTAACTACTAAACTGACTAATGATTGAACACCAATAATTTATCAGATTTTTTTTTACTAGATTACCTCTCTCTTCTTCTTCTTTATGGATTATTAAAACAGTCAAGTTTTATTTTGAAGGTTTTTGAATTCTAAAATCTAGGTACAACTTAGTTCTAAACATATATTTATAGGTTTGCATGGTTATTATGTATGCACTGTACAAAAAAAATGATAAAAACAAGTAGAAAAGGTTAAGCAATAAAGTAAAAAGTTATCAAAGATATAAAAAAAACTTGAGTTTGATCAGTCAATACAATAAAATAAAAGTTAGTAAAGTTAGAAAAGATAAAAAAAGGAAGTTTTTTACGTTTTTTTTTGTTCTGAGATCCGTTTGGTCAAATACAATGAACAAATTGGTAATGAGCATGGAAGAAAGTAGAGACGCTATTTGTTTTAGAGATTCCTACTATTCTTGTGTTTAAGCATGAATACTTACAAAGTTAGCTTTCCAGCAAGAAAAAATGGGTTTAACGAGTTTTTCGGGAAGCGGTACGCTTTCGGGTAGAAGCTGCTCTGGGAGTAGATGCCCCCATAGTTTTGCGATTCTTTGATGGCGGAAGAGATTCAGAGGATGATGGACTTAATGGCACTGCCTTCTTCCTACGTCCACGGGTTTTTTTAATTGGAGAGTCGTCTTCCTCCAAGTCGGGTTCATCAACTTCTTCTTCTTCTTCGTCTTCCTCCTCTTCTTCTTGTGCCTTTTCGCGTTTCTCCTTTTCTTTCTTTTCCTTAGCTTGTCTTTGCCGTTCTAATGCGCTTGGAGTGTGACTCTTGGGTCGATGGAAGCGCTTTGTTTTTGGCTTCCGCTTACGCGGCTCCAATGATCGTCTTGTTAGCGTTCTTCGAGTTTTAGAAGAAGCCCTGCCACGCTTAGCTGCTGCTCCACTTTTGCGTTTAGTTGCAGAGTGGCTTTTGCGTTGAAGTAGCTCACTACTTAGAGTGCTTCCCGAGCTGGGGCTGTCTCCTGAATTGAAGCTGAGTTCAAAATCATCATCATCATCATCGTCCTCATCCTCTTCCACAGCTTCGTCTTCCAACTCGTCTTCTTCTTCCTCATCCTCCTCTTCCTCCTCAACATAGTCTTCATCATCCTCATTCCGACGAGCAGTTCTACCACCACCACCGCCACCACCTCCTTCTTCATCTTCAGAAGACTCTGCTAATGCCTCTAGTTTTTCCTTCTCCTTTCGTTTAGCTACTTCCGCTTTTTGCTGCTCCCTTTCGTACTCCTCCACTTCTGACATAGTCTTCAGCCCCAAACGTCTGTAGTTTTGTAGAGCTTGAATGCGAAAGCACAAGTTTCTTGCCATTACCAAGTTATTGGTAAGATTATCATAGTCTGTCTTCGTTACAAATTGTGCAAAGGGCCGAAAAGCTTTCTCGACTGAATAGCGATACTGAGCCAGATGCTCTTTTGGGGTAACTCCTTCTGGAAGGGGAAAAGGGGGAAGTAGTTTGCGTTTTCCTGAAGCTGCCGCTTTGCTTGTGCTTGGTTGAGGTTCCTCAACTCCCACCTGCTCCTTCTTGTACGGCTTCCCGAAAAACTCACGCACCAGTTGGTGTTCTCGAACCATCTTTTTACGTCTTGCTCTCTCTCTTAATTTCCTGGTGTAAATGTCAATCACCGCTAATTTCATACTGACATCCAACTCGGTATCATCTGGCTCAAAGCTTATGTTGCTAACAAGCTTCTCCGCCTCGTTATCATACTCCTTTTCATAATCATCCCGTTTAGGCATGCAGCCTAGTAACCGCATCTCCTCTCGTGTGATATCCAAAGGAGGCAACTTGCTAGTTAAGCTGGGAGATAGAGGTCCCACAACAACCTTCTGAACTTTTACTGTCTCCTTCTTCTTCTTCTTTGGACTAACTTGGCTACTATCGTCATTCTCAGCATCATCACTGTCGTCATCACTGTCAATAATTTTGCTGTTGGGATTGCCAGCAGACTTGGCATCATTGTCATTTTCCTCTGCTTCTTCTTCCTCACTATCTTCAGTACCTGTTAGATGGACAGGCCTTATTGTGTGGTCAATTGGAAATGGTACTGGTCGCTTAGCCATGTTCTCCTCACTCCAAGTTATTCTTCCTAAGGGACCATTGATATACCGTCGATTGTACTCCTCTTTAGCCTCTTGGGCTGTTTTGGTGGCAATGTAGTTTGCAATCTCGGACCAGTTTCCATAACCATATAACTCCAAGCCACGAAGTAAGCGAATTTGCTCTTCTTCATACCAAACAGCTCCTTCAGTGGATGCAGCGCGTGTTGAAATGATGCTGGTACGACTGGAAGATGCAGAAGGACCTGGAGTTTGAGGTTCAGGTAGAACTGGAGGACATCGTCCTGAATGGAAGTAGCGATATTTGTGATCCGAAACGTGGGGACCAATCTCTGCGCCCAAAGCAAAACATTCCAGACACAAGCGAACTCGCACCTTAACGCAGCTGGGATTAGCACATTCTATTCCCATTCCAGGAATGTCCTCCTGACAGTTGACACATTGTGAGCCTAAAGTGTCACGTTCGCCAATTGTTGAAGAATCATCGGATTCTCCTGAGTTGTTGGTGGATGAAAGAGAGGTGGACAGGGAAGAACTTGAAGAGGTGGAAGATCTAGGCATCTTTTCAGAGTTTTACAAAAACAGGTTAAGTAGGTAGATGTGTAGGTAAGCTTTTTATACTGCAGTCTTGTACATTGCGTTGATTTGGCTTGTAGAATACTTTTACGGGAAGATACTCAAAAAGTTAACACTGCAAATAGCAAAAAACAACAGAATATCAATCAATCAGTTAATCATTAATCAACCACCCAACAAATTTACAAGTTTAACTACTCATCTAATTACCTGATAATCCATAAACACGTAATCTCGCTTCAATTCTTACATTCAATCATGTCACAGAAGAGGCTCAAAAGTTAACACTGCAAATAACAAAAAATCAATCAATTAGTTAATCATTCAATCATTCTATCACCAAGCCAACTACTTCTTCAAACCAACTTTAAAATCTACCTGCTAAACCGTAACCAAGTAATCTCGCTTCAATTCTAGCATCCAATCACGTCACATGTCACAACCTCAGACTTGACACCACAGTCCACAGACACCGTCCAGTTTGGCTTGGGAACCCTAAATAAACCACAAACCACAATCATTCCTTAATTTTAACCCAAAAAACCAGTACCAAGCCTAATATCAACCAGTTTAAAGCCCACCTGTAATAATCTCCTTGTAAATCCTTTCCAGTCCTTAGTCTTGTCCCCCTCAACAGTCTTTCAAAATCTTGCAAAAATCCTCAAAATAAGCGTTTCCAACTGTCTCCAGAGTCAGTATTGCCCATGAACACAAGTAGTTAAAATGCTGAAATACCCCTCAAGGAAGACTTCTCCGGCCTGTAACCGAAACCATCCCAAAATTACACCAAATCTTTACGCAATTTCCACAGAATTAACAACTTCCATCAAAAATAACGGTTTTTACCCAAAATTAACCGAAATTCCAAAGTAAATGACCTACCTTTATGGCTGTGTAGTCAGCAGAAATATGGATTCCCAACCCAAAACAAGCTCACGTCTTTTTGTACGTCTGCCTTGCTTTCCGCCACTTCTGAGGATTGGCTTGTGCTGCGTACTCAGCCGACTTGCTAGCTGGCGACTTCCCAAATGCCCCTTAGTCACCACAACCCTGCAACATTTTGTTAATTTCTCCAAATTAATTAACCATTAGTTAAATTAAAGTTAAAAATGAATGCATAGTTTTCAAGGCAATTTACTACCATTTAAAATGAATGTAAAATTGGATTAGGATTAGGTACAGGTTTGGTAGTAAATTGCAATGAAAGGGGATTGTCGTTTGGTTTGGGAGTGATGTGGGATGTGGGGGGTAGTCAGATTTTGAATAAGAAGTTACTTTGGTATTTTAGAGTGAGTGGTGCTACATGGGAAAACTGGTTCTGGTGCTTTTGCTGCTAGAGCTCAGATTAACCATGTAGTCGCCATGCTGCATATACATTTTAACAATTTTTGGAAGAGGCACAGTCTGCCTCATAAATGCCCGACTTTCTCTTTTTAGAATATAACATGGGGTTATGCAAAAATCGGACTTTTATGATTTTTAAGCCTTGTCCAAAAATTCAGCGACCTAGATGAATGACTTTGCATTAGTATTATAATTGCTGCATATACATTTTTATTAATTGACCCACCACTGACCCGTGACTATCGGATAGTCACACACTTTCAAGTTGTTACTTTCAAGCGAAAAACGGTTTAATTGCTAATTATTTTTATTATTTAGTTTTGGTATTAGGGAAACAGTTTAGTATTTAATTAGCCATGTTGCATATACACTTTAGAATTTCAGGTTTGAAAATTGGTATTTCATGGGAAAGCAGATATTTGCTGCTTATAAAGTAGGTACTGATTTATAAACCGGAATAGGATGCCAGTACACTAGTTGCTTATACATTTGAGGTTTTTGCGAATTGGTATTTAGAGTGAGCGGTGGTAATGGATGTTTCTGATAAATAAGAATAAGACGCCACTTTTGCATATACATTTTAACATAGTTGTAAAAGAGACTACTGTTATTACCAGAGTTTGTTAGAAGCTGAGAAATAAGTTTTGAGGTATAATTTATTTATACGACTTTGTGGAAAATCGGGATCTGGATACTCTTTAAACATATTGCATACACATTTCATATTACTAAAATGACTAGACTTAGGATAACTTGTATTATGTCATAAGGTGTACTTTATTGCTGCATAATATGTACCTATATTCATAGAACGTTTATTTGCAATGCTAGTTTGAGCTACTTACTACTAGGTAGTTACATGGAAAACTATAACTTTTTGGTTATAAAGCATGAAAATATAACTGTTTTAATGGTAATATCTGATAGTGGTACTTTTTAGCTGGATAAAGCCATGTTGCATATTATACATTTTAGAATTCAGGTTTAAAAATTGGTATTTAGAGTGAGTGGTAATAATGGCTGCTTCTGATAAATCAGAATTAGACGCCACTTTTGCATATACATTTTTAAATTGTTGTAAAAGAGACTACCGTTACTAGCAGAGTTTGTTAAAAGCTCTGAGAACGATTAAATGCACATATTACTAAAATATGACTAGACTTCAGTTGACTTGTATTATGTCATACGGAGTACTTTTGGCTGTTTATTACTGCATATTCATTTTAGACGTTGTTTTGCATTGGTAGCCTGAGCTACTACTAATTACATGAATAACTATTGACTATGAGTTTTTGGTATATTCATAAAGCATGAAAATGTATCTAGTTCTAGTAGCTGTTTTAATTGTTTATCTGATAGTGGTACTTTTTAGCTGGATAAAGTCATGTTGCATATACATTTTAGAATTTCAGGTTTAAAAATTGGTATTTCATGAGAAATCTGATACTTGACATGGTGCTGATAAAGTACTGATTTATAAACCAGAATAGGACGCCATATCTGCATATACATTTTAGGCTTGCGAATTGGCACTTGAATATTTTAGAGTGAGTGGTGGTACTTCCTTCTGATAAATCAGAATGGGACACCACTGTTGCATATACATTGTTAAAGAGGCTACCGTAATAGCCTTATAATTGCCCGAGTGCCTTAATAGTTAAAAAATAACCTGTGAGATATTACGTATTACGGTTTTGTGGAAAATCTGGATTTTATGTTTTCAACAACCTCGTTATTCTATGAACATGATTGCATAACATTTCGTGTTCCATATTATGTCGTACCGTACGGATTACTTTTGAATAGTTATTGCTGCATAGGTACCTATATAACTGTTATATTATAACACTTTATAACGTCTTTTTGCATTTTGCATTGGTAGTTTGAGCTGCTAATTACACGAATACCTGAGACTTTTTAGGGATTTTCATGTAAATAAATCCAAATGTTTGGAATATCTTATAATGGTACTTTTTTTAGCTGGATAAAGCCTTCTTGCATATAGGTACATAGCATTTTTAGAGTGAGTGGTGCTGTATATACATTTTAGAATGTAGACAGTTTTTTGGTATTACATTGGTCATTAGAGTGAGTTGCATTGTTGCATAATACACATTTTAGAATTTAAATAGTTTTTTCGATATTGCTTTGGTGATTAGAGTGGGTTGCATACATATACATTTTAGAATTTTCAAGTTGGCAGATTGGCAATTCTCAAGATTTTGCGAATAGCACAGATTTTATACCGGATTTGATTACTAGACTTATCTCTTAATAGAGAGATCACATCACATTTATCATCATACTACATGATGCACGCAAGGTGCAAGCTACTTCCTTGTGATGCGTTGCTGGGGCTACCTGAACAGCTTTAGATACTCGCTTGGAACATGTAAGAATGACTTGTGCTAGTGCTATTGCTATACAGAAAGTAGGTACGTTTGCCAATTGCCAACCGCTAGAACCCGATTATCGTGTGGGTGCCATGTTGCATAAACATTTTAAAACTGATTCAAACAGTTTGGTACTCTGACTTTGGTACTAATATTGCTAAACTGCTAAAGTACATTGGTATCTTAAAGAGTGAGTGGTGCGGCATGGGAAAACTTGTTCTGGTAGTACTTGCAACTAGAAACTCAGATTAACCATTATGGGCGCACTGCTGCATAATATACATTTTGAATTTGTACTACATAATTTGCTAATTACTCTTTACCTCAATACTATTTGGTATTTAGTGGTAATTTTTAAGCTTGAGTGAAATAGTTGGGTACTTAGTTAGCCATGTTGCATATACATTTTAGAATTTTGGCAAAGTACATAACCCTTTTACGGGGAATAGGGATAATACCTTTTGCTGAATTGACATATTTCTAAAACTTCAATGATTTAGCATCTTTTTCTATGCATGCATAATGCATCATCACCATCAGTCCACCTATTTTACTTGTGGTGTTGCTGGGGCTACACGAACTACTACCCACTTCAATCTACGGGCTTACTACAGCTACAGACTCGGTTGGAAGTTCCACCTTGGAACATGCTACGTTTTACACTACATACCAACTAACTGTTAGAATCTCACATTAACCGTGTAGGTTCCATGTTGCATACACATTTTCAATTGGTACTTTTACCATATACATTTTAGAATATTTTTAGGCATTGAAGTAAGTTGCTAATTACGGATACCTGAAGCAGTGCTATTATTGCTACTTTAGTAAGTGGAACAGTTCAGTACTTAACTTACTGCACAAAGTCATGCTGCATATACATTTTAGATTGATTTTGACATAAAACACATCTTAATTTGATTGTATTACTACAACTATTTACTAGTTACTCATCCCTGTAGCAAATATACAAGCTACATAATATACCTAATAGAGTCTTCATTTTGGTATGTTACTGAGGCATGACGCAAAACTCCCGACTTTGGTAGAAGAGTGGTTGATGCTATACAGGAAACACTGGCTTCCGTGCTATACTACTTACTAAACTGCTAAGATTCAGAATAACCGTATGAGTGCCATGCTGCATATTATGGAATTTTGTTGGAATCTGACTTAATGGCGATCAATTACACAATAGAAAACTGCAGGAAGTGGTAACGCTGGGGGTTATATTTCATTTCTGTTCATTTTAGCAAGAGACCTGTCCCTAGCATAATCCTTATCCGTAAATGATAAGCTACCGAAATGTTCAAATTAGCCATAAACTCAATGAAAAGTAAAAACTCATCTATTCATCCCCAAAACTTAACTACTAACTTGAATGCCTACTAACTTGGAATAGAATGGAAGCGTGCCAAACAAGCCCCTTCTACTAGCCCCCATAAAGCTCTCCTTTTCCAACCAAACTATCTTGTAGATTTTCTTGTCTTGCTAGTTGGTGGTTCACTTTGGTGGTGGGGGCTACCTGAAGCGCTTCACCACCAGCAGCAGACTGCTTTTAGCGTTGCGTCTCTATCTACCTATTACCTTATTCGCTATACTAAACTGAAGCACTGCGCATGGAAAATAGAAACCAAGTATCCGACGCCACATTGGATTCAATGCTCAAGTTACCCAGATAGCTTTCTTTACTAGCTTAAAAAAATGCTTTCACTTTTCATTCTCTTCTATTCGCAGATAACACATAGGACATCATTTTCTCTTCTGTTTAAACTTTACTGATAAGCTTTAAATTAGAAAGCTGGGATAAGATAAGGAATTTTAGGATGAAAAGATACAAAAAAATGATGAGGATGGGTTTAGGGGATGGTTATGGATGTGGTGGTGTTGGGGTGACGTGAAATCATGCAAGATTAGTGTTTAAAGTTAACACTACAAATAATTAGTTAATATTTTAAGGTTGGATATAAATTTTTTGAGCTTTTTTACTACTACCTACTTGATATTATGGAAAGTATCTAAATTAGCTGTGAAACTGGGTAAGACGCTAAAATAGCTTGGAAAACTACTGTTTTAATTAAGGTTTAAAAGTTAACTTTAAGGTTATCTCAGCAACTTTTGATGTTAGTCTAAATCAAGTGCTTAAAATGAAGATGCTAAGAACAAGATGCTACTAAAATGAACATTAGTAGAACGAGTTTAAAACATGCTGAAACACTACCACCACCAAATAATTAGTATTTTTAGTACCTTTTTATATGGAAAAGTGTAAGAATCCGAGAAAAAAGGGATGATGTGCACTATTAAAAAATAGCAATTAAATTAACAAGCAAAAGTCTCACGACAGTTGACACCAATTTGGCAGAGGGGGGTCCTCTATAAATGGTCAGGTCACGCACCACTATCCACCACCACAAGTCAGGTCATCTAATACTTTTGTGCTGGCAACTGATCAACTATGGTCGGGTGATGGTATTTCTGTAGAAAAAAAAGAAGAAAAACACGAGCACAATTAAAAATGGTGAACCGTTAACCAAAACCATAAACCACCGAAAAAATAATAAACTGACTTAAGTTTTAAGTTGCCTTCTTACTTGATAATCTCTTGTTTAAAAAAAGTAACCGTTGTCCGTTTGTCGTTTGTGTCAGAGTCACACCCAATAAGGCTAATAGCCACTTGTTCTAAAAATAATTACTACTTTCTAATCCTCCTTCCGAAAAGTTTAATGGCCGATTTTATTCGGAAGACAAGAAAAGTATGAGATCTTTAGAGGAATGGTGTGTGCGACCATGCCAACCAGTCAAGCCAGTGCTTGCCGACGATCTGACCAAGAACAAGAAGCATGGCAGACAAGCCAACAGAAAAAAGATCTTTCTCTTCTGAACTTCTTCTATCTTTTTTGGGATGTCGAGGAGGATGATGATGATGATGACCATGGTCATGATGATGATTACCATGTCCTGTTTATATGTCTGGAAAAAGCATTGATCGGAATACTGGCCTCTGTCATCATGTCGGGTTGTCGGGTGAGGTTGCTGTGTTAACAGCGTGGCTTTTTGGGGTGAAGTGGAATGTATAACGGGGAATTAGAACAAGAGAACCAAGAGGGAAGACGAGGAAGAAAGGGCTGTTCGTATATGCTTGAGTCATCATTATCATCATAAGCCATAAGTCTAAATGCATAAAGAATTGCGAATTGTACAAGGTGTAATTTTAACGGGTGGATAAAAATTGGATGATTTTGTACATGTTTTGGTTATTTTTTAAGGTGAAAGTAAACTATGCTAAAAATTGAAGGTTAAGGCATGATTAATTTGATGATAAGTTGGAAGGGGAGGAAAAATAGACATAATTTTGGGGATGATGAGTGGGTTTTGTGGATGGACAGGTGGGACGGTTTCCTTGTACCGTATTCCCTGCCATAGTGAGAAACCACTCGCATTATAAGAGGAATTTTACATGCTGCCTTGCTTGAAAACAAGTTATTTTGGAAAAGGCCTCGTAACTACCTGGTTTTTCTCTACTAACCTAACTATTAATGTTGAAAAGGCAAAGTTGTGCATTTACTAAAACGTGGGATGTGATATAATATGCATTATGAACGTGCTTTATGGTCATGGTGCAACGGTGAGCATGTCAACATGTGCCTCTCTATCTTTTTTCAACCCCCACCACCGTTTTCGTGCTGAATGCTGATTATGCTATGTGCTTTTATGCTATGATTTTAATGGCTTTTGTGTAAGAATTTGCATGCATAGTTATATGATAATTGGGTGTAAAACGCAGTAAAAATTATGGTTTAATTACTTAATTGACAAAAAATAAAGTTGATAAAATATGACATACAGTTTTGTTGCTGAAAGATTGAGGTTTATTTATAAAATTCGCATCGGTTTTGAAATGATAATATTATTTAATGATGTATTTAGTTACAAGATGATCACGATTTATTGTACTATTGGTGATGATGACCGATGACTTGTACCGATGACGCCTGCTGACTCTGCAAAAAAACAAATGAAACCCATTAATTAATTATTACAGACTAAAAACAAGCTACTTCAGGTCCCCCCCAAAAAAACTGTACATTTTTAGCTTTATAATTGTCCTCAGTTAACTCACCTTAATCACCTTGTTCAACTTGATTAGCGACAACTTCAACCTGGGGCTCATTCGCAGCTTCCTCATCGCTGTCGCTGATGATGATCGTGGCTGCATCATCATCGTCATCCTCCTCCTCAGATGAAGCAATATTGATAACTTCAATTTCCTGCGGCATTACAGGCTCATCGCGGATCTCCATCGTCATTACAGGCTCGGGGTATGGCGGCGTGCAAATAGGTTCGTCATGACACCAAAGGTCCTCAGGTTCCGGTTGCTGCGGCTGCTGCTGATCCGCCATTTTTTCAATTGGAATCTGAGCAAAATTAAAAGTGACAAAAATTAGTAAACCAAACACACACACACACACACCAGTTTTGGCACCAGGTCTGAACTATAGCTGTGTGAAATTTGGCGTTAGCTTACCTCACTAGAATACTCCCACAAAACAACCGTGAACAATAACCGTCCGTTAATACAGTTAAAAAAAATTAAGCTAAACTTCAGTTTTTAATCTTCAGTTGAAAAGTTTTTATTCAGGAATTTAGTTCAATTATTGGTACAAATCCGCTACACAACACAACACACAAAATCTTCTTGTATGCTCAGCAGATGCAGATGACTCAATTGGCGCTGAAGAAGAAGGGTACATTGAACCTTACAAAAGTTATCACACGTTTTACATAAACAAACACACAAAAAGCCAATCTCAATGGCTTATTCACACTTTCATATAAACTTACTGGTAAAGTAACTTTTACTAAATCACTTATTTTAAAGATAAATTACAAACACACAGGTTTTTATAAGGTGGACATAAAGCAGGACTTTACAAAAAAAAAACTTTTTAGCTGCTTTGTACTAAAAACTTGTAACTTTATTCTGGATTATAGGAACCACTTAAGTAAAATGCACGTATAAAAAAGTTTTTAAGTTGGATTGACAAGAACAAGCTCTCTATATTTATGTTTTAATGAAAAGTGGCCAAAAAAAGGAAGGACGAAGAAATGCAATTTAGAAAATTATGACTTTATTAAAAAAAGCTTTTAGATAAGGACATTCCACCAGCAGCAGAAGATGATGATCCAGAAGCTGAAGATGCACTTGCCATGCGTCTTATTTTCAACAGTAGCGTTTCGATGTACTCCTCGTTTGGAATTTTCTGTGGAGAAAAATAAAACAAGCTATTAGAAAAAATCCTTTCTGTAAAATGAATAGTCTTTAGTATCTTTTCTATACCCACCTTGCAAGCTTCTGTAACCACCTTGGCCAAATGTGTTTCCACCTGTTGTCCCACCATCTCCTGATAAGCCTGCAGTCTATTTCCCCGCTTGAGCTCCTTTTCCTCTTGATACTCTTGAATAAACAACTGAATGTGAAAGAACAGTAGACTCAATCCCACTTCCATAATGGTCTGCGTATCCTCCACCATCTTAGCCGTAAGATAAATCTGTGCTGAAGCTGCATAACCCGCAGAAGCACTAAGTTGCTGTTGAGATTGAGATTGACCTCCAGAACCACTTGACGAAGTTAAAGGAGCTCCCAAAGTAATCATAGTATTCTGCTTTTTCTCCTTAATCTGACTACCCACAATGTTCTGCGCAGCGTTAATCACACAGTGCATAATCACCCCAAGACTGACATTTTCATCCTGTTCCCTTAACATGGTATCCAATTCAAAACGGTTGGTAAGCACGCAAAAGCTTATCTGTCTTTTGGGCTTTTTTCCAGAAGGATCTCCACTAGAATGGACATCCACTTTGCTACAGTGGTACAAAAACAACAGCACTTGCTTAACCAACGCAGTGGCTACTGCATCTCCACGCATAATATTTCTTTCCGCTTGCACCCGTAAAATGTTTAAAACTCCGGGTTTTAATCCACTTCGGGAAAGAAACACAGGAATGCCACTTCTTATTCTTTGCTCGTTTCCTGCTAGCTTGCTCATTAAACTGGTAAGCATTTTAATAGCATGTCTGGGTGTATTCCTTAGGGTTAGTCGGTCTAAACTAAGCAACTTGGCTAGAGCTACATCATGCACGCGTAAAAATTGGAACACTTGCTCGATAACCTGTACATTCTTTGGAGCGCTGTCTAACATGACGTGAAACAGTTTGAACACTTGCATGTACAAACTCTCGCTAATGGTTTGGTTTCCTCCGGGAGCAAAGGGAGACTCTCTTTCCATCGCTTCTCGAGCCAAAAGTTGCTGTTGCATCATTCTACTGCTGCTGCTATCTTGATGTCCTCCAGAAGAAGTTGGTGGTGGGTCTCGGGGTGTACTAGTAGCTACAGGACTGCCTAGTCCTGGAATTAGCCAACTTTTTTCATTTTCTCGACGATATATCACGTGAACGTCTTTTTCCTCGTCTTCATTGTTACTCTGGCCACGTTGTGGTTGACTATGCTGCTGACTCTGGTGACTACGCTGCTGTTGTTCCAATCCACTACTCAGTATTCTCAATCTTTCTTCTTGACTTTCCCTTGGGTTCTGATAGCTCTGCAGCTCAAACACCTTCATGTCCGTCAGCCTCTTGATAAGATTCAGGTCCAGTAGATACATCACCGCTTTTAAGCCCACCCCAGCCAACCTACTTAGCATGGTTAGCTTGGCTTCAAAAACGAAAAAGGCACGCATTGCCAGCACATTACTGCTATCATGCGTTTCCGAAGTGAGCAAAGCAATCAAGTCAATATCATCCACAACGCAAAGTGCCTCTACCAGCGTGCTAAGAAATCCATTGGTATAAACACAGCCCATAATGGTCTCGTGCACACTATTCGTTCTACTTGGCCCACCTCCCAGTCCATTTTTATCCTGGTTTTCACCACTAAGTCGCTTCACTCCCGAAGTTATTCCCTCTTCCTTTTCCCCTCGACTGGGTTGCATTAGCCAACTCAAGCTACTACTTTGACTACCTGGCTCTCTACCTCTGCCATAATTCATTGTACTGCTTAAGCCCGGCTTATCCAAGACACCCTCGACAAAACTACCCTCAAAACTGCACACGCTATCCACCGTGCTATCCAATTGACTTTCCATTCTGCGCTCAATCCTTTCCCCACTTTCATCTAAATCCCAATCCGGTCCCGTTTCCCTAGCTAGTTGACCACTCTTTCCGCCAATGCCTCCTCCTCCACTAGCTACTAATCCTCCAGGTTGCCCACTAGCTCCAAAACCCCGCTGAGTAGTACACTTGATAATTTCTCCCATTAAAAACAAGGCTTGCATTCTTGTCCGTTCACCCACACCCTGACAACAGTCTCGGCACAGGTTGTGCAATATCATGGGAAAGGCTCCTTGACAAGCTAGTAGCGTTTCTGCGCTTTGCTGTTGACTTAGCATGTTCACACAATACAGCAAACTAGCGTACAAAATCCCCCTTACGTTTGGATTCTGTGCGCTTTGTAGCCAAACGCACAAGTGATGAATAACCAAACTTAAAGCCGTACCCCCACACTCTCTACCTCCAGCCATGACCGCACTTAGCGTTAACGTGGTCTCCGCTGCCAATCGTAAAAAGTACTCTGTCAATCCCCCCGCACCACTAACCACCTTACTCAGCAGCATTCTCAGCACACCAGGACAAAAGTCAGTTTGCTGCAGTTGTGGACTCAAAGCTAGAACCTCGACCACTTGTCGCCATCCATCAAACACAAGAAGCTTACAGCCTTCCCGAACCCGAGTTTGATTTAGATTGCGAGCAAACTCCAAAATCTCCTTGGCTTCGGAGTGCACCGTCTTCCTCAGTCTAAGCACAGTACTCTTTTCCAACTTGCCTATTTCATCCTTCAACATGCCATCCAGCTTTTCCACACGAATTAGTCTAGTCTTTAGCTCGCTATCTACATACTCACATTGCCCCAAGGCTTGCATTACCAGTCCTCCATCAAAAAACTCCAGTTCGGGTAGCTCCACACTATTGTTCTCCAGTTGGATCATGTTCAGCACTTCTTCAATCCTTCCAAAAGCGGGACCCACAAGTTCCTGTGCTGTACTACCCATACCCTCCTCACTCTTTAGTTCAATAGCCAAACACTTTAAAAAGTAGCTCAAACCCTCAAAACTCAACTGCTCAAGCATTCCCGGCTCCCTTAAATATCCCTGGAAGAATCTTGAATACTTTAAAACTCTCAAAGTGGCTTGACTCAATCTCGGATCTGTTAGTAGGGTTTGCAGCGTCATAAAACTGGTGGGTATACTAGCCGCATTATCCAACAGCGCTTGAAGCACACTCCGTACCCCAACGTACTCCCTTTTCTTTACGTCAAAGCCCAGTAGGAACAAGCCCACGTTAGGATCCGCATGAACAGCACTGGTTCTTATGAGCTTTAGCGCACTCATCTTAATACTGTCGTGAGTTTCTCGTTCCTCCAAACTGCCAAAGCCTACTGATTTGTACAACAGCTCGATTACAGTGTGTCGGAAAACACTACTAATTCCTTCATGCCAGACAAGTGCATGGTGCACAGTGTAGTCAATATCGGTATGATCCTCCAAAATAATTGATAATATTTCCAAAGCCGCTTTCATATGCATTGGTCCACTGAACAAGCTATCCACAAAGCGAATCACACTCAGAATATAATCCGGCGCTCCATTTTCCGTGGCTGTGCTTAGCATCACCTTGTGAATCCCCAGAAGCAATAAGGTATCCGCACTTTCCATCACTTCTTGCTTTTGCGTCAAGTAAAACTGCTGACGTTGTAGGGCTCGCCATAATAACAAGAGCAAACTTAAACTGCAGCGATCCACCTCGTCCCTTAAGGGATTCTCACTATCGCTACTGCTCAAATCCGAAGCTAGAGCACAGTCTACTAAAGTGTTTAGCAGAGTGCGAATCAATGGCGAGTCGCATAATAGCTGGACCATTAGTCGAGGTTGGTAATCCAGTAAAATGCTTAGTATTTCGGCACACAGCTTCATTATGTACCAACGTTGATTGCTGTCCTTGAAGAGTCTAAAGGGCATTTTGAGGAACACGGCCTCTGTGACGTAATTTATGTAAGGAAAAATTGCTCCGTTGTCATACGTGGGATGTACAAAGTAGCCCTCTAAAGAAATAAACTCCATTTGACGAAATCGGGTGTAAACCAAGGAGCGGAGTAAGCGTAGCACGCCTACAGTCAAGCTGTATTCTTCTAGGCGAGTTTCCTTCTCTTCCAGTTCTTCTTTTACGTCACCTGTGCCAGGATCCAGAAGGCGAGTACTGTAAAATATTTCCCAGAGAGTGGAAACAACGTCGGGACTCAGACTATCCTCGCCTATCATTGCCGCACAAGCGTCCAACATGGCAGCACGTACCTCTCGGGGGAACTTGCGAATTTTGACAACTTGCAAGGCCGTTCTTATCCAGGTTGGCTTTTGACCGGTGAAATATTGCCTTGCGGTTTCGTTTCTTGTGCAAAGTAGCTCGATAAGGCGGAGGTAGCTACAAATGCTACGGATTTCCATGGGATTCATGATCATGCTTGTGGCTTGGGCGACCATAGCAGCACTAGTGCTATTGCTGCTGCTACTTCCTCCACCAGTGGCTCCTTGACCACTAAATTGACGCTCACTTTCCAAGGTCATTTGTAAACCAAAGGTTTGTAGGTAGCGAGCCACGCTTTCAAAAAAGTGGTCCAGACTGGCATTATGACCATTTTGACGTAAAAGCTCAAACATGGCTAGACTATTGCCTGTGCTAACTCCGGTAAGAAAACGCATGCAGCTGGTAAACAAGGCGGGACTCTCTAGACAACACATTCTTACAAGCTTGCTTAGAGGAAGGTACTGACTTTGTTCGAGAAAATAGTAGCGACCCAACTCAAAAGGATCGTGCTCGTAGAACTCGCCCAAACACTCCAAAAAGCTTTCGTACTCGGGCACATCCGGAATAGGTGGTGAGACACCTTGCTCTTGACAAATTAAAATGGTTTTGGCTACCTCTTCACTCCGATACTTGATTTCTTTGAGTTTTAAAGGCATGTAGGTAATAAAGTCGACAAAAAAGCCGTGAAACACTTTGGCAATATCTGCATCCCAAGTGTAATGACCAGGATGAGTAAAGATTTCCTGTTGAAGAAAGCCAAACAGGTTGCGGGTAAACTCCATGTCACCCGTTTCATTGCCTAAAAGAGTGAACATCAGTTGCTCTTTTTCTGCTGTAGAACCTCCTCTGGGGGGAGTACTTAAATCTGGAGGAATTAAACTGTCGCCATGCGGACCTGGACTAGGTCTACTAAAACTTGACGATCCTGGACTTAACACAGAACTACCCGCCCCACTTGGTAGTTTATGAGCGCTAATTAAAAATACGAGACGGATTACGTCATAGAGCTCCATGCACTTCCAACCTCCATCTTGATTGTCCTTGAGGTACTTTCGGAGACCGTGACCAAAGGGAATGTCAGTGTCCGGGGGACAGAGTGAAGTTTCTACGGTGTAGATTGCGCAGGCGATTAAAGTAGCATCTCCTTTGGTTATTGGTCGTTCGGTAGGATCCACTTGAACTTTAAGATAGTCTAGAACACGAGCTAGCTCGGCCCAACGGAGACTGCGTTGAGCACCGTAGCAAAAGATGGTTTGGGTGAGAGCTTCTTTAATCTGGAGCAAGAGGCTTTTGATCTTGCGACGGTGACGAGAGTCGCCCAGTGCTAGATTGTTCTCTAGCATTTCTAGTTGCTTGTTTAGGGCGAATTGGTCCAAAAGGTGGATTAAACGGTCCATCATGTCGTCACGGAAGACAGAGTTTAGAATGCGACGAAAGGCAAGTAGGATTTGGGGATGAAAGTTGGAACGCCATTGACGACCTGGACTGCAGCGGATGATTGTACAAAGACTGCGCATGAGCCACATGCGCCCCTCGTAAAACATGTAGACAGCAACGAGACCACGAGGCCAATCGGGATAATTGTCTAGTTCGTTTTCAGCTAAAAAAACAGATAAAAAAACGGTTTTTAAAGGCAATTCACAGTAAAATAGATAATTAGTGATTAAAGTAGAGGTCGTACCAACTGTGAGCAGATCCAGAGCGATAAACTCATTAATCTGAAACATGTCCGAGAGCATAATAGTCTCATTAACTAGCGTGTAGGCAATAACATGCTTTCCCCGAAAGCCTTTCAAGTAGCGACCCTCCGTGCTACACTTTTGTAGTTCATCTCTGTCCACGGGTGAGGGTGGCTATACAAATTAAACAAGCTATTACTTAACTTTTTACTTAACTAAGTAATTAAACTATTAAAAACCTTTTAAGTTAATAAGTTACCTTAATAGCAAACAAGGAAGCAAAATCCGCAGCGTGTCTAGTCAGCACTCGGTCCACATCCTGAATCAACTGTTCACCTTGTTCCGAATCCTTAATCATTTCCAGCATGGTTTCGTTTAACTCCTTGGCTGGGAGCCATAGCTCTCCTGCACCGATTACCACATCCGACACGGGTGGAGCTACCTTGCCGGCTGCAAAAGAAGCCAAATCAATCATTAATCACTTAATTAATTAACCAATCAGTTTAACATCTAATTAAAATAAATACCAAAACTTACATGGCTCCAACACCTTCATCTTCTTGGCTTGGTTTTAATCTGCTTGTTTTAATAACTTAATTAACTGTTTTTCTAAAAGTTTAACTGTTTTTAAGCTTTTTAAGTTAAATAACTGCTTAATTAACTGCAAGGTTGGTATAGAGATCAGAATAATTAATTGGTTTTGTTCAGAGAAAGCAGCAGCGGCGCGGCATTCTGGTCGTGTCCGAGAATAAAAATGTGAGTAAGCTTGTTGCTCTGCTTTAGGCTTTAGTTTAGGCACACACGGGCTTAGAGGAAACGACACTGCAAAGCCAAATGACAACAAAAAAGGTGCTCTGAAGAGAGCCCAGGTTTTTAAACGGAATATTTTCGCGGGGTTCTATTTACGCCCCAAAAAATCTATGACTGGTTGAATGAATGCATTTTAGATTGAAGGCTTTAAATAAACAGCTTGATTGAATCTATGATTGGTTATGAGTGATGAATAGGTTAATTATTCAGATTTTTAAACGGTTTTTGTCCATTTTGCAATTTTTATTGAGTTTTTTTTCTAAAAAAGTAAACTTTAACAACTTGTTTTAATAATCTGAAGTAGTAATGGGTTGATTTTGGATGATAAAAAGGGTAATAATTTATAATTTTTATGATTTTTTGGTGTAAATTCTAGCTTAAAGAGATGAGCAGTACAAGAAAATAACTTAATTGTACACTTTACACTTTAATTTTACCAGCCTTTTTTCTCATTCTCTGTAGAAGATTGTTAAACAATTAAACGAGATAAATGGATAGTCTCTGTAAAGTTGGAAGATAGCACGTTTTGATTTTTTAAAATTGATTTATGATTTGTTCTCTACGTCCCCGGGTGAGCCTCCGCTAGTCGCCCTTCCCCTTCCTTTTTGCTCTCTGGCCGGTGAAATGTCCCTGGTGTAGTCCTCCGTGTTGCTATTCTTAGCCAGTTGACTAAGCCAGCGTTTAGCTTCACGGCAACTGTTTCTGGTGCAGAGGGGACAGGTCATTAGCAACTGGGGGGAAATGGGTTGGTCCACTGAAGCCAAGTGGGTTTGCACAATGTTGGACAAGGACTTGATAAAGAGGGGGTGGTCATTTGGAGATTCAGCACGTTTGATATTAGCACCAATCTAAAAATTAGGCAAAAAAGGGATTAATTGATTTGCTTTAATGATTAGTTCAATGATTGATTAATTGATTGAATTACCTTTTTGCCTAAATCCTGAGCATACTCGATATCCATCTCATGCAGCGTTTCAATGTGCTCGTTAACAAAGGCAATAGGCACCAGGATAATATTTCTCATGTTCTTTTTCACCAGCGCTGTAATTGCCTCCTCCGTACTAGGTTGTAGCCAAGGCACAGGTCCTACCTTACTCTGCCAAACCAACCGGAAGGGATTGGAATAGCGTAACTTGTCCATTACCAACTGTACCGTGGCACCCACCTCGGCTGGATAAGGATCCCCACGATTTACCGCTTTCATTGGAAGACTATGCGCACTAAACAAAATAACCGCACGTTTTCTTTCTTGTTCATCCTTGAAGCTTTGAAGTTGCTCTTGAATCCGGAGGGCTATCGTACCCACAAGATATCTATCCGTAGACCAACGATCAATCACAGACCAACGTGGAATAGTACTTTTTTCCTGGCGATTTTTGTAAAAGTGGTAAATAGCGTTAATACTGGAGCCCGTGGTGGCACAACTGTAATGCGGATACTGACTAAATGCCACGGCCCTGTCTAGCTCCCCAGCTTCCATTTCCGCTAATGCGTGTTCAGTCAATGGAGCAGCGTAACGGAAGCCAACAAAAGCACGATGGGGTGCAGTTTCCGGACATTTTTTATTTAGCTCTTGGCACATTAGCTCGCCTTGAAGTTTGGTCCACTTGTAAATCGGACTCCCACCGCCGATTTCCTGGTACTTGGACATAATTGCTGGAGTGCGACGGCTGGCAATCCATTTACCCAAATGTTTTTGAAAGGGTAACTGCATGATATCCCGGTCTTGAAAAAGGCGCAGGAGAAAAGGGCCCACCTCAGCTTGGTCCTTGGGTCCGCCCATGTTCAGCATCAGGATTCCCGTACCTTTTTGTCGCCTTTGTTCCAACGACCACGGTATTCCACGGGAACTGCCCAAAAGGGCCACACGGGCTCCTCCACCGCCTCCCAACATTAACAGCTTGTTACTTGCCAACATTATGCAATCTACAGACAAAAAAATATATATACCAATTTATTATCCATGTGTCCAATCAATTCAACACCAGAAATAACTAGATAGCTTACCCTTTTAAATTACCACATTGATCCAATCCACAACCCACTTTATAAATAGACCCGCAAAAAATTGATTGAAAGCTTGAAGCACCTGTCAATCCATTAAAAAAAATACATTTAGCAGCATTCTGACACGCATAAAAAGCCCAGGTTACTCAATACCGGCATTTAACACGCTTTCCCTACAAAATTAAAAACCTCTGTGTAAACTGTACAGAGAGATAATGTATTAGCCTATCTCATTTCATCAAAAAAAAACTCTCTACTGATAGGGAAATTAAGTGCCATGATGCCAGTCACCATCATCATCATCAGCAGCAAAACAACAGCTAATAAAAAGGCAATTAAAAAGCTTACCTGTTTAAAGCACAGAGCAAATCCAAATTGGCAATTGGCAATTGTACCACCAGCCCACTATATACTGTGTAGAATGTAGACACAGGTAGCCACCTCGGCTGAAAAACTAAGTCAGTAGTATGAGGATAGCTGTACCCGAAATGATGATAAATGATATTAAAGTGCTAACCAAACGATTGGTTTTGAAGTGCAAGGAATACAAGAACACAGGACAATGTCACACATATACTAGAGCTAGGAGAGTTTATACGACTGCGAGAGTGTGTGTGTGTGAAGGATATACAGTAAAACAAGAGAGAGATGGCTAAAGAGTTGAATTGAAGATGTAGCAAACAGCAGAAATAAGTAGTGAGTTGTGGGTGTATTCGGGACAACGATAGAGTTACCTATGGACAATCGGTTAGGTCGTTATGAATTTAGGGCATTTTTTAATTTCATGTATTTCAGTTTCAAAAAATAACCTAACCTAACCATGTGTCACGTTTGAAAAAAATTGAAACAGTTGACAGTTGTGACTTTTTTATTACCTTAGAATTGACCGTTAGGATTTACCTTCAATTCAAACTATTATTTATGCTTCTGAATTCGGAATGGTATACAAAACGAACTTTAAAAATATATATAAAAAATACGGCTTTTAGACTCTAGAACGCCACAAGAATGAAATTAGCTCTAACGGCTAAAGAATTTGAAAATCTTATATATCGCTTACAGTGACTAGGTCGCTGGTAAAATATTCAAAACCGTTATTAACCCTTACTAAGTCAGCTCTAACATCTGACCGTTTGAATTAATCCTTTGGCCCAAAAATCATTACAGTTCTGTGATTTAGTATGCATTATTATGCAGCTTCTACATAAGTTTTCAGAATTCCTTCGGTCCGGCCGGAGTAAAAAATTAGTAAGTATCTCCACTACTCCACAAATTATTTAACACATACCACCTCTCCATATAAAACTACACACTAGTACACCTTGGCTTTTTTATATCATTCTTTGGTATACTCTCCGTACACGTAAATTTACACCATTTACTCCATAATATACACACTCTATAACTGCCCATATAAAATTCAATTGCTTGATAATCATCATCATCATCTACGTCTACCCATTTTCTAACATACACAATTCACAGCAAACTAAACACCTTATTTTATTTACTAAATTATCTCTCTAGATAACCATATCATCTATTTAGTACACTTAAAACAGAAACCAAAAGGGTTAAAAATATTGGATTAAAACTTGACGGTGGGTGAGACTATCGTGAGGTGTGCACAGCCCCAAAAAATTATATGTATATCTTTTTAATATGCACTTGTTATTCTATTCTCTCTTTGGCTGGGTTTTTCTGCGTATCTTTCTCTCTAAAGTTGTATGTATATCTCTGCATATCTCTCTATTCTGCTATCTCTTCTGGTCGTTTTTCTGTGCTGTGAAGATAGATCCTCTACTAGTTTCTCAGCTTGAGCATCCATTATCGCACTCTGCAAAGTGTACAGCCAAAAAAAAAGTTGATTAAAGAGTTTAAAACAGTCAATAAGTTTAATATATTTTTAATAAGTTAACTGCTTATTAGGGTTAAAGAATTAGAAATAGAGGTTGAAAGTTAAAAGGGTTGACTTTGGACAAAAAAAGTGGAGGGGAAGGGGAAAGGAAGGTAAGATTTTTTTAGGATATAAAATTGGGGATTTTTAGGGTGTTTTTAGAAAGATGGAGGGTTGGAAAGCAAAATGGGGGTTGGATTTGTTGGTAAAGTTACAATAATTTGTGGGTTTTGTGCGTTTTTTTTTAAAGGAGAAGCAAGATTTAGAAGATTGGGAGGTGGAAAACCTTAGTGCCTTTTTGGTTAGCTGGTTGGGTGTTCAGTTGGCTAATTGATTGATTGAGGACAAGTTAAGATTGAACGCGATGTGGAGGTGATCATGTATCGAAAAGTTAATCCGTTGTCATCCCCACCGCCCACCACGGTCCAGACGGAGGTAATGCTTTTTGTAAGAAAATTTAAGGTTTTTGGAGAAGGAGGTGGTGACGATGGAACATTGGAAGGGGATTCTAATTGATTGGTTTACATTTTTTTTGAATAGCCGGAGGACCTTTCTTCCGGACAAGCCTCTTCGTCAACCGTGGCCCAAGTCAGAGGGAAAGGTGGACTAGTTGGAGCTTCCGCTTCGGGATTAGTGCCTTCTACATCGTCCTGGGCTCTTAGCAGCAGCAATAAGTTGCTAATCTTTTGTGATATAGTGCTACAACATGAAAATTATCCGCATTATTTTGTTGGGGAGGCAAGTTGTGATGAGGAGGAGGTAAGATTTTTCTAGGAGGAGGATGTGCTCTCTAAGTTAAAGTGATAAAATAGATTAGAGGATTTAATGGGCTATTGTTCTTGTTCTAGCATAATGGCTCCTCAGAAGATAGTGGTGAGGAGGGCAAGAGTAACGTCTTGCTAAAGAATGAACGCGTCTCAGAGTCGCCATTAAATAGCGTTGGGGAGTCCGCAAGAGAGTCAACCCGCTCCAGTACCTCAAGCACGGACTCTGTGCTGGCCGAGTTGGAACCTGATAATGACCCCTCCAACAAATCCGAGTATGATTCAGTGTCCTGCTGGTGCGGGAAGCCTTGGCAGGGAAGACCAATGATAGAGTGTGATGAGTGTTTGGTCTGGTTTCACATGAGCTGCGAGCAGGTTCGTCGCAACCACGTGCCGGAGGTCTTTCAATGTAGCCGTTGTCAGGAAAAGAGAGTAAAAAAGAAGCAACGTTCCAGCACTGGACCACTGGGTGGAGGTGGAGCCAAGGAGGAATCTCGAAGAAGTAGCGGCACAAAGTCCTCCAAAAAGCAAAGAAAAAGCTTGCCACCTGTGCTTCTTGGGGATTCTAATAGCTACTCTGTTCCTCAACACTACTCAGAGGAAAGTAACGGCTTAGCAATCAAACCTGAGCAGGGAAACCTTCGAGTAGAGGAAGCTGTGGCTTTATTACGTGAACAGAACGCAAGATTGGGGGCCACCACCACAAGTCCAGTAAAAGCTAGACATCATCGCAAGCACAAAGTTAGCAATGGTGGGGGAATGGAAGGTGAACAGAAAAAAAGGAAAAGTGGAGGTGGCTCTAATAAGCTTGCTCACATGAATAGTGTGGAATCGTCAAGTTCATCTTGTAGCTCTAGTAGCTCGACCAACGGTCTCGGTGAATCTAGCCATCATGCACCACCTCCCAGGCTACTACCTTGTGTAATAGACAATGTATCCCCGACACACCATCAATATCCCGCAGCAGCAGCAACAGCCTCCTCCATCTCATCGCTGTCCAATTCCTCCTCTCCAATACCCAATAATAACCAATTTGACTACAAATTGTTAATGGATACCCAAAGATCACCTATTCCCGAACAAGTTGCTACAGCAACAGCGTCTTCAGCAGTACCTCTAGTTCCTCCAAAACTACAGCCTCAAGTAGCTTCCACCTCATCAGAATCACCCCCTCCACCAAATCTTCTTCTTAGCAGCAACTTTGTAGTGGAACATCAACCTCAACATTTGGCGTATCATCATCTGCCTCATCCTACTGCGGCCGTGGCAAGGCTAAATCATCCCGGGGTTCTTGTTGTGGGTGGCTCAGGAGGGCGTACAATAGCTAGTGACTCGACAAAGCATACACAATCCTAAAAAACAAACTTAAGAGTTTATTAACAAGTGTTTATTATTACAAAAAGCCTTAAATAACAGCGCATTATCATCACAGCAAAGCAGTAGCAGAAAGAGAGATGAAATTATTATCGATACAGCATCACAAGTGTAAGTTTTTTTTTGTATACTTTTTTGTCTCTCAAGTTTGAACACAAGTTTTTTAGTCACATTTTATCCTCATTGCTCACATTACTGTGTAAAAAAACTACAGAAACTGTAATAAGTTAGCTAATGAGTAAAAATATAACTATACATTTAGATATATTTTCTGGTTAAGCAAAAGATGCCTTTCTTCCTTTAAAAAAAATATATTCAAGTGCGGTGAGAATTACAGGGAAAAAGCTCAAGAAAGAAAACTGTTTTTTTATTGAGCCACATTCACATACAACCTTACACACAAAATACTTTATAGAAAAAAGGGAACAGTACAAAAAAATAACTACTGAATTTATAGTTTGTCTGCCTTACTAAAACCAAAAAACGAAACTTTTATCAAAAAGATATATTTTGCCAATGCAAAATTGTGTGCAAGTTTTTTTGTGAGAGTGAAATTATTTCTTTCCACAAAAGAAAAAGACAATTAGTTAAGAAAACGAATCTGGTTTTAATTTACTCTGCTCTGCGTGTACTGCTAACACCCTTTCTGAATAAGGCTTAAAGATTAAAAATGTTAACATTTTGCTAACCTAACATTAACATTTGCTGGTATACTCTGTTGCGGTATCCTTTAATAAAAAAGTGGGCTTTTTTGGTCCTTCTTTTATTTTTTCCTCTGTGTAAAATAGTTAGTATAGTAGGTAATCATAATGGGAATTGAAAACAGGTATACATATACAGATAATTCTACTAACTTATATAAATAGGCATATAGTTTAGTTCTGATTCTGGATTGGAATTTCTTTCAAGAAACAGATTACTGACAAAGTCCGGTTTTAAAAGAAATAGCTTAGCAATTTATAGTTTCTTTAGAGTAGTAGGCTTTAGAAATAACCTGTAATTGTTAAGAATCCTCTAAGTTTAGTAATTAGCGTGTTAATCAAATGCATCCATGTTTTTTTTGGGCAAATTGCGAAGTGCGAATGGGTAACAACGAGACTCCATTGTTAAAATCCACACACTGCCACCTTAAACTAACTATCCATCTTATGAAGTTTAGGACAATAAAAAAAAGGAAATTAAAGTTAGATTTTCTGATTAGATTAAAATGTGTGGTGTGGTGTCTATTGTTCCATACAAATGGAGATTGTCTTTTTTAGTCTATTTTGATGATCTTTATGAAAAAAAACTACAAAGCCATATACATACATACATATATATAGTTACTATTATGTAAACTAGTTGTTTTTTTGTTTTTTTGATAATCTCGTTTTTGAAACAACACAAGGCTTTTTCAATCAAGTCATAGTTTTAAAAAAGTCAGTTGTTTTTAGTTTAGATTAGAAAGCAGTTTATTATATAGTTTTTACAAACAAAGTTTTTTTGTCTTTCCTGGAATCTTACATGTTTAAAACGGTTTAGCTTGTTTCTTCCTTTTTCTAAACAAAATATTGAGTCTTTTGATCTTCTTCAGTTTTCCTGATGCTAATTATTACAATTTTTAGTCTTAACTGACCTGTTTTTCTTTTTTCTTGTTTTCAAAAGTATCATCATCATCATCATCAATTACACACACACGCTCGCGCGCTTCACGATTGATTCGCAGAAAAAGAAACAAAAAATATTTTTTTGGTTAAGAAATATATATGTTATCTAATGTACATACGTAATAGAGTTAATAACCCTTTGTTTGTCCAAAAATATATATGTAGCTTGTAATTAAAACTGTAAGATGACGATATGTACTATCATGTAGTAAGGTTAGAAAAAAGGCATGTGTTTTGCAATTTTATTTGTATAGATTACAATTATCCTATATATTATTTCAAGCATGTTATCTAATTATATAGAAAAATGTATAATCATTAGCATCATCACAACTACAAAATATGTAATTGTAATACTATCATTATGCTATATAATATACTATGTTGTTTATTCACTTATTAAATAAGATGGTGTGTGATGTTTAATGAGTTAATGGTAATTATAATTATTCAAAGAAAAAGAAACTCCTCCTTGTTGTTCTTCGTTTTTTGTAAAAGTGTGTGTGTGTTTTTTATACACCAATTTGATAAGGTAAAAAAAGAATATTTTTTACTTCCGGTTAAAAAAAAAGTTACATGTTGCTTTCACACACTTATAAGAGATTCTTTTGAAAGGAGGAGTTTGCCTTGATGTTATAAAGCTTGAAAATAAAATGATGGGTCCAGTTTCTCCGAAAATAAGATGGTAATAATTAAATATTATGCAGTGTCTTACGACTTTGTTCTTTCTGCCAAATAAAAAAAGATAACGTTTTATTACTGATTGTCTGTAAGATAATTAAAAAATAGTAATTTTGGTGGTGATGGTGACGTTTTAGCAGACGGGTTTTTTTGTATATGATAAATTGTTAAAACTTTTTGGGTGGTTGCGTTTTGTGAACTTTACTGTTTTTCTGGATTGTTCAAGCTTTGTTTTGTAAGTAGAGAGACAAGTTGTTAGTACTGCTGTTATTGTTATGATTATTACTATAAATATGAAATGAAGAACAATGAAATGTGTGTGGAGATTTGGAGTATATCTATTTATGCAAGAAGAAACATATAATGTAATGGTATATATTATGATAAATGGAGAAACGAAAAAGAAAGCTGAGACACGATGATATGGATTGGTTTATGATGGAGACAAAAGGATGGAGGAAATTATTCTATGGAATAAATATAAACACTATTTAAAATACTGTTATAAATGACAAAATAGATGGGTTGGTTGTAAACTTGATTGAACGATGCATAATGAGGCATGGGGCAATACAAGACAGGGAATATTTTTAACACTTTTTCATTCATTTTCTAAGTTCAAGTTTTCAAGTTCATACAATAATTCATAGTGATAATAATAATTCATACAATTTTACCAGAGTTTAAGATTAACGACAACAAACACCTAACATTGAAACTTTACTGCTCAACTTCCTCAACTGGACTTGCATCTTGTGTCTTGTCAGCATCCTTGGCTTTCTCGGCTGTATCTCTAATGTACTTGATCAAAGCTAGCTCCTCAACGCCACGAGTGTCGTTTTCATCCTGACCCTCCATTTGTACCAGTTCCACTTCCCAGACCCATTCTCCCTAAAAAAATACAGTTTAACCGTTAGGTTGACAAAAATGCAATATTGGTAGGTTTACCATAAAAAAAATTGCTTACTTGTTCAGTTTCCGCTTGCGTAATAAACCTAGTGGTAATCCTTTTATCATAGACCAATTGCGTCAACGCCTTTCGCATAACTCTGGCCTCTAAGACTTGTCGTTCGTTGGCAAATTCCTTGGTGACCATGTTAAGCAACTCGTCCATTTTTGGCAATAGAGTTCTTATAGCCCAGCATGGTTGATGAACAAAGTCCTTGTGCAAGTAGTGGAAGTTCTTGGGACCCAATCTATGTTCTTCGCCGAGATCTACAGTAACCACCTTGTACAGTGGACCTCTTGGATTAACCAGCCTTTCCACTTTTGCACGCTTCCACTCATTGTCTGAATTAATGGCAATGACAATTCCGGGTTTGACATCGTTTGGATGCAGTTGTAGTCCACGGAAGTTCCATTCCTTCATACGTTCATTGTAGAAGCTTGTCATCCGCTTAATGAAGTCATCCACTTTCTCTGGAAACTCGGTTGCGGACACAAGGTAAGTGTTTTTAACACTGTAAGCCATTCCAATCATACAGTCTCTTTCTTCGCCTGGATGGACCCAAGGGAATTCCGGATTTTGGTAGGCATCCGGTTTGAGGAAGCCTCTGGTTTCAAGGAAGTATGCGTGATTAGCATTCTCCTCAGCGATGATTTCTTCCTGGGTGAGTTCTGGTTGCGGGTTTACGTCGGACCATGGCTTGGCGGAGGAATTTCCTGGGGTCAGTAAGGTGTAGTCGCGCTCGTAGCGACGTTCGTTAGATTGGCGATCCATTTTACAAGCTTAACGGTTTGGAAGATGTTCCACACGTACACGTAATTTGTGTCAAGAATGTCTGCTTTAAGAAGAAAAAGTTAACAAAATTTAATTGTCAGGTTGCCACCTAAATAAATATTTCCAATTTACCTCAAAACTACTTCAAAAATTTGCGGTGGTCGAAAATTAAGTTTCGGCTGCACACGAAAAGTGATCCGATCTCAATGAGTGCTAAATTGAAATTGAATGCTAAGTTGGAACAAAGTGAATGATATGAACAGAAGGAAGCGATTTGCATTTGCAATGAAATGTGCAAATTTTGTAACTAGTAATTTCAATACGCGATCGAATGCGAACTAGACTTAACATGAAAGATGAGAGGATTGCAAGGCAAGGGGCTATATGAAGCAGGCTAGCATGCTTAATTTGAAGAATGGGTCTACTGTCCTGTGTTTTAATCAAACTTAATGTGATTACCACTCTTTGACTCCGTGTGCTAATAGCAATAGATGGATTTTTCAATAAAAATGTACTTGAATCACTGCTTAGTCCTCCGTCGTGGTAACATGAAAGCAGATACAAAGGTGCAAAACGGATTAAAAGCAAAACCTGGGGCTACTTGAGATGTTTCGTTGGTAAATAGCAGAATAGTCACGGTTACACTTTGCCTGGATAAAACCAACATAGCAGATTTACTTACAATTTTGTATGGACTAGTACTTAACCGGGTAAGAATGATTATTATTGAATTAGCTAACTGAAGTTTGCAGATTTTCATGAATGAAGTACATGATTACTGTTGCTGTTTGCTGGTGTCATAGACTATGACTCATAGTTGTCTTGTGCGGAAAGCTACCTGGCCTCATGATCATCATCATCATTAAATTGCCAACAGAATCTAACATTTAGATGTACAGATTTGTATGGACTTTAACAAATTGACTTTCAAACGCAAAAAATAACATTTTTTTCAATTGCTCATTTATTTTATTGATTTATAGACTGTGTGAGAAGAAACAAGTGTTTTATATCCTCAAAAAAGCATAGACACAACGAACACGCTTCTTTGTTTTTTTTGTTATATAATACTCATAAATATTTACAGGATAATATTAACAACACACCAACATTATTATTTTAAATAAATTGGAGTAAATAGATATAGACTTCCCAAGAGACCCAACAATTTCTTGTTTGTTTTGTACTCTTTGGGATTTCAAAAAGGACTTTTTTGTTCTGTTCTTTCTCTCTCTCCTTTTAAATGGAAAACTTGAATCAAGTTACATTTTTTTATAAATAGTTATAATAGAGGGATGTACTTATACATGGAGGATCACAATTACATATTAATCCAGATCCTAAAAGTCCAGATCAAATTTATAACATTTTATAAAGCACGCTACCCACTTATTATACAAGACAAGACATTATGGTTATTTGAAAGGCGCAACATAATAGATATGATAAATTATGTGAGTCCGGCACACACAACTTGAATGGATAATTAGTTAACATAACAAATTGGTAAACTACACAAAATAGCATGTTGATGAGATGTACTACAAATTGTATATATATTTTTTACCACTCTCGTTTTTATCTATCTTTTGTGGCTGTGTTACTAGCATAATGTATTTGTATAGCACACTGTACTAATATTACTAGCTAGAGTTTAGATTTTCTCGGCTAATTATTATAAATAGTTGTAATTTTTGTGGAACAAGTGCAAAATTTGGAAAGAAGAAGAAAAATGTGTGCAGAAAGCTATTATATATAATAGGTATACAGACACAGGTAAAGATTTTTTTATATATCACTATATTGCCCAATGCAGAATTTTAGCCGCATTTTAGAGTATAATTATTAGCATTACGAATACACGTTCAACGTTTTCGTTTTTAAAGAAGAAAGCACCAATTAGTTCGTATCAGTAGTTAAATTTTATAATATAATGTTTTTACGTTAAGCTAAGATAAATTTTTTATGTATAACAGCACAACAACAAGGGGATAATCTATAAATTGCATATGTAATAGCACGCATTAATAAAAAATTTCATTTTTTTGCTTTTTGTAGCTCATCACAGTTAAGTTTAAATACAACACTTGATTTTTGTTCATAGATTATAATCAGCAGCATCAATTATTACATCACAATTACCATTTTTTTAAAGGGGCTTTATAATGCACACACACAAAGGAAACTAGATAAATAAGTCTATAAAGAGATGTTTAAAAACACACGCTTTTAAATACGCAGAGTGATGAAGAATAACAAGTGCATAAAGAGATTTTAAATATTTAATAGATATAATAATTAGTAAATATTTTAAGTGTGTGCTTTAACAACATGAAAGTTATAATGATAAGTTATATAAAAAGTTGGACTTTTTAGTGTGCACTTTAAATACATACAGCTACCGTGAATCATAGAGAAAACTAATAAACACGGCGTTATGTTAAAATTTAAAATTACCGCGCTCTAAACGAATTTGTTTTGCCATAGAGATTTTTTGTGCTGCAAATGTGTGCAAAAAGTGCATTTATAAGACAATTAGTGATTGTGTTTTTTATATAACTTGTGTGCTTAAATGTGCACTACTAATTATACATTATAGTACTTTTTTACGTATACCGTTTTCTACATTTTTCTATTGTAATAATATCCACTAAAAGTCTCACTATTTATAATAATTAAACAACTTGTTCTCTCCAGGTTTCCGCATATCACAATGGATTTTTTGTCAACTTGCATTATATCATCATTATTAACAATTTTTTAAACGCTTTTACGCAAGCACACACACTTTTCTTTATACATAGCTAGCATACTAATTCATAATAGTTTAAATTAACTTAACAAAAAATGAGTCACTTCTTTTTGAAGATTTCCAACCATTGACAAAACTAACATTTAAATTATCATTTTCTACCTTTTTGAAAATAGACTAGCATATAAATGTATAGTTTACACATGTTTTATAATGCGCGTGGATAAAAATTAAAAATAGCTTTATTATGACTAATACATTGTTTGTATGCCTACCCAAACTATTTAACTGTCTACTGTACACAAATATTTAAGGCATATATTGAACTGAATAATGGTTTATCAGCTAATGGAAGAAATATATATTGCGCTGCTAATTACTGGACAGGGTTTATAAAAGGTAAACTGTGCGTCTGCGTCTTATACAAACAACTTTGCTTTATTGGCGTGTGTGTCGTGTCCTGGCTCTAATTTACTTTGTGTCTGTGTCTCATTTTAATTTATTACTAAACTGAATTGAATTTTTTTCAAACTTTTGTGTGCAGAGAGATGTGTAATAAGAGATGGTAGTACTTTGCTGGTAAATTAATACTGTTTTACTATTGCTAAGTACGTGGACATATAAATATTATGGTTTAATATATTATGTATCCTTTTTTCTTACTAAAGCTGTTCGTTTTTAAATTGCTAAATAAATTGGAATGCTAAAAAAGAGAAGAAGATTGGTTTTTTCTTTCCAAAAATAATCATAAGTTTTTGAATAGTTTTTTTCTTGATAGATTGATATGATATATATTTTTTGGCTAAAAGGAAGAAAAAATTATGGTTTTTTTGGAAGATATACGTTTTTAAGTACACTCAGTTAACAAAAAAAGTACAAAAAAGAAGATAATCGTTTTAAGTTTTGAGACAGCAGTTTCCATTTTTTTGGATATCATTCTTTTTTTTTCAAGAAGACTTGTTTTCTTTTCAAATAATCTCTCATTCTGTTAATCTTTTTTAGAAGACTTGGTTTTTTCGCTTGTCCAGAATTTTCTTTTTTAAATCTCACAATGTTGCGTTGTCGTCAGTTTTTTTAACTATTGTTTTTTATACGTTTAGTCTTTCCTTTAGATTTGTATATGGAGAGAGATGATAGAATTTGAAAGTAAATTTAAAGTTTTTACTTTACTCGGGGTCATCCGGAGATACTCCACTTAGTATATTTCTCATGCTCACATAACTGCCAGCGAGGAAGCCTATTGTGCCAAAAATCATTATGCCAATGTCCTTCCATAACTCCCAACGATACTTTCCATAGCCTGCGCTCCACGACGTGAGAATGTTAATTAGTGGAGGAAAGATTAAGGCAAGTGTGGAACTGCTTACGGCACCCACCAGCGAGATAAATAGTCCAAGATTGGGGATTAGTTCTGCCATGGCAACTGTGGAATAGATAGAAAGGCTATTTTTAGAAGGCTTATAAGAGATTAGATTAAAATACAGACATGTGGACTGCTTACAGGTAAAGATGACCAAAAGTGTTCGGAATGCGTATTCTGAGATCAGTTGCATTCTTTCAGTCGGTATACGGCTTTTGATTCCAGGCCACATGATATCCATCGGCACGTAGAATTGTAGTGAGTAGGAGAGGAATATGGACAGGGCCATCATTAGCCTAACGGATTCTGCCAGTCTGTTAAAGGAAAATGTATGCATGATATACTAAACGCTTCCAGCGTTTTAAGTACGCTTGTTATGTACTTACACTTCGCCTTGAACAAGATTCAGCGTCACACTGCCGGCAACCTCATCGCCGTACTTTAAATAGCCAAAGAATCCCACTGCAGTGTAGAGACAACCAACGATTATCATGCTGGTGTTAAGTACCCCGTTCCAACCCCCAAAGTCCTGAGGCGTTTTCATACTATTTTCCAGTGGCAGAACCATGCCAATGCCTTCAAAGGCATAGATGGCCGTGCCAAAATAAAGTGGCAACTGTTGCCAGGAGGCAAAGCCCGAGCTAAAGTTTGGCCTATGAATGGGTGGCAGCGGTTCGCGAAAAATGTAGTAGAATATGATTCCCAGCCCAGCGGCCATGAAAATGTTGGCAATCATGGAAAAGGGCGCTAGATACTTTAGATTGCGGACGTAATTGAGTGCGATCATTGGCACGAGCAACATGGCCATGTAGGTTTGTAGGGCGTAGGTGCCCAGATAGGGATCCACCACGTGCTTGAGGTTTTGCGCGACAAAGACAAAGTAGACGCAGCAAAAGCCCAGTTGAGTGACGCAGAGAAATGCGTCAATTACCCCTCTGCATAAATAACAGATACGGAGAAAATGGTTATTTTTGCATATTTTTTTAAGTACACTCATTTGGTAGCCTTTTGTAAAGCTTATTGTTAATCATGACACAAGTTAAAAGTTAACATACTTTGCAAATGATGAAAAGCGTCTTAAGGGTGGTGGGCCCACTTTAAAAGATACTTCAGCAACTTCTGCAAAGCTCAATTGCGGTGTTTGTGTACGTCTGCATAAGTCATGTGCACATTTGACCTACATCCACATACCCAAAAAAGTACAAGAGAATAAGATTACCAATTTTTTACAGTGAGATTTTTTTCGTAACTAAAAAATTAAGAACAATTTTAGTGTAAAAGCTTTAAAGTGTGTAGAGTTATTTCAGCTGACATTCAAAATGTTATACAAAGTTATTATTGAATATAAATATGAAATATGAAGGGTTAGCAAAGGTTATCATAATATCGCTTTATATTAAAGTATCAAAAAAATCTACGTCAGACATTTTTTAAAGATGCTGTTTTCACACTTGGTAATATGCATGTGTAACAATGCCTAAAAATGTTAATGAATTCTTCTGAAAAAAAGTTGCGTGAACAAAATAGTGTACAAGGTTGCAATAAAAAGTGGTGAATTCTGGTTTAAAATGGTATGGTTGTGTTATGTGGGATTTACTTCCTGTTTTTGACAAAAAATGATTATTTTTCATTAAAAAGCAGTAATTACCAGTATATGCATTGTGTGAACACATATAAGTCCTATAAAGACGGTTCCCAGTGTTCCTACAGCCAAGCCGGCATTTTTGAACGCGTCAGGCATTGCTAAAATGCCCGTTCCAACGTTGCCCTTTAAAAGATGAATCATTGTATCGCAGTTCCTTTAAAAAAGATAACGAAAAAGTACAGGAATGTTTTTTGCATGAAAAAACTTTTATATTTGCAAAAATGAGAATTTTTAGACATTTTCCCATAAAAAAGCAGCAAAATCCGGTATGAATAGCAGATAAAGGAATTAAATAGGATGAAAATGTTAGAAAAAATGGTAACGTGACCGTTTTTTTATTTTTAGAAGGATTTAGGATTATTTTGAGCTATTTTTAAAATAGATGATGTAACACGGGATTAGAATGGGATGGAGAGTGCAAAAATGTATGAATTATTTTTGGTATGCGTAAAATAATCTGGACTTACGTGGTTGGATTTTCTATATCGCGTTCTAGCAGAGGGTCATATTGCTCGCCGGTTATCGAGTAGTCATGCTCCGCCACAGGTTTCTGCAGCGAAATGATAGTCGAGCCTTTCGACTTGCCACCCTTTTTGTAGTGGTGGGGTGGCTGATGGTCATCCGAATCTTGGCCATGTCTTTTTAAAAAATCATTCATTTCCTTAATTTTTGAACTTTTCAATTCGGAATTCTTTTTCTTTCAATAAAAAATGAATAATTACCCGTCTGAGCTTTCCGCCTGAAGAAGAAGTGGTTCTGCTTCCTCCTTACTCATTTTTCTAGTTTAATAAATAAAATTGTCTGCTCTACTAAACTAGCCTACTTTTTTGTCCTTTTTCAAAACAAAATGAAAAGGATTAAAGCTGGAAGTTGAAAGAAATGATTGTGTACACGCAAGGAAGCAGCAGAAGAGTACCAACTTTAATGAAACTAATTCATTGATACTTTTTACTACTAAACTACTACTCCTAATTTTCTTTTATCGTTTTGCTTTACATTGGAAATTTGACTATGTACGTTGTACACAAAACATGTATAATATTTTAAAACAACGCAAAAAATTAAGTGTTGAATTGAAGAGCAAGATAGACTAGAAAAAGTTCCGTCCGTCAGGTTTCTCTGTGGAAAAGACAAATCACAGGAAAAGAAAACGAATTAAACTTCACGTTTTACACTAAACACCTTAATGGGCAATTAGAATGAAAACCGAAGAAATTTTTGAAGAAGGAAAATATTTTAAGCGCAATCCGTTGCTCCTACACAAGCCATAGTAATAATTTTTGTGTAATGTTATCCGTATCGTTTTGTCTATGCTAACTTATAAGTTTTATAGTTGCGTCATATTTTGTGTCGTCTGACACGTCTGAGATGTTACACTTTTTCTTTAAGATTGGAATCTGTGTTGAAAGATGCTCTGATGATGATGAGTTTAGAGTCTTTTGGTTGGGTTCAGTAGTTCATAACATGTCAAACTCATTAGCAATTTTAAACAGGTTACGTGGTTCTCTTTATGTATTAAGCTTAATTGGTAATATAGGTAATCTTTTCATGTCATTAATTATCATTATGAGCTATGTTCATAATATAATAACTTGACTAACATTTCCAGTTTTGGGTTCATTTACAACAGCTTATCATTTTATGTGAATAGCTGAGAATCTAGCAGACGGACATTCCATTCCAAAAGAGCTGGAATTCCTTGCATGTGCAAAAAGGGCTAAATGACGATTCTAACTTTTTATGTAAAAAAATGTCTATAGAATAATTCATGTGTTAAGGTTACTGGATAAATCCACTTTTAAATGATAAATGAAAATAGCCTGGATTCTTTTTGAATTATTCAACTTTCAATGGACCTGTTGAGCAATTTGCAAAAATGAATCTAGATCCTGTTTTGATATAGGTAATACGTATACACACTGAGAAACGAAACAACACTATATGGAAGCAATAGGCAATAATACTGGCTTTTCTACAAATTAATTAGATCACTAAAGTCAACTTAATTGCGATAAAGTTCGAACATAAAACTGAAGGTTAAACGCTATAGAGCAATATATAGCAATGATATTATTTTTACCATTTAATAACGATGTTTGTTTAGACAAAAGTCAGAAAATGCTGAATATATGTTGGTGTGTTCATCCTGTGTTTTAATTGCAAATTAAAGTGTTTTGAAAGATGTTCCTTTATTTTTTGCAGTTTTAACTGTGCTCACATTTTAGTTACGTTGCAAATACGAACACAAGGCACTAGTATATCATCATCCCATCATAACTACTTTACATGTTGATTAAGTAAATAGGGTTTTAATGTGTTGCGTTTTTGTCGTTTGCTGTTAACTTAACTACGTAGTGCATATACTGTTGTGTGTGCAAAGACATACATTTACTTTAACACTTTGACTTTTTTCAGAGTTTGCACGTAGTGTAATGTGTGTGCACTGTGCATTCAGTACTACGAAAAATTATTGCAACAGTGCAAGCCATATAAAAAGAGACATTTTTAGAGTGTATACCTGTTATATTGTAATGGGTCGTATGTCTTATCGTATTTATCCCCGCGTATGTCTTTGCTTGTGTAAAAAATATATGATTGACTTGTCTTTTTGTGAATCTCTGTTCTTCTGTACCATAATATTATTATTCACAGAGAAGAGTAATAAAATGGAACTAGGCACAAAACACGGCTATAAAGGCACAGCAGTAGCAGTGTGTAACAATGAGTAACAATGAAGATTTGTAGTATCACATATTATTGCCTTCTTAAGACTCCAGACTACATAGCTATTATCTTAGTCCAGAAACCCAAGAGACGTAGTATTTAGTAAGGCAGTTGATTATAGTAAAAAAAATTGAAAGAACAGCAGCAGCTTGAGCTTGCCATCATGCCAGCAGATGGTCAGTTAACTAAGTTATTGCATTGTTGTGTGTGTGTAGCATGGTATTTACAATGGTACATGTACCAAAAAATAATATGAAGGTGAAGGTGGTGTTGGTGGCTGCTTTTAGGAATATGGACCTAGTGCCTAGTTAACATTGCCATTTTGCCAGATCTGCTGAAATCCTCCTGCTGGTGTAGTAGCATATCTCTTTAAGAGGTTTATATGCATCCTGCTGCATTACAACTGCTTCAGTATAAAAAATGTTTTCAGATGATTCCATTTAGCCCATGTAAAAATGCAACCAGTTGTACTACTGTTTCATATGTGAAGAAATGTAAGGTAGCTATAAAAGAATATGGAAATTTTTTAAATGCTGGATTGAAATTTACAGCAGCTTTGTAAAGCAGAAGCAGGAGTGCAGTTTTAGATTGTCAGATAAACAATTATTTTATGATGATGGATGATCTACTTGGAAACTGGATTTGCTTGCGTGTGCTTTTTATAAAGTTCTTTGTTGGCTTAAAATGATAAAAGCTAAAATAAGCGGCGGATGTAAGTGTAATAATTTAATGGATGAATGAACTTGAAGTATGACTAAGCGGAAGTAATTTAGATGATAAATAAGTAGCTAATTTTTTAAATGTGTGATGAGCAGACAAAGAAAAATGCATTAAAATTTGTAATGTGAATGAGAAAATGCAAAGAACAGGTTGCTTAGTATGATGCATTGCATGAAGATAAACTGGGGCAATGTAAGAACAAGCTTAAACAAAATGATTGATGAGATATGCAGGTTAACAGGTTTTAAGAAGGTATGAATGAGCAACAAGTACTTTTATTTATTGGAAAGTCAGCAGAAAAAGTTAAATTGTTAATCTGAAAAAAAAAATACATGAGACATGAGTCGGGATAAAGGAGAATGAAGGTGGGAACAAGGTATTTGGATGAAATTGCAGATTACGCTGTACACAAAATGCCGTAAATACTTTCACCTTTCCAAAGGAACGACTTTGTGCTTAGCTTTCACTTTCAACTATGTATGTATGTTTATAGATATATCTACAATGTATGGACAAGGTAGATTTTGTAGAGATTTTTGTTAAAAAGATCAATAATTTCACGCTTTGGCAGCAGGAGCAGCAAAGCAGAGTACAAACTAGGAAGAAAGTGAAGCCCTTCAATAACATCTAATTTGATTTTGCAATATATAAAGTTACAACATATTGCTGCTCTCTGCTTCTCTGTTTATATTAAAAAATCTCAGGTAGAAAGTAGAGAAAGCTCTTTGATGATAATACTAACTTGACTTGATAAAAAACTCATTTCCTGTAAATAAATTGTATTATGGACATGCTACTTCCTGAGTTCATTTATTATATAACTAGTTGCTTTTCTAGTACTTTTTATATAAGCTTTAGATTAATTTCCAGGTAAACTTAATAAAAAAGTCTTTGAAAAAGAAGTAAAGTAATAAAATAAATGGGAAATACCTTTTGGGCTGATGAATTATCCACTTTGGTTAAATTGCCCACAGCATAAATAAGCAGGAGTAAATAAGGTAGCAGCCTTTCATCATTCCAAGTTCACTACTTGATTTACTATATCTTGTTGTGGTTTAACCTTCACAAAAAGCTAATACTTTTTTAATTTGCAAAATTTCTCTCGGTATATACATGTAAACTATAGAAAACAAATTTACTAGTAAAATTAGACTAGTAAACCACTAAAACACTCAACAGGAGAGGCGGATGGAATGATGATGATCTTGTTGATGATGCTGAGAAAGAACCAAGTTTTCTAATTAAAATCAACTTTCTCTACGGAACACACACAGTGAACAAAAAAGGGATCACATTCCATACAAGCCCACGCAAAAAATATTTCTGGGATGAAAATATGGACCCATGCCTTTCTCCAGAAGAAGCGTGAACAAAATAGCACAGCAGCAGCAGCAGAAAGTCTGTGTGACACACATACACTCGGGCTGAAGTAAAAGGAAAGTGGAAAGCAAGTTGGGTTTTTTTAGTTATGCTCTTTGCAGTTTAGATGTTGGAGTATGTATGGCAAATAATATAACAGTTTGTGTGCCATATGGAGACAAATTCTTCATAGATGGTTTTTTTAATATGTGTTATTTGAGCATCTTCTTGTGTGTAATATTGCCTATTGCACAAGCACGAGGATTTTCCATGTAAAAAAAGAAAAAGCTTGTTTTATTGATGCTTCTACTTTGTACTGGGCTGGCTCTGGAAAATGAGAAAGGGAACAAGAATATTGACACAGAACAAGATTTATATGGTTTTAATATGGACATGGACCATTTTTTTATCATATTTTTGTATAGTGGATAGTATAGCAAGTGAAGATGGAGAGAATGTTGCCATGCATAAAAAATAGTTTATTATATAAAAAAATGCTTGAGTTAATAAAACGCGAGGATATATAGTAAAAATTGAAATATGGGCTTTTATTCATAAATTGGGTATGTGCTGGGTAAATAGACGTTTTGAATGGATTACGTAAAATAATGGGAAAAAAGATGGTTAAAAATGTAATGGGTTATTTTTATTCTATTTTCTTGTCTAGAATCTGGAAATAGATAAGCTATTTATGTGAATGAGATTTTTGAGTGACAGGGAACGCAAATGAATGGTATATCCGTTTTTTAGACAAGATGACATAATGGGATGATATGCTTGTGGCTTATGTGGCCTTGGAGAGATGTGCTAAAACTGCACAGCCCACGCACATGTATAGATTTTATATGGAGCTTTATAAAGACAGGTAATTTATGCAAAATTAGGTGACGTCTAGAAATCCAGAAATTAGAGTGACAAGCTAAATTGCAGGCTTTAACGGAAAATAGAGTTGTACAATGCAACTTGCATGTAAAAAAATGTAGAGCTCATTCATTCAACTTGGTATTAACAGATTATACCATGGCCACGTGTGTATTTGGTTGTGTAAATAAAAATAGATGGTTAAAGGTTTTTAAAATTTTCCAAGATGTTGGTATACAGACGGCGCGGATTAGTGGACTTGTACAGAGCGAAACAAAGACCAAAGACGCCTTTTTTATTACATAAGCGGATATATTGTATGTTGGTGTGAGTGACCAGAAAAAAGTCAGAGAGTCGAGTGCAGCGTAAGTAATAATATGATAGGTATACACACGTGAGGATAACCATGACGCTGTTTGGATAACGGCTAACGCACAGATAAAAAGTAATTTTGTTTGACAAATTGACTGATAACCATAATGTTTTGTCAACTTAGTTGGGCCGTTAGTATGATTATGATGATCACGAGTAAAATGTCAAATTAGTTTGCATTGTAAAAATGCTGCTGACGTTGGGAATACTTTGACCTGAAAATGCACAATTGCATGGATGAAAATTATTAATGGGTAATCTAATACATTGAAAATTAGAATGAAGACCATGATGAATCATGAAATGAAAATCTACTTTGTTTTTTTTTCTGGACCGCGTCATCATTATAGCCATCGTTGCATTGCACAAGGTTTTTTATTATGAGCAAACAGTGATTTATTCAGTTAATGTTGACTGGGATGATAAAACGATGATAAATCTCAGTTGTGGAAATTTCCGCGATGAAGACCTTTCAATTCCTTTTTCCACGTAGTGACCATAGTGGACATACAGACTACAACGGAGACTGTTGACTGTATGCATATCTTTCACTCTTTCTTCTTGGCTATGTAAAATGCACTTGTTTTGAAAATGAGTGTTTTTGTTGTCAAGTAAAAAAGTATTCATTCTAAATTCCTATCATGACTTCTTGATGAGTTGTACTCATAAAACATGAAGAAAGTGCGATTAAGCAAATTAATATATTAAATGTGGTGTTGCAAGATGATGAGTAGTAATGAGTAATAGCAACATTTTTGTTTGCACAGTCATTTGAACGAACTTTGAAATTTGCTTAGGATTAAAATGATACATGAAAAGCTGGATTTTACTTGTTACCTTTTTTCTACTGAAGGACAGGGTACTGGGTACTTTTATAGAATAACATGTTTTTTTAGGCGCGTAAAAAGGTAAGAAACTTTCCATGAAAATAAAAAGATATTGAAGGTTATAGGAAACATGTTGATTTACATTTGGATAGGTATTTAGGTGGTTTGTAGGCAAAATGGATGAACAGGAAAGGAGGATAGGATTAAGGTTGCAGGTGATAAATTCACCTTTCCAGATTATGACTTTCCAACATCATAACGAACCGGTTTGGTATATAAAGTTTGTAAGTTTTTTGTTATAAGTTGTATGTAATTCAAAGTTAATGCTTTATTTTAAAAATATTGAGTTTGGAATTCCTTCACAATGCTTTAATATCTTCTTAAAACAATTTAACAAGTTGTTGCAAAATGCACACACTTGCGCTTTTATACCTTAAAATTGTGAAGTGGGCAGGGAGCCAAGTTTTGTTAAACTTTTTTAAATGGTTAATTGTTTTAAGAAATGAATTGTTTTTAAGTTCCATGAAAATAGTTTTTCCTGGAAAGTCTTTCCAGGTTTTGGTAGGGTGTCGCGAGTGGGATGTAAACACGAAAGGTAGGTAAGTAGACATTTTTTAAACATGACTAACGGCACATGTTTTCTGAGAGAGAATTTGAAAGATTAGGAACTACTCTGATGATAAGATCAAAGCAAGTATAGCTGATAGTACATTGCGTAAATGAAAAATGACATTAAGATTTTTTCAACTGCATGTATAAAAATAGTAATGGAATGAGAGATGAGCTGACGAGATGGATATTTTGTGCTTGTATTTATGTGCTGCACACAAATATAAAGTAAGAAGAAGGTAAATCCTTGGAGCCTTAGTGTAAGGAATGTGCTTACATGTTCTCAAGTTACAAGAGTCTTGTACGCGTTTTGGTAATATAAATGCATGATGATGATGATACTGTTGAAAACAGAAGTTGGTTTTTTGGAATTGAACCCTGACACCACCGCAGCCAGTTTTGATTCCTTCCGTTGATAAGCCGTGAATGAGTGGACTTTGTAAAAAAAGTAACTGTTTGATAGACCCAGCGGAACGTGGTTAAATGTTATATTGAATTGGTGATGAGTGATGACCATAAACTTTCCCTGGAAATTTTCCGCTGGATAATACATTATATTTTGAGGCACATAGGAAAACAAGCTAATAATGTTGCTTAATCCGTAAGACAAGTGTATTGCCTTTTGGTATGCAATGCTGCTTATGCTTGAAGCTTGAAAAGAAAAAGTACGAGACTGACCAAGCTCAAGAGTTTCAATGAGATAATCTGTAGTAGTAATATAGGTAATAGATAGGAAGATGAAATAAACAGCAAAAGATCACACAAGGAAGCAAGTTGAAAAGTTAATGAAATGACAAAATGGTGTAAGATTTAATGACTTTAAGGAAGATATGCACAGAGCTGAGATGTTACTTGAGATCCAAATCATGCTGTTGCTTTTCTGTAATGAAAAACCTATTGACCGGCATTTCTACTATTGAAATGGTTAAATGGGGCCCCAAGACCTTCACGTGTAAAAATATAACAGGGTGAAACCATCCATTTTTTAAAACATCGTTGGAAGTACAGCGCTTAATAATTTATTGACGCATTTATATAAGTTATATATCTATACGAAGTAGTATTGTACGTTATTAGCTTAAGATTAACATAATAATTATTCTCTGTATTTTATCTATATACATGATCTATTAACACACATGAGACACAGTATAATGCACACACATACACACACTTTTTTTCACTCAACGTAAAAATAAGTTAAAGTTTTTTTTAGAACCTTGAAACAAAATACTAATTAGGCATGGAATGGTAGAATATTAAAAGTCCCACTAGCACATAGTAGATGATCACTGGAGCAAGTTTCATGTACTGCTTTTCTCCTCCTGTAAGCGCAATGCCAAGAGTTTTGGTTGATGCTGGAATAAATAATAATTTCCATAAAACTTTAGTCAAAATACTTAAATAGGTCGGTAAGTTAATGTTTTAGAAAAGGTATTACCGTAAGTACTCCATGCAACAGCTCCAATGACTACCAGAAGATGGAAAAACGTAGTGCCTTTCTTCATCCCAAACAACTTCATCAACTCAAAGAGCGTGACGGCGATTGCGAGCGGTCCAAGAGAATAACCAAGTACGCAGATGGACTGAAAAATTGATCTGAATAGGGAAATAGATGAAGGATTACTTAACATGGCTTAAAGAACTTTAGTTTTTAGAACATTGAGATTTTTTAAGAGAATGAGCTTACAAGTTAGCGTGGGAAACGTTTATGAGGTGATACGTTACTCCAGCAGTTCCCAAGCACACAAGAATAAACAGTTCGGTAAACTGGTAGCCTGAGGCGTCATCCATACCCTGAAGCATTCTAAATTGAGAATAATTAAAAGGATAACACTAAAATTGCATCAATTTAGTTATCAGATTTAATATACAAAGTAAACTCTACTTACAGGCCAATGTACGTGCACAGAATTAAAGGTCCCCACAAGTCCCCTATAAACAGTTGAAACAAATCAAGTTTACTACGAGCTTCAATAAAAGTTAAATTGCGCAAGAGTAGATAAACAATTAACAACACAAGCTTACATTCTTTCATTAGCAAATTTTTGGCAGGATTAGGCATAAGAGCACCCATCAGTTTCCGGCCAACCGCATTCAGGTCTCTGGACTATTAAAAACATTCAGAACATGGCCATCTTACTAACCAAACCAATCTTAATAACTTTGAACTTTAAAGTTGGTTAAGAAGTTAAAGCACTTACAATAGTTTGCATAATTGGTTCGTCCAGCGTATTAAACTCGCCCTCACTAGCTTCAGACTTTGCACTGGACATTCCGCCCACGTTCATTTCCCCTTCGACATGACTACCCAAGTCCCCGTCTCCTGAGCCACCTTTTAATAGATCCAGCTGTCATAATAAAAATAGAACAATCAATCAATCAATTAATTATTAACCACACATTTTTAGGTTACTTTAACCACAAGTTAAACTTACATCCTTCTCCATATTGATGGAATGTACCCCTGGAGTCTGAGTACTGTTTAGTTCCGCTTGCATCATAATTCCAGCAATGACACCAACGGCAACAACGTCACCACCTTAAACCTACCTAAAAAACCGTTAACTTTTACCGTTAAAAACTTTACTTATCCCTGGAAGCAGCAGTTTTCTAACTTTACAGCAAACTAGTCACTAAAGTCAGTAGTGCTTTTCTCTCAAAGTCACTCGTCACTTTATTCTGCCCAAACGCTCATTTTTAACAACAATAGGCCGTTAATCCAACCGTTAGAAACTTAACTTGGCACAAAAATCTTGTACAATCTGGAGTTGGACACTAAATGCTAGTTAACCGCAAACAGAGAGATTAATGATACGCCGATGTACTAACTAACTATTAGAGAATAGTTCCACGTTGACATAGCAGAAGAACACCTGGTGACGATTGGCAAGCTGCTGTTTTGTGTGGACGTAAACAGTGAGCAGAGCAGCAGCAGCAGAGCTGAGTCAAGAGATGAATTGTGTCAGAGGAAAAATCAATGAACTTATTCAACCCGCCGACGTTCTCACTTTACACGGCCACACCAAGCATTGAGCTTCAAGCTTTGTTCAAGACCAGGACCACTCGTCGTCAGTCGTCACAGCACTTTATTTAGCTGTTATCAATTATATGCAAGTTATGCTAATTGCCCGTTAAAATGAACATGGAGATGGAAAAATATGAAGATGACTTTTATCAGTAGATGAAGATGACGATTATGCATAATTGTCCATCTTCGATCTTCGGCTAGCTCAAGTCTAAAGGCGGAACGCGAGGTCATTCAACTTCACAGTTTTGTAAACAAACTGACTCACAAAACCTGCAGAAAAACAAGCTGTCTTGTAGGGATTTGGCGTGAGTCAGGTGTCAAGTGTTCAGCCTAAATAATTAGTTTCCACGCTTTTTTCGGCTTTTTGTTAGCAAAATAGCTTTGTGGGGTCTGATCTGAGTGAATCAAACGGTTGGCGTTGGCATTGACTTGGGGTTGGGCTTATCGTGGTCATCTAAAACGGTTAATTTTAACGGTAAATGAGCTTAATGTAACAAGGTCGTGTGTGTGGACTGAATCAGACCTTTACTTTTCAGCTGTGTGAATTGTGAATTTATTCGTTTTTTTTTGTAGGTTGGTGCTGTACTCTGAAATACGCTATTTGACAAGTGAAGGTTATCGATGGACGTAATGGCTACTGAACAGAGACTGAAGCTTGGTGGTTTGTTAACCGTATCAAGACTTTGTGCTGTGGCGAAAAAGGTACATTCAACGGAATATTCCTGCGACTTCCCCGGCTGTACTTTTAAGACAAGGGTACTTAACCACTTTGAAAATCACCGGCATGATGAAAAGAAAAAGAAAGGTTTGTTAAAATTACAGATTTAAAGATTAAGTGTTTTGGAAGATGACAAGACAATAAATTTTTCTTTGGTTGGTTTCTGCAGTTTCTAAATGGGCGTCTACGGGAGTATCCGAAAGGAAGTTAAGCTTAAGAAGTGCCACTAAACTGGCTTTAGCAGGTAATTCGGCTGAACTGATTGGGGATGGGTTGACTGAAAAGGAAATGAAGGTGGATGCTGGGAATGAGAATGAGATGAAGACGGTGGACCATGAAAACTTGTTGGAAAAGAAGACGGAGTCGGAAGATAAGGAGAACAATGAGTCCGAGAAGGTGGTCAGTGCGTTGCCAGTAGGAAAGGCCTTGACCTTGTACAGAATGTACAAGAAAGAGAAAGAGGAGCATGGAAAGTTAAAGAAGGAGATGGAGGAGCTAAGGAAGACAAGTAATGCAAAATCCCCGACTGAGTATCAAATGGAGGTTTTGGCAGGGTATCTTACTGAGGAATTTCTTCAGCAAATTAGGGAGTGTGAGGATGAAGAGTGGTTTGATCGTGCAATTTTGTTTGTTTTTGCTAAAGCGTTACATGATTCCGGTTACAAGAACGAATAATGTGTAGCGTCAGGTGTTCAGTTAAAATTCAGGTGTAATTTAACATGTAAAAGTTAATCATGTATTCATTTCTTTAAAATACAGAGTACCAACTTGTAAGAAAGTGTATGTACGTTACGAAAATGCGCAATAAAACGTGTTGAAATATTAATTCTTTTTCTTTTCCTTCACAATTTCCCTTTATTTCTATATAACTTTACAATATTTCAATATTACTATAATAATTAGCCATATAATATAGTAATGTAGATTATAATGGTAATATTTTTGCATATAGTAATTACATATCAAGTTCAAAAGTTACAAATACCAAACAGGTAAATGGCTCACCAGAGAGGATATCATTAGATTATCATAAAGTTATTACACTTTATCATATCATATCATTTATCTTGTTACTAGTAATCTCGTGAACATTAACAAATTATTAAGTACAGTTTTTAAACACATGCTTAAGTCTTTTCTAAAAACTACTATAACTGCTAATGTTACATATTATGTATACTGCAAACCTAAAGCAAAAATTCGTTGAATTGCATATTTTGAGTGTAAAATACCCCAATTGACTGTTATAATAACTTTCTAATGCACTTGTTTCCCAATTTACGTACTTTTTCCTACTTTCTTTCCAAACGCATTATCTAATTGTAACAACGTCTTAATACATTCTAGCGTTTTTTTGTAATACTTTAGCAAATTCTCTTTTAAAACTTATTATGATAAATCATGAATAATAGTTTATATCTATAGGCTTTCTTTAATGTACAGTTAATACAAGTGCGCACATTTAATCATTTAGACAAAACGCTATACAAACTACAACTACAATTGCTACTTTGCTGTACAATAGTTTTGTGCAGGGTTCAACAGGTGGGGCTTGTTTCCGCTTTCAACTCAAGCTATAACTTTCACCAAAAAATAAAACCACACACAAACTTATCACTCTTTCCCCTCATATTTTTTAACAACCCTTGCTTTTTTACCATATATAAGATATATAATATAGTACAAGTACAGTACACTGATTGCCCCAAGAAAAAAGCCAAGCCTCCAGAAAGAATAAAAAAGGTCTCACGTTATCCCGAAAAATGAGAGACTTTCTCTTTTGACAACAAAGAGAGGTGAAAGTTTGGCCTTTTGAAAGGGGAACCAGTGTAAAGGAGTGGGTTTTTTATTGCAACTTAATACACTTTTTATTTCCAGTAGTTTGGTGCTAAGTGCTAACCAGTGAGAGACTTTTATACAGTAAATTTGGCTTAAAAGTTACTTTTTACACCGTACATAGAAATTACGTTAGATAGACTGATTGTGTGTTGTAGCTTTTTAAGTGTTTTAATGAGTAATTATCCTAATCCCAAAAAATTGAGTAGCTTAATAATTTAGTGTACATTTATTTACATCAATCACAAATTTCTTCTTTAGTAATTTTATCCTGCGACATTTTCAATTTATCTTGGCGTTTTTTTTTTCAAAGAAATTTTACATTAACTTTATGGCAAACTTGACGTGTAGAGTACATTTACGTTTTAACAATTACTTATTTTATAATGGCGTGTGTTTAACAGCTTGCTTTCCTTAAGGGATTCGGGGTCTCCACAGATTGGCTTTGTAGTACGTTTCCTTATGCATCGAGGGACACCTCTTACCCTGTTGAAAAAAATAAAATGTTTTAAAATGAGTTTACATTTAAATTCAGAGATTAAAAAGGAACATGAGCCGAAATGGGGATTTCTTTGAGAAAGAGAACCAATGAGCCATTATAGTAGTTTGGTAGACGGTAGTATTTTTTCTGGTTAAAAAAGTAACAATACCGCTGCTTTATTATTGCTATCAGGCTTAGTTATTGTTAAGGCTTTTAAAGGTGAAAGCTTAAGTAAAAGCAATTCACCTTTATAGTACTCTCTCTCAAGCCATTATAGCAAAACTTGTTACAAATTCCTACAGTGATGCGGGGTTGGGGGCGGAGAGGGCTTTTTTCATTGTTAAACCTTTTGTATTGCATGGGCTAAGAAAAAGAGAAAGCAAAATGGAAAAGATACTAAAGTCATAAATGAATACTGACCAGGGCTACACAGGTTTTTGCCGGGGAATAAAATGGAATGCATTTAGGTTCATAGCTTGTGTTCTTCTTCTGAAGAAAAAAAGGAAATGGTCAAGAAAAAAAGATATTTTTCCCTGCTTTTTGTGGAAATGGATACTTATGAGCTGGAAGAATGTATCGCAGGGGCTATTACGTGTGGCTATGCACAAAATACAAAATAGTCATTGAAAGCGGAAATGGTCAGCAATGACTCCCTTGGGACAGCAGTAGTATACATTTTTTGGGGTTGTGCAGCAAGCATGCAGACAGAAAAGGAAGCCGAAAAATGGTCCCGAAAGACCAACAACTGATAATGAGAGCTGGCTTCCCCAAAAAACAAACCTGAAGTAGAAGAAAGCTCTTGGTATAATAATTGTGCATTGACAAGACAAAAGATGAGATGTTGTTCTTGTGGAAACTCAAATGTTTGTCAGTTTGTTACCAAAAAATACAATACAGATCAGTAGACAAGAATATTAGTATTGTCAATTGTCATTTCATGTTTTGGTCAAAAGTGTTTCTGGAATGAATTCAAAGTGTCTAAAGTATAGCTAGTCAAGTGTACAAAGAAAGGAAACGAGTGCGTACTTAAATCTTGTACATTTACCTTTTATTCTTCTGCCAAAAGAGAAAGTGAAGAGGCAGAACATAAGAAAAGGAAGTAGAGGACAAAGCCCGTAGCCAATTTTTTTATTGGGAATATTCTCGCTGTAAGAGTTTCGATTAAGGAGAATTTATCTCCGCAGGGGGCCTCTAAAAAAGAAAGCTATCTCTTTTGTTCCTTTTTACACGCGTGCAACTACAGTAATACAGTTAGGCAGGTAAGTGCTACTGCTGTTGTGTGTAAAAACATTAGTGAGTAGAAATAACGGGCTTTAAAATACGAGTCTTTTGTCCTTTTCTTCCTGTCACCAGTCAAGTCATGTGTGCTTTCACCACTTTTACCATTATGCACTTTGCTACATGGCATGGTAAAAAAGTGGACAAGACATTTGGTTCTTTTCTTCTTCTTTTTAAAGCAGCAACAATGCAACAAGGTTACTGCTCCGGTGACACTGCGGTTAAATATGGGATAATTTAACATTTTTTCAGTCTTGTCGTGTCCAAAGCTTTTATTACAAAAAAGAAGGAACTATTATGCCTTGTGAAATATGTAGAGGTGGATAAAAAAATTGCACATAAATGTTCCTATTCAATCTTGCTTTAAGTACGTGGTATTTTTTTACAAGGTTTATTATTTTGTACATTTTATTTGAAAAAAGGTTTAAATTGTAGGATAAAGAGATAAGCAACGAGAGTTTTGAATTTGTGAAGTAGCTTTTCTACCTGTATTGCTTTATGGGTTTGAAATACAAAAGCAAAAGCAAATCCGAGTATTTCAGTTCCAACCCATCTCATATTTCGTTCAGCTAGACAAAAAAGCTGAGATTTTTTTGTTCAGAAAAAAGCTCAAGAGTTTAGTCGTGTGCAAAGCCTTAATTAAACGATTTATTTAATTGCGTGTAATCCGGGCTGTGTATGAAATGGCTCATGGGTTCTTGCGTATTTCTTTATAGCTTATAAAAGCTATCTATTTTTATGGCGTGCTTGATATAAAAAAAGAAAATTCCACTGTTTCTTTTTTGCTGTTACCTGAGCTTGAGGGAAATTTATGTTTGTCCTCACTGTTCTGTGGTGGAGACTTTGAAAGGGTCGAACGTTCATTATATTAGTTTTTGGCTGTTCCGAATTGATCCCTTGTTTTAATTGACGCCAAGCATGAATCTAGAGGATAATTACCAGAAAAAAAGAGAATTTGTAAAGTTGAGAATGAGAGAGAAAACCAAGTAATTAACAAGAGATATGAGATTGATAAAAAAGGGAAAAGGATAGGATGCAATCAAGTCATTTGAGTTTTTCAATAGCTTCTATATAGCTTTGATGAATAAAAGTGGGCAATTAATGGGCTTTTTTATATACCATTTGCTTATTTAAGTAAACAGGCTTGTTTAAAATGACCCAAGTGACGGTTTCCCAGCACCCAGGATGCGTGGTCGATCCCTCGTAGGTCATGTAGTAGTCAGTCTCAGGGAGCAAACCGTGAAGGGAGAGCGTCTTTACAGGTGCTGATTGATCTGGAAAATGAAATACATTTTGTTAATTGTCATAAAAGTCATAGAGCTTTGTGGAGTTGATACAATTACAAGTAAACAAGCTTTTTTTGGGGGTTTTTGTTTGATGTTTTATTATGGCAATCTTCTTGATCTAGATGACAATGAGAACAAGCTAAAGACAAATTTGTTAAGCGATGCTTCTTTTTTCTTAAAAAAAGATGCCATCATATTATTTTGGCTTGTGTGGCCAGGGTGAATAGCGGTGAACATATAATAGCAACCGGAGATTGTTTATACTGCACGTTTTCTCGGTTGGTTGAACTTGTTGTTGGTTGGTTAGTTTTTGTGTGTGTGAGCATCATAGCAAATGTGAAATGATCTCCGACAAACAAAGCCAAAACACATACACACACGGCCAAAGAGAAAATCTGAAAATTGGGAAAGTCAGGTCACGTCAGGAAGGAAACCCCTAAAAAACCGCATCACACACACAGAGAGATCCAATGTAGTTTTGTGGGGATTGCGATTAAAGCATAAAGCAGATTGCCTCTATTTATTAATACCCTAGAGAAGAGTGGGATTATCTCTGTGGTGAAAAGTGATTTTGGGAAGCGTACACAAACACTTGACACAATGTACAAAACAATATGTAGCATGCTGGATAAAGGGATAACTGTTTGGGAGTAAATGCCAAAAAAAGTCAAGCATGTCTAGAGTCGGGAGAAAGCTTTTAATGAAGAGACAAAATGTGTGTACATTTGGTAAACATCCAAATTAGCTTAAATGAACCGCTAACTCACCCTTAAGGGTAGCCTTTTGAATTCACCCTTAAAAGTCAAACTTAATCAGAATTTAGAAAATTCATTTGAAAATGAAAAACGGAAAAGGAAACAGTTTCAATGAAGAATTCCAACAGGATGAAATGAAAGAGAGAGTGCATTTTTTCAGGTGTAAATTAACTTTCTTCTTTCTTTCCTTTTCATTTGGTGTGAAAAATTTTAGGGTTTTTGTCTTTTTACAAAAAAGCAGTGTCACCGTACAAAGTTTGCTAGGAGTTTTTTTCTTCCATTTAAAAGGAAAATGAAAGCAAGGAGGTCTTATTCTATTCACGTTCTTATACATTTTTTGTTTCCGTGTGAATCCCAGCAATACTTTTACTCAAGTAGTTGCATTGACAGTTTGCACTGATTATGTGAATGCAAGGCTTGTGTTGATGAATGAAAGTTTTTAAAAATAACTTTTTTCGTTTTTTGATGAAAATGTTGTTATAAGTTCATTTTGAATTATCTTAGCAAGCATTTCGCATGGATGTAAAGTGGGAAAAGAAGCTAGTGAACGCTGAGATTGCACCGTGGATTCCTAACCAGGTTTGAAATCAAATAATTATATCAACACGAAGACCAACTTACCACCGTAACTTTTTTTATTTATCGGATTCCTGTAGATGTAACCTGGCTGGATATCCACGATGCACTCTCAGCGTTCAGTTCTCTTGGAAAGAAGGAAATGTGACCCCCGGTGTCATCAGCATTTTTAAATAGACAATATAAAAGTTATGAAAAGACTAATTTGCTTTTTGTATTTAAAAAAACGTGTCTGACGTATTTTGGTAATCTGCTAATGACTTTGGACAAACCCGGCATATTTCTTGCTGACTGGACGTTCGATTGACCCTTTTTATGCACAGATTTCAGAAAAATGCATCCTCAAAAAGTTTCTATTTATCATTTCATATGACAAAGTGCATTGTCCATAACAACAACAAAGTGAAGTAATGCATATAATAATGTGAGCATACGAATGACGTTGACAAAATGTGTTTTGAGTAATGCATTTTATGACTAGATGCATGCACTTGTCTTATGCAAGCTAGCTGTGTGTCTGCGGAAAATTGAATATTAGAGAAAATGGTACTTTTGGAGAAATTGAGAAAGTGTTTCTTTTGGCCAAGCAAAGATGCATTCAAGCTCAGTGTGCTCAACTCAAGTTCCTTTTCTCTTCTGGCCCGGCCCATTAGCTGATTACCAAAAGTATATAAAAAGCTGAAAGAGAAATGGGAAAAGGAAGCAAGCACAAACTGCTTTTGTTTGTCCGGAAAATAAAGCTAGTTGATAGATGGGGTTGTCCAAAGAACACAGAGAAAGTGCGTACTACCCAGAAGAAAACTAATAACCAATTTCAGACATAAAGATTGGCATTGCGGATTTTGTCTACTTCCAAAAAAATATTGCATTGCATTTGAATTTGAATAAAGAAAGTAGCATTGAAAATGCACTCGGTGTTCAGAACTCTAAGCTTTGCGCATTATTTGTCCAAACTTTATTTTAATAAAATAAAAAATTCTCGCTTTCTTTAGTTTGCCAACTAGTTTACATGCTATACACAAAAAACACACACTCTCTTTCTTTTCTACTTGACACTTTAAACCACACAAACACAAAAATTTTGTAGACGTGCCACCCTGAAAAAATAGAGAATGGGAAGGAGGCCAGGGTGAAAACTGGAAATGGTTTTGGGTGAACTTCTATGTGTATTTTGAATAGAGAGAAAGTTTTTTCAGTATTTTAGTATTATTACCATTATTTGTGCATCTCCCTCTTTTTACACTTTACACTGTGTTTACTTTCATAAAGTTGCGGGTTTGTCAACTAGTCTACATTCCAGGATAAAATGGAAAGTGTCACAGGAGACAAGCCAAAGTTTGATAATATTTTGAAAGGAGCAACGTCCTTTGAACCACACTCTATTTTTGTGCGTGTATGCGTAACCCTGAGATTTTCACATTAGTAGAGAGAGCAACGAGCTATTGAAACGCATTAAATTTATTGTAAAACATGCATACAGAGAAAATGAAAAGGTTTTTTTGAAGTTCTTAGTGTCTATGCGCTTGTGATTTTGCACACAAAAAAGGAGCCGGGTATTCTGCAGTGTGCTTTGTGTCAGTTTTTGGACCAAGTGGAGGATTCATTCACTTAATTTAAGTGTTTTGTGTAGGTGAGGAGAAGGAACATGATGTGTGGTGATAGTATTATGACTGGGTTGTACCTTTTGCCCAGACCATTTCAATTTTACTACATGTTATATAGCTTGTCTAGTGTGAACAGTGAGAGGAAAGTGAAAGTGAGCCACACAATTGGAAAGGAATGCCGTGTCACTATCAATCATAATTAGTTGTCATTCAAAATGACATATTTCATAAAGCCTCTGCCTCTCTGTTCCTAACGGTGAACTTAGTAATATGCTAAAGGGATGAAAGCTCTGATGTCTGTGTGTAAAGTAAAATGGACAAACTAGCTATTCATTTCATTCTCTTTTCAAGTGCTTTTTATATACTCGGCAGCCACACACGGTGCAGTTTTGCTACAGGATTGAAATTTTGTTTGGAAGGAAAATCCATTCACCTTTTTGATCACAACAGCCTGAGACTGATCATCGGTTATATAAATATGAATGGAAAGACAGGTTTGTTGTGTGCTTTGAAGCTTTTTTAATATGATGGAATAACAGATAGAGAGCCGGGAAATGAGTTGGTGGCAGGCAATAATAATTTTGACCACACTTGGCATTTGTTTCGTGTGGGGTGGGATGATGCGGGGTTTGCAAATTTATGCAAATTAGGATTTATTGGCTACCTTATCATCAGTCTACACAATATTTGGTCTCTTTTTCCTTGTGTGGTTAACTAACAGCATATTATTTAAATCTGGTAGAGATAGATTTGCCTTTCTACTTATATGACTCATGTAACAAATGTCATATACGCCAATTTTATAGACGTATTTTTTATACGTTTCCATCTATAAACTTTTTATTTGATTTAAGTCCGAAAAGGAAACTGGGTTGAAGTGGAAACACATGTGAAATCCCACACCAGGCAACGACCCCTTGCTCTTTTATGATATGAATATTCAATTGATGTCATCAAAATAAATGTGAGCTTCATTGCATCACATATCGCATGTCAGTGGTAAAAAAAAAGATTCCTTTTATTTTTTGTAGGAAACCACAAGTTTGCAAATTTGTCGGATTATTATTACTTGTTACATACTACAAACCAGGAAATGTGCTGAGCTGGGCGAAAAAATATTTTTCTGCACAGAACAAAATGGCAACACAAAGCTATGCTTTGAAGTATGAAGAATGCATGCACATAGACATATAGAAAAGCAGAAAGGGTATAATTTTTATTGAAAAAATCCCCCTTTTTCCTGCTGACAAGTCCACACTGAGAAGACGCTCACTGAATTTACAATTTCATTATATGAAACCCAGCTTTATTGGTGTGTGTATGGTACGTTGACACGTAAAACGAGAAGGAAAATATTTTTTGCTGCTATTTTTGTCTCTTATCATTTGTACCACTGCTGCTGCGGTGAAAGTGACGATGCTCATGTTTTGAAAACGTGTTGGTTTCCATTTTGTGTGGTTGGGTTTACTTATTATAGCCATTCAAGCAAACGCCGGGTTTTACTTAACAAGCACATGTGAAGGGTAGTTCTCTGGTGGACGTTTTACTCTTAGCCCGTGTCATGTTTGCGTAACTCATAATGCCGCTTGTTGTGCTGACGAACAGGATGACGTGCTCATACAAAACAAAGCAGTAAATGAGTGCATGTTTACATAACAACACAAAAAAAAACGTGCGTGTTTTGTAAACCAAACGAGGTTTGAGGTTTTTCACACAGAAAGCTACTGTGAATGATGTGGTAACAACCGCAGCAACCGCTTTTACCAACCATCCCTTATCAACTCATTAGAGAATTGTGTAGATTTTTGCGGTTTTTAAAAATGCGGTTTTCTGGTTTGGGGCTAAAAGTGGAATAAAGTACACTTGTGTGTTTTATCAAATGAAGCTCTGGGGTCGCATTATCCATTTTTCTCCATCCGTTTGGTTTACCACACGCGGGACTCAGCAACTTTTTGTCCCAACAGGAATACAACATGATATAGTAGAAATAGAGAATACGCACTTTCCTTTAAACAAATTCGCATCAGAAAGACAAACCAACACCACCAAGTAATGATCATGATGATGGCACTATAGTGCCAGGAAAATAAATGATACTTTTTACGTTCACACCGCAAAAAGTGTGATCTGTGTGCGTTTCTTTAAGAAGCTGCTAACTGTTCATGTGTGATGATAGTACACACCACATACTCATGATGATGTCCCTGTAGTTTTTCATCTTGTGCTATTTTTCTGTTGAATACTCTCGGAAGAGTCATTGTTAAAAAATACATTTTGCTGAGCATCCCACAAGAAACAAGAAGATGACCATGTTCTTCCCTCGGATGTTTTTTTGCTCTCTGTGTGTACATTTGTCTTTCTTAGCGGAGCAAATGTATGAGACAGCACATTACAAATGATTTACCCTGATGATTTCTTAATCCCTTTACCCATTTCGCTACTCATTTCTTCTTTCCTTTTTCCAGATAAGAAATGAACAAGAGGAAGATGTACAACAACACAAGAGGAAAAGTATAAGTAATGTGGGTAAAAAAGCCCTTATTTCATTTTGTGTGTATTGCAATAAATACGTCCTGGGAGAAAAAAAGAAAGTCAGTTTGTGGGCGCTTGTTCATCTTCAAGCCTTCGGCTTTCTCTTGAGAGAAAGTTGGGCTTTTGCAGAGTTTACTCAGCGAAAAATGTGTGTACGTTTTGTTGTTGGTTTTTCACTTCATTACACTTCTTGCTTGCATATTTATTTACTTTACAAGCTTGCATGTAAAATGGTAGGAATGAACAAGAAAGAAGCTTAAGTAGCAAAAAGGTTTTTATAATCTGATAAACCACTTAATTTTGTGTTGTTGGTTGGTATGTACACATATATGTAGGCACTGGTAGAAATAGAATGCTTTCTTGAGGCTTTTAAAGCGGAAATAATTACTGAAGACAGCAAACTTTTTTTTTACATTGTTGCTGAGTCAGCACAAAATGTACACACATTTATTATTAGAGGAAAATTATCTCCAGTTTTTTGACACTCTGACTGGTTACTAGAAGAAAAAAAATTGTTTTTCATGCAAATAAGTTACGTTGGTGACAGTAGTGCTGACATGGCAGTGTGTTTTTTTATATACTGCTGAGGTTAGCATAAGAAAAGTTTTAAGTATAGCTATAATATATTATATAAATTTTGTGGTTTGAACTTACTGCGGAATTTGATTTGATTTAAAACACTTGTCAGGATTCTGAGCTCGGAATTAGGAGGCTTCATCATGTCTTCATCCTGAAAATGAAAAGCAACAAATTAGTGAATGTATAAAGCACACAAGATGAAATTGCATTTTAATGGGTGTGGATAGCAGCAAGTTAACCAGCAATCTTGGAAAAGGGGAAATTAACAATTTTGTACATTTTTTTATACTGTTAAACGTAAAATGTATTATTGCATTACTTTCTTTTGGCAGAATTATATAAAAGGAAATTGTTTAAAAATTGGGTAATAAAAATGTACATTTTTTGTTAGACAAGCTAGTTGACATGAAAATTTGAATATTTTTTGGAGATAGAAATCAAAAGTGAAAGCGTATCATTTTGTGAACCGTACGACCTCCTTTTTGCCCTTTGCTTTCACTTTCCTCTATTATTTTTCTATTACTGTCTGTCTATGAGAAGGACACACATGGGCAGGATGAGGGTGAGTGAAACAATAATAGTAATAAATTTTTTGAGAGTATAGCAGTTGGAAGTAGGGGTAATATTCACAGATAATATTAATAATAGTAAAGTGTGTGTAAAAGTAGGAATAATTGATATAACCTTACCGACACTCGGATCATGATGGAAATGGCAGCCACGCCATTTGGCTTTTGCTGGGCATCCGACAAATTCGCATACAGCTCCACATTGAAACCATAAAGTTGCAGCTGGAACAACAATAAAATTCACTTTGATTTGCATAAAATCCTCTAACAAATAATAATATCCTTGGGTTTTCCAAACCGTGTGTGTCTGCTTGTTTGAATGAATGAAATGAAATGTTTAACTAAAAGTAAGCTCTATACATTTTCCAGGCTTTTGGCTGATGTCTGATGTGAAAATATTAATAAAAACAGCCATTTCCTCATTTCACTGTTTTATTTTATAACTGAAGTATCAATAAGTTAGACAAGAATGGATATCAACCAAAACGAAAATGATTAACAAAGTGGCTATTTATTTTATGCTACTGGCTTGTCTGCCAGTGGAATATCTGTGGCGCTCATTCATATTCATTTTTTTAGTAAAAGAATAATAACTGGAGAGTTGTAACATTTTGCAAGATTCCCACAGTCTATAAAGCGGGGATATTTTTGGCTAGTGGTTTTTAGATAAACTGACAGACAGGAAGGATTATATACCTGTAAAACAAACGTTTACTTTTTTGGCAAAACTTGCATGTTTATAATAAATGTACATATTCTAGCATTTTATAGGAGTCAATTATAACATGTGGCAATTGTGCAAATCATTTCCGGGAAAGTTGTCTCAACGATCTGCTGTTTGCTATAAAGTTTGTTCTTTTGAATTAAACTTTCTGAAAATGTGTAAGGTTTCTTTGCTAAAATTTTATATGGCAAAATGGTAAATGAAAACAACAATAGCAATAACAGCAGAAGCAGCATCTAAGAAAATCCAGTAAACTTTTTACCTAAAAGAGAAAGCGTAAGATATATTTTGGGGTGAAAAGGGTAGAAAGCACACACACAAACATTCTGGCAGTTACTTCTTCTTGCTTTTGCTTTTCTGCTGCTTTTGCTCCTTTTCGATATCTACTCTCCGCTTTTTCCCAGCAAGTTTATCATTTTAATTTATGTCTGATGGCTTTATGGGGAAAACAGCAGGCTGGATAACTAATTTATTTCGCTCTGCTGTTCCACTTGTTCCCTTTTTATTGCTTTGTTATAAATAGCATCGACAGTTGTGTTCTCTTTTCTATATCTTTTTATCGAATAAAATGGCTTGTGTGTTTGTTTGTCTTTGTGTCTGTGTCTGTGCAATATGTGTGCACACACATAGAAAATGCGCGTATGAAAACAAGAAGGTGTATAATTTTTAATGGCAACGCATCTATCTATCTCTCTGTCTGTTTTGCTTGTTTTCTTCGTCTTCTTACCTCTGCTGGGAAGGAGATTCCTTGAATAAGATGTTCTGAGCCTATAACGTCCTCGGGACCGTAGTGAATGTACAACTCTTCAAATTGGTACCTGTACATCAACGGCCCCCCGGAAATGTTTACTCGGGCACTTCCCTTCTCCGCTGTGAACACTACGGTTTGGCCCGTATTCCGAAGCACGCCCGTTACCTGCAAGTAGAACACAAGGTAAATTATTAACTGACAGGTTTGACATTTAGCAAGGAGGAGATACAGAATGTAAGCGGAGCTAGTAATTTTTAAAAAGAGTGCTTGGGTGCTTTTTTGGGTTTGATGGAGTTTGTCTGGCGGTTGGCCGTCCAGCAGTTTTATGTAATTTTGCTTGACACCACGTTTTTCCTAAGCTTGTAGGTATATGGTATACACGGTGCAGTATTAAATTATAAAAAATAGCAGGTATTTTCCCCCCTTCCTCTGCAAAATGGTTTGATGGTAATGATGACAAAGGCAATGTTCTGTTTGTTCACTTCCGCAAAACGGAAGGATGAAAGCCGCAACGAATGTTGTATGTACGTTCAGGAATAGAAGACAGGAAAATGATGACACGTTCTTTTTTTCTTTCATTTTTTTTTCTCTCTTTTCAAAAGAAGCCAACAATAAGCAGTAAGAAATGTTAAAGAAAACCTTTTTTACAAGAAATACGGTTTAGTTTTGAGTTAAATGCTTCCTTCCTCTTGAAAAGTAAATCGAGTTAAACTGCGCCATATTGCATTGTGATGGCACTTGAAAAAGAAGAAGCCCAGAATGGACTTTTTTGCTTTTTTTCTCAGAGACTTTTTCAACAAGCAAAAGAAAATATCTTTTTTTTTTCTTTTCAACTTGAATTACCACGTGGGATACTATAATATAGCAGCCATATAAAAAAGAGACCAATGCACGGAAAGAAAGAAGGAAAAAAAGCTCAATTTTTACGGGCACACACAAGAAGAGTCATGGTCAATATCATTACAGAAAACAGCCGCAGAAGAAGAAGAGTAAAAAATACCGGGTAAGAATGAAAAATAAGAAGAGAAAGCGAAGAGAAAATAAAATGCTTATATATTATTATTGGCGCGTTTATCCCTTTTTCCTTGAACAAGCCCACAAGAAAGAAAGCACACAGAAGAAAAAACCAAGTCGTTTCCTTTTTTTCCGTGTGTGTGTAAAGTCATAATGGTAACTTGAAGAATCTTGAACAAGAACTGGTGGTAAGGTGCTTCACCATCATCATCACCACTATGCTTGCTCCATTGCTTCTTCAGTCTTCTCCGAATTACGTTTTTTTCTTGGGGAAGGGAATTACTAACCAAAAAAACCAACAAACACGGCCACCGCGTTGGAGAAAGTGAATTCCCGACCAGAAATCATTGTCAACATCAACAAACGTGTGATTTGGACAGAGGAAATACAATGACAAAAACCTTAAAATTCTTTTACCTTTTCTTATGGTGATACGGTTATATTATCAACAGTAAAAACGCGTCACGTTTTAGTAGACAACGAGCAAAAATTTAATTTTATAGGGGACACTACCAAAGACGTGCTGTGGTCATCCTTTCTCTTCTGGCGTGTAAAATGAACTCATCTATTTTTTAGATTGGGACGAACACCTTTTACATTTACAACCTTTGCCACAAAAGTCCCAGAATCCAAATTGAATCTTTAGTTTTTTTCTACCATTTCATTTAGCATTGATAAGCTGATATGTATGCAACCCGTTGTTAAACGCTTTTTACAAATTTTTCCTTCGAGATCACCGTGTCTAGTTTCATGGTAAATAATTCATGTGCTGATCATCATTATTATCATCAGGGTAGCCAACCAACCGAAAATAGGAAATGACACACAAGAAAACACATGATGCGGATGTATACAAGATAGAAGGATAACGACATCAGACTACAATTCGGATTCCAATATCCCCCAAAAAAGATCGTTAAGAAGTAAAACGCGCGGGGACAGAAAAGTCTTGTGACTAGTGACTACTGAGATTACTCCAGGAAATTTTCCGAATGCCTGACTCAACTACTACTACTTATTATTATTACTATTATTATTATTGGCACATGATCTTGCGGTATTTGCTGCTAAGCCACAAAATAGTATATAGGTATAAGCCATGTTCCGTTTCTTAGCTTGTTGGAATTGGCCAAAGATTTCTTTAATCCATTGACTCATCTTTTTGACTTTTCCCACTTTTCTCAAAGACTACACCGTGTGTACAGTGCACTGTGCAGAGGAAAAAAAAATTGGATTTATCTTTCCACTTACTTAAGATGACCGACCCTTCTTCTTTCTTGGTGCGGTTTTTATATGCTACTCGTTATATGGTCATTGATGGCTAAAGACCTCAAGTTTTTCATCTTCTTCTTCTGATCTCTTTCCACTTTTGACTTACTCACTTACTTTCTCTTCTTCGTGCTGGCTATATATTTATTATATTTAAGTAGTTTTGACTGACAGGAAAATCCAGTCCGGGGCAGGGCACGTACGTAACGTACAGGCTATTGGTATGGAGTGCGTACGTTTTTATAACGTGAGGGAAGAAAGTATGAACCCAATATCCTATTGACAAGATTAAGCTTTCACAAGAAAACGATACAAGAAAAAGGAAATGGAAAAGAAGATGGGCTTATTTTCTCTCTGTGTGACTGTAATGCTGCTGTTACAAGAAATATAATAATATTAGTTTTGAGACGGATATGATTCTTAGAGCTGGAGAAAGTTGCCACTATATATTCTGGTGTGATTGGAATGTCTCCCGCGGAGTGTGTGACAATGTTATAATTTTCTCTTTTTTCAGCTTGAGATCACACCAGAAGATCATGATGGGGAATCCGGTTAGAAAGTCGTTTTGTTTGAGTTTTCTTGTCATTTGACCTGATTGGAAGGATATTAAATAGCAATACAGAAAATCTGAGTGATTTCCTTTTTCAAGTAATTAAAAGCAATTCTATTTCACTTGGTGAAAGTTGAAGAAAGGAACCCTTTTTGGTATTCATTTTTTTCTTTAGCTTTTTTCGGGGGAAAGTGACACAAGCCCACTTTCTGCTTTCTCCACATTTCTCTTTCTAATATTCACTTAAATTCTCCGCACGTATTTTGTTTTCCCTGCTTGTACTCAACAAGAACAGCCTGAAAACAAGCTGGTGAAAGAAAGAGAGAAAGCCGATGCCAGAGAGACATCATGCTCATCTTCTTTTTTACCCACACACACCCCAGTCAACACTTGGCCGCAATAGGAATACAAATACGAAGAAAAAAATTCACTTTACTTATTATTCAATTCCTAGGTTTCCTTCTCGTCTAGGCTTCTTTTTTGCCAAGTAATAATGTCATTACGCCACACTACGCCATCATCATCAACAACAACAGCAGTAGTAGCTCTGTGTTTTTTTACACCCACAACACGTTATACCATACCAGCCAGTCACCCTCTTTTTTTACACAAGCCCATGATGCTGGTAATATAAACACAGAAGAAAAAATGTGTTTCAATGTATTTCTGTTTCTTTTTTGGTGTAAAAAATCGGGAAAGGAGGTGATAATGACACACTAAAGCTATTTCTAAGCTGCTTGTATACCACCACCACCACTTGTTTTATAACAAAAGCTGTAATAATATATTTAAGTAGAGTCAAGTATGTGCTTGTTTCACTACTGACATGATGATGATCATGATGACAACTTTGTGGTTGTATTTATATGCGGTGGTGTGGTGAGTGGTGAAGACTTGTGTCACAGAAAAACAATTTTTTTGGGGTTAACCAACAAAGAACAGCAGCAGGTCATGCTATTATTACAGCTTGGGAAATAAAAAAAAGAGCACAAGTAGAGAAGTGTGTGTTAGTAGTGGTTCCCTTGGGATATTTTTGCTTTTACTACCTATTTTCCCTTTTTCTTTGTTTTTTTCTTCGGTAAAGTGTTTAGTATAACAACAGCAGTAGCAACAGTGGTGTGCTATTTAAGTGTTTTTTTTGTCTTCTATTTTTGGGCGACATTTTATTTCCTTAAAGAAAAAAAAGAAAACATGGTACATGACTTACTTATGACTCATGACATGTTTGCATTGTTAAACATGAGGGTATATAGGGTGATGATGATAAGCTTACTTGTAAACACTTTTGAACTTTTTTTCCCGAAAGAAAAGCATGTTTGACCATGTAGCCTACATGACGGACAAGTCTCTTGAGAGAAAATGGAGCTAACTAGATATGGTTTTTATTTCGTCTGGTGCAAATAAATACCTATATGCACCTGGTACAAGTGTTTGCATGAAAAAACAAGAAAATGCAAATAGAAAAGTAATTGTAAATCCACAAAAGAGAAAACTGTTGCGGGGTTTTCAAGGAAGGAAATGCTTGAAAGCGCCTTCCTTCCTTGGCTTTTTAAAAGGAAGTTTGAACCTTTGCACCGCACAATAAAAAAATGGAGTTTGAACTGAAACTCTCTTTTGGGAAATTGTTTTGTTGCAAGTTATAATACACGCCAATGAAAAAAGGGGAAAAGAGAAATCTGTCAGAAGCGGTGAGTTTTTTTGTGGTATTCCACTCAATTTTTCATATCGCGTGTCAACACCTCTTCAAATAAAGTTAACACTAACGTGTATATATATGTTATCACTTTACCTTATTTTTTTGCTTGTTATATAGCCGCCTAGGCAATAATACTCACCAAAAGGAAATGACACGGTTTAGTGGTGTGTAGTATTAAACCGGTACAAACTTACGTCAGGGGTTTAAAAGGTACGCAGAAAAATAAGCAGCTGCCGGCTGACTTTAGGTTTTTTGGAGGAAGTTTACCTTGTTGTTGGCTTGTTGGAAATGGAATATAATAGAAAGCTATAAAGAGGGAGATGGTAAACATCAGAAAGAAAAAAATGCAATAAGCGGATTTATCTACAAGACTAGTATATAGTTATTTACACCCACCCACACCCTTTTGTAGCGCGTGAAGTAAATAGGTGGGTTGACGTGGGACGTAGTATTTGGTTTTTTTCGGGAGAAAAGCTTGTATGTAAGGTGCATTGTGTGAGTAAACCGGTTTGGGAATTACATAATGCTTTAACTTTAGGTATAAGTAAAATGCGTAAAAAATCTGGTTTTTGCTGCTTTTTTAAGGTATTTTGGTTTAAAAGCGGATTTCTTCTTAATGCTTTTATAAAGAGATATAAAGCAGCATGAGAATTAAGGATAATGAATTAATGTGGTATTTAGCAGAGGATAAAAACCGAGAGAAAAAAGAGAAAGTGGAGAAAGCCCTTTGCATATTTTCACCCTTTTAACTTGTTACTCATTTACTGTCTTTTTGCCTTTTGTTCTCTGAAAGACCTTCTTTTGAAGATAATAGAACAGACAAAAGAAGACAGAAGCGTGTTTCTACTGTCTTATTATAATAGCACGATTATGTTTCAAGTGGAGCTTCTATGAAGAGCCCTTTGTCTTGAGACAAGCTTAATTTGTTGTAAAATCAGGTTATGCTTTTGTACTAAAGCTTGTAGCTGTTTTTTCTTTGAGTTTAGTTAAACAAAAGAACAAGGAAGGAAGTGTAATGATTGTGATTAGGGCTATTTAAAAAAGTACGCCTTTTAAAATAATCTAGCAGCAGCTTTTAAACTCAATTTATTATTGTTTTTAAAAGCTTGTTAAAACATTGAAGCAGCAAATTAGGTTTTTGTGCGTAAATTGAAATTGAGGAACGAATAGCGTAGTATTCGTTTATTTTCCTGAGGGTCATTTGTAGTCCGATTCAATTTAGCTCTATCGCTTTCAATTCCAATTTAATCATTTTTAGCGAATAGAAAAACAAATGTATTTAAAAATTTAAACCAACAAACGCGAGCGGAATTTTAAGCTAGAAATTGGGATGCTAAGCTCAAGTGGAAATGAAATGATAACAAAGAGGATGTACGTTTTTCATGAATTCCAAACAAGATAGCAATACACACGTAATTGAAATTACTTAACAAAAACAACGTATTGAAGTACTCACTTTTGATGGGCAGTCCAGTGAGATACTCATTTCATACAAAGAACTTTACCACTGTTTTTTGTGATGCTGTGCACATTTTATTATTTTTTCGGAAAAACTCCAAGGTTATCTTTAATAATGATGAATACTAGCCACATAATGTATATAGCCACATGCGATGATGTTTTCTAATCACTACATTTCTTTTCTCTCTCTCTCTGTGATTGTTATTACATACTACAGAGTGAAAGCACGTAAGTGCTTGTGAATGTGGTAGTTTGTGTGAGCCCCATTAATTTGATGGTTACCACTCTATTTACTCAACAGAGCACAAGGTAGTACCACACTTTTTTATTTTTATTGGACAAGCCTAGAAGCAAAAGGAAAATTGGTGAAAACTTTATATCAGACTGTATAGCTTTCAGTGAATAAAATCATATTTTTTGTAATTGTATGAATTGTTAGTATACTTTTTTATGGGCGGGCTATTAAATGACTAAGGTTGTTATTACCCGAAAGAAGAGTATGCGGTGATTACTATAACTATTAATATTATTATTACAAGCTATATACCAAGTTAAAAAAGCACAGAAACTGTCAAACTTGCTATACCAAGTTAGATTAAAGTGCTGATGCACACACTGTAATTACTGCTTTTGCATAAGAACATTATTATTTTGCTGGAAGGAGAAAGTCTCAGAGAAGTTTTTTGTGTAGGGTGGAGAAAGAGAAGTGATTAAAAAGTGTGTTTTTTGGTTGATGGGCAACTCAGTGAGATGTGACTCTACTAAAAAAGGACAAGTAGTGGAGTGGAGTTGTAGAATAACAATAAAAGGAAATGATAGGCCGGGAAAAATGGGGAGAAAAGTGTATAAAATGGAAATGAAGCGTGTGGTAAGTAAAATAGCAAAACTGGAAAGTATGATTATTTCGCTATGAAAAAGAGAAAAAAACGATTTGGTTTGAAAACTGGAGACAGAGATGATGATGGGCAGATATAGATTTAAAACAGGGAAGGAGATAAGTATGCAAGAAAAACTAGTTTGCTGACGATTTCATCATCCTCTTTATCTCATTAAGAGAACATTGATGACAGGAGAAGATGATTGTGTTATGATACCCCCTTTGGTGTAAAAAGCACTATAGATCATTAATGGACCAAGAAGAGTTTTACTGTGAGTAGTTCCCCTTCACGCGGGTTTTTCTTTGGAGAAAGTGCCAAAACGATTTTTGGTGGCCGGGGCAAAGAAAAAAATAGTGATACACTCGCTAGCGTCTTTGTACATTATTATTACTCCTTCAGGGTTGAATCTGGAATGAACAGAGAGAAAGAGAGAGTGAAGTGAAGTGGATTGGAGTTTTTTTCTGAAGAAGGAGAGTAGGAAACAAAGAAGAATAAGTTGTTGAATTGAGGATGACACACAGACACGGGGAGAAAGAAAGAAGGGGGAAATCGGTTTAAGTTTGTCAGAGACGAGAGATGAGAGAGTCAAGAGTAAAAAAAATGGAGAGACGGAGATTGTTAAATGGGCTTCAGCTTCATTTCTTCTTTTATTTTTTGGAGATGTACAGCAAGCTATAAGAGAATGAAGAAGATGATGACAGCACTCACACTTCTTTTTATTATAGGTTTTAACAAGCTTGGTATGATGATGTAATAGTGAGCTTGTCAGTACAATGATGATGTGTGCTTTAAAAAACGATAAACACTTTTATTCCCTTTTGATAGACTTTTATTTCTTTTAAGGTTTCAAATTGTGGCTTTTATAACTTTCTTGCTTGTTACGGGCCAATTTTTGAAACAAAATGGTTATTTTTTGTATCAGGGCAACAATTAAGCAATTATGGTTTTATTAGGAGGATGAGCCAATAATATACTTTATTACGCTATTTGGATAACTCAATCAGTAAAAAACGGGATTTGGTAGAATGATGATTTGATTTTTTTTGTGTACAAGCTTGTTTAGAAAGAATGTGAAACTTTTATAATAAAAAATGAGAAAAATGCCGTTTTAGTACATGTCTCTTTTTTTCTTCACAGCTTATGATGTTATTGTCTTGTTTTGTGTGTGTGTGTGACAGACAACAGCCGTGATTTTCAAATAAAATATTGTATCCCAGATTTATACCAACAGACAAAGCACACCAGTCACTGGTCACGTTCTTTTGCGTGTACTTACATTTATTTCTCTGGTGAAGAAAAGAGAAAATGGGTAAATCTCATAAAAAACAAGGATGATCATCGTATTTCTTGTTTGTGTGTGTGGGATGCGATGCACAAGGGGGAAAAGGACAACGCGAGAGAAAAAAAGGAATGAAATAAAGTGAAAGAGACTTTGGACGACGGACATGGATAAAGCAGCGTAAATTTATGATAGCTTCTCTCCCTCTCTCTCGGCGGACATCAAAGTTCACAACTTCCGTGTCCGGTGAAATAGAGTGCAAAGTTGGCAGGCTGTAATAATAAAATGCTTTGCGAGGCTGTTGGTATGTTGTGAAAATAGAGAGAGATGGGACGAAGGAGAAAAGACACAAAATCCCATGTTGTCGCAGATCACAACACACACCAAACTGCTAAAGAAATGATGTTGCTGTTAAAACAAGCTGAATTCTTCTAACTGCCAGTTTGATATATATAAAAGGCTGTGCAGGAATGTTTTGTTTGAAAAAAGCAATAACGCGACGCGACAACATTGTCTATGACCATTTTTTATACGCTTTTGCTACTGACAAGTTTTGAGATGACGTTTAATGTGAGATAGTAAGTATATTAGGTAATTTATAAAACAGACAACGCACAGTTATAATATTTTGAAAAACACGCACAACAAAGCGGTGTCAGAAAGTAGCGTAAAAACAGAAGTGCAGCTTTATAACGCTTTGAAGGCTTGTCGATGATCCAATAACCTCATTTTGTAGCTTACTTTACACACAGCTATGAAAATAAACGCTGCACAACATTCCATTATGTATCCTGTGTATAATATATCACACTACAATTTCCTGGAGTATCTGCTTTCTCAAATGTGTGGAATTTCAATTTTCTAGAATAACTATGTCATCTCTTTACAAAGCTTATAAACTTTGTCCCTTTTGAAAAACTATCGTGTTTACTGGAGCTGGACAGCATTTGCATTTACTGTTAATGCATCTTTTACTCAAATTAAGTTTTGCTGTGAATAAAAACACATTATATACTTGGTAATATTTATGCAGATTAGCTGTTGCAAAAGTTTCTAGCAACAAGAATAATTCAAGATGTTGTCTATCAGATTGATGTGCTTTCAAGCAGTGCATCTTCATTTCTCACCCTTTTAGAAAATAAATAGCCGGATATTTTCATTCATGGTTCATGAATATAAAGTTTATATTATAAACCATGCACTATAAAAGAGATGCATGGTGGACCATCTTTTTTACTATTTTCAATAGTAACTGGTGACGCATTACTACTCTGTTTCTTGATAAACTTGGAGTTCAAAGCAAAATGGAAAGAGTAAGTTAACTGGGAAGAAGGTGTTGTTGTTCTTCCTCTTTTTCACTTTTTCAGATGCTAACTTTATTACCCGTTTAAGCATTTTGTGGTATGGGAATGCACACCGACACACAACCTAAAAGGAAAACTTTATTTTTCTTATAAGGTGATTCCATTTTAAACTGAATTCCAAAAAGAGTTACTTATTTCCACTTTCGTTTTTGTATAAATATCACACCCCGACTGTGTGTCTGTGTGTGTGTCCTTTTTCTCCTTTCTTATTTTTTAGTTCAATAGCTTGCTCCTGTCTCCAGTCTCAACCTTTTTTCTCTTATTTTTGGCTGATATATTCAGAGTGCGAGGAATAGCTTTCCCATAATTGAGAATTCAGAAAGAGAGAGAAAGTGCGAGGAAAAGGGAAAGTGAATCAAGATAGATAACTTTTGAATGGATCTCTAATGAGCTATATCTGTCTCCAGTTGGTGATTCCTTCGTTCTCTCTTGGCTTGTGCGGGACTTTTTCTTTTGCATTCATTTCAGCTTTTTTCTTGGGTGTTCCACCTTTTTTCCTTTTTTAAACAGGAAAGAAGATTTTCACACCTAAAAAAGCTTTCTGTGTCTTTGCTTCCGAACACACACAAACATCTTATATATTTCTCGGTGTAACTATCTGCCTATTTTATCTGGCTTTTTCGTTTTATTGTTCGTTTTGGAAAATGTAGGCAATGCAGTAGATTCTAACATTTTGAGTACGTTCCTTAACAAATGCTAAATGGGCAAATGTATCAAGAAACTGCATGTATGATGCAGTATTAGCTGTTTACTTACAACTTTCAATTTTCAAATAGAAAAGCGGACAAGTTAAAATATAAATATTTTGACCAGTGGCCTGAAAAACTGAACTCTGAAAATATGATGATGATATTTCTTTGAAGAAAATATTCTTCAAAAGATGTTCAAATACTTATGCATTCATTCAACAAGAAGAACATAAAAGAAAAGTTGCAATTTGTGAAAAAATGTATACTTTGCCAAGTTCCTCAGAGTCAACAAGAAACTACATATTTCTTTGAAACGAGCGCATGAAATTGAGTATCTTTTTTTATGAAAAGTATAATATTGGCCATATTCTGACCAAATTTTTTATTTTAGATTGAGAGTGCAGCCATTTTCCACAGAGAAAGTATCAATTTTTCAATAAAAATGGTGTCTAGTGTCTGGTACAGAAATGCTTTGACAATTTGCAGAGTACATTCAACCCATCGCCATCAACAGATTTCTTTTCCATTTTGTTATCATCCTTTTCATTTTTTGTGTCTGTTGGCTTTGTTGTCAAAACGTCTGATGTTAAATCCCTCTTGTACTAATCAACAATGAACAAGCACGCAACACAGTCAAGACAATTAAACATAACAGCTTTGTATTCTATTTTTGTCATCTTTTCATCTTAAAAAGAAAGTGTTTTCTTTTTACACACACTTATTCTTCTACAGCCTATTATACATAAAGTGCTTTCTTCTTCAAAGCTTGTTGAGTTAATTTTTTGGGTGTCTCCTTCCTCCCAAAAAATGTGACACAAGTCACGAATGTCACTCTTTGTCTCTTTTTCATTCTTCTGTGTAGTTTTTTATAACAAGCGGAGTTTGTACTTTGTACATTGCTATTTGTCTTTGGAAAAGTTGAAAGTGTACAAAAAAATGTTTCTTTTTAAAAATTCTTTAAAAAGCTTTTCACTTTGGCCTGTTAACTGATGACAAATGTTAACACACCCATTTATGTATTCCATCACGACTTGGTTGTGAGATGAGTACAAATTTTGGAAAAGGGGAAATCATTTCATATTTTTTGTGTTTTAAAATATGCAGTGCAGTTTCTCCCTCTGGATCTGTGCAGCAGGGTTTTAAGTGTGTTCTTATGTACGAAAAGGGTGAAAATGAAAAGAAATGTACGTACACATGTTTATGCATAAGGAACGTGCTTAACAAACATAAAATCAAGATTTTCTATTTGCCAAGCTGAAAGCAAGTTATCAACAAAAATATAAAATGAAAGTATTTTTAAGTATGTTTGTCAGTGTGTGTTTGCACAGTGCACTTTCATTACATATTCAAAACAGAGTAAAAAAGGGTGAGAACAAATAAATGAGGCTTTTTTGGTGCATTTTGTAATAACGTGAGATAAAAAATTGATGCTAAGAAATGCTGGAATGGTAAAAATGGGGCATTATGATGCTCTTAAATCTAAAATATACGCACTTTTGGTTAAAAGCAGAGATTTAAGTTCTCGTTTTTTTGCATGCTTTTAAATCAAAAACAGCTTATCAGACTATGCATCATCTCTGCTGAGTGTGTACGTGCTTTATCTTGAATATAATACGCGTGTAAAGAATACATTCCAAAAAGAGATGGATAGAAAGAGAGACACGCAGCTTATTACTTATTTAAAGCGCTTTCAAGCTTGAAAACACAGCTTTATTGATTGTAATGATCTGCGTTTGGGTATAGAAATAGCAGCATCTTTTCTAATTTTTAATAAAACCCAACAAGGTATCTTTGAAAAGAAGAGATTGCCAACCGCGATATTAATTTTACACACTGGCTAACCCACATGATCAGTAATTATATTTCAGTAGACGGTAAACATACCACCCACAAACCAAAGCGGTTTAAATATACATAAAATGACAAATGGGAACTAACGAAGCTTTGGAATAAAAGAGGTGGGCGTACAGCGGATTATTATCAAAGCATAAAGTACTTTGGATTATTCCTCACCATCTTGGTTTATTTATGGCAATGACTGTGGTCACAACTGTCACAACCAGCCACCAACTTTTTACCTTCAAATACTTTTTAATGTGCTTGTGCAACGCACTTCTTTAAAACTACAGCGAAGAAAATAAGATGAGATAACAATTTTTCATCCAAGTTGCCTTTTGACCCCGACCCCGTACAGTGTCTGTCTATATGGTTATTACATAGTGGCTATGTTCTCCCTCTGCCAACTTCCAATTTCCACTTTTTTCTATACTTTTCAACTCTAACTATCTTCATCATTGTCAAGTACATCCAGTCTTGTCTTTCAATCTCTATTCAGCCAGAGAAAAAAGGAGCGACGAGACCTTGTTCCTCGTTAAGAAGGGCAAAAGCAAACCAAGCAGCAGCACACTCCAGGGAGAAAAAAGTAGAGTAGTATATCATCATCATAATCATCATCATGGCCAAGTTTGTCCTCTGCGGATAGAATAAGCCCAAAGCACACACACAGAGTTCCACCCCAGACCAGAGACTCAGTTTCAGTTTCAGCACTCTATCTATACCGCATTAAAAGCCGATATGGTAAGGTACACAGAAAATCACATCTTTCCAGAACAAAATCTACATCAAAATGTTCCACAGAAGAAACCATCAACCTGTACCAAGAATTCTATTTTTTTGCCAAGCCAAAGGAATGTGGCCACGTTTTTAGCCAAAGTTACCTGACATTTTTTTAAAGCACACCAAAAAACTGGATGGTTTTTTTTCTGGCACAAGGCACACAGGCTTGTTTGCTCAACTAGGAGGAAAATCTCTCTAGAAAGTTGTGTGTGTATGCTTTGCTTTCTTAGGAAATATCCAATCACAAAAGGTAAAAGTCAAAGTTCTTTCTGGATTTTCGTAGAGTATCACATCCCATCACCTTTACAATTTTTTCCCACCACCGCAAACCATCCGGCCAAGTTACAAACCATTTTTCCCCATTACCAACAAAAGCAAACAAGGTAGGAAGTAAGGTTAGAATTATATATTATTACCCCAAAAAAGTACACCAAATACAATGAACTTTTTTTGGTTTAACGTTAACTTTGTTTTTTTCTTCTGAGGATAATGTGCGGTAGCAATAGAACATACCAATGATGATGCTACATGGCTAATGTCATTTCTTGTTCAGGCTAGAAGCAAAGAAATGCGAAGTGAGAAGGGAAATAATCACTATTTTCATTTTCTTTCCAAGAAGCAGTACTACTTAAAGCTATACTTGTATAGTGTGGTATAGACACCAAGACAAACACAAAATGTTAGAAATCCATAAAGGTAAAGTGACTCTATCCGATTACAAGTTACACTCGCACAAAATAGAGAAAGTGCAAGACTAATGCATTTTTTGGGCCATTTTCTTCCAAACACTTTTTCAGCAGAGTGCATCATCCATTGATTGCATCGTCCTCATAGTCATCATAGTCAACTTAAACACTTTTAGCTTGTGTGGTTTGGTTTGGTGGGTTATAGATATTGTCATTGTTACTGTACAGTTGTCAGGACAACGACATTGCGTGCTACCAGAGAAGAGTAATTTCCACCGTCATCATCAGCATTTTTTTCAGTTCAGTGTCCTCTCAGTCGTACTCAAGTTTGATAATGTTTGATTGGTACGCACACACAAAATCAGAACCAGACACACAATGAGATCAGTTTACGGTCTAATATCCATCTTCTCTCATTTCGCCTTTTGATAATAATATATAGGTATGATGATGATTATATGAAGTAGGCAACGAGGATGACGATTTTACACCAAAAGCTGATGATGATAACGATGATATTACCAATATCACCGTTTTTTTCCTTTCTCTCTTTGTAAATTTACACAAGAGAAAATCTCTACGCTCTACGGACTCACTACCTATCTCTCTTTCTTTTTATGTGTTTATTGCATGCAACGCCTTTTCTTTTGGGTTTTTAAAAAAACTTCCAACAAGCCCAACACTTATTTGCATTGCAGTACAAACACACAAAACCCCGAAAAAAATCCCAAAGGCAAACGGAGACAATTTTTTTACTTGTTACCATATATACGCATTTTCAAGTGTGACTCAAGGGTAAACACACACACAAACAAGAGTATAAACTTTTCTTCCATATTTTCCAGCCAAGCAACCCCCTCCACAAAAAAGAAAGATGTAACTTGAGCGCTTTTCCTCTTTCCTGCTTTTTTCACTAATCTTTCCTTCACTAGCATCCGGACATAGTGTACAGTGTACGTGGTTGCAAGAGAAAGTAAATAAAAGGGTGAAGCTAAATAAATACGTTCGTGAGGAATGTAGTACATCATCCCATCAGTCTATGTTCCTACGAAACACGACCAGAAAAAAACGGCAGATTTTAGTGAATTCATTCATTCTACAGAGCTTTTTTAAGTAGCAATGTACACAAAAAAATGCAGCACAACTTTGTAATCATCATCACTAGTACCAACATAGTCAATAGAACCGTGGAAAGTGGAAAAAGCGGCTTTTGTATTATATCATTCCAGTAGTAAACTTTAAAAAAGGCTCATTGATAATATTACCAAAATTTTGTGGGAAAAGGCGTATATGTGTGTAAAAAGGGAAAATATGGGGCTGGAAAACTCACAGAAGAAAAAAAGCTTACACAGCAAATAGTGAAAGCGCGTCTTCTTGTTCCATGTCGTCATCATAATGTCATATCCTCCTCTCCGCGTCTTATTATTATCATCATGGGTAAACTTACACAAAGTGTGGGCTCCGCAACAAGCTAAAATGTTAGTAAGTTTTTTAAAGAAAAGATAAGGCTTTTGAAACGTACTAACATGCGGGGGAAGAAAAAACCATAATGTCACATGATGCTGATTCGGCTAGATTTTTTTTCTCTACTGGTTTATTTTGGAAATGGATGAGCTGATTTTCACGCAGATTTTCAAAAGGAAATTTAAGCCCGAGAGAGAATGAAAAGGAAATGCGTGCTTTAAAAAACGCGTGATTTAGTTTTTTTGGGTGTACACTTGGTAGATTGTGCATTTTCTTGTGGATTTGGAAATGAAATCAAGGTTATTCTACAATTTAAAAAGGGAAGATATTCTACATTTCTACATTTTTTTTCTTCTTCGGAAAATCCAGTCCATTAGAATGATTAGTCCATAGGAAAATGGGTTTCAGTTGATTTAAGAAATTTGACATGATCTGATTTCTTTATTGGTAAATGCATTATTCGGGAATCCTTTTCTTGGTGAATTTCCAATACAATTTTGTATGGTCATTGTCATTTTTTGTCTGTGTGGGATTTTTGGCAAATCCTGGCAATAAGCATTTCAGCTCAGAACGTCATGGTCACTAGGCCCATTATAGAAAAGGCAATTCAATGGTTTGTTCTAACTGTTAGTTTTTTCTTTCGATTTTGAAATGCTTTTTCTTCACATTGCCCATTTTGTAAGCTTTAAAACCAAAAAAACCAAAAGCGTCCTTGCACTTTTGATCTGAGGCAATCAGTACTTGGTTTTGTAAGAGGAATATCATCATGGTCATCTTTGTGTGTTACAAGAATACTACAAGCCAGATATACAAAAGGGAACACACAGAAAGTCCATAAGTGTAAGAAAAAGAAAGGGAAATGGTTTGGTCAGGTGCCAAAACAAAAAAAAACTCAAACTTGAACACTGACTCAGTGGAGAAGGGGATATAAAACTTAACTTGACAATTTTCTCTTGACTGAGCACACATAATTTCTTTGGTAAGTGGTGAGCACTGAGCTCAAGAATTGATTGTGGATTGTGAAACGTGCTTCTTCCCAATTTGTTCGAAAAAAAATTATTCCTAGTGGCTTTTACTACACAGAAACCGAAGAAAGTATGTCCAAGACAGTTTTTTCTGGTTTGCAGAGAGGTAGCGGACAAGTACACACTCAAGATTTTATTGAGGACGTAAATGCAATTTGATGTTTGAAATGTTAAGCACACACAGTGTTAGCACAAATCACCAGAGAAAACCATGCCGTAATCACTGGGATTATTTTGACGGGGCTGAAAAAAGGGAACAATTCATTTGAAGGACACATGAGGACATTAACTTACGGTTTAACATTACCATAAAGTAAGTTTGGAAGTTGGGTGAGTTTATACGAAGCATGATGATTTACATTTAGTTTATAGGTGATAGGCATGAATATCATGACCAACCGGGTAGACAAAACGTAAAGTTTTTTGTAGTGCTATTATTTTTATATTAGCTGTTTTTTATTGATACTCAAATATAATCATTATACAGGTAGTTTTACCTTTTCGCATGGATCTTCAGATTCATTCAAAAATCATCTTTAACCAATTTCGTTATTACAAAATGTGTAAACTTGCGCGCTTTTATACCCTGGAATTTGAAGTGGACAGGGAGCCCAGTTTTGTTTAAATTTTTAATGGTTCATTGTTCTAAAGCTTGAATTGTTCTTAGTTCTTTTTAAAATGAATCATTTCTGGTTAAAACTATTCAAACGCAATAGTAGTCCTAGGTATAGGCAGCATTACAGAGTTTTGTTTAAATTTTTAAAGGTTCATTGTTCTAAAAAAATATAGAGTTATTTATTGTTCTATATTTCGCTGAAAGTAAACATTATTTTGGAATATTCATTGAATCAATATTCAAAGTGTTGTAAAAATAAACTTTTGAAAACTTAGGAAAGCAGACGAGAATTTTATTTGACTATAAAAATAAGAGTTATGTTGACATCCACTCCAAATCCAAAGAAGAAATCCACTGTGTCACAAGTTTACGTGGAAAATGGGACCCCAGAACAAACGGGGTTCCGCCCGGGACCCGGGGCCCAGGACATTGGGGTCTCGTATGTGGCCGACGACGTTCAAAACAAAGAAGAACGCACTGGATCACAAGTTCACGTGGGAAACCGGTGTTCCGGAGCCCGATACTTAGTGGGACCCCAGGACATCGGGATCTCGCGTGAGGCCGACGACGCTCAAAACAAGCAAAGAAGAAAGCCACCGGGTCACAAGTTTACGTAGGCCCTTACCCCCCCCCCCTCCGTCAGTCTCATCATGCCAAAACCCCGATACTCAAAACAAGCAAAGAAGAAAGCCGCGGGGTTACAAGTTTACGTGGGCCCTTACCACCCAGTCTCATCTTGCTAAAACCCCGACACTCAAAACAAACAAAGAAGAAAGCCACCGGGTCACAAGTTTACGTGGGCCCTTACCCTCCCCAGTCTCATCTTGCTAAAACCCCGACACTCAAAACAAACAAAGAAGAAAGCCACTGGGTCACAAGTTTACGTGGGCCATTACCCCCCTCTCATCTAGCTAAAACCCCGACACTCAAAACAAACAAAGAAGAAAGCCACCGGGTCACAGGTTTACGTTTGCCCTTACCCCCCCCCCCCCTCCGTCAGTCTCATCTTGTAAAACCCCGACACTCAAAACAAACAAAGAAGAAAGCCACCGGGTCACAAGTTTACGTGGGTCCTTACCCCCCCTCCGTCAGTCTCATCTTGCTAAAACCCCGACACTCAAAACAAGCAAAGAAGAAAGCCACCGGGTCACAAGTTTACGTAAGCCCTTACTCCCCCCTCAGTCTCATCTTGCTAAAACCCCGACACTCAAAACAAAGAAAGAAGAAAGCCACCGGGTCACAAGTTTACGTGGGCTCTTACCCCCCTCTCATCTTGCTAAAACCCCGACACTCAAAACAAACAAAGAAGAAAGCCACCGGGTCACAAGTTTACGTAAGCTCTTACTCCCCCCTCAGTCTCATCTTGCTAAAACCCCGACACTGAAAACAAAGAAAGAAGAAAGCCACCGGGTCACAAGTTTATGTGGGCTCTTACCCCCCCCCCCCTCCGTCAGTCTCATCTTGCTAAAACCCCGACACTCAAAACAAGCAAAGAAGAAAGCCACCGGGTCACAAGTTTAATTGGGCCCTTACCCCCCTCCGTCAGTCTCATCTTGCTAAAACCCCGACACTCAAAACAAACAAAGAAGAAAGCCACCGGGTCACAGGTTTACGTAAGCCCTTACCCCCCCCCCCTCCGTCAGTCTCATCTTGTAAAACCCCGACACTCAAAACAAACAAAGAAGGAAGCCACCGGGTCACAAGTTTACGTGGTCCCTTACCCTCCCCTCCGTCAGTCTCATCTTGCTAAAACCCCGACACTCAAAACAAGCAAAGAAGAAAGCCACCGGGTCACAAGTTTACGTAAGCCCTTACTCCCCCCTCAGTCTCATCTTGCTAAAACCCCGACACTCAAAACAAACAAAGAAGAAAGCCACCGGGTCACAAGTTTACGTAAGCTCTTACTCCCCCCTCAGTCTCATCTTGCTAAAACCCCGACACTGAAAACAAAGAAAGAAGAAAGCCACCGGGTCACAAGTTTACGTGGGCCCTTACCCCCCTCTCATCTTGCTAAAACCCCGACACTCAAAACAAACAAAGAAGAAAGCCACTGGGTCACAAGTTTACGTAAGCCCTTACTCCCCCGCTCAGTCTCATCTTGCTAAAACCCCGACACTCAAAACAAGCAAAGAAGAAAGCCACCGGGTCACAAGTTTACGTAAGCCCTTACTCCCCCCTCAGTCTCATCTTGCTAAAACCCCGACACTCAAAACACACAAAGAAGAAAGCCACCGGGTCACAAGTTTACGTGGGCCCTTACCCCCCCCCTCCGTCAGTCTCATCTTGCTAAAACCCCGACACTCAAAACAAACAAAGAAGAAAGCCACCGGGTCACAAGTTTACGTGGGTCCTTACCCCCCCCTCCGTCAGTCTCATCTTGCTAAAACCCCGACACTCAAAACAAGCAAAGAAGAAAGCCACCGGGTCACAAGTTTAATTGGGCCCTTACCCCCCTCCGTCAGTCTCATCTTGCTAAAACCCCGACACTCAAAACAAGCAAAGAAGAAAGCCACGGGGTTACAAGTTTACGTGGGCCCTTACCCCCCTCAGTCAGTCTCATCTTGCTAAAACCCCGACACTCAAAACAAACAAAGAAGAAAGCCACCGGGTCACAAGTTTACGAGGGCCCTTACCCCCCTCCGTCAGTCTCATCTTGCTAAAACCCCGACACTCAAAACAAGCAAAGAAGAAAGCCACGGGGTTACAAGTTTACGTGGGCCCTTACCCCCCTCAGTCAGTCTCATCTTGCTAAAACCCCGACACTCAAAACAAACAAAGAAGAAAGCCACCGGGTCACAAGTTTACGAGGGCCCTTACCCCCCTCCGTCAGTCTCATCTTGCTAAAACCCCGACACTCAAAACAAGCAAAGAAGAAAGCCACGGGGTTACAAGTTTACGTGGGCCCTTACCCCCCTCAGTCAGTCTCATCTTGCTAAAACCCCGACACTCAATACAAGCAAAGAAGAAAGCCACGGGGTTACAAGTTTACGTGGGCCCTTACCACCCAGTCTCATCTTGCTAAAACCCCGACACTCAAAACAAACAAAGAAGAAAGCCACCGGGTCACAAGTTTAATTGGGCCCTTACCCCCCTCCGTCAGTCTCATCTTGCTAAAACCCCGACACTCAAAACAAACAAAGAAGAAAGCCACCGGGTCACAGGTTTACGTAAGCCCTTACCCCCCCCCCCCCTCCGTCAGTCTCATCTTGTAAAACCCCGACACTCAAAACAAAGAAAGAAGAAAGCCACCGGGTCACAAGTTTACGTGGGCTCTTACCCCCCTCTCATCTTGCTAAAACCCCGACACTCAAAACAAACAAAGAAGAAAGCCACCGGGTCACAAGTTTACGTAAGCTCTTACTCCCCCCTCAGTCTCATCTTGCTAAAACCCCGACACTGAAAACAAAGAAAGAAGAAAGCCACCGGGTCACAAGTTTACGTAAGCCCTTACCCCCCCCCCCTCCGTCAGTCTCATCTTGCTAAAACCCCGACACTCAAAACAAACAAAGAAGAAAGCCACTGGGTCACAAGTTTACGTGGGCCATTACCCCCCTCTCATCTAGCTAAAACCCCGACACTCAAAACAAACAAAGAAGAAAGCCACCGGGTCACAGGTTTACGTAAGCCCTTACCCCCCCCCCCCCCTCCGTCAGTCTCATCTTGTAAAACCCCGACACTCAAAACAAACAAAGAAGAAAGCCACCGGGTCACAAGTTTACGTGGGTCCTTACCCCCCCTCCGTCAGTCTCATCTTGCTAAAACCCCGACACTCAAAACAAGCAAAGAAGAAAGCCACCGGGTCACAAGTTTACGTAAGCCCTTACTCCCCCCTCAGTCTCATCTTGCTAAAACCCCGACACTCAAAACAAAGAAAGAAGAAAGCCACCGGGTCACAAGTTTACGTGGGCTCTTACCCCCCTCTCATCTTGCTAAAACCCCGACACTCAAAACAAACAAAGAAGAAAGCCACCGGGTCACAAGTTTACGTAAGCTCTTACTCCCCCCTCAGTCTCATCTTGCTAAAACCCCGACACTGAAAACAAAGAAAGAAGAAAGCCACCGGGTCACAAGTTTACGTGGGCTCTTACCCCCCCCCCCTCCGTCAGTCTCATCTTGCTAAAACCCCGACACTCAAAACAAGCAAAGAAGAAAGCCACCGGGTCACAAGTTTAATTGGGCCCTTACCCCCCTCCGTCAGTCTCATCTTGCTAAAACCCCGACACTCAAAACAAACAAAGAAGAAAGCCATCGGGTCACAGGTTTACGTAAGCCCTTACCCCCCCCCTCCGTCAGTCTCATCTTGTAAAACCCCGACACTCAAAACAAACAAAGAAGAAAGCCACCGGGTCACAAGTTTACGTGGGTCCTTACCCCCCCCCCCCCTCCGTCAGTCTCATCTTGCTAAAACCCCGACACTCAAAACAAGCAAAGAAGAAAGCCACCGGGTCACAAGTTTACGTAAGCCCTTACTCCCCCCTCAGTCTCATCTTGCTAAAACCCCGACACTCAAAACAAACAAAGAAGAAAGCCACCGGGTCACAAGTTTACGTAAGCTCTTACTCCCCCCTCAGTCTCATCTTGCTAAAACCCCGACACTGAAAACAAAGAAAGAAGAAAGCCACCGGGTCACAAGTTTACGTGGGTCCTTACCCCCCCCCCCCCTCCGTCAGTCTCATCTTGCTAAAACCCCGACACTCAAAACAAGCAAAGAAGAAAGCCACCGGGTCACAAGTTTACGTAAGCCCTTACTCCCCCCTCAGTCTCATCTTGCTAAAACCCCGACACTGAAAACAAACAAAGAAGAAAGCCACTGGGTCACAAGTTTACGTAAGCCCTTACTCCCCCGCTCAGTCTCATCTTGCTAAAACCCCGACACTCAAAACAAGCAAAGAAGAAAGCCACCGGGTCACAAGTTTACGTAAGCCCTTACTCCCCCCTCAGTCTCATCTTGCTAAAACCCCGACACTCAAAACACACAAAGAAGAAAGCCACCGGGTCACAAGTTTACGTGGGCCCTTACCCCCCCCCCCTCCGTCAGTCTCATCTTGCTAAAACCCCGACACTCAAAACAAACAAAGAAGAAAGCCACCGGGTCACAAGTTTACGTGGGTCCTTACCCCCCCCTCCGTCAGTCTCATCTTGCTAAAACCCCGACACTCAAAACAAGCAAAGAAGAAAGCCACCGGGTCACAAGTTTAATTGGGCCCTTACCCCCCTCCGTCAGTCTCATCTTGCTAAAACCCCGACACTCAAAACAAGCAAAGAAGAAAGCCACGGGGTTACAAGTTTACGTGGGCCCTTACCCCCCTCAGTCAGTCTCATCTTGCTAAAACCCCGACACTCAAAACAAACAAAGAAGAAAGCCACCGGGTCACAAGTTTACGAGGGCCCTTACCCCCCTCCGTCAGTCTCATCTTGCTAAAACCCCGACACTCAAAACAAGCAAAGAAGAAAGCCACGGGGTTACAAGTTTACGTGGGCCCTTACCCCCCTCAGTCAGTCTCATCTTGCTAAAACCCCGACACTCAAAACAAACAAAGAAGAAAGCCACCGGGTCACAAGTTTACGAGGGCCCTTACCCCCCTCCGTCAGTCTCATCTTGCTAAAACCCCGACACTCAAAACAAGCAAAGAAGAAAGCCACGGGGTTACAAGTTTACGTGGGCCCTTACCCCCCTCAGTCAGTCTCATCTTGCTAAAACCCCGACACTCAAAACAAGCAAAGAAGAAAGCCACGGGGTTACAAGTTTACGTGGGCCCTTACCACCCAGTCTCATCTTGCTAAAACCCCGACACTCAAAACAAACAAAGAAGAAAGCCACTGGGTCACAAGTATACTGGGGCAATTGGTGTCCCGAACCCCTATACTTAGTGGTACACACAAGAACCCAATACTTTAGAGGGACCCCGCACAGGTTGCGATTCAACTTGCATAGTTTCTTAAACAGACCAAAATCGTTTGCTTTTGGCACAGTGCTAAAATGAAAATGTATACATTTATGCACTGTCACTGTGCCTTTAGTCTGTTTCATGCAATGCAAACGCAGCTTCTTACTCATGTCAGCTGTCAATCTGCAGCTGCTTATGATGGTCGGCTTAGCAGACTAACTTAATTTTTAATTGAACCAGCAAAATAACGTCCAATTGTTAAAACTGGAAACAGCAGGACCTGAATCAGATCTTTAAATGTCGAAAGCGTAATTATAAATGAAATATACTCTGTAGGGCATGATTTTAGGTCTATATTTGCAAACTGCGGTCGGATAATTAATATTTCAAACCGCTGCACCTGAATTTATTTAATTTACTTTTTAAGCATTATACTTCATTTAGTTGCTTTTAAGTTAGCTTTTTATATTCTTTTATACAATCTTTAAACATTATTAATAAGGAGTTTAAAGAACTTGGGTGATGCTCATCTCGAGCTTTCTAAATTCATTTATTCAGAATTCAATTCAATCCTTTTCATTTGCTTCAGAATATCTTTATCGGCCAAGAACTCAACATATTCAACTTGGGATAATTTGCAACAAGAAACGTTTATTTAAACTAGCTAGGTTTTAATTTCCTTTTATACTCTTGAGAACCAAGTAGGTAGCTGAATTTTAAATTTTATGAATTTTTAATAGCCCATTGTTCAAAAAATGAATTGAACCATTGTTATCCCCGTTTAAAACTAGGTGCTGGCAATGTGCCAGAAAAAATGTGACAATCGATAGTTTTTCTGCCATTGTACTGTAATTAGAAATGACGCTTTTTTCTAAAAAAAACTATCGTATGAAATGTTTAACCCTTTTTCTAAAACGAGCCATTCCTAAAAACTGATACATTTTGCTTAAAAGTCTACTTAAGTTTTAAAAGCCACCCACGCACTCTATATGATAATGGCATAATATACAATGCAATATTTAATACTGCAAACAACTCTCAAACTGCCATAAAAACTGAGTTTTAGATTGCTTACCGCCGTCTTATCAATATGAATCGGCCTCAGTTGCGAGTCATAAAGGAGTTTGCTAGGCTCTATGTTGATTGGGCTCTGGCGCCGACCCTTGCTACACAAGTTCCATTGAGGATTGATCAGCCCCCAAAATGCTGGGCCTGTATAAAAAAAGCAAAGAAACAAGATATTATTATAGATATGACAATAATAAAATAGCAGCAATAATAGTAATATTTGTAGTAATGCGCTGTGCGAATCTAATATTCATTCATTTTTCTTTTCATATCATCACTTTCTTCTTTCCTACTCTAAAAACTCATTCCTATATACCAGAAAGTATGGAGCAGTAATAATATTGCACAGCTCACTTCACATCTTACACATAGTTTTCCCCCAAACAAGTTTCCATCTTCAAAATGGAGCACATCTTCATCCAAAACAAGTTGGAATGTTCTGTATGATTCTACATTATAGCTTATTTTTCTTTCCCCTTTATATACACCATTTTCTACACTAAAATATTACACAAGTTGCATAATATTATTTTCAGCCCTGATTTTCCTCTCTGCACATTCATCCACCATTTAGCTTTCTAACAGCATCAAAGCCCAAGCTCATGTTTTCCACTTTTCCGGATAAACCTTCTTTGGTAACAATAGTAGTGCGTGTGGAGGAGTATATATGATTGTTACTGAACTGATGCAAGCCAGCAAAATGATGTGAATGCCGAGATGTATAAATAATATTGGAACGCGCGTGGGGGTTCATAGAACGCCGTTTTTTGCTGCTGATACCGCCGTCGTCGTCGTCGGTGTCTTCCTCGGTGACGCCACCATTCATTCACCACTTTTTTTCTTCATGGCTTTATATATAGTAGCTGGATATATATTAAACTTGTAAGATAAATTTCTCTTCTTTTAGCTTTTACTATATTCCGGAACAGAATATCAAAAAAAGTTGCTCTCATTCTCCAAATTTTCCTATGTACTTTCCAGACAAGCATGTTTTTATATTATCTATAAATACTTCTACTGCGCTACTATGTGCACTTTTCTCCAAGATTTTTTTTAGTTTGGCGTCGCTTCTACTACCCTTCTTGTCTGATTGCTTTTATCTCTCTCTCTGATTTTTTTTCTGGGAAAGAAAATAGCAAACTTTGTGTCTAGTCTATTTTAACTCTGGAGGAAAAAAAGGTACGGGAAAAAGAAAACCAGTTAAAATGAAAATAAGCACAGAAGAAAAAAATGAATTAGTGTAAAAATTTGCACAAAACTTTTTTTCTTTTGTTTTTATCAGTAAACAGTCCATTGAGCAGTACTGGTTAAAAATGTACAATTCTTTGTTAGAACATCATGTCATAAGTGAAAGTCAGGTGGTGATGAAAGCTCCTTTTTTGGTGTTGTAAGCTGTAATGTTATTTATTAGCATTAAATTTGTACCTTTTACTTTTCCTGATAAAATTATGCTTGTCTTGTTACCCTCTTCACTTTACACACAGACAAGTACATAGATTTTAATACACCAAAAAGCAAGGGAAAAATGTTCTGAAGAAAAAAGTTTAAAAGCTAAAGAAAAAAAATTGTACGTTTTTTATATGCTTATTATCATACTATATAGGAAACAAGCAGGAGGAAAAAGAAAGTGAAAAGAAAAAAAAGATGGCAAAAGTTTTCTTGTAAAAGTTGATCATGTGTCTTGTACGTACTTAGCAGCTGCTTTCTTCACTACATGTTATGCAGCAGCAGGAAAAGTGGAGAAAGCCAGAAAAGTAACAAATCTCTTTTTTGCCTCATATTTTACCCCCACTTACACAAGTTTACATTCTCTGAGCATATTACATTATTATGTAGTATTATTACATTGTTGTATGTATTATCATAATAATATCATTGTGTGTGCTACCATATCATTTTTTCCAAGTTTTTTTTGTAAAAGAAGCTTGTGCTGCTGAAAAGTAGAGAAGCTTTGAATATTTTTACATTTTTACAAATTTTACAAAAGCGCAGACTTTTTCTTCAGTGTCTTCAGTGCGGCGGTCAAAGGGATGAAAAATGGACCAAAAAGGTAAAAGCCTATTAACACAGCAAAATTTTTTGACCAAATGAAGATGTAAAAATGCAAAGTGAAAAGGGTGAAAGGGTACATTTATTTTAACTTGAAGAAAAAAGGAAGAAGCAAAATGGAAGGGAAATATGTTGATTGACTCTCTGCTTGCTATGGCTTTCTGAATACTGCAGAAAGCCAAAAAAGAAAATGTGATTCTCAAGAGAAACGGGAATAAAGTCAGCGTCCCGTTTTCACTTGCTCCACAACAGCATCCTACCACTCGACTTGTGTTTACCCCGTGGATTTTCCATTTGAGTGGAAAACCCCAAAGAAAAAAAGTTGGTTTGATGGTGATGATAGTTTGACTAAGAGATTTGATATACTTTAGAGCTAGAGACACAAACCAAATCAAAAGTGATCTTGGAAAAAGATGAGAAGGATGTGCATGGTCTTGGGTTGGATGTTCAAATCCACAACTTTTCTTTTTTTGTGGTTTGAATCACACTCTTGGAAACTAACTTGATTCTCTATTTGAATCCATGGGACGATGATGGAAAGTGTCAGGAGAAAAAATAGTAGTAGCGGGCGGGGGGAGATTCTAGAAAAGGAAATGAGGTTTGATTTGCTCCGGAACTAAAAAACCGCTTTTGTCTTTTTTTCCTTAGAAAATATTTTAATAGAAGTCCGCATTACCTATTCATTTATACACAAAGCAGTTATTCTACCTATTCTCATCAGTGTTCACGTCTCACCTTGCCAAGGATATATGTAGTGCATTAACCCTGTTTTTTAGCTAGGCCATTAGCATACAGTGAAAGCATAGAAGTGTGTGGTAACAAGGGAAAATGAAAGTAATCATGATAGATGTCAGTAAGATTACCCCTTGGGGGAGTGAATATATATATATATTCGAGTATGTCTATTGTCTAGGCAGCCCAGAAAAAAAGAAGAATGAGAAAGGCAATTAATTGTTTCCAGTTTTCCAGCACTACCACCACTCATCAATGTTGATTTATGATGGGAAAGGGTAAAGTGAGGCAGACAGGGAGCCCAGAAACGGGATAGATTTGCGGGTGTAGAAAAAGGAAACGCGGAGCTAAAAAAGAGAGAGGAACGCGGGGTTTATTTTGCAACGGAGTCTCAAGGGACTGCTTTTCCTCACACCAAAACTTTTACTATACTCTCGCTGGCTTTTTGGCTTTGCACTTTGGTTTTTTCAGCCCTTTTGGTTTAGAATGATGATAATGATGATGATGTCATAGCCTTATTGCCTTGATGAAGGGAATAACAAGCTGAAAAAAAGAAATATGTACAGAAAGTGATATTGCTCCGGATCACGCTTTTCCTGAGAAATGGCAGAGGAATATGCGTGCAATGCACCTACAAATCTTTTTATTTTGGAATGGTTTAAATGGAGCATTAAGAAATACACAGGTAGTAATATAAACGTGTGTGTGTTTTCTCTTCAAATCACTTTTCACCTTTTACTTTTACCCACGAATGATAATACTAATGGCTTGTTGGCTCTAAAAGAAGGAAAAAGCTGTTAAGTGTGTGTGAAAAGAAGAGGATGAAACGGAGCATTAATAATCCTGGCAGAGAAGATGAAGAGTAAAAGCGCAGAGCAGAGTTTTAAACGTTGACGGCAAACCAATCAACATGATGAGCAGTGAGGATGATGATGAAGAAGACAAGAAAGACGTGAAGGCAAGAGGATGATGAGCATGATAATTATATAGCTGATCATCACGTAAGTAAACTAAAGAAAAGATTTTGGGAGACTAGTGAGTAGTAAAGAAAAGAGAAAGCCAAGTTGTTATGTAGTGGTTCTTGATCCATCCTCTTACACTCCATTTCCATTTAGTGCCATTTCGTGATCCAGTGCTCGTATAATTGTTAGCATGGCCTGGGTTAGATTATTTATACAGCCAGTGAAGGAGTCAGAATCATCAGATTTCTGCTTGGTTACACAGATGCACACTTAAAGTGACATCAAATCAGAAAAAAGCTGGTGGTAAAAAAGTCTCCTTTTTAGCTTGATTTTCTGAAGGTTTTTCTAGAAAAAAATTGATTTTATTGCAAGTGATTATGTAATTCTTAGAAAAGATTATAGAATGTAGAGTCCAGTAAGAAATGCACTCTGGCCTTTACGCCTTTCACTATCCATTTTACACTTTTTGATCAAATAGTTTTGTTCTGACAAGCTAAATCAAGTCAATAATTCACTTGAGCTTTGAAATAAAGAGTGCGGAATGCACAGATTACAAACAAGAAAGAAATGCACACAGAAAAAAATGCAGGTTTCGTTTGAACTCTCTTTATCCGCTGCTATTATTGTTTTTTGTCTGTCTGTTGTCTGTAGTCTCCGTGTGTTTTTTTGTCTGCTTGGTGGTTTAAAAGTGCAAAAAAGGATTGAGCTTTAGATTGAACCTTTGAAATAACAAAAAAATCTCTTTTTTAAAGCTTTTCTTTCTTCTTCTACTGAAAAAAAACTTGTTGTCTTTTTTTTCTTTTGTGTGTGTCTAGTGATCTTTGATCCTCTCAATTGTACTCTTGTCTCTTTATACGCTTCTCGGATTTCCAAAAAGTATAGTAGACACTAACTGACTACATCAAACCTGTCTGTATTTACGCTCTTACGCACTTATAAACAGACTTGCATTTATTTTTCTTTCAGTGTTTCTCCGTTCACCCCTATAATTCCCTTTTTTTATGTTAGGCTGATCAACAGGATCAACCAGCAGGAGAACAATATTGCATTACACTTTCACTCTTTTTGACTTTATCGCTTGCTTTTTTTCTTCTCAAGTAAAAAAAATCTCAAGTGTTTTAAGTTTTGTGTGCGTAGTATATTGGCTACAAGACTTGTATATCTTTTTTACAATATGCCGCAAGGCAAACATACACACAAAAGAAAAATCTCTTCAGTTTTCTAGCTACCATCTCAATAACATGATGCATGACTTGCATTCGCATTTCAAGTATTTACACAACACTAGCATTTTATTTTGTGTTTCTCTGCAACTGGTAAACAGTAACTGTATTCCGCTTTCTTTTTTTAAAGTAAAGGGCATTGTCTTCTTTATACGCTTTTTAGGAATCAATACAACCTTTTTCAAAAGAGATAAGCGTAAACTGTAGTTAAAAAGAGGAACATGCGTGTACACTATTTTGTATAGCAAGTTGCATTGCTTCTGTGTGTGTGTCTCTTTATCTTTCGGTTTTCAATTCAACTTGAGAATTGATATGGGTTTTTTTAGCTTATCTTGTCATTTCTTGAGGCAAGTTTGTTTTTGCTGACCCTTTGTTCATCTGTAAAATTGCTTGTGTGTTATTTGTTCTTTCATGGTCAAGTTGAACAAGAGAGAGTTGTAACCTGAGACAAGAGTAAAATGGAAAAAGACAATTACTTTGTTTGTGTACAAGTGTATTGGTAGTTATTATTTTTATCTTTTGTTCCACTCTCCCTGTGTATTGATAACCTGATATGCATTTTGGCTGGGAAAAGAAAAGAAAAGAGCATTCTCCATGGCCATTTACTCTTTTAACATTTATTGGTTTGGAAGGCTTCCTTTTATTTTCCCGTTGGTTCTATAAGGCGGTGAGAAAAAAAGCCAGTGCAAATAACGCATCCAGAAACAACAACAAAAAATGCGTTTTGTTTTGCTTCCTTGTTGTTGTACACACAAAGCATAAAAATATACACAAGTTTATATGGATTGTCTGCATTACTCAAAAAGTACTATATTCCCTGTTCATTCACTCCACATTTCCCAGTTGAAAATAGGAAAACGGCCCAAAGAGAAGCATTCCATCCATCCATCTATCTATATTCTCCATTGGAACTAACTTGGTGGAAAAACGGCTTTCACTTTATTTCTTGGTGAGCGTAGAGATAGTGGCTCTTGGTTTGGTAGTGTGTGCTCTTGTGCTTTTCTCTCTTGTGTTATTGCTAATTCAAGCGTGTGTCCGTAAGTGCAGCCACTTTAAATGGAAGAAAACGGCAAGATTTCACATTCACTTTGATGGAAAGCACTTTATGATGGTAGGGGTAGGTAGGTAGAGCTAGATAGGTAATGTTGTTTTGGCATCTAGAGCACCACCACCACCACCAAGAAATAAACTAAGACATCACACGCATTAGACATAGATACACTTTGGATTTAGTGACATGGAAAGATTTTAAGGATAATAACACATGGAAAAGTCTTCCCAGAGCAGTAGCAAGCAAGATTTAAGGAGTTAAAAGTAATGTACTGTCATTATTCCAAATGGCTATATCACCATCTTGATTACCGTCAACCCTGGCAGCCGCATTTGTCTTGGAGGTTGATGCACATTTATTTTATGCACGCATTAAACACCAGCAAAACTTGCATTTTGCACCACACAGCAAATCACTCTAGTGATTATAAGATTGGTGTAAAATGTTCAGACCACACACGTGGTACAATGCTCATCTTGTTACCTTTGTCATCATTATTATTATTATCAGCGTCCCAAGATCATTTTCTCAAAACTGCACCAGAAACTGCACCAGTGGCAAAAATATACACAAAAATGTTGTTTTGGTGGCACGGGACTGCTCTATTTACTTCTGCGGAGGGTTTATCAAAGTGACGAATTGTTTTGCTGTCCCTAGTGCAGCCCTTAGTTTCTTTAGCAGCGGCGGGGAAGAAAGTAGACAAGGACAGAAGATTTTTTTCTGGTCCTCCAGCAAGAAAAAAATAGTCTGAGTTGGCATTCCTACTTACTGCTGCCAAAAAGCACAAGGGAGGAGGAATATATACCTACCTTGAGCGGAAAATAAAGCGGATTATGCATAGTTTGCTTTCTTCAAGGATGTTATGTGCACGGTGGGACACACTTTGTTCACACCAAAAGGTAAACTGGAAGGAAAGAAGGCCAAAAAATAGAGAGAGAGGAAAAGCTCTTCAGGGGATATTACACCGAGAGAAAATTCTCTACTTGGTTTGTACATTGGGAAATGTGGAGAAAGTCATAAATTTCTTATCTGTTCCCCTGCTTTTTTTACTCCACTCCCCTTCTTGCCGCTGCTGCTGTCTTTTTATTTTGTTCACCTGTTTTTCTACCGTTTCAGCATTTTTTCTTCTGGAGGTAATTTTTTTGGAGTTAGTGCACAGCTCAGCCAAACTGCAACAGCAGCAGCAGTAGAATGCTATGGTTCTACACTGCATTTAAACAAAAAAATTCGCCGAGTTTGGCAAAGTGTTAGGTAAAGGCCAGGGGTAAGTTGAAACTGTAAAAAAAGGAAGGGTTGGTTGGCTGTTGGCTTTAAAAAGGGTTTCAGTTTTTCTTGGCAAGGTGAGAACAGTATGCTCCTTGGAGGCTACTCAAAAAATGACAAGAGGAAAAATGAGCTAATGAGTCTGCGGCTATTTTGTAAGCTTTCCAAAACTGTCAATTACTTTTGGTTTAGAAAAAATGGCTGTAAAATACATTTCAGTTTTAACTTTTAATCCAAATAATAATTTACGCAGTTTTCCACTCCATTTAAACCGTACATGGATAAAGCTTGCGCTAAATCCTGAAATGCAATACGTACTCTCAGCGCAATTAATTACTGCTTTTGCTATGGATACATTTACTGCAGCCCTGAGCAAAAGGAATTTGCTACACAGCTTACTTATTGTAGTCATCAGTAATAATAATATTTCATTTTGAAACTGGAAGAAGATCTGGTAGACTGAGGCGTACGCCAAATTATCCACGCGAGAGGTTTTTTTTGAACCCCATCCAACAATATTTCCTTGTCTGTCTCATTCTCATTCTTTAAGGCTGGCATTATTATTATCACAGCCTTGACTTAAAGTGAAAGTGAAATACCTGCACGCATAAAAAAGTCTAGTATGCTGGCACTCTGTCTGAACACTAAAACCTGGTAGTGTATGATATTTTGTCTGATGGCAGTATCAGATAGCAGATCAAAGATTGATAGAGATATATTAAAGCAAGGAAGAAAAATTGCAAGCGTCTACACATTTTGATCATCCTGTTCATCAAAAAAGACTCCCAGACGAGTCATTTGTCAAGAAATTATTTACTGCTGTGAGGAGTCTGCTGCTATGAAGAAATGCAATTCAATAAAAATATTTTTTTTATTCTAGGCTGCCATTGAACATCATTCTGATTTGCATCTCATTCCTTTTATTGCTCTTGCATTAATACTATATTATTATTTGTGCATCTTTTTCTTTTCTTTTTACGTCAAAAAAACTGGAAAGGTCTTTTAGTGTGCAATGTTGACATGCATAAATGCATTAAACATAAGTCAGTAGCCCATCAAGAACACAAGTGAACACATGCAGAATAAAGAGGGACAATGAACTGAAGCAAAAGGTTGAACAATTTGGAGTTATTTTAAAAAGAAAACCGCATCTTGAATCTTGGTTGCTGCAGCACACATTTTTTAAACCTAAGAAAAAAATTGTTCTGGTGAATAAAATATTATTCTGCATTATGCGTAGAGTAATAGTTGCTATCTTTTCTGGATGGGAAATCTCATATCAAAAAAGAGAAAAAAGTTTATGCTGTGTAGACAAAGTTTTTTCAATGGATTTGAGGAAAAAATAGTGTCTTTTTTGGGCTGTAAACTTGTGTAAATCTGATGACGATGAGGCTAAGGCATTTTTATCTTAAATCCAGAAAGAAATAGCTTGACGCACAAGTTACAACCCTTCGAAAAAAGGCGTATGAATGTGTTCTCATATGAATTTTGATTCTTGTGATGACCTCAGCATAATTTTCCCCCGGGTTTTTTTGCAACGCATACAGACACACACACTGATACGCTTGAAGGGATGCTGCCACACGGCGTGGAAAGAAAATGATGATAATAGTGCAGCAGCAGCCACAAGGACAATGTCTTGTTTCTTTACAAGTTTAGTTGAGCCGCCTGGATGGAGCCTTCCGTTTTGGCTGAAAAGTTATACATGAGAATGAATAGAAAGACAAGTTATGTACATGTGGACCCAGTCCTTGGTCAGAATACCGTGAATATGTCAACCGCAAAAAAAGAAGTAGAAAAAATGTTGAGCAGTTTTCTTTTGAAGCTTTGTAAGGTTAACCGGACTGGAAACCGGAGTGTGTGCATAAATAAGTGAACATAAACAGTCAAGTTGGTAGTATCAATAAATTCAATTGAAATACCACACAACTTTTTTGCTGATTTTACCACTAATCGACAAGATACTAAAATATTTTATGAGAGGACTTGTCAAAGCTTGTGAAAATATTTCCATTTTGCATTTTGGGAAATGACCTAGTAAACAGACAAGTTAGTGTTTTTGTGGTAATGCGAGATTCATGCAAAGTGTCACATTTCATTTGTTTTTACCATTAGAACACGTACTATAGTGGACAGTATTACTATTAACTTGTCTGCGATCACGTCATGGATGAGTACTAGGCAGCTATTCTAATAAAAATTGAAATCCAGCAGTAAAAAGCACAAAAAAAACATTTCCGGGGACAAAAAACAGATAAAAAGGGACTTTTTTCAGTGCAAAACTTTCCCCACAACAAACAAAAAAGTTTGTAAATTCCTATATTTATAGTTACATAAAATTACATAGTTTTTTAGTAGCTGTCAACATATAAAAAACATTCTTTATCAAAATAATACTAATAGCATATAAATGTAATATTCTATAGCAAACCCCCCAAAAAACTTTCCCATTTACAGATTTCTTTTTTTGGCTGTAAACAAGAAGAACAGACGAGAGGACAGAAAAGGGGCTAGGACGCAAAATCATTTGTGTGATGATTATGATCATGTTTGAAAACAAGCCGAGAGAGGAGGGAACAGCTAAACTTTCTAGTGCTCTTTTTTTATTGACCCTTTTTTATACTTTCCGCTTTTTATGATTTATGACAGTTGCCAAAAGTCAAAAAGTACTACGTGAACAATGTTTTTCTTCCCCCTTTGCATCATGTACTTTCTCTTCACATTTTAGTTAATATGGTCATGTAAAAAAAGAGCTGAAGTACGTGTGTCTGCCTTTTTTCCATTATACCACTTTACTTTTTAAGTAATAATGATACTGTGGAGTAATATGTAGTACAAATGGATGTATGTAGTAAACCTTTTTAGTATAATAAACACTTATATGTATATTTATCTATTATGCAATTTTACTTTGAGTATGGTTTACTTTTACTGGGATTTTTTTACAGTGTTTAACAATCATTAGCAGAAAAGAGTAAAAGCATAAAGTTCATTTTGAGTTTTAGGGAAAGAAAAATGATAGTTTGGTTGTATGTGTGTACTTGTAATACTGCTATTGCTAAGCCGAAAATTTATCATTTTTTGTGTGCTCTTTTCCTTTTACTTTTTTATGTGCTTGTATGCTTCTTTTTTAGCTTGTTTTTTTTACACATGCCAGGACCATCATTAAGAGAAAGAACAAAAAGATCAGCTTTCAAGTACGGACATAAGTGCACGTGTGTGTGTATGAATGAGTTGTGGAGATTTATTATGCATGTTGTAGTAGTATCTCATTACTTGTTATGATTATTATTTTACGGGAATGAAGGCTAAGGCTAGAAAAAGTGTATTTTTGTATGTTTTGATGTGTCTGTATGTCCGACTACATATAATATATGTAACTCAAAAATGATTATAAACTTTTGAATATTGTTTTTGTTAAATTCTTTTAACCGACAAGTCATTTTGAACAAAGTGATAACTTTTTTAATGTGACGACTCTAAAAACCGTGCCATGATTTGTAATGCACTAAACAAATTTTAAAAACTTGCTTTAGCTTATAAATTTGAAAAACAGCTATTTTGGGTTGTGGATCTTTCACAAACGTTTTCAGAGATGACACTGTCAAAAAGATGTACAAATTGTAATTACTGCTGATTATAAATACTCGGTTGAATAAGCAAGCCAAACCATATAGCATACAAACTTATTTTCCAGCTTTATAACTTATAGTTAATCTTAAACTCTAGGTCATAAAAGTAAGGTCATATAAATCTATTTCTCTTCATAATAAACCAGTAGCGTACAGAAGATAATCCTCATATAAACATTGCTGAGCAGACACTACACACAGGAAATCAGATTTTTTTACGTGAAATAGAAAAAAGGTCGTCATCTGTCTAGTACTAAATTGAATACCCTCTGGCGAGTAGCAAGTTGGACCCAACTGGTTACTGGTAAAATGACCAGTTTTATAGTGCAAGCACTGTTTACGCTATAAAAAGTTGTAAAAACCTTTCATCACCTTCTGCACCCTAAACCCTACCCTCCTTCAAGAATAAAGTGTGTAGTATCCTTATTGAATAAAAAACTTGTTCATAAAAAGTTTGATCACGTTCAAACCGGAAATGGTGTAATATCCTTGGGGAACGTAACCTCCCAGCAAATCTATTAACAACACATTTTTTACTTAACACTTAAGTAATACGTTGACACGCTTAAAAATGATACATTAAAGAAATCTAGCGTTTTTTAAATGCTAATTATTATTTTAAAAAGCTAACTCAGCATGTTTTTAAATAAGACAGTTGACCAACCCAAATAAAAACCAATTTTTAAGTTCTTTTCGTTTACTTTACTGTTATTATTATTATTGGCTTTGGAACCACAGAGAGTAACGGTTATAGTGTCTACTTTGGTTACAGTTTCGTTTTTTATTATGCAGCTATATAGCAGTAGTCAGTGCGGCGACCTCTCTTCTTTTTTTACCTCGGCTGAATACGGGATCAACCCAACTTTTAAAAGAGATATAGACCAAGATCCAACATCCAACCGCTCTACTGCTGCTTGCTTCTGTTATGAGGATGACTGCAAATCTTTTATAAAATATAGAAAAGGATGCACACCAGGAAACAGGAGATTCCCGTGCCGCACACAGACACACACAAAAAAGGACCTTAGTGGACAGATCTTGTCTTTTGATATGAAAAAAGCTCTGAAAAAGTGAAAGTGGGGATGAATCGGCTTTTTTCTCTCTCCAAAGTCGTGGCAATGAATATACCCAACCCAACCAACAAACTTATTGTATTAGTAATGGGCAGGTCAAAAACTCCAAAGAAAAAAAGCTACATTTTTTTTAAAAAGCTTATCTATCAGAGCTATATTCTGATCCCGGGTCAACACATGCATGAATGGATAAACCAAAGTCATTGGAAAAACTAACAGATATCTTTTGGAATATAGGTGTATATACTCCAAAAAATAAACCCATAAGCACAAGCACTTTTTTCTTTACCAAATGATGCATTCCTGAGAGTAATCACGATCAAAACCCTCCTCCGCATCTCATCATCAGCACAGAATAGTACACAAGCTTTGCTGGACGCCTCGTTATCATTTTCCCCTTTTCTTTCTCTCGTCGGGGTTATCTCCCAGCACTATACTAGCTAGTCCGCCCTTTTTCCCCATTTTCTACTTCTACATAAAGCTTGATAGCTTGAAACTTTCAAGTTGCTCTGCTTACACAGGATGAGTGAGTGACACGAGGGTATACAACTTGCTGATCTTGCTTCCTGATACAACAAAAAAGCTCCCCATTTTATTTTTCAATAGAAGAAGAAGAAAAAGGATATATGTTTTATGGCACGTGTATAATAATGTGTGCATAGTATATAGGCTAGAATTGTATATTGGCAGTGTATTATGATCATCATCATGATCACCATGTAAATAAACACCCATGCATGCATGAGCGCTTGTAATGGAGAACCGATCCCCCGAAGGACAATTTTTTTCGAAGAAAATCTTTTGTGCACTCTGGCTCTATAGTACAGTTATATATACAGTTAGGCACAGTCTTTTTTTTTCATGCTTTTTATCCCTAAACAATCTTATAAACTTGACAAGAGAAAAGCTATACACTTGAATGGAAAGAGTTCTTATTCTTTTTTGGTGGGTTTATTAGGCGGCAACTTAACAGCTTCTAAAGGAAAAGTATGTATATCCACTGGGTACACAAAACTGACTTTTTTCTGTTTGGAAGCTTGATCCCTGTGACCATTTTCTTTTGGACTTGTTATACTTCCTCCAGGGGTTTTTGTACGGGGGAAATGTCTACTAAAAATGTATGTAAAAAACGTGATGGTGTTGTGTGTGTTGTTTGGGTAGTAGGTGATTATGATGATGATGGGCTGAATGTAAAGTTTAGAAGTTGGTGCTGCTGCTGCTGTTCTTCTTCTGTGCTTGTTTGGGACGTTTTTTTTTCAACAGCTTTCTCCGCTGCTGCTGCGGGCTTTTGTGCCTTTTTTCCCGTCTTTAAAATGAAACCATGTCCGCATTTCCGAAGAAAAAAAGTGACCATTGATCTTCTTCTGCTTGTTCAGCTTGCACTATGAACTGTGTTGGGAGTTAGGATGGGCGAGCATAACATGTAAAGACAGACATATAAAGTAGAAAAGATGGAAAGCTGATAAATGGGAAAAAGTCTGGGTCCATTAGGGCCGGAGACCATTACAACGTGGCGTGTGGACAAAAGACATGAAGAAAAATGCATGCATGTATGTTTTTTCCAAGTTGAAGGAAGAGGGTTGCTCTGATGTGAGCTAAATCACCACTGGACAATTTTTATTTTTCCGGGGACAAGTATAGGATCATGGACTAGTAGGGAAAAATAGATGGAGATTTTTTTGTTTGGCTATTATTATCATTTGGTGTTGTGTGTCTCTGTGTGAAGAAATGTACTACATTACACAGATTATTCACAAGATTCACGATTCTGGTTATCTGTGTATCATAATGGTAATGGGCATATGGGCAAAAAAGGTCACCAGAAGAGAAGAAAGAGAGTAGACCAAGTCTCTAGAGCAGAAATAGGAGTGGCTTGAAATTTGGAGAGCATAAAATAATGAAAGTTGGATAGATAGAAGGAAAATAGGGTAGGGGATGATATTGTGTGTTTGCAAGGCCAGTAGAAAGATGAACAGCATCGGAATGAAAAGTTGATGGAAAGGAATTCAAAGATTGACAATGATGGACAGATGCTTTTAGGGAGGCTGTTGGCTTATAAAAGTTTGATTTTTTTCTGGGTTTAGAAACTGAGCTGCAAACCTTTGAATAAACTGTAAATGCATTTTTAGAAAGCAAGAAACTCTTACCGGAGATTCCGTCGTATGTCCACCAGTCATCCCAGCTACATAGCACGCCTGTACGAAAAAAATGTAAGACAATTTTTTTGCAGAATTGAAGAAAATTGCATGTAAAAACATGAATAAAAACGAGTAGCAATATAAAAGCACAACCATTTTAAAAGGAAATGGAATGCGCACGCGAAAAAAGTAAATGGCTAGCATTAAAGAAAACTGCAAGCTCATGTCATTTTTAAATCAGGTTGTTTGGATTGTTGTTCATTGTGCTAGTATGCAATATATACGTGGTAATATTACAAGCTATTCTAAAGCAAAAAACGGCTATAATGCTTGCATATACGTGCATTTGTAAAAAGAAAAGTATTATGGGCTTTTTAGGTAAATGGAATCAGATTACAGTTTGAGAGTTAACGTGAGAAAATGGCAGAAGAAGAAGAAAGTTGCAAGTTCAGTTGCCTTTTGCCTTTCTCTTTTCAGTTTGTTTCAGCATATCACCAAAGTCATCTTTGTTCTTGTATGTGTGCACGTTGATAAAATGACCTTTTCAAGGATTTGTTTTCTTCACACGTGACAAGCAATGTTTGTAACTAAACTAGAGGGAAAGTTTGTATGAATAAAAAAAATGTGGCCAGAGGGGCATGGCATTTGGTTAAACGCGTAGTGATCTAAGTCATGACCCCGTGTCTCAAAGGTCTGCTCTCTGACTTCCTGCTTTGTTTTCACTATGCGATAAAGCCCTTCAGAAATATTTTCTTGAGAGAGTTGACACTACACACACACTTTATCTAAAGCACGTCTCATAATATCGTGTCTGGTTGACATTTTTCTGTTTACTAAATTCACGCAGTTTTTAAAAATGTTTACATGTTTATTATTTTGAAAAAAATGAATCTCAAGAAGTTAAGTCAATAATGCATACATTATCAATATCACGCAACACTCAGACTCAAGTACATGTTTATAGATGCGTGGGCTCATTAGCATTTCCCATTTGTCAGTATCACCTTCACACCAGAAAATCAAACTCTGGTCGAGTGTGAGAAACAGGGAGAAAGCTCAAGTTTTGTATGCTCAACTTTTCTTTTTAGAGGAAAGCCAACACACACTTAAAACAAGTTTTCAAAATTGGTTAAAGGTCTAATTCTACCACACCACCATAATATACAATATCAGAGCATTTTGTGAAAGTGGAATGAACTTTCCCACTTTATTCCTCTTATCATTCTTGAGAACAGGGCGTAGAAAGTAGCGTGGCGTGTGTGCATGTTTTGTCTGCCATTATTCTAGGTCAAAAACTTGTCTACAGTACTTATAGTTTATACAAAACGCGATGAAAATAGATTGCTGATCAGCAAGACTGATGTAACTTTGTAGTGTAAAAGTTTGATATACAATTTTCCATTTTACACCCATTTTCCTTATTATTGCTGCACCATAATATATTGCTTGTGTGATCATCATCGAAAAACGATGATGACGATTATTACGATCATCACACAGAGAGTTCTGATGACTTTGTTCAATTTTGTGTAAGAGTGGCGTTGTTGCAAGTGGTGGCTGTTTTATTATATTAGTTTATGTGTGTGTAAGTGTGCAGTGCAAAAGCCCATTTAACTTGTGTACTTCCATCCAAAGAGAAAGCTTATTGTAAAGCTTGTGTGTGAAGAAAAGCAAGAGAGGAGCGAGAAAATAAATTGAATTTTGGTTCGGCTTCGACTTCTCAGTTTAACAACGTTGTTGTTGTCCTGGTCTCTTTGGTCTGGTGTGGGTCGTCGTCGTCCTCTGGTTCTCCCGAGGCACTACTATTTTCCGTTCAGGGTTTTTTGCTTCCACTTGACAAAAATGTCATTACCTTTACACAACACAACACAAGGCAAAATGTATGGTGTGTGTAGCGGGGTTAAAATGTGCGTAGGTAAAATGTATGCACCCATTGATTTCAAAATTTGGACAAGTCAGCACAAACTATAGTGAGAGACGAAGGGGAATGAACTTTTTCTTTCAAGGTTATTTTCTTCTGAGAAATCTGTCATAACAAATGGTAATAATCATAATAAAGATGATGGGATGAGTATTAAAGAAATGATAATACTTTTTGAATGGAAATAGGATACACTTGCTGCTGCTCTGGGAAAAGAAGAAGGAGCAGCGGTGCAGCCAGTGTCATTATTTTTTGCTGCTGTGTGTCTTTAGCACTTCAATATATATTTTCTATTCTGTGCTGCTACTGCCACTGTTTCCCACACCAAAATGTGCAGACCCCACTTTCTAATCTGATTGCTTTTTACTTGAAGAGCGTTCTTCAAAGGATAGGACAAGAAGCTGAAGAGATGCAGCAGCAGCAACTATAACGGGATGAAAATTTGGTGCCATGGTAATGATACCAAAAATGAGAATTATGAGAAAGGACAATAAACCTTGATGCTTTTATTGAGTGTGTAAGGTTGCTATAAAAGATTTTGCACATATTTTTGGGGCAATGTGGTACAGGCAAATGCCAAATTATGCGTTAAAGGTCAGAAAGGTCACCAAAAAAGGAAACCGACCTTGACGCTGGAATATACACGTGCGGTTAAAAATAAGTTTGTGCAGTTATCTCACTGTCTCTACCACACGTAGTACCTACCTGTCTCTTGTGTAAATAATTTGCATAGTACAACCAACTCGTTTTATCTTCATGGACAGATTACAGATCATCATCAAATTCTCACGCAGACGGAGATGTGTAGTCAGTTTTTCGCACAGATTTTCAAGTGGTATTAAAACATGCAACCTACACGACAAAACACACAAGAGCAACGACACGTAGCCTACAACCGACCCAAAAGTGGAAACGAGACACGTCATATAAAACTCACCTTGTCTATATAGCTATTTCTCATTTTTTTATTTGCTGCTTGTGTCTATTATTATCTTTAAGCCCAGAACAGAGATACATAGATAGAAAAATATGAGAGTAAAGTGAATAGATTGAATAAAGTGCAACTCCATCAGCAAATGAGTTTCTCCCAGTCGACCTCTGCGTATATCTGATTTATGCTAAAGACAAGATATATTGCACCGCTAACACTATACAGACCAAAACCACTACCACTTGGGAATCACCCATTCAAATCAACCAGTTCAACTGCGAACTCTTTTCTAGAGAGAAAATCCTTTGGCTTTGGTTTTTTTGTTTTGTCTGCTTTTATTCTTCCGTGTTTCTCTACTTGGTTATCGTTTTTTACAAACGCGGAGGGTAAATAACTGATGACGAATTGCTGGAATTTTTATTTCTCAAGAAAAACTCGGATTTGATTTTCTTTTTAGTAAAAAAAGTGCACAGTAAAAAAATCTTTAAATTTTTTTGTACTAGGTTTGCTATGCACGCATAGAACTTGATGAGTTGTGTTAGATCTTTAGGATGTTGAACATAATTTGGATTTTATTTTGTAGTGGGGCAACCGTGCATGCATGATATCCACACACACTTACAAGACTGCAATCTGCACGGCTTCCCTTTAAAATTCACTCATCCATTCAATATTTTTTTATGCTGCTGTGCAAAACTTTTATCTAGAGTATAATGAACTGTGTGTTGTTGTGCATTGACCGTTTACTAAACTCCTCTAAACGTTTATCAACGTGTAAGTAAAAGCTGCATTATAAATAGAGAACAAATAGGTAGTACTACTTGAACTTACTACACACGCACATTATTTGTAAACAAGAAGATGCCATATCAGGAAGGAAGAAAAAAATGAAGGGAAAATGCACTTTGTGAAAATAAAATGAAAGTGGCATGCATGCATATTATGGAGTGAACGAACTCTAGAGTCTGGAGTAAAGCTTGTGAAGAGAAAGGAAAAAAGGGGGAAAGTGAAAGTTGGGCTGGCTATACAACCTACCACCACTTTTTCCACTCAACTGGCAAGCTGGCTTTGTACTGAAACGGGGTTAGACTCAGGTCGCCCCAAAATACCAAACCAAAACGTTAAGGAAAATTGTAACCTAGCTTAGTAAGTTTGTAAATACGATTAACTTTCTTAATGCGTTTTTATTGCGCAGTTTTGTTTTTTGGGGTGAATTGAGCTTAAAGGCCAGTTCCATAATTTCAGTTATTGCCTTGCCGTGTCAGAATCAGCCGTAGAAGGAAACTCAAATAAATTAAGAATGCAATTCCTAAGTGCTCTAACTTTTTCTCCTTTGTCTTATTTAGCTATTCGTATAAAGGGAAAGCACACAAGAGAAAGTTGAGGTCAAACGTGATTCCTTCTGCAAAGCGTGTGGTACTGGTGGTGTGGTGATCAAGCACCCAAATCCTGGAAATAGTTTCTTTTTCTTTTTTTAAAGAAAACTTTGGCGCAAATTGCATTATAATGCTCTTTGTCGTCTTCAAAAAACCAAGTAGTTTTTGTGGGATATTTTTATTCTGGTTAAATAGCTAAAGGGGTGGCTTGTGGCTCTGTAAAGTGTACACTGCACCATTCCAAGCTACAAGCCCACAGAGTCATTGTACTCGTTTAACAAGAAAGAAAGTGTGCTAGTTTTTCTCTAGCCCAATCTATTTTCAATGAGCTGTAAATCTTGTCAAAGGAGGAAAGCTAGTGCCACCATACTAATATATTGTACTAGATATAGGAAACCAAGCCACTTGAAAAGAAAGTGAGAAAAAACAACTTTCCCAATAATAATCCATTTGCACTTGTTTCCCACAGAAAAATATTGAGTAGATGGCGGAGACACCCGCGTTTACGCACTTTTTTATTGTTGCAAAAGGCAAACATGCAAACAGACAAAAAAGAGAAAAGTTTTGTGAATTGCTACACAGGCCATTCTGATGCACCAACTTGGAAAAGAAGTAGCATTTACCAAAAAATCTGTAAAAACACTTAAAGATATTTATTTTCAAAGCAATCTATGAAAAAAAGTTTTTTAAGCGATAAAAATTGTCTATTGGCTTTAAGTAAGTTTGAAGCTTGTGCATCCCAATAAATTTGTTTGCAAGTTTGGTTGAGAAGAATAAAAAGAAATAAAATTTTTATTTATCTGTTTATTAGCCTGTTAAAATAAATACTGTATGTACCTGGAGGACTGCAATGAATAAAGAATAGAATGAAGGTCGCTGCCGTGGAGAGTGAGTAAAAGGAGGAAAACGTGCTTGCTGGGCCTGCTGATAATGAAAAGGTCCGCATAATCTGAACCAAGTTGCCTGCTAAATCCACCATGGTGGTTAACAAGCCAGGAGCATATCTCCTGTTATTTATCAGGAGAAAGCTGAACTATAATTGTTCGTTAATTTCTCAAGCTTTCTTTAAAATTTTCTCTGCAATTTTAACTTTTTACATGCTTGCGTCAGTCGAACACTTTCTCTTTTCTGGAAAGAGAAAGTTTGTAAATGTTTTGAAGAAATGTAAATTAAATTAAGTACTATAATATACAGTCGTGCAGTTAGAAGTTAACTACTTACTTAGCACTAATTTGTTAAAAAACTTTCTCCACTTTCACCACCCTTTCTTCTATTTTGCAGGGCAAGAGTTTCTTTCTAAAGGGATGATTTTCTTCCCTTTTTTCTTCCATGTTTTTATACAAAAAAGGAAAAGTTGCGTGTGTATACAATATTTTTTAACCCTGGCTGTCTTTCTGTAGCTTTCTTGCACTTTATTCACTTGCACAATTTACACAGATAGACACAGACTCACTTCCACTTTCACCACCACCACTACAACTACTACTTTCCACAAAGCCAAAAAGTTGGGATGAAAGCAAAGCAGACAGAGAAAGAGAATAAAACACACAGAATGGAGTTCAGTCTAGCAGCAGCCCTGCATCAACTACAAAGAATGATAATTTCCAAGGTTTTACTTTGCATTAGCATCAGACTAACAATTCAGTACCATTTTCCTTAAAGTTCATTTTAAACTGCACACAAACAACCTTGTTTATTAAATTTTTTAAAAGAAAAAACTAGGTTTTTGCCATAAGTACTTGGTCAAAAGGCAACTGCACCAGTGGAGATGTTGGTGGTGGTTGTAAAGGGGGCAATCCCGCTACACTGTTAATGTTACTGATCACCACCATCATCACATTCTTCTCTAGTGAAGAAACTAGCTTGTGTACTGTGGCTTTCCAGTTTTTTGGAGGAAAGAAGAGGAGCTTTGGCAAAAGCCGTTGTGGATTCGGTGGTTGCTCTACGCTTACTATTTCCCTGCTTGTTTTGCCAGCACAGTTTTTTTCAAGCTAGAAGCACACAGCACCAGAGCAGCATCATTTTAAGCCAAAAGCATATAGGAAAAACTGTGTGATGACAGTTTGTGGAAGATGCGGTGTGGTAGTACTCCGGGTCTAGGCTATTAGCTCCCAAACCAACTAGCTCCCGGTGGTCAGTTAGCTCCCCGACCCACTTGCTCCCAGACACATTAGCTCCCCGTGCCATTTGCTCCCAGGTAAGTTTGCTCCCATAATCACTAGCTCCCGGACCACTTACCTCCCATGCCATGTTGCTCCCTGTTCAATTTGCTCCCAAACTATTTGCCCCCATAGGACTTTAGCTCCCAGGCAAGTTTGCTCCCAGCAATTTACTAAACAGTGCATAGTCATTGAAATACAAGCTACAATTAAGAACATAAACAGTTCAAAGAACATAAACAGTTCAAAGAACATAAAATCGTTAACGTTACGTTTCATAACGTTAGTTATGCCTTCTCATATAATTTTGACCAGCCTAGCACATTATATTATCATTGGTTAATTTGAGAGTTTTTATTATTGCATAATAATTTTATTACCATTCAGGTTTATCTGTAGGGCCAAGAAGGAAATAATTTCAACTAAATTTAGAAGAAATGAATCAGATTGATCTACTATTTTCTATCAATCAATCAATCAAATCTCCGTCCTCGGGTTTTCCGTTGATTGGGTTTGTGTATTTTTGTTATTTTAAAGCTTATTTTTCACTCATTTCCTTGATTTATGTCTTCTTAATGGATTTTTTTGGGAAACTCAGATTTGCCATTTTTATTAATAATTTCCCAATTACCGTCAATTTCATGTCAAGATACCGACTTTCCTTCAAGTAATTTGTTATAATTTCATATACACAATTAATTGAAATTTTTAGCACAACTATTTTTACAATATGAATATCTACATATTGTTTGCTTCCTTATGCTAGCTGTTGTCATTTTTCATTCCTCTTCTGCAGACTGCAGTGTTAATTTAAAAAAACATAACACACAAGTTCACACAGACAAGAAATAGGGACACCGGAGAAGCCTTACTAACATTATGAAACGTAACGTTAACGATTTTATGTTCTTTGAACTGTTTATGTTCTCAATTGTAGCTTGTATCTCAATGACTATGCACTGTTTAGTAAATTGCTGGGAGCAAACTTGCCTGGGAGCTAAAGTCCTATGGGGGCAAATAGTTTGGGAGCAAATAGAACAGGGTGCAACATGGCATGGGAGGTAAGTGGTCCGGGAGCTAGCGATTATGGGAGCAAACTTACCTGGGAGAAAATGGCACGGGGAGCTAATGTGTCTGGGAGCAAGTGGGTCGGGGAGCTAACTGACCACCGGGAGCTAGTTGGTTCGGGAGCTAATAGCCGGTTACCAGTACTCCTACGGGTTTTTGTACGGTGGTGGAACGACTTTACAGCAAAAATGTTGCTCTTTTTTCCTTTTTTCTTCTATTGGGTTGGTTTTTTCTGCATTTTTTGTACAGGGTTTTTATGCACTGGATGGTGGTGCAGAATTGTGTACCCTTAAAGGGTTGATCTTTGAGGCGCACACACGCGCTTTTTTTATTGCTGAGCTTTCTCTTTCTTTTTTCTGTGTGTGTTCCACTTTCCTTCTTCCAGCTTTTTTATGCTTTAGTGAAAACTGAGAAGGTAGAAATTGTAAAGACGTAGTATTACGCAATGTGTTTACTGGGAAATAAAGTGGGCCGTGTGTGTGTGTCTGTGCGAGTATGCATGTGTGCCTTCTTTATTTTCTCAGGTTTCTAGGACAATGTATTTACTTTAAGCGTTTTAGCAAAAGGGAGATAGGTGTGTATTAGATTTTTACCAATGTTTGGTAAACACGCCTAGAGAACAAAACCTACTTTTTTCATGTATTTCAGGTTGTGTGGTAATGGGATTGTGTCATCATTCGTGTGATTCTGGTTGTTTGTTTGCAAGCAAGAAAGAAAAAAAAGAGAGATGCAATTCAATTTCCTTTTTAGGCTGATATGAAAATGGGTGTAAAAAACCAAAAATGGTTATAAAGCTTATATAGAGCTACACTTGCATGAGCTATTATATTAATACAGGGTTTTATTAACCGGTTGTTATAATAATCCAGTAGTGTGCTAAGGGAAAAAAGTCCCTCGGGGCTAAAAACACTTTCTTTCCAGAAATATATCTAGGCTATCAATAAAGAAGATGGGATCAAAATACAAAAAAGTTGAACGGGAAAATGAAAGTAGGACGCGCGGACGTAGTATGATGAGTGATCAGGATTATTACTGGGTTTTTTGGGTGGATTGGGGTGGTAAGATAAGTGGCAAGTGCATGAGAAGAGGATGCTGCCATTATTATGATGAAAACTAATGAGAACCAAGTTATTAGAAAGATTGCATGATTATAAGCCTCTCTGCTGATGATTTTGTAGGTAAAGCGGTTCAAATGCTGTGGTGGTGTGGTGAGCGACAAGCGTTTAATTATTCTTGGAGGCTTTCAAAAAAGTTGAAAAATTAGGTAGATTGTAGAATAAAAGAGAATGATGGATTGTTCTACTGTCGGCCAGTATCTATCTATAGTCTCAGCTTTTTCTTTTCAAGTCCATTTGGATAATAATGCGGAGTGCGGAAAAAAGTAACGCAAACAAGAGTAGACAATGCTATTAAAAGTTGGTCACCAGTTAGGATAATTTCCTTAATGCAACATGCAGGGCGGAAAAGAGAACAAGATGGAAAGAGAGAAAAAGAATGGGGCATTATTAGCGAAAGCCGTAGGTAGTAATCTTGTTCTACCTTTCTCTGTCTGGTCTGTAGGATGATCAAGGAGCACCACCCTCTTTCTCAATTTTCTCAGGTTTGATTTTCTATCTGTATCTGGTACATAGAAAGCTTATCTAGTTGAAAAAATGCTACAGAGTATTTTAGACCCTTTTTACCACTTCTTTTTCTCTTCGGGAAGCTTTCACGCTGTCTGCGTCTGGTTTCTGCCAGAAAAAAAGAGAAGAAGACGCTGCCAGTGGAGAGAACAAGGTTGGTGGTGTGTATATGAATGAATGAGCGGGTTCGGGACACGATGGCAACCAGAAGAAGAAGCACACATGGCAGCAGGCAAGAAGAATTAATGTGAAACGGAAAACTGATCAAACCAATACATCAGAGAGAATATATAGTGGAAAGAAGCGAAAGAGGAAAGCAAGAAGATAAGATAAAAATTTACGATTTCCCTGTTGTGCGCCTTGTGGAGAAGACTGTGTATAAGGCTTGAAGGCATAGTAGTGGAAACGTAAAGTAGGGAAATGTGGATTTTTTTAGTTTGGATTGTATTTTTTATTAAGCAGTTTTTTTTCTGTAGGGTTTTTCCATCTTATCCATTCTTTTCTATTAGCAGGTATCAGTGACGGAGAAGCTTAAAGGTATTTCCGGACAAACATAGCATAGTATAGAGTGTACAGACAGTTAATCATCAACAGACAGTAGACATGGTAAAACAAGAAGAAAAAAGCGATTACATTAATGGGAAAAATTATAAGTAGGATATTTTTAGCTTTAAAGGTGAATAATTGGGTGTTGGTCTGTTTTTGGCTGTAAGGTAGAACGCGTGATTCTGGCTAATTAACAGCTTACAAGAAAATTAACGGTTTTTTATAAATCCGGGCGTTATATGATGATTTGCTGCTGTTTTTTCTTGGAAAACGTAGTCTTTGTTGTTTACGCACGTTTCGTAGGCAAGAAAAAGCTTGTTGGGCTTCACTTAAATCTAATTTCCCCCAACAACACACACCACACCAAACTTTCACACTTTTGACTTTGTGTGTTATTTGCTTACGGAAAGTGGTGGTGGTGTTTTTGTTTGGTGTATCAATGTATCACATCCACCCTTTTACTTCCCGGGGAAAAAGAAAAGTTTGCATAATTGTGTAAATCACAAGCGCTAATTTCATCTTTTCTTCTCAAAATTCATTTGGAGGATGGAATCGTGTTATGATGAAGAAACAGGAAACTAGTGAGAATGAGAGGGGGAGTTTGGTGCAAGTGTAAAAGGTGAATGGCATGACTATGCAGAGCTATAGAGAGGTGAACATGGTAGAAAAGCTTGTTTTAAAGAAATGCTTATACAATTTTGCGTGTAAGTTTGTAGAAAAGGCCAAGGAAATAGAACAGCGAGTTCATATAGTAGTGTTGTTCCTTTTCATTAGAATTACTATGTGCTTATTACACTTTGATGTTTAGAGCAGAGAAATAGGCAGGATAAAAACTTTTCTTGTTTTTTAAAACCAGCACACATTTCAAGGGCAGCATTCTTCTCAACTTTGAAATGACCAATATGATTCCATCGTCAACCGGAGAGTTGGACGTATCATAAGTCACAAAAGAAAAGTTATGAAAATGACGAATAGGTTGGGTAACATGAGACGAGACGCAAGACTGGTTATAAGTGAACTCTCATTTTCATAATTGTATTGTTAAGCTCACAGACATGCAGTAAGTTACAGTTTGCTCTAAAATCAGTCAAGTTTTAGGAAAAACGGCTTCTGGCTCTTGTTGCGTGTTTGCATCTAATTCTCTGAAAACTAAATTAAAGCATCCAGCTACTAAGTTAGTTTTGCCACCCACACCAACCAATTACGCACAGAAAATTACTCTACTCTGAAGTTCATCTATGATCAATGTAAAAGCACGCTACGCAGCATAGCTTCTTGTCAAAGGACAATTTTTTTATTCCAAATTCCAATGCCACCTGAAAGCATACTATTCCACTTGGCCCCAAAATCTTTTCTGGGCGTCGTCAGTCCTCCTAGATCAAGATGATCACTCTGTCACTTGGAAAATTGGGATTGAGACCGCCACTTGGATGATTCATGGTGACCTGATAATCCTACCAAAGAACAAGATTTATACTCTTCTTCTTTCTTTCTTTCTTTAGTAACATGCCAACACACAGTAAGAGACAGAGTCAGAGATTCCAATTACCTTTTTCCAACTCCAAGCTTTAAGCCCTGTACTCTAAAAGCACAGAACTTTCTTAACTATTCAATTTGGTCGTTAGGACAAGTACATTACTTATAATTGAAGCGTACACACACAAATGATGACAAGTTTATCTACAACTCAGCCCAGACATATTTGAACAAAGAAAACTACACACATTATTGGAAAAACTGAACTACTTGTGTTTCCGCTTTCTAATACCAAAATGTGTATGTATTTATATTTTTTTCTATGTGTGTTCCAGAATGCCAAACAAACATCCTACATCCAAATAAAAAGGAAAGACAACCAATTTACCAAGTATAAACTTAAGTCTGTGTTGGCTTATGTGAGAAAGTGTAATCTCCACTTTTTTTTTGTTGATTCTTCCACTTTCCCCGGCATTATTGCTTACGCTTTCTCCTGCTCCACTTCCCAATCAATAAAACTATTGACTTGGAAAATTATTTGATTTCTGTGTGTTGTTGTGTGCCATGCCATATAGTCACAGGATATGGGAATGAGGATGATTATTACAAAAATCCGCTTGGGCCTATAGAAAAAATGGTACACCTGCTTTTTAGTATAAAACCCCATAGAAAACAAGGCTAAGTCCATTTACTAAATTTATTTTGCTTTTTGTATAAAAATGGAGCACATTTTCATGCCATCTTATATAATAGGTATGTACACAGACAAGTTTTACTATTTCTTTGGCTTGCCAATTGATAAGTGCTATCTGCACTGCTGCTGCTGTGTGCTATCTGCCAAAACAAAAGGGAGCAAGAATGAGTACACATAAAAACGAGTTATTTATGTACATGGACTTTTTTGGCTTGGCTTGTTTTTCTGTAGCGTTTTGTGTATGAATATACTTTTTTGTCTTGTTTCCTCCACCAAACCAATAAAACTTTTTCACCCTGTCAAACTACCCGGAAGAAAATGGGGAATGGGAAGAAAGAGGAAAAGAGAAAGTTGGATTGGAAATGAAAGTGTATATCTATTTTTTCACCCTCTTCTGATCTCTGATGTGTTATCTTTCTCTTAAGCTTGTTGTATCTATTGTACTGTGTAGATTGATATTAATCTGGTAAAAATATGTGTAATGCAACTTTGTACAGTGTAATAGCATGCCAACAGAATATTTAGCATTTTGTACAAGGCAAAGTGGGTTGGCAGTGCCAACATTATAAATAAAGGGAATGTGAAGCTGGGCAAAAGAAGAAGACGGCTTAGTTAGTACAATTGACCAATTCCCGTTTCCAATTCCTTTGGCTTGTCATTCCCGTTTCTAGACTTGGGAGTTGGATCTGGCTAAAATTTAGATTGTTGTGTTGGAAGCCAACTTAAAGATTTTGGGGGAGGGTAAGGGGATTTCATGTCAACTGCATTTTTTTTGTCGGATTTCATTTAACGATAAGACTGTCCACTTAATTGTGTGCATTGAGTGCACAAGAATGCATGTATTTTCTATAACAATCTGTGTGAGTTGTTATCATCATCACCACCAAAAAAGCTGCTGCAAACCGGAACGCGATTCTATTCTCTGACGGCCAGCGGCACATCATCAACTTAAATGAAGAAAATGTAAAAAGGATAAATAAGACTGTGTGCTAGGATGGATACTAGGATGATGATAATAAAGACATTTCCACATTCCAGATTCTACGCTTTTTCCCAAGGCAGCAGATAAAGATGGAAGGAGAAAGAGAGGCTCATAGAGATTCATATGCAGTTTATATTCCTTGCTGGGTTATTTATCGCATTTTCTCCTTTTTCCCTAAGCGCAACACTCCGAATACCATACCACCCGAGTTTAAAACATGAGCTTGTGTCTTCGTATGATAGCTTTGGTTTTTGGGGAAAACTCAACTTTGAACCCCGCGTTGTTTTTCGGAACGCGAAGAAAGAAAAAGCTAGTCTCCGTGAACAGTTTATTTTTTCCGTATGAATTCCTCCACCAAAAAGAGAAGACGAAGACAGCACATTCACTCTCTGCCGAGATTCAGCCGATGATTACCATACTTCAAATCTTGTAATATAGTTTCCATTTCTATTATATAGTCAGTTAAGAAGAAATATATACCAAAAAAGCTGAAAATGAGACAATTTCAACAAAACACTCAAAATAAAAGTTGGGCAAATACAGAGATACATTTTCCTTCTTTTCCCCAAAAAAACAACAACATTTAACTGAAATGCATGTGGAGAACATAGTACAAGGCTGAAAAAACAAAACGGATAGAATAAAAATGGACTTGGCGGGGTTTAACCCTCTTCTGTCTGTGCAATGCCATTGTACATTTCTAGAATATTTTGGCTGCTTCCAAAAACATAATAATATTCTATAATGATAAATATCGTTCTGTGTATGAAAACGTCAAAGCACCCAAAAATATTACCAAAATAGTAATTGCAGTAATATGTACTTGTAAAACGTACATTTTTTCAAAGAATAAAAAAGGGTGGCTAGACAGCTTAGAAGGAGGTTAGTGCTCTGCTTGTACTTTGTACTTGTACAGTCATTTTTATGAATGAATGCAAGAAGGCATGTTAGTATAATAATAATATATTTTGTATGTACACACGGATGGGTGGACTATTTGCATAAAAGTAAAATAAAAAATGCACACATTTTTTGTGTACTTTTATCTGTTGTTAGGCAAAAGTGCATATACCTAGCAATAAGTGCGGAGGATAAAAAATGACTTTGTTTTGTTGCTATAACGAGGACACACGCAGATTTGTTTGATGCGTTTAAAAGGAGAAAAGTCAAGTGGTGCGTAGGTTTAGATGATATAGTGTGCTCATTATTATTATTAAGCGGGGAGAGATTTAGCTCAGTGGGATTTCGGATTCGGATATGGTCAATGGATAGCAAATAGTACATGAAAAAATGAGCTGTTTTGATTTGGATAAATGACATTTTTACAATTAACCATTTCTAAGTTTGTGCAGAATTTTTACTTGGATTAAAAGATTAGAAAAATTAACTAAATGAATAGTTTTTTTTCAGATTCTGATGGTATTTTGTTATTAGTAAAAAGCTTTGCACTTGAAGTGACAAAATGTGATTGGATTTCTCTGCTTTTTACTAACACATTTTCACTGTCGTCAGATTTGTGATACTATTTGGAATACTCACAGTTTTTTAAGAAAGCTTGAGTGAGAGCTATGCTAATATTTATAATAGCAAATAAGCCATTCCATCATAATCTTGAAATCCATGAAAAACTTGAATAATGGTAATTCGTTTTTTTGAATCTACAACGACAGTATTTGCTTCCATATATTATATCATGTCTGGATAATGCGTATTAATTCATTCAAAGTGCACAACAAATACTAGAAGTTAAGCCACATTTCCATACTAGATTTATAAAGTGTATTTTTCAGAGTAAAGCAGAATGACAAAAGTGTTATTGACTCGATCATTGTTAGTTTTTGTACTGGCTTGAGACTTGTGACTTACAAGTGGCTGATATTCAACTTGCCTGTCATCATTATGATATGATCATGATATCATCATCATCATGCATATTGGTCTTGTGTACACAGTACATGCAAACAAAAACTGTGCTTCGCACTTGAACATAATGTCACTCAAAACCTTAATGCATTAACTTTAAGTTGTATTTTTCATATAAAACTATGTTATAAAATTGATTGATTTCACGTTAGTGTCAATCCAGCACTTTTGATTTTCTGACCTTTTCTTTAAAAATGTAAAGAAGGGAACTTGATCCATCAATCTTTTTTCCTAAAAAATATTCATCAATCTATCTTACAAAAAAGCACTTTACTCTCTGAGCTATTTACAACATTATAATAACATGGTTTGGAATCAGCATCTTGATGATTTTGTCATCATTTTACTTTTAAAATATTGTAAAAGCTAAAAAAACGTGACTCTAGGATGATGATGGCATGTTACACACAAGCTAACAAATGGAAACTAAGAAAAAAAAGTTTTTAAGAAAAAAAGGAAGGAAAGATGAGATATTTGTTAAAAAGCTACATGAAAAAATCATGCCTTTTCACATCTGTCTCAGCTCTGCTTTCTTTCTGTGGCCTTTCATTTTCACTTCATCTTAAAGTCTATTTGATGATGATTTTTGGGTGTGTCGTGCGTGAGTGTGAATCCCTTTTTATTTCAGTTTTGGTTTCAGCTCGAAAAAGCCATTAAAAACTGTGCTCTGAAGAAGTTTCCTGCGTGTAAAAACTTGCATGCATATAATTCCACATGAATTCCTGTGTTTTTCAATAATAAACTCCAACCTCAGATACACAACTTGATAAAATTTCTTCTTTTGGAGAGTTTGCAATGATGATGATGATAAAATGAGAAAGACCACACACAAGACACAACATAGACTCAGACAGACAGAAAAAGAGAGGTTTTGCTTTTCTACTCAAAATATTTTACAGGAACTTCTATATAATAATTTTTGGTTAGTTTCTGTGGCTATATAGAAGTAAGCTTGATGATGGCAGTGGGACGAAGAGGACGAATATGATGGTGGTAGTTGTGTGTGGCGAAATTATGGAATGGCATTTGAATAATTAGAAAGGAATTCAATATGTCACAGGTGGAATGGTTCTCAAGAGTGGTTGCAAAATGCATACTAATGCGAATCCGATGGCGGGATAACCGGATATGCCAAAGTAGCTAAAAATATGACTTTTTAAACTAACATGCTTTCATAGTCTATTGAAACTAAAAAATGATAAAACAGTCCAGTTTTGTAAAAATGCGCAGGAATTGTTGCAACTTTACAAATGCGAGCAAGTATAATAGACAGACGGACAAACCAAATCAAACCTGGCCATAGAGCAATCCCGCTACTTAATAATAACCAGCGACTCTCGCTTTCACCAGAATCCCCCTTTCTTTTCCTTCTTGTTTTTTACCAAAAAACTTTTGTCTGTCTCTGTTTGTACAGCAGTACAGTATAGAGAAAAGGATAATGATGAATATAGCATAGCAGCAAAGCAAGTCGGGGTCGAAATCTTCCCATCCCATCGTCATCATCTCTGACATTTATTCACCCCGAGTATCATCCTACATCTCTGATGAAAAGTAAAAAGCTGTGTGGAAGTTGAAACTGGGATGGGGAGCTTTTCATCACAGCAAATGATGCTACTACGATGAACCAAAAGGTATTAATATTACGTGTGGTATCTGGGTCATTATAAGATGAATGGTGAAAGATGGGCGATGATGAAAGATGGCTGGAAGCACCGTCACTACTAAAATATCAATAAATAAATACTCAAAGCACTTATTTTATTCAAGCGCAAATAATTACACGTTTTCCATTTTTTACAAACTAATGGCCATGCACATAATTTTTATTTCTTGTCAGTGTGACCATGACAAGCGCAATAAATCATGGTAACTTTTCAACATTTTTTTTCAGGAAAAGCGGATCATAAAAAGTTTCTGACTTTCCCTTCTGATTCTTTATGAAACGACAATAAGATGCTTTTACACATCTTTTCCTTTTTGTGTTGTCAAAACGGATAACTGACAGAGGCGCCGCTGTTCTTTATTCGGGCCTTGTTTTTTTCGTGTGTAGTTAACCCCTCATATTATCCAGTAATAAAAATGTACTGTTCATTTTATATGCACTTAATACACAAACTGCTGTGCAGTGACTTGCATAATGTGAAAATGATACTCCATTCTACCAAACTTACTAATAATAACACTAGCTTATATATATTTTTGTCTGGGAATAATCTTTCCCGAAGAAAAATTCATATATATTCAGCTGTCATTCAGCCTGGATGGCTAAATAAATACGTCTAGAAAAGGAAAAGGGAAACTTGTCTAAGTTGAGATGGTAGAGGAAGATGATGAAAAATGAAAATGATGTTTCCTCCGCACACTTTTTACTTTGTTTTCTTTTCTGTCTGTAAGTTGGAAAATGGAAATGCTTTTGAGTTGAAGGTATAGCATAACGTGTCAGTGAAAAGATTCTGTCTTATTTTTTCGGATTTGCAATCACATTAAAAACTTATGTGTAGAGCTTGATGGCTTTGGGATAATAACAGCTTGAAAAAAGAAATTGAAACAATGAAAGCACTTATTATTTTTTGGGCTTTATTTCAATCTTGCTATCTGTTTTGTGTACTTATTATTGCTTTTAAGCTAGAAAAGATACAGATTTTGAATCTGGTCATGCCACTTAAAAATAAGGTAAGAATTTTATAGTCTATAGTCATCCCAATTTTCTCTGACATTCCAATTTTCTTCCTATGGCCAACAAAGCAAGGTGAGAATGGAGAACACGGTTGGAAATCTGGAATAAAAACGGTTGGTGGCCTAGAGAGCATATTTTTTGGTATATAGCAAGCTTGCCAATTATTTAAGAAGAACAACGAGCCTTTTCACTTAAACAATTCCAATGCCTTTTTTCGTCTTCATCTTCAATCCCGCGTGCTACATTTTTTGGAAGCGCTATGTGTGTGCTGTCTCGTTTTGAAAAAAGATTTTCTAATTTATGGCACCCCTTCCCCAATTTCATCTTGGGAAAGGAAAGCCCATCAAAAAAAGCCATTTTCCTGGCAGCAGGACATATACAACGGCAATATATAACACTTGATCTGATAAATAGAAAGAAAAAAGGTTATTTTCGCTTTCGTTGTGCTTTTGAACCAGAAAACGGTTCTTATATGAAATTACTAAAAGGGAGCATCTTCACATAAGAGTTTCTCTAGAAACCATGATTATTGCAGACTGTGTGTGTTTTTCTAAAATTTTATTGTTGTATGTATTGTTATTTATGGGAAGATGGCAGGAAATGTCGTGCGCGTATCAAGAAAAATATCCAGTCATTGTTTTTCCTTAAAAATGGGAATAAAACAAAAAGCTGAGGACTTTCTTGGCGTTTTAATGGAAGCACCATGCAATCCGTTTGGACAGCTCTAGGCATACTTGAAATAAAGCTTAAACGTAATTTACACATAGCCCAGGTGAGAAGGATTATCGGTTAACATTTTCAGTGGACAAAAACTTTTTAGGGATAACGACTTGCTGCTGAGGGGTTATTATTACTGCAAGATGCTTTATTGATAGTCTAAATAGATAGTTGGGTTATAAAAAGCTTTTTGTTCTTTGCTATTATGTATGGCTATGACGAGATGTGTGCTTTTTATGACGTCTCAAACCTCAAGACATTTATAATCATTTGGATTGATGCAGCCTGCTTGATGCTTGTTGGGTGTGGTCACTATTTTGTCTAAGGAACGTTATGAGTAAACCTAAAAGAAACCCGGGGATCATATCGAGAAATGGTTTTTAGTGGGTGCTAAGCTAATGAAAAGATGCTTGTGTTGATATTGATGATGTACCTACAACACGAATAAATACTGGTTAATTAGCCATTTTGACAAGAAACGGAAGGGAAAATGATAAATAATTGTTTGTATTTATTTTCACAAAGTTGTACAATATTTAATTAAGGTCGAAAATATACATTAACTTTGTTGGCAATTTTGAAAATATCTTTCAAATTGGGTCTGTGTTTGTGTTCGGGCATGATCCTCACGGGTGGCTCCAAGTTAATGATTTGGTAGTCATGTCCGTTTGAGACTGTGGTGACTGTGATTGTCTCCTCGTCTGGTTGCTGCTCTTGTGGACTATCCATGGCTTTTGGCTCGATTTCTGGCGTGTTAGGCTTTTCTGAACGTCGGGCCGAACACTTGTAAAACCGAAAACATAACAATATTATTATTCCGGTGAAAGTGTACATGCACGCGTTAAGCAGGATCAGGCCGCCTGGCATAGTATGCAACAAAAATGAGATAAGAGGGCAGTCCGCGCGGGCCTGTTTAATAAAAAAAAGAAAAGAAAACCGTTTAAAATGATAAAGTTGAGCTTGTAATAAAATTTGTTATCAATTTAGCTAGTTTGCATACCATCATAGTTAAGCAGTTGAAATAATAAGTTCAAAGTCTTCAAAAGAAATCTCAGGGTGGTAAAGCAGCTTGGTTGAAAAGGGCGACGTGTCACTCCGTTCGTTTTCTAGATGAAAGGAAAAAAGAATATATTATTTGCTATATAAATTCCAATAAAGTAAATCCAATAAAATCTTAACTACCCAAAAAAATCAGCTTAAATAGTGCAGGTGGCAAGTGTGAAGTTGAGCAACTGTGAATACCAACTAAAGCTTGCTAACTGTTCTTGTCACAAAGAATAACTTCTTGTCCTTCATATAAAATTTATTATTAGCTATTGTCTTCTATCCTCTCTTAATATTTTTTTCAGACAGTGACGACATATTTCCTCCCGAATTACGCAGTGCATTCTTTTAACCAGTTATAATGCAACAGCAATTAAATTTTCATCGGATGATCAAAAATCCACCAATGGAATAATTACACAAGTTATAAGACATTCCTAAATCCTCCTCCTTTTCAGTACCTACTAGACAGTAGCACGGTTTTAATGTAAAATGACGATAGCAGAAAAAAATGTTACCCAACTTAACATTAAGTTAATGCAATAGCTAAATGTGCAATAAAGCCATAAAATGACGACAAAATGCCGAACGAATCTTATAATGCCCCATGTTCCACCTCGGCATACAGGCAGCATCCACATCCACCCTACCTGTCTTCCTAAAGCTCAAACCATGTAGACATAAGAAAATGCTATGCTACATTCTTTTTAGATGAGTCGGATGAAAAAATCCCGAGTTCAGAACCAGCTCGTAATAATAAACATAAAAAGCATAATGTACAATGTACAGCCGTGTAGCTGCTCATGTATTCCAAAGTATTCCATGATTTCCTCTCCAGGGTCTCATTCCATCTAGTAGACATCTTCCATAATTTCCCTCTTCCTGCACGGTTTCCTCGCATTCTCAACTTGCTTTTTATATGACTTGGCATTATCCAAAAAATACATACCAAGTATCAAGCTTTGCTTTGCCTGACCCTCCAAACACAAAGTTCACACTTAATTTGGTGTGATTGATGATGCGAAAAACGGTAAAAAGGAACTGCAAACCCAAAAAGGACAAAAAATGCTGGAATCTATAATAGCCTTGTGTACTACACGCGTACTACTAGTATGCTTGCTTGGTATGAAGGAACATGAACGGGTTTTTCACATGGAATGCCTCACCATCATCGTCATCATCATCATCATCTTTTTAAAAAGTGCTTTTCTTACTGTTTGAAAGAATCTTTGCATTTACGTTTCTTTTTTTATCTTTTTATCATCATCTTTTTGTTTTAATCGTTGATTGGTTTTAATCATAGCAAAATTTCCGGGGTATATTTTTATATAGATATATATATTTATATTCTATCTACTAGTAGTAATAACAGTAGTGTATATTGTAGTAGTAGGTAAAAGTACAGCAAATTTTCATCCTTGCCCCACTTCTTTTTAATAACTTGTGTGGAAGGTCTGTTTTCTCTTCTTTAAATATTTTCAACAATCATTTTTTCCTCCTTTGTTTTCTTCATCATCATGTGCATCATCGCGTAGTATTATCATTTCAAAGACATTTCCATGTACCATTTTTTGTATAGAATAAGCTGTATAGTAAAACATTTTTTTAGACTTAGTTTTATTCTTCTTCTATGTTCTAGGTAGTAAATTAGCAAACACGACAATCGACAATAACGACGACGACGATAACGACACACTTTTCAGTATCAGTATAACAAACCGTTTGTTTCTTTGTATTAATTTGAAATTATGATTCATTTTCCTTGCTTCTCTTTATGATCATCATATACACAAATACACACCAACGCCAACATTATCATCATGATTTACATACACAAAAACGTCTTTACTCTTTTCTCCCTTAACTTAACTTTTCTTTTTCTACATGTTTTTATACATATTTATAATAATATATAAATGATTTAATTAAAACAAAAAAAAGCTTTGATTATTTTTCGTCTTCTTACTCATCTTCTTATCTTTGTCTCTACCTTTTTAACAGTTTTTTCTATACAGTCGGGTTTTATATTTTTACATAGTAAAGTTATATTTTTACATTGATTTTACACAAGTGAATTCCTCTTGTTTAATTATTGTGTAGACAATAATTAACTGGTTTTCTAATTATAAAATATTTTTGGCATATATTATCTACACACAAGTATTATTACAACAATTCAACATTTTTGAAAGAATCGTACGCGCAACCTGTTTTGATCAACATCATCAGCATCAGTATCATCATCATTTTATATAGAATAATATAGTTATAATAGTTAATTCTAAAGTTAGGTATAGTATAAGATACTGCTTGTATTTAGTGTATGATGGGGATAATATATATTTTTAAGTGCATATAGTAATGCTATTTATGCACACGTTCTTGTTTTTAGCGATTGTTTCCAGTTTATTTACAAAAAACTTGTCTAAAGATCTCTGTCTAGTTAAATGTCTACACTATTTTTTAAGTTTTTTTTAGGAATTTAATGCGTTGTTCTTCTTCAAGTAGCGTTTACAACCGTTATACAAAACCGTTGTTCTTTTTTTGCAACCTTTAGGCTTAAATGTTTAAGTTATCTCAGTACCTAAACCTAAGTTTTTTTTTTGCCTGATAAACTTACATTTTTTTTGGTTTTTTCATTAAAAAATGTAAACTAGATAGTATATATAGCTATCTATATAATTTTCTGCATAATTTTTTTAATCAATGTCATACTGAACTGGCTCTAAACTGAGATAATCTTCTTTCTACTTGCTTTTAAGTTGGTTGTGTTGTGTGAATGTTGATGTGTGCATGTCAATGTCACTATCATTTTCTCTTTGTGTTTAATCTTCTCTCGTGTGTTTTTATTAAAATGTGTTTTGTATAATATCTTATTAGAAAGCATGTATTTTCTTTTTTATTCTTTGGAGTTCTGCTGTTCTCTTTGTTGTTTGTGTAATAATTGGTTGGTTGGTTTTACTTAATGTACCATTTTTTTGTTTTGTTATTTGGTTTAATCATCATCAGAGACACACAAAATAATAAGATGATAATAATAAATTGTTAGCCCTTTTTAATATAATGATAACATGTAATAATATATTGTAATAATTTATATAACACTAAAAAGATGTATTTCTAAGTTTTTTGTGATATCAACGGTCTTTCGTTCTCATTCATGCTTGTATACTAAATATATAGTAATATCGTCTGTTTTCTACATCTTTTTTTGGTTGTTTGTTTCGGTGTATACAAATATTATTATTATTACTTGTAGTGCTAATTTCGTATTGCCATAGTACACACAGCCATTATAATAAACAGCAATGATCTTTATAATAAGTAGATATATAATTTGTTAACACAACAATTCAACAATGGCTCATTATAAAAAATTCTACTCAAATTTCTTTATCTCTGTGTATCTCTAAAGTAAGTTGTAAGTTTAGTTTAGTTTTTATAAACTCCATTGATATTATTTTTACACGCACAACATGCACCATGCACAACAACACACACAAGTAGATAGTTTTTTTTGTATTGGATGACATTATAACAAGTTATAAAGCAAAAAGAGAAACAAAATAAAAACAGCAGCAGTATATATTTGTGTATTAATTAATTATATAGTAAGTTTGGACTAAAGTCAAACTAAACGCTACATAGAAATAGAGTACAACAATTAGCAACAAGAATATTATAAGTTGATATCTTTTTCTTTTCTGTCTAGGTCTCTCTCTATAGATTATATATAAATATATAGACTGTGTATAAATTTAATAGTAATCAATATAGTAATAATATAATAATGCAATTCTATATTACTAATAAGCTATATAAGTATAACTATTACAGTGTAGTACAGCTAAGAAAATTTTCTAGCACGAACAATAAGCAAACTAATTTGATTTGTATATGAAATATTCGTATTTTCCTCTTTTTATAAAAAGTTTCTTAGTTTTTTAGTGTAATAACCAATAAGAACTATAAAATGTTTTGACACCTTTAATCAGCAGCGGAGCAACCACAAAGCACTAACTAAAATATATTTATGTAGCACTTACACCAAACTCGCTTTCTTTTTTGTAAAAAAATGCACGCTCTTCAGACACTTTCGCTCACTTTCACTTGCCTTCAGACGCACACACTTTTTGTATAAAAAAAGGAGATTTATTTTCACTAAAATCTTTTAGTTGTTGCGGGTGTGTTTGCTATCGCTAGAAAGGATGTGGCCGTGGGTGGTTTTCTTGGTGTGGAACTAGCGGACGATGACGACGAGCTTAATGATGGACTTGAAAAATATGACGATGTATATGACGATGTGTATGATGACGAAAATGATGTGGAATACATGTCATAATAACTGCGCTTTTTGCTGCTTACACCGATAGGCGATGGAGCCGGAGGCGGTTGTAAAATGGAAGGTAGTCTCTTTGGCTTTTTAAAGCCTCCGTTGGGAAGGTTGGATAGTGCTGGAGTGTTTTTGACGAGTAGGGAGGCTCCTAAGGAAGCTTGGAAAATTTTACTTTCCAATAAAGCTGCGGCGTTTTGCTGCTTTTGATTTTGCTTGCCGGGATGTTTTGCTGCTGCTGCGGCCGCTGCAGCGGCTGCGGCTACTGCTGCTGCGCCCATTTTCTGTCCAGTGCTTGTGGTCAGAGAAGTGAATGCAGTGGAGCTTTTCGTGCTTTTCGAGCTTTTGTTGCTTTTGATACTTTTCGAGCTTTTGGTGTCTTTCGATTTGGTGCCTTTGGAGCTCTTGGGGTTTTTGCTGCTTTTGGAACTTTTAGTTCCTTTGGAACTTTTCGAATTTTTGTTGCTTTTGGAACTTTTAGTTTTTTTGGAACTGGTTCCTGTAGAATCTGAGGCACTTTTACTTTTGGAACTACCTGATGCTGAAGAAGATGTTGAAGCACTTTTGGAACTACCTGCTGCTGCTGATGGTATTGAGGCACTTTTGGAACTACCTGCTGCGGCTGTTGATGTTGAGGCACTTTTGGAACTACCTGCTGTTGCTGATGGAGTTGAGGAATTTTTGAAGCTACCTGCTGCGGAAGAAGATGTTGAAGCACTTTTGGAACTACCTGCTGCTGCTGATGGTATTGAGGCACCTTTGGAACTACCTGCTGCAGCGTATAATGTTGAGGCATAGTTGGAAGTACCTGCTGCTGCGAATGACATTGAGGCATACTTGGAACTTCCTGCTGCTACTGATGGTGTTGAGGAATTCTTGAAGCTACCTGCTGCTGCGAATGATGTTGAGGCATATTTGGAACTACCTGCGGCAGCGGATGATGTTGAGGCACCTTTGGAACTACCTGCTGCTGCGGATGGTGTTGAGGAATTCTTGAAGCTACCTGCTGCTGCGGATGATGTTGAGGCATTTTTGGAACTACCTGCTGCTGCGAATGATGCTGAGAAACTTTTGGAACTACCTGCTGCTGCGAATGACATTGAGGCATACTTGGAACTTCCTGCTGCTACTGATGGTGTTGAGGAATTCTTGAAGCTACCTGCTGCTGCGAATGATGTTGAGGCATATTTGGAACTACCTGCGGCAGCGGATGATGTTGAGGCACCTTTGGAACTACCTGCTGCTACTGATGGTGTTGAGGAATTCTTGAAGCTACCTGCTGCTGCGTATAATGTTGAGGCATAGTTGGAACTACCTGCTGCAGCAGAAGCAGCAGCAGCATGTTTGGAAATGGACCCAGTAGCTTTGGAAGTGGACGCAGCAGTTTTGGAAGTTGAAGCAGCATGTTTGGAAATGGACGCAGCAGCTTTGGAAGTGGACGCAGCAGCTTTGGAAGTGGACGCAGCAGCTTTGGAAGTGGACGCAGCAGTTTTGGAAGTTGAAGCAGCATGTTTGGAAATGGACGCAGCAGCTTTGGAAGTGGACGCAGAAGCTTTAGAAGTGGACGCAGAAGCTTTGGAAGTTGACGCAGAAGCTTTGGAAGTGGACGCAGCAGAACTTTTGGAAGTGGAAGCAGTAGATTTGGCAGTTGACGCAGCAGGTTTATAAGCTGCCGCAGCAGCTTTGAAAGTTAAAGTTGACGCAGCAGGTCTGGAAATAGACGCAGAAGTGATGGTAGAGCTGGAGCTGCTTCTGCTACTCAACCCGGATAAAATAGCGGCACTAACGGTATGCGTGACGGTAGACTTTGCGGTGAATGCGTTTACGGTAAAAGTAGAGGCAGTTGTGGTGGTGGCGGTACAAGTTGTCGTCGTCGTCGTCGTCGTCGTCGTCGTAGTTTCATCGGCACTTGTGGCTGAAGGCTTCACTTTAGTTCTTACGGTTTTGCAACCGTAGTTCTTTCGTTGCTACGATAACTCTGCAGTCTTTAGTACTTGAAGAGCGTGCTTAACATATCGAACGAGATCTACTAGCGTGTTGTGCATAGTTAACGGGCCGTTATGACGATCCAGTTGTATAAAGAAGTCTATTTGGCAGAAACATTAAAAACACCTCAAGTTACACTTAACTTTCCTTAAAATGCTTATCAATCTGATAAACTATTTGATAAGGTTTACCTTCTAGATGATATTTTTCTACTAGCGTGTCCGCCGCGTCCCACAGCTCATGCGCACTGATTAGGTTCATGGCACTGCCACACGTTTTCTGCATGTTTGAGTACAAGTTGCGGGGAATGGTGGTCATGATTTGAGTAGGATGATGATGCGGCGACGGAAGCAGTGAGCTGGTGGCTGCCGGCGACGACGTTGGAGAGTGCGGTGAGGGTGTGCTCAGGTTAGGACTGTTCACAACCGGCGGCAGTTCTATTGTGGGATGGCGCTGGAAATGGTCCTGCAGATATTGTACCATCTCCTTGGTCTCACGCATTTTGATTTTAAACAACTTAAAGGACAACATAGATTGGCACCGCATGCTGGAAACAGTAAAAAATGAGTTAGAAAAATGAATAATTAATAGATAGCACATTACGCAACTCCTAACTACGTACCTAAGTACGATTATCTTGGCCTCCATGGGATTGGAGTAGTCAGCCCCTCGATTTCGAAACCGGCTACCAATGTAACGGATAAGAACCAATGTGTCTTTGTACATAGTAAATGCCGCTGTGGACCCAACGGTACGGTCCCGTTCCATAGAGATACCAGTCAAAATGAAGTACAACCCTGCCTCTAAGTACACGGAAGCTTGCGTTGTACTCACTCTCTCGCCATCAGCCTTATGTTTCAATCTTTTTGCTTCCTCCAAGTAACTATCCTGGTCCCTAAGTTGTTTAAAAAGCACAAAAAAATAAACAATTAAAAAGTATCCACACAAGCATCGTCATGATCACTAATGTATGCTTATTTAGGTACCGAGAAACGTATTCCTCCAAATGATCAGTTTTCTCAAAGAAACTAAAATAGACTGGTTGTGGAGGTACGACTGGGGATGGAAGATGCGGAGGATTTAACGACGAGTCAGGAGCTTGTACAACGTCAGATTCTACAGGTGGAGTTCGGGTGGTGCTCACACTTATAGAATCACAAGACGAGTAGCCGAGAACATTGGAAGAGACCTCGCCACAGGCAGGATCCTCTTCGATGATCTAAAAAACAACAAGAAAGTAAAATAATTAGTATTTTCTTAAAGAAAATTAAGTAATGAGTTTGTAGTATGTATACCTTGGAATGAGAGTCAGGTTCATGCTTCGTCTTGGTCTTCTTTGGTGAGGATGGCTTAACCTTTTTTGATTTGGACCGCTTCTTGCCTCTGAAGTCTTTATCTGAACACAAGGGATCCACCGACGGGATTATCGTCCTAGGAGGAATAAGGTGGGTTACCACTGTCACGCTACCCTCCTTCCCATGGTCACTGGAGCTGCCCACACGACTAGAATTATTGTAATGAACTCGCTTCTGAAACAGATCTGGGGTGGAGCTAGTGGAAGATCCCGTGTCGCTCTTTGGCTCCTTCATTATTGTCTTTAGCACTCCTACTTTCGGTTCAGTGCTATGGTCTTTGTCCACTTTCTGGGCTACGGGAGGTGGTGGCAACATGCTAGCTAGAGGAGGAGGTGGTGCTGGCATGTTTGTAGGTTTGCGTTTTAGCTTGTTTAGCTGTATTTTAACCACCAGTGAGGAAGAAGAGCTCATTAGAGACAAAGTTTTATCCACCTTGCTACTTGTACCAGCATGATGATCATCATTCTTAGTTTTAGCTGCGGGAGGTGGTGGCGGAGGTAAAAGTACTGATGCATTTGTAGCCGCTGAGGAAGAAGAAGAAGACGAAGAGCTAGACTTCCCAGCAGAGGATGAGGTGCCCTGTTGCGGCGTTCCAGACTTTTGATTCTTTTTCCCATGCGCCGCACGGGAACTTGAGGAGGAGGAGGAAGACGAGGAGTTTTTCTCTTTGGTGGTGGTGGTTCCTCCTTCGTGATCCCCTCGTTTTTTGGACACCGGTTCAGTCTTCGCACCCACGGACTTAGCACTGGATTCTAGGTCTCCATTATTGTTGCGAGCGCTTTTGGAGCTAGAACTTCCTTCAGAAGAGGAGGATTTACTCTTTTTACTTCCACTGTCTTTGGCTTGCACGCGGTTTGTTGCAGTACTTGACTTTTGGGAGGAGGAAGTGGAAGAGGAGGAGCTTTCAGTGCGGTCAAGGGGATCACCCAAAGTGCTCAAATTTCCATTGCTGGTGGAAGGTGGAGGCATTAGGATACTTGTACTGCTACCAGAACCATTAGCATTGCTTGTTGTACCGGAAGTGGGACTTTTGCCCATCTCGTTATCACCTCGAGATGGACTATCCATCTTTTTGTTAAAGAGAAACAGTCTTCGTATTGTATCCTTTTTGTTCCTATCTTGAATGTTGGGGTTAGTGTTTTTGTTGTTAGCTTTGCTGTTTCCAGCATTGCTTTTACTATTGGCGGAGGCTGCTGCTGTTGCGGCTGCAACAGCAGCCGCGGCGGCGGCGGCAGCGGTTGCGGCTGCTACCGCGGCGGTAGCAGAAGCTGCTGCAGATAGACTGGTTTTTTCTCCAGAGGCCAAGACCTCCCCAGCACCACCTTTGCCCTGTAATGCTCCAGGAAGGTCTGTTGTGGAAGACGAACTTCGCTTGCGCTTTCGCTTTCCAGCCGCACTAGAAGCACCACTTGCAGTAGAAGCAGTAGTAGCAGCAGAAGTAGATGCAGTAGTAAGACTTGGGGTTTTGTTGTCCTTGTGGTCCTTGTGGTCAGTCGCTGTACTACTACTACTGCCACCTGTGTTGGTGGGAGTAGTTCTTGTGGGAGTAGTTCTTGTGGGAGTAGCTCTTGTGGGAGTTGCTCGACTACCCACCCCTTTCTTCTCTGGCTTTGCAGTGATATCACTCTCATTACTTTTGTTATTGTTACTACCTGCTAGGGACTTTGTTACCGGGCTAGAATTATTGGTCGTGGTGGATGACTTGGTGGTACTGGCGCTGGTGCTGGGTGGAGGCTTGGGAGGAACGTGAGGTTCCTGTTTGGCCTCAGCAGTACTTCGGGTTACTTTACCTGAAAAAAACGTAATAAAATTACATGAAAAACCAATAGAGGGTAAAATGAGATGAATTTTTTCTAAGACTTACGTGTTAATGGTGGTCCGGTGGATGGAGCGGCCAAGGGACTAACGGATTGCGATTTGTTATTTAGCGATGTGGAAGAAACCACTGACTCCGGTTTGGCGGGAACGTCTCCCGGCGACGTCTCGGAGTTGATTGCGTTCACCTGATGTGCATTTGGCTTTGTTTCCGGCTATAAAAGCGAGAATAAAAAGAGAAAACCAAGTTATTACAGGATACCTAATTGCCTACAAGCTTTTTTTCCTAGGGCCTCAACCGACCTTGGGTGATTTCGATCCACCCAGAGTAGAAGTTGCGTTGGCGTCTGCCCTGTAGTCGTTTTTGCGCGGTCCCATAAAAGCCCCGAGATTCCATCTTGTAGGCGAATTCTATTGGAAAACGAATCATACCAATCATAAGTATTATATCAATCTTGTATCTACTAACCTAATCATATTTGAAAAACTACTTGTTTTAGTAGTAGATAATTACCGTATTTGGAGTAGGTTTGGGTAGCGCCACCTCAATCTTATCTCCTCCCGTTTGGCTCCCACTACTAGAATCCTCAGATTCAGAATCACTAGTTTCCGACTCGTAGCTCGAGCTACTATCACCGCTTGAATCCATTCTTTGCACAGGGGATGGCACGTTCGCCATTCCACTATCTCGAATTGATCTAAAAAAACAAACAAAAAGACATTATTTCTAATATTAAAACCACAAAACCAACTAACTAATCCATACTTATTATATAACCTTATAGTTACTTATTTATTTAAAAAATGCCAACTTACTGTACTATTTTATCGTCACTTTTTGAAGACTGCGTCAACAGCACAAAAAACAAACAAAGAAGTTATTTTAATCAAGTAAATCATCAATTAAATTATAAAATCATAAAAAAACCAGTAAACTTTACACTTACGCGTCGTTGTGTAAACTTTTTCGTTGGGGTTTCTTTAACAGGCGTTTGGATTGCAGTCAAAGGAGCAGTAACATCCATCATTTCCTGTAAACCAATAAAAAAGTAAGGTTGCAACTTAAAACCGTTTTTAAGGGTCATTCGGTACATGAACATGATATAAATGCGTAATAAAAAAACCAGAGGCCTTTGCGGTTTTAAAACACAGGTTTTATGCAAATTTTAACGGTTTAACGGCCATTTGCATAACATGACATAATAAAAACTGTACATAAAAATTTAACGTACCTTTAACATACTCTCGATCTCCAGCTGGCTATCAGCCTGAAAATGCCATTTTCAAAAAAGAGACAAATTAATAATTAATTTTTATACACTTTTTTATATATTTTCTAGCTGTAAAAGTAAACCATAAAGTTTAAAATAATATTTTGTTTAACGAGCTAGTTGTTTTTTATGCATGATGACATGAAAAAACGAAGAACATAGAACATTCATAATAAATTTTAATGCAACGCCATAAATTTGGTGAAACTATGCCTATGTCCTTGTGGCTTGCCAGTTGCATGATGCATCATGATGATGTAAATTCTAAAACCTTAAGCTAAACTATTAGCTTTATAGACAAAACTATTATCTACGTGGCAAATTATCATAGCTTGTAATTTTGAATTGTTTTTACATGGGCTATATTACATTATCAAATTTGATTGGGTAAAAAGCATCGGGGATCGAGCTACAGAATTAAGAGAACCCAGTACCCATTGTTTTTATGGGTCGGGGAACGTGACAAATGACAATAGACCCATTATCGTCATCTAACTTAATGGTGCAAAATTTAACAACTGAGAGAGAATTAAAATAAAAAAAGAGAAATCTGGTAGATAACTATAGTATGATGGTAAAATAACTTGAATGAATGAGTAATTATTAAAGAATCAGTGTTTCTGTGTCACTGGCAAAAGTAACTTGTTGTTGAATGTGAGCTGAAAAAAACTGAGAAAAAACGGATTTTAGAAAAATACTTACACGTTCGAGGGCGGGTTTCCTGCTGGTAGCTGCATGTCTGGAATTCTTGTCATCAGCACCAATCACACTGTCCAAAGTTTCCTTACTATTTAGATTACTACTATACAATAAAGCATTACTTGCAGTCTTGTTAGCACTGGAAAATCCCTCTCCACTTAACAAATTATCAGTCACTGAGACGGGAGCGGAAGGCGGGGCACTAGAAGAACCACCGTTGTTGCTACTATTGTTACTACTACTATTATTGTTATTATTACTATTATTAAAACTTAAAGCAGACTGTCGCACTTGGTTGGAGTTGTTACTAGCACTGTTACTGTTATGTCCTCCGTAGGAGTTTGTAAGGTTGCCACTTGTGTGGTTGGTTAGATTGCTGTTGTTAGCGTTGCCAACAAGAGCAGAACCAGAACCAGCACTGGTGCTGCTGGAAGAGTTGTGAGGGGGAAGGTGGCTCGAGGAGGAAGAAGAGTTTGAGAGATGCGAGGAGGATAATGATTGACCACTTGTACCGTGGACCACCTTCTGAAGCGGATTTGAAGTGGAAGAGCGAAAGTTGGAGTTGCTATTGCTGCTGCTAGTGTTGTTTGTGGTTGGAACGGTAGGGAAAGTGAATTCTGTTACGTTAGAATTGGTATTCGCGTTGCTTGCGCTTGTGGTACTGCTGCTGCTGCCAGAAGCAACAACGTTGCTTGACGAGGAACTGTACAAGGTTCTGTGGTGACTTTTACTATTTCCGGTAGCACTGCTGCTGTTGCTGCTGTTGCTCTCCGAGCTTGTTAACGATTGCTGTCCTGAGGCCAACTGAGATGAAGAGTGAAAGTACGCTGACTTATTAGCAGAAGAAGCTGTAATAGCAGCGCTGCTGCTGCTTGTAGAAGTAGTGCCTTGGCTGCTGCTTGGAGGATTCTCCGCAGCAGAGGAAGAAGACGAGGTGGTTAGAACAGAGTGCCCACCACCACCAGCACTGCTGCTGCTGCCACCCACTAAAGCTTGTGGAGGCTGACGGTTGGCTACGGGAGTGCCTGGAAGTGAGCCTTGGTCAACACCTATCAAGTTCACTAGGCGACGGTGTGAAGTGTCTAGAATCAAATGACGGACCGTGTCAAAACTTCCCAAAGTGTTTGCTATTTGGGCTGAGGTTGAATCATCCACTGACGGTTTCACCTACAAAAAAACAGGTTGGTGCAAAATAATTCATCCATTTCCACATTTTCAAACCAACTTGTACCTAAAAAGGCATGGCATTTCCAACACGTACCTTAACAGGAGCATGAAACAAATCCTGTGCACCTACATTGATATCCTTCTCATCATTTGGAAGCATCTGCTGCCGCTCTTGCCTCTGCCTTTCCCTCAGTCTGTCTCTGTCTCGCTCTGAAAATAAAAAGAGAAAGCATTTTCAATCTTTTAAATTCTTTCCCCATTTTTTTATAAGCTTTCACCTTCTAAATCTCTTTGAAAATACATCTATTATACTGTGTATTAATTCAACGGAAGCAGACACAAAGTACAAAAAAATCGTAATACAATTTTTTTAGAGAGCCCCACAAAAAATATGTTACACAATAATCTCAAGAAAGACACACACACAAACACATACTAAACCACACAATGATTAAGTATTATACTCATTTTATTTAAGCACACAAATTGATCATTACGAAATTGACACGTAAACACAAAAAGACATGAATTTTTGCACACACGGTTATTATACAAGTTATAATTAATTAGAAGGTCAACACACGTCATTATGTTATAATGTTAATTATGCTAAACTGGCTTGGCATACACAAGAACGAATGTATTTTTTCATGCAGTTAAGTATTTTATGGTAACACACAGACAATTTAAAGATGTATGAATTTTTATGACGATTTTGGATTAAAGAAGAAAGATGCTTTGATTAATTAACAGGTAGAAAGTATCCTGCTTATGATGCCCTGTTTCAAATAGGTTTAAAGTATCATTTGGTTGGCCTATAAGAACATTACCCATCTTTTTTGGTTTTTATAGCATTCCAAGTTGATTTTGTGAGTGAAAAAACGAACAAAAGTGAAAGAAAGTATAACTGATTGAAAGAAAGAACAAGAGAAAAACAAAAAAATAGCTTTTTTCATGCAAACACCGCACCGTGCAAATAAAAATCAGGTTTATTGCTTTATGTTTCAACGAAGTTCGTAAGATAACTTTTTGGTTTTTTTAATTGATGATGTTTCCCTTACCTTCCTGTTCGAAAGCACTACTTGTGTTAAAAAAATAAGATCCTATACGTGTCTCCATGATTATTTCGCCGAGAAGAGGAGAAACAGTGTACTTTTTCTACAGGAGCTGTCAGAAAAGTAGATAAAAATTGAGTTTTAATTAAAAAAGGTTAAAGGACAGAAAAAATAAAGAAATTATATATAAATTTTTTGGAGAAAGTTAACTTTTTACTATATGAAAAATAAATTGAAAGATTAAAGCAGTTCAGTTCAGTAGTACTTTTAGAAGTGAAACGTGGAAGGTGAATGAAATAGGATTGTGTAAAGCTATATGATGTAATATATTACGCCACTACACTACACTACTGTGCTACTGTACTAAAAATTTCCACTTTCCGAAGCTTTAGTACAATGGATAGTTACAAGGTTTAATTGTACTTTATTCTTGGAATATAGGTGGAATATAGGTGAATAGTGTAGAAAGGAGTGGAATTAAGTTTTAAAGACCATTTGCTAATGTAAAATGAAAAATGATCTAGAAAAGGCCGAAATTGCTTGAAAGGAAAAAATACAGACCAAATGACAAAGTTTAAACAGTTCCCGGAATGGGGAACACAGCGTGACTAAAAGGTAAGGATGGATATGGAAATGGAAGATAAGTTTATTCAAAAAGATGATGATTAGGAGACGACACCGGGCACAAATTTGCTTAAAAACTGAAACTAGAATTCTAATTCTAAATGATTCTAAATTCACTTTGATGGCTTTATTTTTTGAAGGAACAAAGATCAAAATGAATGAAATAGACAACTGATTTGGATAAATGTACAAGATTATTTGGTAACGACCTAAAAGTTAAACTGTGAGGAAGCCTTGCATTGTAATTTGTAATTTCAATTTTTGATGTATCAGAAGGTGTGAGGTTTTAAGTAAAAATTATGTAGATAAATGGTATTAATTACCACGGATTTCCTGCTGAGCCTTGAATGAACAAGGTTATTCAGGAATGAATATGAATAAAGAGACATGAAGTTTGTATTCAATTAAGAAATTGAGATTGCCACATGTCACATTGGATTAAAATTTGAGTTTTGAGGATACTTTAAGGTTTTTAAAGGTAAAACAAGTCGTTGAGTTGATTTGCATGATTTTTAGATGAATGAATAATCATTTTCTTGAGTTTATACTAGTGACACGTTAAAGGCAACAAATCTGGTCATTTGTATAAAGAAGATGAAGAATTATGATAAAGATGAAAGATAGGTTTGACAAGCTTCCTACAATGATTTTAAAGCTTGTACTACTAAACTAATTTGCTAGCCTGTTTGCATGAAATAAAGCGTTTTTTCTTTCATTTACGGCTTCTCGTTTGTTTTTGGGTATCAAGCGTTTTCACACTTTTATCATTTGTCTTAAAGATAAGTGTACAAAGAGTGTGTAAAGCTTATAGTAAAATAGTAAAATAATATGGTTTAAAAGTAATAGGATGTTTTAAAAGTTAAAAGCTATATAAGAAATGTACGTATGTACTATGTGTAACCCACATAATGAGTAAGTATGAAAGTGTGCGCAAATAGAAGGATTCTCTGGAGACTTTTTAAACTAGAATGAAAAGTTAGCTACATTTGATTGAATAGTGTGTGCATTGGAATATTTTTATGGCAGAGGAGCAACCTCATTTTAATAACTTGTTGTTATCACGTTGCCTATCCACCTGATTTGCTTATCTTTGATCACGATCAGCAGGAAGAAATATAAGAGCAGAAAACAGACTAACTATCAAGATGATAGTACCATCTGTCTCTAGATGGATTTCTAAATCTTTAGAAATATAAGCCTGTCTGATTACCTGGTATATAAAAATATGCATAATTGTCTACTTTTAAGCCAAATATTGATAAGATGGAAAAAAGGCTGGAAATGTTTTCAGTGAAAGCATACAATTGAATTGTATTGCTTTTAGTTTAACATGAGTTTACCAAATGGCTTTTCATCCTGTTACCTGGAATCTTCTAAAATGGCCTCTTTGGCTCAGCACTCAGCACAACAAAAGCGTGTACACGCTGCTGCTGCTTCGATACCAAACTTCTAAGCAAAGCTATAAGATCACAGGTCCTACCCAACTACAAAGTGATCTTTTTCCTAAAACTTTCTTGTGTGTGCGCTTACCGTTAGGATATTAGTCATGATGAATCATTTCCTGGATTCATTTTTTATGGCTTTCCCCTGAACTATTTATCAATTGACTCCAATATATACCTGTCTGTGCGTCTTGTGTCTTTACAAAGAGATGTATCATGTATCGAAAAAAATGACGTGGTTATATAATATATTAGTTCCATTGCTTTTTTAGATAAAAGAGAGCTCTTTTAAAGCTTTATATATAGGCACGCTTGCAACTTGCAACAAAGCTTTTTTATTCAACAACGCCATTTTTATTATCCTGTTTTGCATATTCGTTTTTATGCGTTCTAAACTATCATAATAATTAGTTGTTGTTGTGTTTGCTTTTTTCTTTGTTGCTTTTTTCAAACTAAGTTTTGTAACAATTAAACAGAAAACGAGATATATTTTTAAAGGAAAATAAAAACGGGCTCACAATACTATTATGTTTAAGGATAATTAAATGTACTGTTTAGATACATGTGAGCATTTATTAATGAAAATTACACATAGGTACTTGTTCTAAGCTATAAGATTACAATACAAATGCATAATATAAGGTTTACTGTTAAAGTTTTTACCTCTGGCAGACTGTTTATTTGGAATGCCATCATGACGAGATGAGCCTCGCAGCATATTTTACCAATTGCTGGAACATTGATCTTCTATGCCTAGGCTCTCTAAAAGAGTCACAGGCTCCGTGTTACTTTAGGACATTGGCGGACTTTCCCTTAGAGAAGAGTCTTTAGCTTGCGTGTGAATTGATTATTTTGCAGTAGCACAAAATGAATAGTTTTAGAACACGGCACACTCACAAAAAGTTTACAAAGTTTACAAAAAAGATTGAAATGTTTCTGATGATGAATAGTAAAAGTTGAGTAAGAAAGATATATACGGAATTTGTCAAGTTCTCTCGATGATAAGACTATTATGTATATAAACCACAACCACCACAACAACAACTGGATCAAAACAGTATGTATTCCTTTTGTATTCAAAATGTACAAAAAAATCACCCTTTTACTTCCGTTAGCAAGTTCGAGTACGTTAATCAGATTTTGTAGAAAATGTTTCTGGTATAAAAAAACAATGTCGCCAGTAATAATCTCCCGTTGCAACTTGAATGTCTGTATGATTTATAATGAGAACTTCTCAATCAAGTGAGAATGATGGCAATGATGATGATGAAATTGCTGAGTACGTTTGCAAACTTGGTAGTGATTAAGATAAATAATCCTTTGGGTTTTTTTAGCTCTCAGCAAGATGAGGAAGGAGGAGGATAATAAAGTACTTTTGAATGAGAATACTTTTTCTGTGAGAAAGATGATTACTTAGAATAATGTTTGGTTAATTAAAGCAGACAATGAAGAGTGTGGAGCACTTTTTCCTCGCACTTTCTCTCTGATGAGTACGTTGGTTACAACTGTGAGTGTGTTTGGTTGCTCTGGAGAATCTTTAGCTTTCTCTCAAAAGATAACTGGCTTGTGTGTCTCTGTGTTCTCCTCCTCCGCGTGGCTTTCTTTAACTGCTGCTGTATCAAGTGTGAATGTGTCTTAAGCTTAAATCCTCCTTTTTTTGCTCACAAACAAGAGCTCACACAAAACTCAAACTTAGAATACTGGTTTAGATAGGTTTGCAAAAAAGTTAATTGTGTTTTAGGCACAGTAACTTCAGTTTTTTGCTTATTGATGTAAAATGTAAAGTTGCTCCGAAGATTTTGAAGAGTTATCAGCAGCAGTATTATAATTATTAGTAATAATGCAGCTACTCATGTCCAGCGGAGAGGAAGATGAAGAAGAAGAAGCGGAGGAGAAAGAAATTCCCAGGTTTTTTTTTCTTATCTTCTTTTCCTTTTCTTCTTTCTTGGCTTTGATTAAAGATGGCCAAATTTTTGTAACAAGATTATAACCAACAATTAGTCTTTTTTTCTTCTCTTCTTTCTTATATCCTTTTTTTATAGTAAAAATACTTTTAATTGAAATAAAAATTATCTGTGATAAAGATGACTGTGTTGTGTGTTATGTGTGAGTGTGTAAAGATGATTATGTGTAATATGTAGTATGATGAGATGTTGTTGATGATGATGATGATGATTAGATGAGACGATGATGGTCTTTAGGTTTTAGGCAAGTTTTTAGATTGTTCGCTACTGCTGTTGCATTTTTACTCTTTTGAGTATACAAAAAAGGATCTCGGTCTCTCTCTCTCTTTCCTCTCTTGATTCTCTTTTTTCCTATGCTCCTCTTTTAGTTTTTAGAGCTTTTTAACATTATATCTCTGCTGGCCATCTAGATATATCTCTTTTAAGTAAGTACACAATACTAATATGTATTATATAGAGCCGTCGTATTTTTCTCTACTTGATAATATTATTATTATTATTATAAATATATATATATCTCTTGGTAGTAAAATGTGTAAGTAGTCAGTTGGGTAGTTTGTCGTGTGTGTAGTAGTAGTAAAGTAGTAGTATTTTTGCTCTCTTGTGTTTGCTTGCTGCTTAAAACTTACTTAACAGATAGACACACACACACATACTCATACTCAAGTAGTCATACTATTTATTTATTATAGAAAATAGCCAAAACCAAAAATGCAATGCACACACATAACATAATATACATGTAGATAGATATATAATATATGCTTGTGTGTGCCTCTTTTATTATTTTTTTTTCTTTTGAGAGTTTTTGCCTTCTTCAGTAAGTAGTATATAAGCTTGTGTGTGTGCATGAGTGTGATATGCACTCTGTTTCTCTGAGAGAGTCTCGTCACTTTACTCTTTTTAGTTTTGGCAGATAGATAATATTATGCCAATGTGCAATGGAACGACGAAATCTACCCCTCTCTCTCTACTTGTTTCTCTGTGTTTTTGGGCTTTAATACTATTTATCATAGTGATTGTTAGAGAAATACAGAGAATAGAATAGAGAGATGGGCTTTACTTTACTTACTGCACGTATTATTATATGGTAGCACTCTACAATTTACTCAGAACAAGAGTGCTAGAGTACACAGCTTGCATACATATTCTCACTTTAGTTCTCAATTTTTACAATAACATTATAAGAATGTGTGCAACAAGAGAGCTCTGTATATATTCTAGATAGATAGATAGTATGTATACCATGTACAGTTTTTACACACAGAGAAGAAATCATAATGCCACTCTATAGGAAAATGAAAATGAAACACACATGTAATGACTTGGGACAGACGTGAGATGAGAGAGAGAGACATAATAATAATAAATAAGTAGACAAAAAATCATGTACTTTGTGTAGCATAACGTATCTATTTTTTGGGGGCTTCTTATGATTTTGTAATGATTAGAATGATGATATCGTCATCATCATCATCTTCATATATATTTTTTTGCGTATGTGTTTTGTAAACCCAAAGTATTTGGGTTTTTTTAAGGTATGCATACTTGTACTTGTGTGTGGACATCACAATAGCTATGCCAATAAGAAAAACAATAATATTATTGCATTGCATTTTCTCATTCCTGTGCTGAGTGTGGACTTAGAGTAGCCAATATAATAAGAGGCATAGCAAAAAGGTAATAAACGGCTAAAGAGATAGAGGCAAATCAGCCAAGAACATGATCAAGTGAGAAAAAGACACAAAAGCTTATAGGAAGTATGCCACAGGAGGAAACAACCAAAAATTTTATTTTAGATTGGGGCTTATAAGCTTTTGTACATTTTTGCAGGGGAAAAATGTTTGTCTGTTTGTCCATTTGAAACTTTCTTTTTAAAAAAATGACACCTGGTCAAAAATTTTCTCTAGAAATAAGACACACTTCAAAATATGTCATTTTTGAAGTAATCCCAAATGAACAGTTAAGTAATTCACACCTGTGCATATAGCGTGCGTGCCCTTTTTTCTCTTTTATGCCTTTTTACACCTTACCTTAAATACATTTACATGTGATTATATAGTCATCATCATGTGTGCAGTATGAACCTTTTTTGCATAATTATTTATCTCTCTAGCTACCAGCTCACATTCTGTTACCTTATTTTTCCATTTTCCAAAAAGGTGCATTTTCACAATTGAGTTTGCTGCTGATCACAATTTGATAATACGAGATAGTACTTCCACACTTTATCTCTCTAAAGGCTTGTTTGTAAGGTTGTAGGTGTACATTTCATTATGGCCAAAACTGTATATTATATTATTATATATCTCATTCTCTCTGAGGTTTTCTGAGAGTTTGCAAGTTTTTTTATATGATGCCATCGCCATACTGATCATATGCCACATGCATAAATATTTTCAAAGCGCATAACAAAACACAAGCCGCAGCAGCAGCAGTAGAGCGCAGAAGAAAGAACGCCGCATATACATACAAAATGCCGTTGTATTCTTCGACACACGGAACACAGCTAGCAGATCAACTATGGGCGACATGACATAAAGGGTTTGTAAGCTTATAAAAAAATCATCATCTAGTCATCTTATCATCATATATGTTGCAATATGCACAGAAGAAGAACAAGAGAACTATATATTATTTATTATTATTATTCGTCTAAAAAATATGTTCATTCTGTTTCTTCTTCTTCATTTTTTATAAAAAAAAAAGTCTCCCTTTCCATCTTGCACGGTTTTTGTTACCCGTAACTCTGTAACGTAGACAGGATTTTCCACGAAAAAGAGAAAAAGTTTAGCATGCAATGCACAATATTATATATCCGCCAAAAAAATGTGATGCCGATGCATTGTGTGTGTGTGTTTCTCTTCTTCTTCTTCTTCTTCACTCTCTGTAAGGTTATTTAGATGCATTCTCACACACATACCCAACAGTTATAATAATCCTTACCCAAAAACTGAGATAACATAACAGAAAATATCCTTCCAATTCCTTTTGGTGCTCTGCTGCTGCGGGTTGGTAAAGACGAGGAACAAGAGAGCATATTAGACAGAGGCTTTCCCACTTAAGCAAGCTTGATACCCAAATAAGCAAAACTACATCTTTGCCTCTGTGCTGTTCAAATCTCTTGAAAAAAAGTCTTTTGAATCATCAGCACACAGAAGCCATGAGTATATAGTCAATATCATAATATGCAATGCATCTACTTCTCTGAAAGTCTCTTCTGCTTCCTTTTTTCTTCTCATTCCTCCTGTTAGTTAAAAGTGTGTTCTTCTTGCTTGCACACACACTGTGTTTTTCATGCTATTACTATTACAATGCCATTTGTACTTTTTTAACATGAATGACTATATGACACAAGCTACCAGGAAGAACACAGCCAAACACGGCCACTTTTTGAAAACCACGATGCATTTAACTTGCATTGATTTTCAAATGGGTATATAATGGCATGTTGTATTACAATAGTAAAAGGCACACAGGTAAAACCCTCTGTCTATCTGGTTGGTGTAGTCGTACAATTTGAGAGTGCTTTACAAGAACAAAATATTATGCTAGACATGTGTTCTCTTTTTCATCATCTTTGGGGCTTGCATTCTCCTAATGCTCAGAAAAGGATAAAATAGGAAGGTAGCCCTTATACCAAAAAATCTGATCATTGTTGCATTGCCAATGCCGATCATATGAAAAAAATGTGCACAAGACAGACGGAACCACGGGGATTTTTCTTTCTGATTTTCAGATTCTGTCTGTTTTGTGGTATGTGCCCTGCTGCTGTAATGTAATGTAATATATGACATATCTGTTTTTCATCCTTATCATCATCATAATATTATTATTACTTGCCTTTTTGTTCTTAAAGTCAAATCTGCCCAAGTGGAAGTAGCGGTGTAGCAGAATATGGAAGATTTTGTTCATGGCTTTATCTTTTTTTGCCTAAGAAAAAAGGATTGCAATTGCAAGTTGGTATAAGGCTTCTATGCATGTCTGCTTTTTCGCTTTCAACAGGAAAGGTCCATTTTCATAAGATGCTGTACACACGTAGCAAACTAATGAACAAATGTGGTAAATATTTTTTGGATGCTGGGCTGATAATGATAAAACATGAGTATTATAGTCAATCTGAGAGAATTAAATGGTCAACGGTTACCTTGAAGAAAGGAGACATACACAAAAGCATAATATTGAATGAATGTGTGGATAAATAACTATAAAAAATATGGCTTTTTATATAGGTAGTTATGCTTGCACGTATGCCTGTATCATGCCACCTAGAAGAATATATTTAGGTATGGCCCGTTACTGCCAACTCAAGCAAAGTACATCCCAGACAGATATAAATCATGAGAGAGAGGCAAAAGGCAACGGGAAAAGTAGAAGGGAAGCTCTCTACGTAATAAACAGCAACTGTCAAGTGCTCTGTCAACTGTCATGTCATTAATTTGCTATTACCATAATGTCATGTTTTTTAAATGAAAAGGTAAAACTTTTGTTCTGCTTTGTCAACCTTTGTCAAGGAAAAAAGAGGCCTTAAGTGCAAAAGCTTTTAAAAATGTGTCAATTTAGTTTTCCAGCTTATTTGGCATATTATTTAATATTGCATTTTTAACCAGGTTTCGTAATTACTTTGAACGTCATTGCCATGAACAAATGAACAATACCACCATCTTCTTCACTTTGTAGCTACTACCAGAATTACGCCAACCAAATGAAAAGGCAAAACCAGACTTCACTTTTTAAACCTTTGCTACTGACTTGTTGACCGTGTATCCTCTTGAAATACAAAAAATCTTACCTTTACCGTTTCGCTCTCAATATCTGTAAATACAATGATGCGTGTATTGGCTTTTTACACACAAGAACAAAATGAAGAGGAGGAAAATAGGGAGGGAATTCTTTTTTTAGTGGCTTGTAATAATATAATATAATAGTAAGTGCAACAAACAGAAGCAGCAGAAGCAGAAGACAAGAGGGGCAGATAAACTACCTGAATTTTTTTGTTCCTTTTTGAAAGGAACACGCATAAAATGTGTTTAACCAGATCATCCATCATCATAATGCAATATGTGAGTGAGCACAAAATTTACTCAAAGGAAAAAATGGATATGCTTGTGTGCGCTTCCTCACAGTTTTGTTACTACTGTTTGCTCACAGGGTAATAATATGCCATGATATATTTTTTATTGTTGTGGACATATTTATTATTATTACTAAATATAAAAAAGAGTAAAGCTATGAAAAACTTTAAGAAATGATCTGTAAGCTCTTGTTTATCTGTTTTCTGTTGATTTGTAAATGCATTTTGTAAGTTAGCGTATGTAACAAAAAATGGGGCTTGAAGCTCTTTTTGGGTGAATTGTGTAAAAAGCTCAGAAAGAGGCACCCGTCGTCCGATATAACTTGATGATGATGAGAATGGTGTTTCCTACTCCTACTCGCTTTTCTGCGTCCGGTGCTTCTATAGTTTTTTTAAGAAAAAAAGGTTGACGATATAAGTATGCATTTTTTGCTATGCTCATGCCATGCCACTCATGACTACTGTGTGCTATGATGATGACGATGATGATCATGTTGTTTTTGTTGACGAGTGCAAGATGTGGTGGTGAAGGCGATGACGACTCAAGTTGTTGGGGAAAAAGATGAAGAAGAAGGTCCAAAAAAAGTGCAGTGCAGTAATAGAATATACATGCAAACATTATTATTATTGGATGATGATGAAAAAGATGACAAGAAAATGCAGCACAACTCACACAGCGGCAAAGGAAAAAAAGCTGGCATTTGTTTCTTTTTATTTTGCATTGTTACGCGCATAATCAAAAGAAATGCGCATTTTATTTTTGTGAGGATAAAGCAAGAAAAATTGGAGTTTAAGACACACACGGGCTTTTTTTAGTTAAATCATTTGCTTTAAAAAAGACAGCATCATAGCTTGTTTTTGCCTATTATGTCAACGATATAGCTAATCATGAAAATGATGACGCTTCTTTTTTGTACACAAAAAGGTTTAACACGTAAAAAAAGGAAGTATATTATATTATTATATATTATATAGCGGTAGTGGTTTGGCGGTGGATAATAATAAGAAGATAAAGTTGATCATCATCATCATAACAACTCACTGCATGATTCTATTATCCTCTTGTGAGAATAAGATCAAAGCAAAAAAAAACAAATCTAGTGTGCTTGTGTGCTATATAAGCACACACACAATCTCTTTGAGAGAAAGTCCCACTATCATCTCTTCTTTCTTGGCATATTATGTATTTTATCCATCTGCTATCCTTTTTTCTCGCATATAATCTTCTTTACTCTTTTTTACTCAAAAAGAAAAAAAAATCTCTGAGAGAAAGGAACGGAGAATGACAACAAGAGACAAGAGCATCATCTTTATAACATAACAATTACATTTGTGTGTACATGGCTTTATATGCTGTGTGCTCTAAAAAAATCCTCTTTCTTTTATATAAGCTCGCGTGTGTGTGCATGTTAAAACCACGCTATTATTTAAAAGCTTCTCAAAAGAAAGCGAAAAAAAACGTCGTGTAGGAGACCGAAGCATCCGTTTTTTTCTTTAGTGACATATGCATGCCATATTATATCAAGCGTTTATCAAAGAAAATGAATAGAATAACAGCTTGCAAAAAATTATTTTTGATGGTTTTCTTCCCTTTTCCATATTCCGCGGTAGTGTAGGTGATGGCAGGTAGGCAATTATTATTACTGGTAGTAAAAAGGAGGCACCCGAAACATGTTTTTTTTCTGGTTGGCATATTTTTGTAACTTTACTGCCATCATCATAGCTCGTGTGTGTACGAGCTTTTCAGCAGCAGAAGGCAAGTATTTTTGCTTATTTTGCTTGAAACTCCGTGTGTCGTTGATTCGTTGATGATGAAAGGAGGCATTTTTTCCATTTACCTTTTTTACTTAATATTTGCTTCAAATATCCAATTTTTTTCTTGTGATTTGACTTGTCTTTCTTTTTACACGTTATTAAATTTGTGTTATTGCCATCTAGAAATGTGTGTTGTTTTTTATGCTACTCCAAAAAATCCAATCCAATTTCTAACTTGCTTACAAGCATCTTTACAATCTCTTACACAACCATCATCGTCATCATCATCATCATGCATATCCATACTCAGTAGTCAACTAATATCCAATAAAACACTCTTGCTGAAATGGGAAACAACACACCAAACCAAGTCGTCAGCGTAGTAGCTCGAGCTTCAAGCAACACCGTCATCAACATGCTCACCAGAGAACAACACGGGCACACACTTAAAGGAGTGCAAAATAAAATAGACGAGAAGAGAAGGCAAAGCCAGTGTCGTATTTTAATATAGTCTTCGCGTCCTCGAAAAACAGAAGCATAGCATACAAGCGTGTGTGCAGTTTTCAAGCAAAAGCAGTCATAATATTATTTATTCCATTTGGTTCGGATTTTATGTCTTTGATGATGATGATCATGATGATGATAATGCCTCCTTCGGTTTCTTCTAAAAAACGACAAAAAACGACACACGCGGCGATGATGATGACGCGGAGGCAAAGGTGGAAATAGGCACGCAAAAAAACACGCTTTTAATTTGTAATAAAAAAGCAATACACAAAAATGTGTCCTGAGTATGCAAAAAAGCTATTGAACGTCTTATCTAATCCCGTGTCTATAAAACATGCACATTTATTACTGCATCACATCTTTTTTTACATTAATATTTTTTCATACAGATTAGAAATTTGCCAAAATAACCGCAAAGTGTACTACCCTTTCTAGCCAATTGCATTGTTTATACATTCAAAAAAGTAAATTGGGTATTTGCATGGCTGGTTGACTTTGTGAAGCTGTGATGATGTGATCAAACTAGAGAGAAGGAAATTTTACTGAGAAAAAGCAATAAAAATATAAGCCCAGAAGAGAACTTGAACGAACAGGGATTTAGATAGATAGCTATGCACACTGCGTTTGTAGTGCCATGTGCTATTTAGCACCCCGGATCAGTTTTTTAGTCATAGTGCATTGCATATAGTACACAAACACAAAAAGCATTATATCAACATCAACATGGGCTCTATAACTCATCTCATCAATATTGCCATTCTCATCATTCTGATCATCATGATCATCCTCCTCCTCCTCAGCCTCGGTGTATAGAGAATAGAATAGAGAGTCGTGGTGGCTGTCGTGCACAAACACACACACAAAATCCTTGATAAATCTAGAGACGTCATTTTTAATACCTACTCATCTCCACAAATCTGATCATTCTAAAGGAACACAGTTTCTCTCTCTTTGGTTGAGAGTTAGAGCAACAAGCAATAAGAATATGAGATGAATAAACATGCTAAAATATTTTGCGATATTTTGGTTTGGTCTAAAAATGTAAGAAAAAAAGAATATCTACCGTTGTCATCATCTTGTATCCTTTTTTTCTTTAGAGTACTTAGCAAGCTAGAATCTTAACTGATCATCAGAATATAGAATATCATGCATGTCATCAAATGACCAATATTATTATTAAGTAGACAAAATACACTTTTTGATGGTCATACAAATTGGAAAGAGATGATCAAATACGATAACAAGCGTTTGTACTCATATTTCTCACACGTTGCCATTTTCTATCTCTCCATTACGTAAAAAAATGTGTAGAAAATGCATATAGATCATGTACCAAAAATATATACTATTTTTATTTATGTGTTTTTTTAGCTTGCCCTTTACCACCAAATCTGTTTTTTTCATGCAACTGATTATTATGTTAGCAAGATAAGCGTATCTATCTGTTCTGTTCACTGTTGAACTTTTGATATAATGTATGGTGCAGCGCAACAGCCTGTGAGATTGTGCTACTGACTGACTAAAAAAACTAGAGATACAAGCTGGGCAAGAAGATTAGAGGACGACAAAAAAAACCATGATGATGAGTATGTATCATGTTGCTAATAAACACATGTACAGCAGCATGACGATAAACAAAAATAACACACAGGCTTTTTAAACGACAACAACAACAACAAATAACAACTGGCCATATGCAAAAGTTTGTAGCATAAGCAGCGTGTATGGACGCTTAAGCGTTTTTTTCTTGGATGTTATGCAAATTGGCAAATGAAATATTATTATTAGCTTGCACCTTCACTCCATCTCTGTCTAAAGTTGAGCTTAAGGTGTACCAAGTTGTTTATGAAAATGTTTTAGTAGCTCTGACCATTGTAAAGGCTTAACATGATAATATTATTCATTTTGTTTGTCTTGGGGACAATTTTTTTGTACTGCTGCTGCTGTGCTGTTAGAATTAGACTAGAGAAAAAGAAGATGACACATGACACATTTTAAGGAAAACAGAAGCAAGTCGTAGTAGAAATGGGTAAACTAATGAGTCTTGTGTCTGCAGTCTGTGTGCGTGTGGAAAACTAATGGCAAGAGTGTCAACACATTATTGACCATGTGGGTATGAATGATGGACAATTCACCTTAAAACATCAGAAGACAGTAGACAGCATATAAGATATATACCTATTAGCTATTTTGTCCTTAAACAAAAACCATTTTGTAGGATTGCTTGCCATGGCATTGCAACATTATGATTATTTGTCTGTTGCAGCACAGCAGCCATTATGAACTTGTAACTTGTTACCGCATAATAATAATAAGCACATCAACAACAGAAGCAGCAGCAAAGCAAAAGCAAATACTCTCAAGTTGTTTTGTACATTGTACCAAGCTAACAATAACGCCTACGTAAACTGACTGAGTTTGTACAAAACAAGTTATAAACATGCGCGTTATAAACCTTACAGTATGTTTGTTAAAGCCTTTAATTTTTTCCACACACACACGCTGGAAATCCAGCACAGGAAAATGTCAAAAGGGAACTAGAAATCAATTTTATATGGTTGTTTGAGTGTACTTTGATCAAACAGAAAATCTCATATTGCCCTAGATACCAAGTCATGCATAGCCTTCTTTAGAAGATGAGGATATGAAAACAGCTAATCTGGAATTTGGATTTTACGCTACAAAAAAGCTACAAATATGGCATTTTTTACATTAAGCTTGTTGTTGATTGCAGATGACACAACTCTCAGATTTAATAAGCCCTTTGCTTGCTGAGAGCTTACATGTGTACAATTTTTTAATGAAAATGGTATTCTCAGGGGAAATGAAAATACACGTATTTCTTTCCAAATGTGTACCACCAACCGAGTTCAAAGATTAAGTACCAAAAATATGCTGAAAATCTTCTAAGGAAAAGATGGTACCTGTGTACTAAATAGATATACATACATATAGCTTTTATATATTAACTTTAAGTTAAGTGTGTATATCTAATAATCAAAATGCTGTGATCTGTGATGTAATTTTTGTCCTGACTCTCTGTGCAAACAGTAAAATGAGTTGTGCTGTGTAGCATGGCAGCACTATGCAAATATTTTGCAGAGGAAAGGAGAAGGAGCGAGAAAGGCACAGATTACATCTTTATGACATGACACCAGCAAGCTACTACACACTCATATTAGTACTAATGACGTTAGAAGGTCCGCCATAACTAACTTACAACAAAATTCTCCAAAAATGTGTACGTACTACACACAGTAGTACACGGCATGGCAGATAAACTTATTACTTTATTTGATAATCTGGAAAAAAATAGCACCAAGCATTTTCCATCATCGTCCTGTTCCTTAAAATCATATCATACGACAAAAACTTATAGCCTGTCCTTCTGTTAATGTTATGTCGCTCATGTTTTTTATTATTCTTCCTCTTTGGCCTTACTGCCTTGTTCCTAGACTCGAGTACAACTCTCTGTATGCCTGGTAATTCGATTAGCGATACTGATCCGACACGGTAATATCTTGTGCGAGAGCATGATCGTCAAAATCGTCAATATGTTTGTGTAGGGGAGATGATGATGGTGGTAAAAATGTGCGGGTTGAATAGTAGCTCAATTCAACACACACAAAACAACTCTACAAGTTTTTATTTCTGTTGTACATCATGCCTTACTACCTTACTAACTCAAATATTTTAGTTGGGTAATAAAAATGCAAAAAATATATATATTCCTCATCGTAGCTCAAACATACTTGTTGTTTAGAACCTCTGGACAAACATGGCTTGCCTGGTATTTTATGCAAAATGTATAATATATATAATAAATCTATAAAATTCGCCATTTTTACATATTTTCATCATGCCTCTACCCACATGGTAGTAGCTGGTATGATGGCTCTGGTAACTTTCACACATGCGAAGGTAATGAAGGATGTAGATAACTCGATTTTTATTTGACTTGACTGCGTTGAAGGCTAATGAGTGCATTCTCAATTTTCAACCAACCAAGGAATATTATCGTTCAGAAGCGTATGCTCTTTGTTTTAAAGCCAGAGCGCTCAGCTCAGCATCCGTATATCCTTATGCCATCATATCATATCATTATGATCATTGCCATTTTTTTAACCTGAGTATATCACACACTCAACTTATTTTACTACCGCAACCCAAAGAACTACTAGTACACCGTGAGTTTGAGTGTGTATTACTATGAAGCATTATACCGTATCTATCAGTAAAATAAAGATAATCACAAATTTTTTTCGCGGTTGTTTGCCAATGCTCATATTTCTGTCTGGTTTGTAATACTACACCAGTACCATCATGATCATGATCATCACCAACGTGTCCATTATATATTTTTCATCATTTTAAAACCATCAGAGAGTATAAGTGATAAATAGATAAAGTAACTGTAACTGTGTATTGCATTGCACACAGAGAAAAATGGCAATGACTAGAGAATAATGATCATCATCAAGAAGAATGTTTTAATGAGTAGTAAAGTCCGCAGTTGCAGTTTTTATCACGTTTGGTCACACACACACACCTCCCACTTTTGCAATGTTGTGTGTGAGCACACAAAATTTTTCATGAAAATAAAAAAAAATCTTCATCCTGTAAAATAAAACCGTGTGTTGTTAGCAGCCATAATAGATTTAACTCCGTCACGTATCATCAGGCATGGCTAAAAAAGAAAGAGAGTGTGTTATCGTTTTCCTCTTTGGTGTAATATAATATTATTTATCAGCCCAGTCAGCAATAATGATGATGATGATGATGACTTGTGTATGAGAAAAATATTGAGCTTCAATTTGATTTTCATACTCTTTCTCTTTTCATCATGGCAAAGTGTGCAAAAAACCTAAAAAAGGAATTATATTCTGCATGCTTGTTTCTCTCTTCTCTTGATATGATCGACATTCGACACATTTCCAGAGCAGCAAACTAGATTTGGCATCAAATAAATAAAAAGGGATATGCATGCATGGGAAATTGATTCCGTGTGATGGCGGCGTTGATGATGGTGCTGCTGTTGGTTTTGAGTAATTTTTCTACATGATGGCTATATATACTATTCATTATTATTGAAGCTGACAGCACATCATATATAGTAATGTACACATGTAAGTTAACAAGAAGCCACGACGGGTATTTTTGTTCATCCATCTGCCATGTAAGTAGTTTGCCAGTTGCCACACATTACAAAATTTTCTTGTTAATATGCTGATGAGATGTGGGAACAAGAAAAAGGAGACAGGGAAAGAGACTGAGAGGCCATAAAAAGTGAGTCGAGGAGGGAAAGGATGGTACATGGCGGACTTGGGAAAACTATTATATAGTTTAAGCATAAATTTGCACACGGGCAGAGAGAAAAGGCGAGAAAATGGGAAGGAAATTGGTGCTAGGGTTTGGCTATAGAGAGAGCATGCAGCACACAGTAAAGTTCATTATTGGAGGGGATAATGCAATAATAAATGATGAATAAGCAATAATACTATACTACTGCTGGGGAGATAGAGTTGTAGCTGTGTGGAGTACAAGGTGAAATATGAAATATGTAGTTAAAAAGATAATGTGCCGTAGTCATTTAAACAATAGACTGAACATAAAAATATGTCATCATTGAACCCCAGATTGTTATGGAAACTCAAGACTACCGTTAGGTCATAAAAACACTTTTTTAAACTAGCAGAAAGGTGTTGGGTTTTATGAATGTGCGAAAATCCCTTTTTTGCCCGAGTGTCAAGTCCCCCCGCGTCTAAAAATTAGCAAAATGTAGGGCCACACACACAAGCAAGCTTGTGATTTTCAACAGGAAATGGTCGAAACCCAAAATTTAATTTGCATAGAAAAGGTTAAGAATGACATGGATGGACATGATGACATGACATGACATTTAAAAGGGGTAACCATCTGATAAAAAATGCATGCATTCCTTTTGGCATTCGTTTTGTACCATAATGGCCAATAAATGTCCTTGAACAATGTTTAACAAGCAAGAGTATTGTTTTCTCTTTGCAAGGATATTTGATACTTGGTATGGTAGAACGCGCATTGTGCCTTGTGCCCGGGTAAAAAGGAAAACATGTGCATTCAAGATGAAAATCCCTTTGGACAAAAAGAAAATACTAAGTGGGCGATGAAAAGTGTGATATAATACATTCCTCTGAAAATTCTTCTCCGCAGCACTTGTTTGCGTGAAAGAGAAAATATATATGCAAGACATGAACCATGAAAGCAAAGCACAGAAGGACACAAAAGAAAGAGATGTTCCGTTCCAATTTTCCAATACGCCTGTTTTCCACTTTCTAAGTGGCTTTTACTTTAGTCACTTTAAACAAAATCAAAAATGTAGTAGAGAGATCGCCTTCTTGTTTTCCAGTCAGGTTTTGGGTTAGGGGGAAAAACGTGACCAAAAAAAGGACAAAAAAATTTTATGATGCCCTGCGTATATAATCCGATTTCTGCCGACTAGGTGAGTTTATTTACGCTTGCTTTCTCACCATAAACTGCCCACACACCAGTTCTCTAGAAAATCCAGAGAAGAAGAACATAGTCAAGGCTTTGATTTTTTGGAGATATTTGTCGTTTGCAAAAAAGATTGCGAAAAGAGAAAGGAAGAATTTCCAATAAAGTGTAAAAAGGATTCTGGATTTGGGCAAAATTGAATATGCACGGATGCGGGTGGTCTTCAGTGGGTTAACGGGGGACAAACCCCTTTAAAGTTTTCTTGTATGCAAGGCGGTAGCATTATTATTAGCAGCATCATATCGGAATCGGATGGGTTTCATGGCATGGTGGCATGTTCATGGCGATGATGAGCACTGAGCACTCTGAGTGTGCTGTGCACAAGTTTTCCTTAGGGACACAAGAAATTCGTGTGAGTGTGTTTGAGCAACAAGCAATAAAACATTAGCAACAAGAACATCAACTCTGCAAAAAGCACTTCCCTTTTCACCTTAACTTGACTTGGTATATACATTATTATTGAATTTATAGTTTTGACACCTTTTCCCAGTAGAGCGTAAAATTACCTATAATATGTACCTATAATATGTATGTATATTTATGTGTTTTTTATTAGTTGTAATACACCAGGCAAATAAAAATCGGTTGGGGCATGTAGTAAAAATGGCCAAAATGACATGACCGAAAGATGCAAACGTTATAAAAGGGCTTTCGAATCATTTTCGTTAGTACTCTACTTTGGTATCCAGTTATTGGTTCGTACACTTGGTTCAATGACCCAGTCAATAAAAATAATAATTATTTCATGCCATGCCTTTTACGAGCGTCATAAAAAAATAACCGTATTTAGAGCCATCAGTCAAACTATTGGAAAGTTTAAGACTAATTAGCTCTAAGAATAATATATGTCCCTATGTCACTACACACAAGGAACAAGCAAGTGGATTTTTTGCTATATTAGCTATATAAGCATATAGGCATTCATACCACTTGTTTGTTTGTGCAAAAAAATCAAAACCAAGCCAATACCCAAAAAGCGGATATTCGCACATACATTTTCGCAAATTGGGTAAAAACTGTCATCTCTTTCCTTTCTACTCGAACTTCCAAGCTAGAAGAAAATGCAAAAAGCGTCATGTTCCGGGAAAGAAGCGCAACAGCAAGAAAAGTATGCGAGGAGGGTGACGATGATGGATTTGATTTGGGATAAAATGCATCATCCCCATCTCCAGAGCAAGGGACCTTGCTCCCATTTTCCCTCTTCTTCTCCTTCTCTGGTTTTTTTTTTCGTTCCTCCTCATCCTTGTCGTTATTCTGATCGTCGTCGTCGTCGTGGTCGAGGTTTTTTTAAAGCATTACCAAAAAGCCGAGAGGAGCATGGGGCTTAGGAATTGATATGTATATTTAGTTGAGTATACATATTTTCCTCCAACACAAACTTCCCGCATGCATCCGTATCACACCGACACAGTGTTCTCTTTTTAAAGAAAGGCAGTGAAAAAGAAACAAGAAGCTTGAAAAGATGATGATCACCAGCATCAATATACATAGGCAAAAAAATAAAGCCAAAACCAAAGCGTCGCCATTCGCCATCATGGCCATCATCGCCATGCACACACCACCATGAAAATACATACACGCCAGCGTATTTAATGGAAAGCGCAAAAATAATTTTTTTCTCTTTGTTCACCTTCCTTCTTCTTCTTCCTTTCCTACTCCATATTTCTTTGGCTGAGTGAATGTGTGTGCCCTATACATTTTGTACACATATTGTACACAAGTCGACTCTGATGCTTTTGCATTTTATTAAACTTTAGCACACTGACTGAAGAAATAAGCGTGTACGCTGGTACTACTGGTTTTTGCGAAAAACTCCATACACATATCCATTCCATAAAGCATATAATATTCCATACACGCAACAAAAAAGAAAAACCATAACGGAACGACGATGTTGGAGAAAAAGATAGGACATGATGATGATGCCATATATCATCTTTAAAATGGCCCAAGCTTCCATTACTACTTGTTTGCATTCCGTTCCAACAACACCTCATAGTTTTCCACAAGACAACGACAACAAGCGTCAGCATTTCTTTCCATAAAAAAATTTACAGCTTAACAACTTATTATAAAAATACAGAGGAAAAAAGATTTAGAAAATTGCGTAAGCTATATAGCTTCAGGGTTTAAAAAAGCGTAGATAGCCACTGGCCACTACTACACGTAGTAATACGATTGGGGCTACACAAGGCTACAACAAGTTGTTACCTGCTTTACATCTCGAAAAAATACACACATCTTTTTTACTACTTACTTGACCACATAAAAAAAATATTCAAGCTTAAGCAATCATATTCAGTTTTCATTCATAAAACAACTTTACAGCAAAAAAAAAATAAGTAAGAAAAGAGCCCCAAAGAGCTACTCAAGCTTCCATCTAACCATCAAGCTTTAAGGTGCGTGGTCAAGTTACCTTTGACAAACGCTAATGATTATTAACCCATTGCACCGCTTCGCATTGGATGATCCACCGTCCCGGCGAAATTTTGGTGTGTTCATAATCCACAGGTTTGATTCTGGTTTTGCAGTAAAGCCAAAAGACCACACAGATTGATATTCCGGTATTACTTGTGAACACCACGGTTGGTCCACCAACCATTTAAATAGCATAGGTAAGAAAATATTTTTTACACAAGTTAAATACAAGCAGAGAGGTGTACACTGTTATACATTAGTGGTAATACAAAACCAACCCGAAACAGTACATTTAATGTTCTTTTGGATTTTACATTTGTAGGACAACTTGGAATGAGCATTGAGAACAACAATTCGAATAACGATATAGAAATCATTATGGAGAAGGTACTACCCCCAGCGCAATTTCTGGCAAACCCCAGGCTCCAATTGAAGCCGGATACTAAGCTGACCACTGTGCCAGGGAGTAGCGTCCCACATCCAAGTACCCTTCAACAAAGGTTGCAAATGGTTTATGAGGAAAGGCACAGGGAAAAGGTAGCAAAATTCACAACTTTTTAAGATTACAAGCTTATCAGTGAAGAAAATGCATAAATTTCTTATCTTGAATTTTTTCATGCAAATTTTTTATCTTTCCAGATTCCTGTCTTTGTTCCTCCTGCTTATTCCTTGTGCTACCGGTATTCCACCCATTCCCTTTAAGTTCTCAGAAAAATTATACAAAATTTTAAGCTTTTTATACTAAAAGATAGGCTTTCCAACATTGGTTGTATTACTACCTTTGAGCTTAGCCCTATACCTTTAACGCTACCTTTTATGCCCGCCTACCCGATTCCCTTTACGTTAGTTCTCAAGTTGCGTACCCTTTCCAAAAAAACAACTACGCATTTTCAACAGGGTAAAGTGGGCACGGAAAAGTGTAAAAATGTTTCAAGCATTGTTTAAATACACTTTTAGTATGGTATGTATTCTATCCACAAGTTTTTTTTTGAAACCGCTACCCTACCACGTTCGAAAAAATGAATTAATGGAATGGAAATGCATTTTATAAAACGTAGATTAGAAAAAGTTTATAGAGAAAAGTGCATGCTTATTAAATACATGGCTTGATATACACACTTTTTAAGGTTTTTTAAGGTTTTTGGAGGAGAAGAGAATGATAATCTTGAAAACCTTTTCTTTTTCAGCGTAAACCAACCGGTGGTGGTAAAAATAAGGTTCTTTCTTGTGCTGGTTGTAGTTGTTCCATTATAAAAAAAAACTTCTTCTTTACATGATCATTTGAGAGTAGCGGTGGTTGAGACGACCTAAGAATCTGTTTTAAAAAGATAGATTGTATAACAAAAGTATATACATTTATAAATAAGAATAATAAACAGGGTAAAAAGTTTGCCAGGAAGTAGAATAATTAGTTGGGTGACAACTGCTAAGCTAGGAAGCTAACTGAAGTTAGTAGCGTGCCGAAGAGTTGTTCAAGTTGACAAAGTTGCTTTTCCGGGTAAATAGTTGTCATTGTTACTATAAAGCGTGGGTTGTTTGGCTGACAAGTATATTTTCTTAAAAGGTTTTAATTGTGCTTGTGCATTATTATTCCAGTTGGCTGCTAAAGGTAAAGCTTGTAAATCCAAGGTGAAAAGTGTTTGGGACATTATTGTCGCTGAGACGATGACGACTGAAAAGGAAATTAAAATTGGAGATTTGGTTTGGTAAGAAACTAGTATTTTGAATTGTTAAGATGAAATTTTTAAGAAAAAATTGAATAATGGTTTGGAATACTTGTTCCAGGGCGAAGATGAAGGGATGGTCACCATGGCCAGGTAAGGTGTGCAATCCAACGGCAGAGTTGCTAAAATCCAAATCCAAATCTGCCAAGAATTTGTACTGCGTTTGGTTCTTTGGCTCGAATAACTATGCTTGGATTGAGGAGCATAGTATCAAGGACTATGCAGAGTATAAGGACAGGTTGTCCAAAACTTGTAAAACGGCGGCGTTTAAAGATGCCTGTGCAGCGATAGAGGATTACATTACCCGGAAGGCGGAGGGACATGATGTGGACGCAGAGTTGTTTCCTGACCCTCAGGATGGGGATAGTGGATTTCCCACTCAGGACATGAAGGAGGAACTTGAGGATGGAATTGGAGAGGATGCCAAATCGGATGTTGCACCTGAGGAAAATACAGAGGATGGAGAAGTACTTTAGAAAATATATAAATAAGTTGGTTTAAAAAGAAAGTGAAAGTAAATTTTTTACTTAAGGAAATTTTGTGTTTTGGTTTTGTAGTCTGTGACGACCACTCCGTCGCCAAAGAAACGCAAAAGTGCGGATGGTACATCGGCTTCCTCATCTGTAAGCAAAACAATTACAAAATATTAAGCTGACTTGTTTTGTAAGATTATTGGTTATAATTGTGTGTTATTCTTTAAAAGGCTGGTCCATCTCTAAAGAAAAAGAAAACTTCAGTCAGAAACGGCGAGTCTTTTATTAAGAAGCGCAAGTCCTTGGCTTCTACACCGGTGGACGGTACGAGTTCTTTTGTCAAGTACCCGAATCACGTTCCAAGGCGATCCGCTGCAGATATGTTTCTGGACCGACCTACTGGATTTAAACCAGCTAAGGTAAGATTTAAAGATAAAAACAAAAAAAAAAACGTTTTTGACATCCGAATACACTGTGTCTGATGATTAGACATATTTTTTAAAGTTTTGGTACTGACTTCCTTTTTTAATAACTTGTTGTTTTGTTACGCAATTTTTTATAGGAGGATGCACCGATCAACTTGGGTTCCGTCAGCCAGTACCTAAAGGACAAGAAGATCACCCCGTCTACCTTGAAATTCGGTTTTCTTGGTCTTGGCATCATGGGCCGGGGAATTGTCAAAAATCTGCTGAACTCGGGTCACAAAGTTATTGTTTGGAACAGGAGTACTGAAAAGGTCAGTTTAAATCCTTTTTGCACGATTTACTTTGGCTTTGGCTTCTTCTTCTAAAAATTGCATTGCGTAATGCATACGTAACACTTACCTGCACTTTTGCAATCGCTGAAACTAGCTGATTATTTTAGATGTGCATTATGGCATTAACTAGTTAAGTTAATCAAGCAAATATATTAGGTAGTTTGCACAAGAACACAAAAAAACTAACGTTTTTAGTGAGAACGGTACACAATTGGAAAAAACCACTTTATTTGTCATTCAAACGGTTGAGTCACAAGAAAATATTTTGTTTGATATGAACAATAATAGTTTATCCGTGAATAAAAGTAGTAGTAGTATTATTACATGTCACATGTCTATAGATGCAAATTTGATTACAGAACTGTTATCAATCATCACTAATCACAAATTACTAAACATTTTAGTAGTTTGGTTAACTAATAACTGAGATTACTCAATATACTCTTGTGCTTTTTCTAAAAGTGCCACTTAACTTCTCAGATTAAAAGGATAAGGAACAGATGGCTTTACACGTTTTTTAGCAATGCCTATCCAAAACTAAACGTTTGTGCTATTTTTACTGGTAGTAGATAATTTCAACATATTAAATAGTACACATAGAAATACACACACTTAACTTTTAATTTCTTAGAACGCCTTTTTCATCGGGTCCTTTGTATAATAATCTAATGTTTGGTTACCTTTTCTGGGTATATTTACTAAATAGGTAGTTATATAGCTCTGTTTGCTTCTTGTGACAAACAGACTTTTATTTTTTTAGTTTTTGACACCAACTTTGCTATTTATTATTTTGGAAATCAGACTAAAAATGACAAATTTGTTTCCTTTTTAAAAAAGGAATGATTTCTAGTTTAGTTTGCTTATAGGTAGCTTACAGTTTACATTATTTTGGGAGATAGGGCATGCAAAACATTTTTGGCTCAAGTTGCCCCAAATAAACAGCAACACCAATTGTTAAACGTTGAAAGACTCATCTCCCTTAGAAAAGTGGTTGCTGTTCTTTTAAAACTTAAAGGACAAACTGAGTAACGGTTTAACGGTTATAAAAGGTACATTTTGTAGGTGTGATTGAAACTAAAAAAACAACAAATTTGATTTATTTTTTATTCTTCTTTTAATCAAAAACGAAATATAACAGACAGTTTACAAACTAAAAATTGGCTATTATATAATAACATATAATAATAATAGTTGACAAAAAACACTTCCTTTTTTATCATTTTTTTAAGTCTCTTGGTATACCACAGTAATTCGGTTAGAGTTTTAACTATGTCATTTTATTTTTACAAAGAGATTTAACCAAACAAAAAAACATAGAAGAAAAACTCTTAAGATTTTTTATATTTTTGGTTTGGTTATATGATTCTCGTTGTTACATCTACACTACTATATAACAGTTAACTGTACACAAAGACAAAAAACACTACTAAAAATTGATTGACAAAATGTTACACATTTTTTGTTTGCGAGTTAAGTTTTGGTTGAGAAAAATTGTACAATTTTTTAAATAGTTTGATTATCTATTTAATTCTATTCGACGATAGAGACAAAAAACGTAGACAAAAAGAGAATACTTTTTCGTTTCATTGTGATTGACTTGTTATTTGACTTGAGATTAAAATTGACAATTTGACAACGACGTCTGTTCCTCCATCATAATAAGTTTTGTCTAAACAAATTCTATATCTACCATGTTGTCTGTGTGTGTGCTACTTTGGTAATTGTTTCAAAAATTTTCAAAATTGTTTGGAAATTTTTTAAAACTTACAAGTTTTTTGGTTAAACTTGTATTTTTACAGTTGAAATGTTTAACACAGAATAGTAGTACATAGTTTCCATGTAAAATTGGAAGGAAGACGCCTGTTTTTAAATATCTTAAATGGGCTGTTTATTGGTACACTTTTTAGACAAAGTGACAATTGACACAGCTTTACAATATATTTTTTGGGTTTTTTTAGTATAATAGTTTTATTTCTACACAGTACACACTCAATATACAAGATTGACACTGAGAAAGGAAAAAGAATGTCATCTTCTCTTTTTACTGTTTGCAATCTCTTCAGTTCAAAATGCTGAGATAAAAATCTACTGCGCTAAAAAAGTTCTCAAGGTAAAGACTCGGTGCTTATTGTTTTTAACATACATAATATATTATCATCAGAATGAGAACTAAAATTACACATTTTGTAAAATTAATCATGTCTACAAGTTCAATTAAATATATTATATATCAGACAACAGGCTTTGAGTTAAAATGATTTAACTAGTTATACATATAGTGCTACAAATAGTGTAATTATATTAAGTATACATAAGTTTTATCAGACAAAAAAATTTCACGATGATCATTTTCATTTAATTTTACTGTCACGCTTTTTTTATTACATTCTGGTGGTGTTCGTTGTTTTCTCACGATGACGTTCCAGCAGTGGTTTCGGTGGGTGACTGGGCCCACATTCTGAACTATAGCTGCCGTTTCGAGTAGATGGACCACTAGACTCTAAAGTCATTGTTGCTGGGGTGCTAGTACTAGAACTGAGTTCTGCTGCGTCCTCCTCCCCAACAATGGCTATTTTTTCTATGCCCCTTGCCAAAGCCATTAGTTGTTCGGGTTCGACTACAATGCTTTGTCTTTGTGATGATGATCTTCTTCTGGTTCTGGTGCTAGGTCCCGGTAGATAATAACTTGCGTCATCTTCAGCATCAATTATGGCTTGTTCGTCTTCTTCTTGAATAACTGAAGGGTGATCTAGTCCCAGTGCTTCCGCTGCAGAACGTTGCTTGTACTCGCAAGCGTAGTCTGGAGATATTAGTAGGCTTACATGCTCTAGCTTATCGCTTCGGCTTATTGGGGCAAAAGCCATTAGATTGTGGGGGTGTCCATTGCTGCTGCTGCTACACTGGTGGTACTCGTCTGCCTCAGTTGTACTACCGTTATGCAAGGGACAGAGAAAGTCCTCGCCAAACTCGTCCAAATACACAGAGTCAGCTCGGCCACAGGCTCCCATGCCACGACAAGTGTCGAAATTCAGTCCGCGTGGCAGATTTTCCAGAATTTTGTTTAAAGTTTGAGCCTGCCATTTGTAAGTTTCCCGGAGACGGAGCATTTGGTGGTTGCTAAACTTGCAGACTTGGTTGCGTTTGAAAACGTAGTTTTCTCGGACTTTGCAGAGTCGGTGGGCAGAGTAGCTGGCAACTTTTCGTACCTTTAAAAAAGTTCAAAAACACAAGAAAATTATTTTAAACTTTCTAACAAGCAATTATAGTAAGTTTTAAGGTTTTTTTTATCTTACCTGATCGTTATACTGATCTCGCAATGTATGTAGCTGTTGTGTTCCTTTGTCCCTAATGTCACCCAAGTTTCTACTTTGGTTTGAGTAGCTTTCTCGTATCCGTTCCAATTGTGAGTAGCAGTTGTCCTTAATCTTCTTTGCCTGTTTGAACGTTGCCATTGAACAATTACAATTACAGCTTGTCAATTACAATTGACTTTAGCCAGAAAAGCATAATAATTACTAATAGCACGCAACTCTACTTTAATATATACAAAATACAAAAAGCATTGCAAAATAGTTATAACATTTTAATTTACCTGCATGTTATAATTATCTCGTAACCAGTCCAATTGCGTGGTTTTGTGTTGTTCCATGCTGTCAAAGAATGCCCGCACGTATCTTGTCTGTTGTGTGGACTTGACGGTAACACATTGCACTCCAAGCCTGATTTTAAAATGGCAAATTTTTGTGGATAGAGGAAAGAAGACAAAAAAAAGAGAAAGATTATGAGCATAAAATATTTTTTCATGAGTTTCATTCATTCATATACATTTTTAAACCTCTTATCCCAAACTGTCAAACTTACTTGCTCAAAATGAACTTGACCAGTTGGCCGAGTAGCACAAGAAGTAAAAATGCAAAACTGAAGGTCCACCCAACCAAAATGCTCATAATGCGAACCTCCCTAAAGATGGACACGTCTACTCCCAAATGGACATAATGAGTTATGTTCAAGTCTTGATAGCTTGCAATGCACAAATAAAGTCCGAGATCTTTTCCGGTGACATTGGTCAACAGTAGGGAACCGTCTGCCGCAACGCGGGGAACTTTTAATGGATCCAGTAGCTCGTTATCCGTACTATTGTTGTTACTGCTGCTATTATTATCTCCAATACTTGGAATAATGTCTTGAGTTTCCAAGCTACTCTCAGAATACCTCTTTTTAGAAGGTGTAATCCAAGTAATTCTTGGCCAGTTGGGTTTCTGCGAGTGACAATCCAATGTAGTGCTGTGTCCCATAACCGCATAAAACTTGTATGGTGTTCTAGCAACAATGTTCATACTGGAACAGTCTATGGTCAGGTTTTGCATGTACTCGTCAAAGGGCCACCGGACAATCTCGGCTTGTGCTAGGGAGTCAATTAGCGTGCTATAGCACCACATATTATTCCTGCTGGCTTGGTTGTCATTAATCTTCACATTTGTGGTTTTCACCCAGTCAGTAAACCACCTATCTTGACAACTGCACTCCCACTGATTCCCATCCATAATTACATGCTGTAAATTGGGTGCGTGGGTCAGTGTCTCGGGAATGGCTCGCATGCCGTTTTCACTAATATCCAGCCTTTCTACCCTGTGCAGCGAGTTTATCAGCTTTTCCACTTCCATTAGAGATCTTGTGGCGGTTTCAATTGCAGCGAAGGTACCGGCTACCCACATGTTTGAAAGGTTTAGCACAGTCAGCCTATCATTATTTTCAAAGTAGGGCCCGAAAAATTGTACTACTTCGTTATGACTAAGGTCTACCGTTTGAATGTAACGCAGGGGGGTGAACACCTCAGCGTCCACATATTCTATTTGGTTATGACTAATGTTAAGTTTGCGAAGGTGGGTCAGTCCTGTGAAAACTTGCTCCTGTAGATGAAATATCCGATTGTGGCTTACGTCCAGGGACAAAAGGCTTGTGAGGCCTTCTAGCAGTCCATTAGGAATGACGGACAAGTGGTTTCTTGAAAGGTCCAGGGACTCGATAACAGAATACTGAGATGGGTTACTGGTGAGACTTTCATAGGGGATTTCATACAAGGAGTTGTTCACTGCGGTTAAGTGCCGCACTGCTGGCATGGCTTGGAGTACTACGGTGGCTAAACTAGGGCTACTATCACATATATTAAGGCTATCCAAACTCTGTAGACTGGCTAAGGGTTGAAGCACTGCGCGAATGGAGGATGCAGAAAGGTCGGTTAGGGGAAAGTCGCCTTGGTTTCTTAAAGTTGCGCTTTTAATGCTCAGCTTACGAAGACTGGCTCGACTTTCCCGAAGAAGTGGGCTAGCACTGAATAGGGCCTTGGGCTCTAGGGTGACATACTGGAGATCTAGTTCTATTAGCGAGTTGGCCTTTAAAATTGGAACCACTCTGGCCACTGACTTGGCATCCACCAAAAGTGCATCACTGATGTGTAGCGTGCGAACACCAGGAGACAAGTTAATCTTCTGGGTGGACGATGTGGATGGTGGTGGTATTTCCGACCGTGAGCAGCGGATATCAAGCTTTTGACTAGAACTGCTGTAGTCACATTGGCACGAAGTCGGACAGGTGTAGTGGTTATCATTTGAAGTGTTGTGGTGTCCTGGGTGGGTAGGCGGCGAGGACTTTTGCCGCAGTAAGGAATACTGGGAAGGGCCACTGGTAATAATATCTTTTGAGCCTAGGCCCGCTGTTAGGGCTAGTGGTAGTAGGGCGTGAAGAAGCCATGCTATTAACAAGGCTTTTGGAGAAAGCAAACTTGTTGTTAAGGTGGAGGTGGAGGTGGTTACAAGTCTCTTGGCTGAAGATTTGAAGGTGACTGGAGTACCCGTTTTGGCCGTGTATACCATTTTATTTGCGGGTCCATGTACGGCTACAGAGCAATGCGGAAATGGGGCGGGGGACTCTGTACCGCGGGGAAGGGCTTCTGTTGTGGCAAACTTGGCTTTTGAATGGGTGTACTGATGGCCCAGAAGCAAAAGAGATCTAAATATTTGTGTGGGGGAAATAATGAATGATTAAAATAATGAAGAAAAAATAAAATCTTGTGTGTACGTCAAAAGCGTTATCTTTTAAATGCGACCTAAACCTAGACTACTTTTTATCTGCCGAGGTTTTTTTATGAATTGCGCCTTCAAAAGTGAGTTGCTTCATTGAATTAATTAGATGATAATGATGCTGAATTAAGTTATCGTAAGATTAAGAGTCCAAACTGGTCTTGCCATTTTGTCCGTTGACTACATAACAACTAGTTTTTTTATGCTGTGTGCTATGTAATGCGAAATTTGCATTAGCAGAACATTACATTTCCAGAGGAGATGTGCATGGCAACATCACATTAAAAAGAGTAACCCTTTTCATCTCTAGATTTTTGCTCTGGTTTTGTCTGCTGCTACGTCTTACACGTTAAAGCTCAATATTTTTTAATCAATTCAACCAGGCATTTTTTCTTGTGCTCTCATTTTTAAACTAAAGTTGTCAGCATGCTAAACTAGTTTAATGCCTGGCGTGAATGTGAAAGCACACAATGATAAATATGTAAAGGAGAAGTGTGTATTAAATGGAGTAAGATTTTTTTATGCGGTATATTCTCATTCTCGCCTAATTCGCCACAGCTGTCGCATATATCAACCTTGAAAAAGCGCAAATATTTTTATGCCACACTTGTCTCTTGTTTGAATTGAGTGAATGATGAAAGCAGTGCAAAACGCTGTGAGTTTTGCCACCACCTACTAAACTGACAATATGATATGAATGCACAGAGAGAAAAAAAACGGCGAACTTTGTTCCTTCACCTTATGCACCAGCACAAAAACCTCAGTATATTATCTGCTGTTGCCATCTACTAAACAGTTTGTTTTGCTTATCGATCGCGATCCAAACTTGAAAAAAAATTGGAGACAACAGTTTTTTGGGTCTAATGATAAGATGATATAATTTTGATAAGAACGATGGTGGAAAATGATTACAATGTGTGATGTTCTTCCTTTGTCGTCATGCTACTTGCTCTAGTATATTGATTGGCTATTTAATTGATGGTTTACGTGTGACAAAGGAGCAATTACATGTGCGCAAAGTGGCTTCTTTTTGTTATAGCATACAAAGTAAGTTACCTAAGTGGCAAGGCAATAAAAAATGAGAATATAATGACTGCTATTACATGTACTGCTTAGAAGAACCAAGTTTAACTTGAAATAAATTAAAAGGGCAAACAATTTTTGTTGGGTTTTTTTGGAACCTTTCCAGTTACACATTCAAAGTTGTCATTTGTAATATAGCTTATAAATATAAGGGAATATATAATGCATATATTTTGGATTTGTATAGGTTGTCAGGTTGCAATGCAATTTGCTGCACTTATGATGCTATTTCGAAAGTTGTTTCTTAGGTGCACTATATTATATAGGAATGCATTTATAATTAGTATTGAAAACTTACCAGAATCTTACTCCATTCATTTTTGAGTTGATTTTTAAGAAAATAGCTTCTTTTGCTGATGATATGCTTTTTGGCTAAAAAACACTGGCGTTTTTTTGCAGTTCATCTATTTATTATTGTATTCATCATTTTATAAGTTTAAAAGTTCGTTACACTTTTTTAATAGCTTGTGTGCCCACTTCATTCTCCATCAGAATCTGTTTTAAAACAAGCCTTTATGGTAAAAACCCATAAAAATATGTAAGATTTGTCATGATGCTGCTTGCATTTCCATCCTGGGAAAAAATATATTGATGTTACTTAGGTCACGTCCACAACACTGTCATTGTAAAACCTTTGCTTTTATCCTGCTTGCTGATCTTGTACACATTCTTATTTTATGATGGAATGAGGAAAAATTATGATTTAAAACAAAAAGAAATAAATATTTTGTATAAAAAAGTTCACTCAAAAAATAGAAATAATTTAGTGTTTAGCTCTATGTCGTTTTTATACTTGTTTCTTGAGTGTTCTATGTATTATTATTATTATTTTGTTGTTGGCGAGGAACTAGTATCCTCTTCTAGCTTTTCTCACCTAGGCTGTTGCAAAACGTCTGAACTCTTATGAGAAAAAAAGCCCAGTGAAAACCAAGTGAAACAGCCAGTAGGGAATATATTGTAGAGCTGAGAAGGGGAAAGGATCAACTACAGAGAAGCAGTACTACTACCTCTCTGTGTGTGTAAACTGAACAACAAAAAGGAAGGAGGACGACCTATGGTATTAAATATATGGGCGAGAAATGGGTATTCCATTTCCACACTGAGAGAGAAATTACAACTTTATCATAATAACAGCAGCAGCAGCAACTTAGGCAATGGCAATAATAACAAGAAAGAGATTTTCTGTTATTTTTATATTATCATCATGCCTGCAAGCTTGCTAGATAGGCTTGCAAAGAGGAGAATTGTTGAGCAAGAGCTTATAAACTTGTAGATAGATAGCTATGTAAAATATGTGCGTGTGGATAGAGATGGAAAGGTGGTCAAGTCAAAATGCATGATGATGGTAAACCCTTTTGTCTAGATTTTTAAGCTTTCACAGCACTACAGCAGCATGTACATTTATTGCTATACCTTCTCTGGTTGGTTTGGTAAACGTGAGCAGAAACTCACGTTTCATGTCTACTCCTTGTGTGAAGCAAAAAAATAATATAAAAAGTTGAATAGAATATTTGGTCTACATATTTATAAGGAAAAGATGGTATACTCTCAAGTGCACACACAAGTTATGTAGAAAATGTTTTGAGAGTGTAGGAATGTTCTATACAGAAGAAAAACGGTAATGGTTAAAATGGTGTAGAGTGCTGTGTTGGTGCTCTGTAGTACAATAAGCTAGCAACATGATATTATGATCATCAAGAAGGATCCTCGTCGTCAACCGTATTATAAGTTTCAACAGCGGATTGCCATGGCCTGTTTGTTTGTAGGGTTGAATAGAACGGATTTTGGATACTAAGCTTGAGGATATTATGGCATTGCTGCTGCTGTGGTAGTTCAGCTTGCAGCATTGCAATAAGCAATGGCAAATGTTTTTAAGGGATACATAAATGTGGTGGTGGTTGGTTTTCTTTATGATATGGTATGGTAAAGTAGACGGTTACAAAAAAGGAGTATTAATGCCTGAATAGCGTTATAAATGCGTTGTATAGGTATGTAGTATTGTTTAGAGGAGATGAGGATCATACGGTGATAGTAATATTGCTCAAGGACGGCCAGGGGACGATCAAATGACAATATAAGCCGAGAAGTTGTATTTAGGAAAAAACTGTCTTCTGGTTTGAAAACAGTTGGCAAGCTTTTGGTAGTATGCATGGGAATGTGGATTGCAAAAGCAGTGCATATTTTGTATGAAAGGTTTATAATATGAGATGAGGATGAGTAAAGAATCAGAGAGAAAAAATCAGAAAACAGAATACCATTTTTGGTTGGTTGCTTTTGGGCAGTTATATGAATATGTGTGCATACATTGTAAAGTAATCCTGTGTCTTTTTGAGCTACTGTAATAATAGCATGCTTGAAAAAAGATGAAATGAAACTTTGTTAAACAAGCCTGAAGCATGATAAATGGTAACTTTGCCGAAAGAAAAAAGTTTTAAAGGGAAAAAGGAAAATAAGAAAGAAAAGCGAAGCATGAAAGCTCTAGCATATCATAAAGCACAGCACTGCCTTTTGCTTTTGTAACAAGAAAGTTTTGTAACGAAGGCTATAAGACAAAAGTTAAAGGCTTGAAGAGTCACAAGACACAAGAAGAAAGAAAGAAGAAAGGAAACGAAGGATGCATAACATTATTAAATGTTCTTTGCTGTATAATAAACTGATTGCAAGAATTGCGACTCTCGCTGTTGTTCTGTGTTGGGCTTTTTTGGGTTGGGTTACGAGTTGCGAAATTGTGCACTTTATTTAGGTTTGCTGGTTGGGTTAGCCTTTAGGGCAAAAAATATCTAGGAATTGTTTTTACTTTTGTTGGATTGCGTTTTGGCCTTGGAGGAAAACGTTGCGCGATACTTGCGACTTTTCTGTTTGTGGACTCGGTAACCCCAGAGCAAAATGGCCGTGTAGAGAATGTGCACAGGTTCCAAATTTTGGTTCCAGAAGGCGAGGCAGGTTTTTGTTTGCTTTTAATCAGGTTTTGGGTTCCAGTGGGGATTTGTGGATTAGACGGAATGTGAATGTGCGCACGAATGGTTTAACACGGACACGTACACAGAAAAAATGATATGATATGCTTGGTTATGAAGCATGTATGAAGTATGAGCATTGAGCATGAGCACAGCAGCAACTTTTGACATGCAAAAATGTGTAATGGTCATTTTTATGTGGATTTTACATTTTGCAAGAGTCAAAGGTGATTTTTGCATTTTGGCAGTAAAACTCATTTAAAAGATAAAATTGTAATGAGTGTACAAAAACCGCATTCAATCTTAAGATTATATATGGGAAAATCATCCATCTTTTTTCATGCTTCTCACATTATCACATTAAATTGTGAGCTTTTATCGTATTGGCAATTCTGTCTACACGCGAAAAAGTAGGAGTTGCGTCATAATTTGGTTTTCTCAGTTGGCTTCAATAATAATTTAGTATTGAATGGTATAGTATACTGGAATAAAAGGTGGTCATAGTGAAACAGCCTATTTGAGAATCATGGCTTGTTTTATGATTTTTATTTCGGGTGAGAAGCCACAAACTCTCATAGCTCTTTATACGCCTTACTAGCTCAGTTTCCATTATAGCCTCAGATTGTTTTCCAACTGTAAAACAATTCAGCCTTGAATCCCAATCAGTGCTTTTACACTCACACTTTAATGAATTTAAAATGACTCGGGCAATAAATTATCCTAGCACATTATATTTTTCTATTTGTGAACACAATGGAAATTGAAACTAGAAAAAAACAAATGTATGCAGTATGAATTACGTACACAACGTCATTCTAGAATCTAACAACGTAGTTTTGTAGTAGCGTTTATGTATTCTATCTCTAGCATCGATATCGAACATGACATCCCTTTGAGACAAGTTGCCAAACCAAACTCCGCTGTGCTGCGGCTGCCGCAATATCGCACTGGGAATATAGAAAGGAAGGTCAGGGAACTCCACTTTATAGACAAATATTTCTTTTGTTAAGGCTATTTAAAGACAGAAGAAATAATATATTTTTGATACACTTTGTTTTTTATGTGGGTTTGTGCAATCCTGCTCACTTCTAGTTTGATTGAGAGAGTCGAGGTTGTACGCGTTTCCCTTTGGAGCCTTTTTCTTCCCACTGTGATGTACCCCATAACCCAAAGAAACCCCGGGTTCAAATTTGCGACATCAGAACAACCGCAAAATATATTACCTACTTTATTTGCTCTAGATTATTCTTAGAAAGGCAATATAGCTATATGGATATTAGAGGTGTGGGGTGAAATGAGAAGAAAAAAAGATTGCAGATATGTGCTTTTATCATCATCATAACTATTAATACTGTTTGCTTTCCCCGGGGACTACTCCAAAACCGGAGTCCTTTTTTCTGCTTTGCTCTCTTTCTCCTTGCTTCATCCTTTCTGCTAATACTCTTGACTTTATCTCCTGTGCTGCTGGCAATGTGACTTTGTAAAAGACTGTCGCACTACACAACTTGCAATTATGTTGAAAGATTTAGCGTACAACCAACACGGCAGCAAGCTAGCTAGTAGTTTTTCAAGTAATTTCAATCCAAGCGAAAATGCTAAGCAGACAGCAGCAGGTAAAAAAGGAACATCTCTCGGTGTTTTTTATTCAAGAGTTCATATTATTCCAGCCTGATTCCTCTTGGGTCACGTTGCATTCTCGGAAAAAACAGGTGAAATGAAAATGACTCATGTATAAAAAAGGGAGAATATGGCAATCAACTAAAAAACGTCAATATGAGGTACTTGTAATATTTTTGGGCCTTATGCTCAACATTCTCTAGAAAGCAGAAAGAGAACGTAATATTATAAGCTTGACATGAACATTTTGATGATGATCATGTTCATGTTGTTGACGATAAGGATGAGTGTGGTTGATGGTAAAGCATATTAGAAATCCCAGACTTTCACCATATTTTAAAAAATGGATGCTACAGGCAAAAAGGGAGAGAAAGTTGTACCTGAAGAAAAAAAAGCTTGGTTGATGTGCTTTTCCTGGTGAAAGTCTAAAAAAAGCCAAGGCCTACTTTGTGCATTAAATTACAACGGATTAAATATTAGTTTATGCTTATGATGGCCTGTTTGTGTTACATGAGCATTTTTTTCCGGGTATTAAACTGATATGCTTCGGAGAAGGAAAAGTTAAGCTGAAAATGTATGAATATATGTTCTCATGTTTTACAACAGCCCAACATATATTTTCCCTTGTATTGAACACCGCTGCTGGGCTTTGTTTGGCTAAAACGGGAATTTTTCAGCAGCTGCTGCTGTTTTTCGGTGTGTGCTGATTTTTTTACAAAAAGGGGAGAAATGCAAAAGGCTCTGGTTTCTTTCTGGCTATTTTTGCAAAAAAAAGTTTTGGCAAACGGGGAAGTAGGGAGCAGGGTTTTACTGATGAAAAATGAAATAGGCAAACAGGCAATGAAAGTATATCTATTAGTTTATATATAAGCTTGGTATATTCATAAGGTGACAACAGGCTTTTGGAGAAAATCACTTTATATTTTTCAGCCTTTTTGACTCCTAGATTCGATGCTTTCACCAGGTCTTCTTTTTCCGCGTATTTGATTGTGTGCCTGTAATACTGCTTCCATATACTGTGCTCCGTCCTTTTTTTGCACTTTCCATTCCAACACTATTGTCATTTCATTATCGACATCATCGCCATCATCATCCCTGTTTACTTTCCCAGAAAACTAGACTAATGGACTTTTTTTCTCAAGCATTTTTCATCAGCCCGAGTCATGTAGTTTGTTAAAAAAAGGAACTAATGGAAAGTTGGAACTTGCCATGATGATGATGGCCTTGTATTATTATTGGCATGTATGATGGGGATGGGCTTGTTATTTTGCCGTTGATGCTTTATCAGCAGAAAAAAATATGAAAGGAAAAGGAAAAAGGATATGTTATTAGTGCTCGTGTGCCTGCTTCCTCTTTTTCGCCGGGCGAAAAAAGCGACAACGAAGTACGAAGTAGGTAGAAGTGCATGTTTGGCATAAAGTCATTATTATTTATTGCAACAAGCCATTATCTTTTTGGAAAGAGATGACATGTCACCATATACTTTGAGCATGTGGACGTGCGTTATTCCTCTTTGGAAATAAAACGTATGCTTATACAGCTTTTCATTTGTTTGTTCATTGCTAAATTGTCACTTAATTTTTTAGTGGGCCTATGTTTCCATTTGCAAGACATGCCTAGCGTGTAATTCTCTGGATATTATTGCCCCTGCCACTTTTGACTTTTATTAAATTACAAAAGCTACACTTTTTTACTCCAATGGACAGATATTTTGCCCAAAGAAGCAAAGGATGTTGTCTATGGTGTCATATTGCAAAAGAAAATGATAAAAGATAGATTTTGCTTTTTTGCGTGGGTTTATTTTTCCAAAAGGAAAGCATAAAGCCTTTTGGCTGGATAAAATGAAATGTTTCTCCATTTTGTAAGCTTTTTTGCTTGGCATTTGCCATTTCAATTTTTTTTATAATGTGAGGATCTTATATGTATATGTACGCGTGTGCCTAATCGAATAAAAACATGTTTTTTACTGCCATTAATTTAAGTGGTATGTGTCGTCAGCACACAAGCACACAACTACACACTTCCTTTTTGTGTGTGTGGAAAAAAATATGAACTTTTTCTGGAGCAGGGTTTATCACCCAGGCAAAACGACAAACGGTGTGCGGTGTAGAATATGACGATGATGATAAGAATGATTATTAGTTTTATAACTTTGTTGCTAACGCTAAAAAAATGCATGAAAGACACGTGTGTACTACTGTTGGGTTTTTTTGTGTTTGGCCGGACATACAAAAGTAATGTGGTGTGTGTGGTCCTGGTTGGTCTTTCTCTATCGATATTTTGATTAAAGCTTTGGGTTGTGTAGGTATTTGGTATTGGCAGTTGCGTTTTGTGCTTGAGCTTTTTGAAGCAATATGGCAATATATGGTTGTTGGGTAATTTATGGTGTGTGCACTGTGTGCAGAATATTTTATGTAAGCGATATTGTTCGGTGTACTAGTACAATGGGTAATATGTTTTTTGTCAAAGGATTGATTAGCAAGCGGGTGGTGTAGGTTACAGAGTAATGAATAATGATGACTAATGACGGTGGAATACTTTATCGATGTACGGTTTGCTTTAATGTGGTTGTGTGAAATGTATGAAATGAAATGCCAGGCATTGTTATAAAGTAAAATGGCCGTGTAGGAAATGACAAATAATGAAAAATTTGCATGGAATAGGTGGAAGTGATGCTGACATGTTTCTTTTAGTTTTATGAATGATTATAAACTTGCTTTTTGCTTCAGCACAAATTTTGCTACTTTTTCTTTGACTTTTCTTGCGATTACATTGCAATTGAACTTTTGTATGAATTTCAGTGCAAGGACTTCATTGAAGCTGGAGCCGAACAGGGAATGACCCCATCCGATGTTGTTTCTAGTGCTGACATCACATTCTCCTGTGTTGCTGATCCACAGGCTTCTAAGGATGTAAGATAGCTCATCAGAAGAAGTTTATGATAGCAAGCCTTTTTGCAAATTGATGTTAAATGTTTAACAATGCGCTTTTTGGTTTAGATGGTCTTCGGAAATTGCGGTGTGTTGCAAGAGATTGATACCAGAAAGTCATACGTGGAAATGACCGGGATTGACATGGACACCTCAAAGGATATCGAAGAGGCAATCACAAGCAAAGGGGGTCGATATTTGGAAGCGCAGCTTCAAGGAAGCAAGCAAGAGTCTGAGAATGGCCAGTTGGTAATCTTGTGCTCTGGCGACCGATCTCTTTATGACGACTGCTTAAGCGCATTTGCAGCAATGGGCAAAAACTCATTTTTTCTGAATAGTAAGCAATAATCCTACTTTTTAGTACCACTCTCGTAGGTCATTACATGGTCATTGGCTTATTGACTCATTTTTTTCTCCGTACTTAGATCAAGCTGGTAGCGCCACCAAAATGAATTTAGTCCTCCAATTGATATCTGGAGTAATGATCAGTGGGCTCTCTGAGGGCATGGCACTGGCCGACCGAATTGGTTTGGAAATGAAAGATGTGGTGGATGTCATGGGGTTAACCAGTATGGCTTGCCCATTCTTGCTGGAGAAAGCAGCGTGTAAGTTGACACATGAGCAATAAAACAAGTTTAAAGAATCAAAATGAACATTTTGCTTTATTGATTTTTCCGTAGTCATGGTCGACAGTTCTTACAAAACCCAGCAGCCCTTGCAGCACCTTCAGAAGGACATCAACTTGGCTCTAGGAATGGGCAACCAGTTTGAGCAACCATTACCAATGGCTGCCGCTGCCAATGAATCTTTTAAGCATGCCAGGCGTCTGGGCTATGGTGAACACGATTGTGCGGCATTGTACATTCGGGCCCGATTTTAAGTTTGTCAAAGGTATACAGATTTACTTACTTTGGAAACTGCAAACTTCAAAAAATACAGAATTTACTAATGAATTGCTATACTTATTTTTTCTTGTTTTAGAAGAAGCTCTCATCCTTACCTATCCTTGTAAAAACCGAAACCGAGATCCAACTACACATTTTTGTTGTTTAATCAGTTTACGTACTGTATAGAAATGCTAGTTGTATTTTTTACGTAAAACTGGTTATAAATACTTATAGAGATTGGTGCGTTACCCTTTAGAGACTTTTTGGTAGCACACACAGGATTCTATTACGGGCTGAAAAGATAACTAACTTGAAAATCGTTTTTATACCCTTGTACCATAATAGCTTTTCAACCTATCTCTCTTTCCCGAGTCTTATTTAGTAATTTCCCTTTAGCACAACGAGAAATTTTAAAAATATCCGATGATGATACAAACTTATGATGATGATGATGATGATCCGTTCTCAAAGAACTATAAAACTTCGATAAAATGCTTTTTTGCTACAGTTAAGTTGACTGAATTAAAGTCAAATATTGCACTTTGCTTTCAGATTGTAAATCATAGTTGCTACAGATTTTATAGAATAGTTTTTTTTTGCAATAAGTGGATATTATTATTACAGAAGAAGAAGAAGAATGAACTTGTTTGCTTTCAGTGTGTTTCAGCGTTTTAGTTTAGAAAAACTGGCTATTTAAATATATTAGGTTTGAATTTTGACAAGGTAACTGACTGGCAGAGAAGAAGTAGAAGATTCCAGTCTTGTTAAGTAACTTTGAGATAATGATAATTAGTATGAAGTAAACTTACAATTATCTCTATTGTATGACAATTATTATTACTTGTTAGACTAGCTAATTGAAATTAATAAACTTTTCTCTCGATATCTATACTATACTATATAGAGTATATATTATTAGGTTGTAGGTTTTTAGAACATTTTTTTTCAGTCACGAAAAAGTTATATAGTAAGTTATTAAAGTAGACTTTTAGATAGTTATGTAGACAGCCTGTAGTTTAGTGACTCTGGCAGTGCTGGGATTTGATTTAAAAACAGGGGCTTTGTGTTAATACATTGCAGAAATATTCCAAATGCCAACGAAATTATTGGCTAGTTTAGAAGAATTGCTGTAAAAAGTAGAACAGCACTAGCACCCTTTTACTGTGTATAACTATATAGTATTTAAAGTTGTTATGTAATTATTACTATTGCTAAACTAGATTGTTATATTGTTAACTTTTCATATTTAAATTGTTCTCCTTTAGTTTTTTCATTCAATTCATTCTACATACCTAATATAATAATTTTATGTACAAAAGCATATATTTCTTACCTATATAGATGATGTATATATATATTTACCTTAGTTGTTAGTTTTAGTATGTAGACTTATTAGTTAATTATTTTGTTTTTGTGGAGACTTCTATGGTACGTTTTTGTAGATTCAATGTTCTATAATTGTTTATACTGAAAACCCGACGACAACACAAATAAAGGTTGTTGTATAATTATTATAATAATGAAATGAATGATGAGTGATGAGTGTGATGATTAGTGGATATGTGTGATCTGCTACTTGGCAGAATGAAAGAGGGCGTGAGAGTTGCTTAACGATTAGAAAAATTGGAAATTGGAAACTTAAGTACCAAATCATATTAAATATTCTACAAAAAAAAGTATATTAAATGGTAGTTATGCAATTGGCTAAACATTTTTTTCAAAATTGTAAGAAACGTTTTAAAAATCAATCTTTGAATGATCTTCTTTTAAAAAAAATCAGTCGTTATATAGGTATATACACATATTACTAAAATTAATTACTAAAAATCAATTACTCTTTAGAAAAACTTTGCTACTTATCTCTACCCTTTCAACACAATACATTTATCTTGAAGAGTTTTTTTAATGCGTAACTTTTACCAGTTTAGTGTTAAGTTTATTAAGTTTAGAAAATGTATCACATTTTGTTTTGTGATTACTAAACTGTTATCGAATTTATTTAAAGGATTAAGAATACTACTTCTTTAGATAAATTGTTATTTTTTGTGTGTGGGTTGTATAACCTCCATATTATTTCTAAAAAGGTGGAAAAACTTATTATACGTACTATATGTTCATTGAAGAGTGTATTGTTGTTTGATGTAGATATAAATATGCTTCTAGATGAAGTAGGTAAAATGAAATGGGAGTTTTTTGTGAGAGTTAAGTTATATTGAAAATATTGTTCTGATAAGTGTGTTTACGTAAAATCAGCATAGAAAAACACCTTTAACATTATATATTATTATGCGTACTTGTAGTTGTTTTATTTTACTTTTAAGAATCAAGAAATTATATTACAGATATCTATCATCTAAACTGAATTAAATAAATTACTAAGGAGTACTATTTTAATTTGACAAAGTTGCGTAAAAGAAATTAAGCTTATTTCTGCACGATTTCATAAGCATTTGGAAGTCAAATGACATGATATTGAAAGGATGATGCACATGTGAACATACTAGTAAATAGCATGAAAGGGATTGTGTATGCAAGTTTTAAATAAATGGCCTTTGTCTTCATTTTACGTTTTTAGTATTTCAAAGGATATGGTCTTTAATTTGTTTTGGAGGTTTAAATTTATGCCTAAAGTTTTTTATGCATTACAAGTAATTGTTTTGCCATACAAGGAATATTTTTATAAGCTATTATAATTATTTAGGTTTTAAGAAGAGGATAATAATAGGGTTGACATGTGTTATATGTACTCACTCAAGGAATTATAACATTTTAGAAGAACCAGTCAGTACACAGTATATATAGAATTCAACGCAAAAAGAAAATCTGTTTATCGTTTTTTGCAGCAATACAAATACACACACAACAGTAATGGATAAACTAGGTAAAGAAAATGCAAATTCATACTTTAGCGATTGACACACACCTTTTTACATTCATTTGAATTTGAACATACCAAAAAATTGCACTTCTTATTCATTCATTCAATCCAATTAAAATAAGTGGCTAAAACATATGTTTAAGCTGCTGACATGTGTAAGGTTCAAAGTGCAAATTACCCTGCATAATATTGAAATGTTTTGAATTTCGACGTACACTTGACACTTGACAGTTACAGTGCTTGATATACATTTTTTTAGGATTTACACTACACTTTTACAACTTATGCTAAACTTAGACTTAACTGCACAATAAATAAGTAATTCATTATAGAGACTTATCATTCAAGTAGGCAATTACTTTATACCTATAATACATAATATTATGATAGGTTTACCTTATTTACTGATTATATATTTGCACACACAAAACTCAACAAACTAAAGTTATATTTTTAGAGCTTCTTAGTACTAAATACAATTTATAATTACATATTATGCGACGAAGATAAATTACAAATAAATAAATAAATTACATACACAAGTAGGCTAAACAGTTGTTATAGTTATGGCTCAGGTGAATAGTTTAAAAAGAATTGCAGTTTGGATCACCGTTCCTTAACTAATGTGTGGTAAGTGGTAAGGATAAGCGAGAATAATAAGTTTTTTAACCCTTTTTTCTAACTTATTCGTACAGTTATCATATCATGTATTTACTTTTTTAAGCAGTTGAACATCAACCCATACCAACAATATTGACATGACATGACCCTCTCATATTCTTTCATTTGAAAACGGACATAAACTTTGAAATAATGACTTTTGTTAAAGTTGACTACATTTTCTCACTTTAAAAACATATTTTTTTTATGCACAAGTGCTAATTACAATACTGGCTAATATAAAATCAAAGGGTAACTTGAGTTGGAGTTTAACGGGTTTGCAAAGAAGAACAAAGACATTTTTTTACCATTTCTCACTATACTCGGATCAGTATACATTCTTGACTTGTAGATGGCAGCATCAAGGCAAGCCTTGTCTTCTGACTTTGCTTGTGCTGCTTACTTCTTCCTTCAACAAAATATTTACTCAAGTCTAGTCGTCCGTCATCACTTATCACGCTTCATCTTTCTTTTCTCTGTGTCCCTCTGTGCCTACCTACCTATTTCCCATTAATTTTTTTCATGCACGGACTCCAGACTATAGAGTGAATGATAAGAAGGCAAGTAAAAGCCGGATGAGGCTGCAGCCGCTGTAGAGTATTGAGCTTGATAAGCCGCCTCTGCTGTTCTTGGAGTGTGGCTGTAGGATGAAGCCAATCCCAGAGGGTCGTAATGGTGAGATCGTGTCATGCATGGGTATGAGGAGCCCAACACCACATCTGCCGCACCAGGATGAGTTTCCCGTTGCTGGAGACAATGGGCCGGGGAGCTGGTTACTATACCGGCTGCCGTAGCTCCGTGATGATTTCCCATCATGCTGGAATGGTTGGAATTTGTAAAGGGAGCTACCGCTGCTCCAATACTGAAATGAGTAAAAAAAAAAGAGAAAAATAATGTGAAATGGGGCATAAGTAGATTTTTTTTATTAACGAAATGGTTTTTAAAGAAACAATTAAGTGGGAAGTGAATTTGGGTGGAAAATTGGGTTAATTTTTTGTGCTGGGGCACGTGAAGTCAATGTAAATTTTTTAAGAATCAAATAGTTTTTTACCTGTAGTGGTCGGAGGGATTAGGATGCGTTGGATGGTGGATGGGGTAGACACTGGAGTGGAATGAGTTTCCATTAAGTGCAGCTGGAGCTCGTGGAGGGGATGAAGGTGTTGGAGGTTGCTGCTGTGCTGTAGGCTGATCATTTGGTCTTCTCTGATTTCTAAGCTTTTCCTCACGACGCCTGGTCAAGAATAATAATAATAGTAAAAAAAGTGATCCCAACTTAAAAATACGCAGTTTCTTTTTAAAGATAGCATATATTGTGCCGTACCATTTAGCTCGTCGATTGGAAAACCACACTTGAATTCTAGCTTCAGGCAGACCTATCTTGGCCGCTAGCCTTTCTCTAGCAAAAACGTCTGGATAATGAGTCCTTTCGAATTCTGCTCAAAACGCAAAAACAAGTAATAAAATTATTTCCTGTAAAACATGCAAATTTCAATGAAAATTTCGGTTTTTTAGCACACCTTTCTCTAAGCTCTCAATTTGTTCATTTGTAAACGAAGTTCGGTTTCGTTGTAGCTTCCTTTTAAGTCGTAGTCTAGCCTGATCATCCAGTGGCGTGGGACTCTCCACAGACGAGTTGTCTTCACAAGGGCTTCCCGTGTCCGATAGAGTGCCTACAGAACACCAAAAGGCCAATTAAAAAACCAATTATTTTCCATACAAAAATTTTCACATTTTTTAGCAACGTGCAAAAAACCCCGACCAAGGGACCCATCCTCATCGTCATCATTATCATCACCATCATAACAACAATACCAACTTTATAGAAAAACTAGCTAGTAGCCAGAAAATCGGTAACTTTTCCCCAGAAAAGTCTAACATTTTGATTACTATGCATGCAGTCACCAAAGCAAACATCTTTTTTCTTCATCTTCCATATTCCCGGCCTCTTTTCTCCATTTTCTACCCCAATTCTACTACATGCTACACACGCTTATTCTAAATAATGTGCGTTATTATTATTATTATCATTACCACTTCTACTACAACATCTCATGCTTCTACTTCTACTCTCCTTTTCTGCTTATAAATATAGAAGAAAGAATAAGAGGCTGTTGTTAGTGGCCGTGGCGGCAACGGCAGCTATTATTATTACTATTAGTAGTGTGCCGTGGTTGTAACTGTAACAAAGTTTGTGCTTGTGCCACCCTTCTCCTTTCTATTCCAACAACTTGGTTGAATCCGTTAGCGATTCTCAGTGAGGCAGAAACTTGTGATAAAACCGCTTCTCTCTCTCTCTCTCCTCCTTTCTTACACAATCACAAATAACACGTCAGAGAATTAAACTCTAAAAAGTTGCCAGGACCAAGACCGCTTTCTCTCTTTTTGCTTGCCTTTTAACCAGAGAAGAAGGCAGGCCAGAAGTTGTGTAGTTTTGTGGTGGAACACAGTTTCAATTTGCACTGGATCCTCTAAACTGATACCAAAAAGCTGGCTCTGGTTTCATCGTCATCATGATTGTAATGCATTTATTACCAGTAGTGTGCTATATAAGAGCCATGATCACAAATGCCGTGTGTGTGTGAGTGTGGAGGAAAAACATGAGTTTTAATAGTATCATCATGATCATGACGAGAAAATAAAGTGGCTTTTGCTGGCTATGCTAAGAGAAATGTAAAGCTAACATAGTTATTATTTTTTAAGGGTTTTTGCACTTCCTACAAGCTAGGTACAAATGATCAGGGAGGATTGTTGCGGAACCCACGGAAGGAAGGAAGATGACAAGGAACAAAAAAGCGGTATATATATTTTTTGGAATGGAGATAGCTAGTTAGCTTGTACTTTTTGCTGTATTCTGAGAAAAAACGGTTTCTGGGTGTGAACAGATAACAGACAAGCAGTTATGTAATGGAGAAGTTGATTCTATGATCATGCAATTTGGTTCTGATTAGAAGGCAGAACAATAACTTGTTTTGGAGAAGGATGTGGAACAAAATTGTGTTTGCATATCAATTAGGCATATCTCCTGCTTGTATTAAATATTTTGTAAAGAGAATTATGTTCACTTTAGGATTTTGAAGCAGATTCTGGAATAAAATTTACAAGCTGCTTTTAAAGAGGTAAATAGCTTTGAAGAATGGAGCTTGGGTAAATTTGGAATTGGAAAACAGGTGGGCATAGAAATAGAGTATTATATAATCTGATCAAAAATGGAATTACTTTTTTCGTACAAAGTTGAATGGAAAAAGGATTAGGAAAAAAATGATACATGTTTTTAGAAAATAGCGGAGAAATGATCACTTTCCAATACCACTATCATTTTTTGGTGTTATCAAACCAGTTATTACTAACAGCTATTAGTACTGTCATACTTTTTTTGTTCATGGATTGTTCTTTTCCCTTTTTCATAAACTTGAGCTATAATAATATTTAGTTCAGCTTTCTTGTTTGCTTTCCCGGAACCCTAGACCGATGATCAGGATGGTGATGATGATGATGACTATGACACATACATCTTCCTTATCAGATCAATTTCACTTTAGGAATCGGAATCCTGTTTCAGTGTGGCAGCCGTAGTGGCGATATCATTTACTGGAAAAACTTACTCCAGAACTTCTCCAACGCAACCTAATCATTATGTTATATTCTAACTGCTGCTTGCACTCTGATTTACTTTTCTTAAGCAAACCCAACCAAAACATATTAAGCCAGCTAGTTCCAACTTTGATAGGAGCATTTTAGAAGACAAAGTGTTTTAACTTTGGGCTCTCCAAAAATTATAGAATGTATATTTTTATAGCAAGAGAGAATGACAAAGAGATAGAAATGCTACTGCTGCTACTGATGAAAATGACGATATTACTACTATTTTGTACCCCCAAAGAAGAAAATGCACTGTGTGCAGTGCACAAGCAGCAGCAGCAGCTTTTTCCAACAAGAGCATAATCTTTGGTGCAAAAGAAGAAGGGAAAAAGAAGACAATTTTCTGTAGAGCCGGCTTTTGAGCTCTCGTGTTTCTGTTGGGCTGAAGCTAAAACTAAAAACCATCTTAGCTGTCTCGTACATAATAGCAAGTGTGAAATCATTTCCTTATCTTTTGCCAGAAAGTTGCCGGGTGAAAAACGGGCACAGGAGAAGCACAAGAAGAAGTCACAGATGAAGTTTTATAGGTACTGGGAGGAATGGAACGCAATATATATAAATATAATGAGATAATATTAATGATACGCAACCTAACAAAATGCAGTTTATAAAGAAGTTAGTTTTTGGATTTTTTGTTCTGTTTAGCTTTTTCAGCAAACTTTAACTTGTATTCTGTTTCTTTAATAGAATCTTATGCATTGTATTTAATGCGATTATACTCAAAGTTTTGCATTTTTTTCTTTACCAAACAAGTTGTTATACAACCTTGACTTTTAAAAAAGATGAAGAAACCGGAAGGACAAACAAGAAACGCATGTAATCACGTGTTTTCCTTTATGGAAATAATGTAATTAAGTAATTCGTAGAAAAAAAAATATGCGCAGTAGTTTTAGCACGCTTGAGTAAACAGAATAACGCTTGAGATGGCTTCATTACGCAATAACGATTTAATAAAGTTGCTATAGTATTTCTGTGTGTGAGAGTAAGGTAGTTTGGGAAGGAAAAGAACGGCTTAAAATTGTTTGAGCTTTTCAGAGCTGAATTTGGATTCTAACGTAAAATACAGCAGCCACAGCAGAGTTTGGTGGCATTTGAGAGAATGTGCTGCTATGGTAGTAGTACGCATAGATATTAAAGCAGAAAATGATTTTCCTCATCATCGCAATCATCACATGACAAAATGGTTGGTGCTGCTGATGATATGCTGAAGGAAAATTTTCTGGTCGTCAGAACCGCTTAGACGAACTCGTTTAAATTTAATGAGTCCATTACCTTGAAAGAAAACAATGGGGAAGATGAGGATGACAATGACAAACGCCAGAAGATGCAGAATATAGTGATCACGTTGTTTGGCCAGCTATATAAGCTATATGTGTAAAATTAACTGACTAAAGATGATAATGAAAACTATGTATTTTCAAACTTTTTGGCTGTATAGACACACAGATAATATGCACAAAGTTGCTCAAAGTGACAACGACAGGAAATGCTCATCAACTTTGCATCTTTCTACTCTGAAGTCTGTTGGATTTGTGGATATTGATTCAATTCTTAAAGAGACAACGGCAAAGTTGGTGGTGGTGGTTTTTTGGATTAAGAAACCACTACGTCTTCCGCCGTGGGCAAACAAACAATTAACCCGACCCACGACGTTGCGTTGTTGTCTAAAAACCCGACACTCTATTGTTTGCCCAGCAAACTGATCTGTTTCACATTTCATAGACAAGCATAGCGGCTGGTGTAATAACAAACAAACAAATAAATAGGGTAATAATGAGCCTCTGTTTTCTTCAACAATTGGTTAGCATCCGTATGCATGTACCACCGCTGCCACCACAAAAACTGTAAAGCTCTGAAAAATTGATTGGTAAGATGATGTGTATCATATACACTTAGTCGGAAGGTTACACAATGGACGTAAAAGATGATAAGATAATCAGAAATGACAACAATGCATCTCTGCTAATAAGATGATAGCTAGTGTTGGTTGCTAATCATTGTTAAGCGCTCTAAGAGCTTCCGAAACTTCGGAAAGCAGACAAAAGGGGCGACAACAACAGCACAAAAAGTTGGGCTATATGATATGATGACGGCAGGAGAAATGATGATGATGATTAGGATAGATGTCGAGACCAATTTACCGACAAAAAGCTTTAAATAATGTGATTTGTCTACCTGTGTGTGTGTTTGAGTGAGTGAGGGAAACCAGAAGGGTCTGATGTTGCTGCTGATGACATGTTGGGTGCAAAGGTGCATAATAGAAAAGTGATGTTCATTCAGAAAATAATAGTTGTGTACACAAAAGGTAGAAAGGTAGAAGAGGGAACAAGGTAGAGTAGTGCTGTTGCACATGTAAGTAGTTTGAAAACGGATTTTTATCGGAACAGCTTGTATTATACGAAAATTACATGATTTTCAATGTTTCTTTTTACCTTTTTTGCTGACAATTTTTGTAAGAATGCATGTTTTTCTCTAAAGAGTACAATGTTTCAGTCAAGTTGCTAGTGAATTTTACATGATATCTCAATAACATCATCATTAGCAGCACAACATACACACTTCGCGGTACAAATTTCATTCTGAAATACACATTTTTTAAAATTTTGTTTGAAAAAGATATATTTTTTGAGCATCTTTCAACCAGACTGCTTGTCTTCATCTTCACCTTTTTATTCTAAAGCGTGTTTTCATGTGTCGGTATTTTCAACTTCAAACTAGAGTATATTTTGTAAAGAACGTAAGGCATTGTTTGCTGTACTTTGCATAGAAGCGCAGCAATACAAGTAGGTTTTTTTCCTACTTGGTTTTAAAATCCCAATGGATCAACACACACACACACAAGTTCATACACATATTTCCATTCTTTTCCTCATCATTTTCATATTTTTCTTCATTCTTTACCGTTTTTCCATAGAAACTTCATGCATTTTTTCATTATTTTTCTTTTTTACACTGGAATTATTCCTTTTTTCCTTGCTCATGCATTATGTAAACACATGTAAATATAAATAAATAATAAACACAAATAATAATGTGAGCATACTATATACATACGCATGACATATTTAAACATGTTTACTACATTTTCTCATCTTTTCTTTTCCTCCTCCTTCTCTTCTCTCCTGTCATGTCAAAAACTCTTACAGAGTCGACGTTACAGAGACTAAAAAAGCCTCTTTGCATTTTACATTATCATTTTCTTCCCTTTTTTCTTCTTAGAATGTACAGTAAACCCGAAAAAATGCTCCTTTTTCTGAAAAGGAATATAATCGCACATTTGCATTCATTCATATGTGTACTATTTCAATAATGGATATTACGCTATTTCTCCTTCTTTTTTCATTCTGACATGATCATCATTATATCTACATAATATATTATACACATGCCTATTACACTTTTACAATGAAACAAATTCTTGTCTCTTTTTCTTATTTCAGCCCTTATTTTACCATTATATTATGTGCTACTTTTACTAATAGATAGAAAATATAACAACATGAATAACTTTGTGGATAAGGTATGCATACAATTTATTAAAAATCCGGTTTAAAAAACCCAAAAAGATAATGTCCAGCTTTGTTGCTGTTATTGTGACTGTTATAGAAACAACTTATTAAGAATCGAAGATTCTTTCTAATTTCCTATTCTGGCCGTCCGGCCGTCCGGCCGTCCGGACGTCCGGCCGTCCGGCCGTCCGTGTTAACGCGATTTTCTCAGAAATGGCTTATCCGATTTCCACCAAATTTGGTATACAGACTCTTGTGGACCTCAGGCAGAACACTATTGAATTTCAGGTCAGTAGGTCAACTCCAAAGGTCAGAGGTTACCAACGGTCAAACATTTTTACATAGAACCTATATCATGCGGCACATGATTTTAGGTCCATTTTTGATCAGGATTACGAATCCACAGTTTGTTTGTTAAAATTTAAGTTTTAAGGTCCGGAAATCAGGGCCTTAATTTTCGAATCCGCTAATTTAACGGATCTATGCTGTGTGGCACATGATTATAGGTACATTTTGACCAGGATTACGAATCCACAGTTTGTTTGTTAAAATTTAATTATTTAGGCCCTGATTTGGGCCCTTAATTGTTAAATTTTCCAAATTAATGGATATATCATGTGTGACACATGATTTTAGTTCCATTTTTAGCCAGGATTACAAATTTGATGTCCATTAGTTAAAATTTGACTATTTAGGCCCTGATTTGGGGCTTTAATTGTTAAATTTTCCAAATTAATGGATATATCATGTGTGACACATGATTTCAGGTCCATTTTTTACCAGGATTACAAATATGAGGTCCATTTGTTAAAATCCGTTTATTTGCGGGCCGAAGGCCCTGCCCCGGGGTTCTAATCTTCGATTCTTAATTACTGCATTTGCTATTGCTTTATTACTACTGTTATTATTATGGTCCCTATACTAAACTCTTATTGCTTTTTATGATGATGATGACCAGAATGAAAATGATCAACTGTCTGTCTGACTAAAGTTTGGTAGTAAAAATGTTTGTGTGTGTGGTTGGAAATTTCTAACCAAAGTATATAAACAGCAGCACAGAACAAATGAAAATTATCTATTTTTCTTTCTTCTTCGTTTCTACTGCTCTTGTTATGCTGCTGCCATTCAAAAAAAGAAAGGGGAAAATGTATGCATGACAAGATAAGTGGAGAAAGCTACAGAACAACAACACAACAGAAAAGTTATCATTTATTACTCTTATCATCATGTAAACTAACTCATTGCTAGAGAGATGTGTGCGCAAACAAAAACATGTGGATGCGGATATATTACATGCGTTTTTTTCTTTTCGTGTGTTGCTACTGCTACTGCACACAATTGACAATCTCTTGTGTTACGCTTCAGTAGATTCCTTCTTGTTTCTCATTATCATCATTTTTGGTAGCAGCAGTATAGGAAGTAGGAACAACAACAACAACAAGGTGGAAAATAGACAACAAAAAGGAAAGATTGAAGAGGAGATAGAAAAACGGGAAAAAATTGCATACAAAACTTGTATATCTTCAAGTCTATTGTCATTTCTCATTGTTGAAATATTATACATGTAGATTTTTTATGAATATAAAATCATTCTGGGCCTTTTCTCATTTTCAATTTTAACAACAATTGTTGTAATCATTAGGTAGTTTGTATTGTTTGCTTGTAAAGCAAAAAAAAGATGAAGATTTTGAACAAGATGAGCTAAAAGTGGTACGTGCCTGGTATAATGTTCCATCATGCATAAGCCAAAAAGGAAATAGAAAAGTGTGCCATTTTACTATTTACCTGTTTTCATTGTTTCTATATGTTAAACAAGCGTTTTTAGTACATACATAACAGCTTAGTTATCATTTTCTGATTTCCACAAGCCCGGCTTTTAATTCCCGGTCCCGGCTTTTGGAATCTCAAATTAAGAAAAATTAAGCTGTCAGCAGTGTAAACGGTTGAAAATGAAGTTGAAAACAAAAGACAGGCGAGAGAGGCATTATTTTGTACAATGGCGTAATGTACAGCTAACTTATTTATCATATTGCATTGTGCATAAAATACTATACATTGTGTAATCTAACTTTGTTTCTCGTTTTTGTCAATTTCTCATTGTCACCAACAACAAACTACAGAGTATACTGAAAGAGAAACGAAACACGGAAAAAAATCCAGGGAATGCTGATGATGATCATCATCACTGGAAAAACTGGAAGCACGACAACGGGTAAAAGTAGTAATGTCATATAAGCTATTCTGCTGGAGAACAGCATAACGCGCGTGTTTTTGTTGAGTAAGGAACAGCAGCAGCAATGATGACGATGATGATGATGAAAATGATGTGTACGTATCGTGGTATCGATGTGTACACATAAGTACAAAATGGGATATACGCGATAAGTAGACAGAATGAAATGAGACATTACTTCCGCTCAAATGATCTTATTTAAAAGGAAGAAGGAACGACGAGGAGAGGAGAGAAACGAAATGTGGAAATGGAAGCCCCGACAAAATAAAAATTGTACATTCATGTGATCGTGCTGCTGCTTACTGCTTTACTGGTAAAGATGATGATGACGATGATCATGTGCAAGTACAGAAGATAGAGGATACACACACATACAAGCATAATATTTTGTAGCATAATAATCATACGAATAAGCAGAAAACCGTTTTTCTCGTATGACTATGGTCCGGGTTTTTTTTCTTCGGGAGAGAAACTGAAATGATGTAAGAAAAAAGTGTGTCTGATGATTTTCTGGTATTACCGTTTACAATTTTCAATCTGGCAGAGAGTTGGGTGGTGATAATGTGAACAAAGTTGGCTTGAAGCTCTGGGTTTTTTAAATAAAATGTTTAAGGGAATGAGCTTCATGAAATGCCATAGCGAAAAATAATAATTTTAGTTGATTTGAAGGCGCCCAAGGCAGGTGTAAATTGGCAATTGCCAATTTCCAAAACAGTTTTCGTTAAAAGTTATCACTTGACTTAATTCAATATTGAGCGAATAAGTAAAATTTCTAATGTGGAATTGGTTAAATGAAAAAAATTATTGGATTTTGGAAAGCTAATGGAACATATCTAATAAATAACATATTAAATTTCATTTTCTTGCCCGAAAAATCACACCGGTAATTACGCATTTGGACAAAAATTGCTAAAGTTATTGAAAAATTGAATTTTTGTGCTTATTTTCCAGATCAAGGGATAGTAAATTGATAAAATAAATATTATCACGGATTTGCTCCGCATCTCATCATATCATCAGATTTTCCACATATGTATTTACTTATTATGCTTGCATTACACCAAAGCCCATTAAACTATCTCGCCTCTGGAGACTCAAAATCTATTCATCCATCCACAAATCCAGCAAAATACACCAAAAAAAGTATTTCCTGGAGCATAGTGTACGTACAAGCGGATTACCCAAGAAAATCCTTTTTTTTACCAAAGCACAACATTGCTAATCACAATAGCAACGTATATAAGGATTAGCTCCATCACTCTGGAAAAATAAATGTCTATTTTGGGACACAAATAGAAAATATTTTTCCAGAAAAAGGGAAAATCCTGTAAATAAATCGTGCCATTTCTGTACTTGTCATAGTGCCGCCTTCACCGTCACAACCAACATCACCTAACGTCAACTTACATTAGCGTATATACGTATCATATTTGTTATTATCATCAGATATTATTATTTTTGGCTGCGTGGCTTTCCCTTCATGAAAAAAATCGTGTTTTCTCCCTAGTGAGCCACTTAAGGGATTTGGGAGGAGCTTACAGCCTTACAGGCATATCTCATCAGGAGAACACGATTCTCGTTGGAAATACACAGCAGATTAGTTTAAACACCTTTGACAAATGGCTTGATGTAATATGCACTCATTCTATTTAATAAATTGTAATCAGTATAATCACATGATATGGATATCCTTCGTACTGCCTTATTATAACCAGCAGGATAGATACATCTGCCTTTTTAGCACCCTCGTTTCATTCCCGCAACACCGGCACCCTCTCTTCATCATATACCTTTCAAGCTAACAAGCAAGCTAATCATACAATTTTTTAGAAAAGGAATAAAAAAGTACTTTTTCAACAGTGTTCCGAGTATGCATTCATTTTATATTCCTGTGCTAATAATAATGACTATGTTTCCAAATCTGAATGCGGTTTTTTTACACCACCATTTCCCTCTGCAGTCATTTACACACACGGGCTTGTTTTATATGTTATGCATATGCATGCAACGCTTACTTCTTTTTTCCACAGGGAAAATTGTACAAAATGAAATTTGTATTTTTTACTATTCAAGGGGGAACTCAACTCAACTTACACACACACAAAGATTTAATCAACCAACCAAGACCAAGCAACTTTTCCACACTTTTTGTGTGTGTCTCTCTATTCTTTTCTTTTGGATTTGTTAAAAAAGCACCCCCTCCTAGTCTCGCCTTTTGTAAACGCGGCGGCATTGAAAAATATATATATGTGTTCTGGTGCTGTTGTGTCGTTTGTCGCTACAGCTTCTGTGCTCTGTGTATTAAGTATAAAAAGTAGGGTGAACTATTTCAAACAGTAAAGTGTTTTCTTTCTTTTCTATTCTTTGAAAAAAAGGACTTGGATTGAATGGTTAAAATAGGATACTAAACACTCAGGAAAATATACTCAATACAAATTGAATACGGCACCTTTTCACTCTATGAGATAATCAATTGTTTGATAAGTTAGAAGGTAAAGGAAAAATTGGTTTGGGTATGGGCATCACTTTGAATTATGTTGATCCTATCATTATCTTCTTTACCAATTTACACCCAGAGGAAAATGATACCTGGATGACTTGGATAAGATGAAATTTTTTATAACAAGTTATAAATTATGATATTTAGTAAGGAACATGTAAAGCAAGTAGAAAAAACATGGCCGTCGGCTTGATGTGTACTCGTTTCGTTACCAAGCGTATATAGGAATCGGAAAGGCTGTCTGTCAGTAAAGCAGTTGGAGAGATAGGAAGGAGGGGGAAGATAAAGATGCCCAGTGCATCTCCAACTTTGTATACTATTTATGCAAAGATGGCAAGAAAAGGGTGGTTTGGCTTCTTTCTGATGGATATTTTACGTATTTTGAACAAGACACGTTTAAAAACATAATTTTATATCTAAGCCCTTCCCCACACGCCACAATTTTCCTTTTCATTCTGTTTGACTGACATAGTGACAACTCAATAGTCATTTTATAAGCATTGTATTTAAAATAGCAGGAGACTAAAATAAACATCAAGTCAGTGTTTTCCCGAGTGTCGGGTGCTAAACGGGAAGTATAAACAATGGCCACTATGTAATGTCAACACTGACATGGATGGAAACTGACAAGAGGAAAATGTGTATTTAAAGTTGCTCATTGGGAAAGTAAACATGGCATTGAAACAAAGTGTGAACGGATGCGCTAACGGGCTGCATAATAATATAATATTTATCGACCAAGGATAAATTTTGTCAACATTTTTAAAAATGGATCAATGATCAGTAGTAGTGGTATCGGAGCTTTTGCAGCAATGCTATTATCATCATTGATCATCACACACAGAGGATGAATGCAAAAGGCTTAAATGGATTTGAATAGAAAGAAGAAAGGGAAAAAAGGGGTTTGGAATTTCAAGTGATGATGAACTGAAAGAGAAATGCACTGTTTAAACTTTTGCAACTGCAGCCATCATTCGAAAGAAAATAATAAAAAGGGAATTCATTTTGTTTGAACATTTTTTTGTGCAATGGCAATTCATTATCACTTTCAAGGCGCTAATCCGAATATAAAACACTTTCTATATTTGCTTTACAGGTCAATATAGTAAAAATTTATTAGACTAATGTACTATTGAAATGGATTGGATGATGAATTTTTGTTTTAAGCTTACCTTTTTTAGCCGTGTAGCCATCAATAGGCGAGCCAGACGTGAGACAGCCATTACTATCCTCCGGACTGCGTACACCGCCGGGTGGAAGAGAATAGCCGCTACAGGAATACCACTGACCTCTAGACCAGTTTTGGTGACTGCCCAAGAGTCTCAGTTTATCTTGGGCTATTTGGTCTTGATCTTGACTCATTTGTGGAGGCATGCCATCATTAGGATCCTTGTGGGTGGTGGTAAGGTTCCGGAGAACTCGGTTAATAGAGGAAACCTGGAAAGACAGTGAAATTGTAAAAATTAATAAAAAATTAATACAGAAAACTTTTAAACGAGTTATTATCCTTTTTTAGTATTGAGGTTGATGACTTCGTTTTGCAGAATATTTTCTATTTTGCCTTGTGTGCTATCATGCCATTCTAAAAAGCGTGCATTAAAATTCAACCTTTTTATATCGTAAGAATAAAAACCCTTTTCAGCCGTCATTCGCATAACTCTAGAGCTAGTAAATTATTGCCGTTTGAAAATCCGCTATTGTGCACACACACGCGGAAAGAAGACCTACCGTTGTGCACTTCAGCATAGATTTTTGATGGCGGCTCTGTGAAAGTATAATCGTATTTAATGTACGCTCTAAAACTATAATTTTTTATAGTCTTTTCCAAGTTCTTCTAAAGAATGCACTTTTAGATTCTACCAGAAAGTCAAAAATTCTGCAGGAGATACGATCACAAAGCTGTTGAAAAGGTGAATGCATAAGATTTTTCGGGAAAAATATTCTTCCAATATCCGTTTTTTCTTAAGGCCTATTTAAATATTTATTTATTTATCATTTAACGTGAAAGCCACATACATTACTGAATCTGTCACTAGCATTCCCCAAAACAACAAAATATTATTTTTCTAACAAAAAGCTTCTTTTTAGCCTGTATTACTTACGCATGCATAAAATATGAAGAGTGCCGTGTTGCATTAAAAGCTTTGCTAAGTTGTTTTTCTAAAATAAATTATTGATATTTTTATTACCCAAACAGGACTAAAGTGCTGATGACTACACAAAAATTTATTACAATGCAACTCAAACGCAGCAGTACAGTTTTAGCTTAAAAATGTGATGAAAAAGTGCACTTTCTTTTCTTTCTACCTTACTTTCTATTATTGACTATTGCCTAAGGCATTAGTAAAGGAAATACCTAAATTCCTTAAAAAACGTGGCCGGTTGCAGTGCAGCGGAAAAAAGCAGTCGGGGAAGAAAAAAAGATTACATATTATTTTGGTAGTTTTGTACTAACGTCATTATTATTGCCTGTGTATTCTGTATAGCTTTTATATATACCCTTTTTTCCTCCCTCAGAATAAAAAGTAACCGTTAGTGTTCCAAAAAAATATACAAAAGTATTATCCAAAAGGAAATGATTAGATTCCTCCTCTTTTTCGGACGAATTTCCAACTTTTCTTTGAAGACCTGCTTTTTCTCCCTTTCTCCAGCACCACCATCATCATCCATAGCTAAGCCAGCAACAATGTTGGAAAAATCTTCTTTTTTAACTTTTTAAACGAAAAAAGTGTGCATGAATGTGTATAAGGCCATGGTCAGCAACAGAGTTTGAGTTTTTACTCAAGACAAACTGAAAGGCTTTAGTATTTTGTGCAGTTGGGCTGTATATCTAGTGTGCTTAGTAGCATCTTCACAAATCTGCTGGATATATAGAGAAATGCATGGCAACTTGTTCGACAAGTTTATCCAACTTTTTTTCCATGACAGAGTGGAATGCTCTCATGCATATGAATGTGGGATTGCGGCTACTGGGTATGTGTATATAAATATGCAGTTATCCCCAGACTGCGAAGAAAAAATCGGGTTTTCTTAATAGTACTATACACCATACCAGCAGAAAAAAGGGATGATCAGTTGAATATATTCAGTCTTATTACGTATTATAGCAAAAAAAAGTTCAAAGTAATATTTTATCTTATAGCTAGTAAAAATATGGGAAAGCTTTTTTGCTTGGAATGCAGTATGCAATGTCAGGGACATGGAAAAAAAGTTTTGCGGGATGAATAAGGATAAGGGTGAACTACCGCCTGTGCACATGTAAATATTTTACTTTGTAGGAAAAAGTTGAATTTTTGAAAATGTAGCATTTTTTGTGTCTAATGACCTTATGTACATATTTTTTTGGAAAAGGGTGTCTCTTGAGAATGTGTGTCATTGTCGGCATCTTTGATAAATTGTAATCATGGTTAATAAAGAGCAAATCAACAAAGATGGGATAATTTTGGCAGTGCGACGGAAAATGGGACAAGACAGCAAAATAAAGTATATAGGATTTGGCCTCAAAATGTACACGTCACGTTTGGTCTAATAGCTTGTTTAACATTTTCAATTACATTAACAGCACAGCGTGTCTAATTACGTAGCAAAAGGCTTGCATATAATGAGCAGGAACAATTGCAATTAGACAAGGCATTATTGCACATGACACGTTAAATAACATTCTGTTTTGGTTACATAGTGAAAATCAGAAATTGTGTTTGGGTACATTTGCCAAAAATAGTAACTTGCATGTTCAAACTCTACTTATTCCTTTGGAAAGTACCAACTAGACAACACTACACGGATATTTGTTGGTCTTATTGCTGTTGTCGTTGTGTCATTATCATTAAATTTGGCAGGAACATAACCTTAGTCCAAGTATCTTGTCTGGGACACACGGCAAGAATAAAACATGGCGTGATTTTGTGTCTCTGGCAAGAAGACGTTGACTGGTCATTGGAATGGTGTCCAGCCGTTTCTAAGCAGCAAAGTAATGCCATGGCACACAAGGCGTTGAAAATTACCCGTTGGACCTTTTCCGCTGTCAGTTTGCATTAGAGGCAAGTAGGCACGCATTGATAATGACAATTTACTGCGCGAAAAGGCCAACTTGTTTTCTAGCCATTACCTAAAAATATCTACCATGTTGCTTGTGAAAATACACGTTAAAGTTTTAATTCCATCTCATAACAATTGACAGTTACAACTACAACTAATTTTTGCATAAAAACAGCCGTGTGTTTACTTGTAGTAATTTTGAGGCCGTTTTGAAGGAGAAAGCCATACCTAAAGCCTTGCCTTCTTGTAGTCGGTTTTTGAAAAGACTGCAGTTGGGGAGAAACTGTAGTACAACGCAACGTTTTGCTTCTTGTGGAACAACCAAGATTGATGAACACGTCAAAAGAATGGGATAACGGCCTGTCAACCTTTTCCACACACATACCAACCGACAACTCAGCTCATATCCCGACATTGTACTACACACACGTAACATACTACAAATCACAAATTCACACACATCCATAATATTCATGAAGAAAGTGAATGTGTAAAGTGGAGTGCTAGAGCAAAATGGGGAAAGAAAGGTCGTCATCATAACAAACAATATTTATTGTAATGGCTTTACTAGTACAAGAACAAGAACAACTATCATCTTCGAAAATGCAACCCCCACACATACCATAACAACAGCAGCAACACAAGTCAACACCAAAAAAAGAAAAATGACAAGAAGGAATCTTTGGCTTTGGATTTTTTTGTAATTTTGTTGTTTCAGTACCGCAATCCCGTCAGAGAACAGCAAACGACATTTCTCTTTTTTTGCCGTGTGCCCTGCTGTCCCTGTCACTTATTTTTTTCTTGGTGGTGTGTTCCCCTCCATTCGCCCCATCACCATACCAGGATGATCATGATCACAGGGGAAAATTCCCTTAGGTGTGAACTCTGAAGGAAGTGAAGGATATAGACATTTTTTTCTCTTTTTCTTGTTCTTAGACAACTTTTGTGTGTGTTTTTGTCCTTGTTGCTTGATGACATGCTACCTTGTTGAAATATCATACGTGAAGTTGAGGCATTATTGCAATTCATGTCAAAAATCTGAGAGAAAAAAGTCTACACACATGTGTGTGACGTGATGACATGATGATCTTGTTGTTGGTTTTTTTGCTATGTGTGGATGTGTCATGCATGGCTAAAAAAATAAGATGATATATGTCGTATTATTATGCTGCAATAACTTTGGTGCACCATGTTCCATTTCATTCCTTGGAGGATTTTGGTTGGAAAAAAGAAATTGAGAGAAAACAAAAATAAAAAACTGGTTCAGTTCTAGAAGCACACGCAGCAGTACGCAGTGGATATTGGATATGAGGATGAGGTTTTTAATTCGGAAAAAGAAAAAAAACCGATTTTTTGCAAAACTAAATCCAAATCATGACATTGCATTACTGTTTTAAATAAGATGTCAAACTAATAAAGAACCCAGCAACGAGATTATTACAAGTTTGCACCATGGCAAATAACGGTCAAGCACCGTGAAATGGCGTATTTAAGCGGAACGAAATCATCCTTTTGGGGTTTGTATTACTTTATTTTGTACTCTATGATAATCAGTTGTTTTACTCATTGTCTGTCTTTTGTTCGTGGAAAAATACACACACAAATTTGTCGTCAAGTACGTGTGTCACCATTCACCATTAATAATCTTTCTGCGAAACGAATCACCAAAACAAATTTTCGCGTTTGGAATTTGGAAATCAAAATCACGACCCAACAAACGAGTATAAATGGACAGTAGGGAATTGCAATTGCCTTTATGTGTGCACATATAATCATTAATCATTATTCACACAACTGCAAACTCTCATTTTCCTAATGGCAGAATGCTCAAATTTCACGCAGATTTTCCAATTACCATTCTATTTTCATGTGGAACATGATCAATGATCATAATAATGTATAAAGCTGTTGATTTTCAATGCTTTTTAAGCTAACATCTTATTTATTTTTAGGGAAAAACAATGGCCTTGTAGAAAAAATTATGGTATTGGTGGCACCCTGCCGCTTATTTTTGTCCCACGCTGTTTTCTTTACAAAAATAAACTCTAAAAATGAATACTTTACATTGTCATGTTTTAATAATAATCTCAAGCAAAAATGTTTTATGGTTGATTAACAGCCTATTTTTATACTTTTGTGCAATGCCATAGTTTTCCCATGTCACATGTGACCCCTGCAACCTCTCTCAGTGATCTCATTTCAATACATTGGTGAACTCTGTGACTCTATGACTTTTCATTAGCCTTACACACGTTCCATTTTTTTCCTTTAACTTATGCATCGAATATTTTTTTACTGTTTAAAAACCTTGTTTTTTTTTCTTGATTACTTATTCATGGAAAAGGTTACACAACACACACGTTTTATCCCGATAATCATACAAGATTATTGCTTATTGAAGTTTTTAGCTAGTTCCGTGTGTGTGTACATAATAGAGCGTAAAGCCAACCCAATCTCAGTGTATCCATGTCCTAGTAAATTCCGGTTCATTTTCTGTTTTAAATGCAAATTCTGCACACTCCACACTCGCCTTGTGTATAACACGCTTTAATTTGTTCCTGTTTTTACTCATTTCACACCGAATAACAATCATACCGGATGATTGTACATGTGACTAGTGACTACTGCTGCTCTGCGATGCGAAATAGAGATATTGAATGAATGAAATACGCTTGATGATGATGATGATCTCTTTATTACTTTTCTTTTGGTGGCGGTGGTGGTGGTACTGGTTGTGTTCCCTTTTTTCCTGCTAAAAGGGAGATTCGGAGATGGTAATCTTTGATATATTTTTGAACCACGCGTGTGCAACTGGAAACCAAATGAATAAATAAATGAATACGAGAGAGTACTAGTCGATTATGTTGATGATAGCGTGTATTTTTCATAATGAATCTGTAGCAGCAGTAACAATGATGACATTTGAAAACAATGGGATGATACACAGGGGGAGATAAAAGCCAGTGTATTAAAACTGACGCAGAATAAAACAGCTCGTAATCATTTTGCTGCTGAAATAGAATACAGAATAATTAGAATCTGTTTAAAATGGTCAACTCTTTTTCTATACTGGCGGCATATGGTAAATATTATGCTGTCGTATAACTAAAATGGTAATTTAAAATGTTTATTATATGGCCAGTGTAATAAAATGAAATGCTAAACTTATTTACATGTAGAGAGGGTATTTTTTAGAAGTCAATCTGAAGCTCAATGTGATTGTCATCATTTTCGTCACTCGTCACTGATGCTAATGACTGATTTGAATCATGTTTCCAATGAGCAGTAGCTAGTGCACAAGCTTGAAAAACAAATTCTTTTCTTGTGCGCGCATTTTTACCGTTGATCATATGAACCAGTTATCAAAGATGAAAATCTGGAGTGAAGGGAGAGAGCGCAACTACAACCTAAACATGTCCTTTAATACATTTTTATCTCGAAGGGCATTGCCCAAGGTCGAGATAACCATCTTGGAATAATATTAGCGCGCATATTGACAACTTGGAAAAGAAAATGATGAAAATGTTGATGATGAAAAAAATGCATCATGGAACATTACCAGTTTTTTTTCTCCTTGGAAATATATGCATGGGGAACGGGGAAGCCCATGTCAATTACGGAGAGTGGGTCTCCCGCTGACAGAATAAAAACGCACACAAGTCAGTACACACCAAAAAAAAGATGTATATTGCATGATAAAACAAGACAAGAAAATGGGGAACGAGACGATGACAAGAACATCAGAGTTGACAAAGTGACAATTGTGAGATGCGTTTTTTTGCGTTGGTGACAAGCTCATTTTATTTTCTCGTTAGAACATAACCATCTGATAATAAGTTGCATAACACTTTATTTATCATTTTATAAAGTGGTAAGTTATAAATGGGAAAATAATATAGAAAAGAAGGCGGTGTTGATAAGTTGATACGGATTTAATTTTTTGAAAAAGAAAAAAAGATAAAAATCACTTGTTTCTAAATCTGAGGGAATTACGTTTTGAACATCATAGCTCATCTTCCATACTTGGAAAAATGTAAAGGAAATCATATTTCCAAACAAGTTTTGATTTTATTTATTTATTTATTTACCGTGTCCGTGTGTGTGTGGTGTGTGCTGCGTTGAGAGAAAATCCGCTTAGGGAGTTGAAAATCCCAAGGCAGCTCATCATTATATTCTCAGTGTAAAATATATATAGATATTTTGAGCCTACAAGCTTTTGCGCCCACTTGAAAGGGATTTTCTTTTTTTAGAAATAATATTTGATAGAAATGTACAAGTGTTATAAGCTAGTAAGCTGTGAGAGAATTGAGTAAAGTTGATCATATTATTTGGCAATAAATCTGTTTTCTGAGTGGTTAGTGGTTTGGTTACACCACTTGGTGTGGTGCTCACATAACATAATGTTATGTAGAGGCTTTAAAAACTCAAAATCCTTCTGACAAGCTAACGTCATCAACTACCTAAAACGAAGAAGGAAAAGCTAAAGATTTTATTTTTGGAAATATTTCTAAAAAGCAAAAATCTGCGCTTTTCTCAGGAGAAAGCATTAAGGCTGCATAACAAAGCCCACGTGAAAAAACGCTTATAAAAACGAAATTCTAAGGTTTTTTATAAAAATGCGCACAAAATGCATACAAGTGTTTTTTCTGACCACTTGTCTTGGTTACTTGTAAACTAGACACTTAAGTGTGTTATTATGCTGCTGCTGCAGTGCTGGTTTGTCCAGATGTACTTTTTATTTCTCAGAAGGAAAGTGGTCAAATAGCTGTGTGTGCTGTGCTGCACGTAAAATTAACATTTTTTCACTATCCGCCATATAATGCACACATTTGTCCCTATAGCTAGTAAAAAGGTTCTTTTCCATAATCCTATCATAATAATACAACCCAACTACTTTAGTACAAGTTCCAGACTCCTTTTTTGCCATTCTGATTGTAAGCACTTTGTATGTCTCTCATGATCATGTATATACTTTTCTCCACTTTGCTTCTATATATCCCCATAAAAATTGAATCCGGGTTTCCATTATGTATACTTAATCCTGGAAAGGAAAGCCAGAAAGCCAGTTGAAATGCTATATATAGCCAAGCCGCACAATGAACAACAATTGGTCACGCGTTTTATTTCTTAACTGATTATTATACTGCGTAAAGCATTGGAACACACAAAACTTCCCCTTTCTTTTCTTTCTGAAACATTTTGCTGCAAAATAAGTACAAAGTATGCAACTGTTAAAGAAGAAAAGTGTCTGTGTGCGTGTTAAAACTTCCTTCCTGTACATTTCCAATTATCAAAGTTAAACATGTTATGTTATGTTATGTCAAAGTTAAAGTTATGCAAAATGTACAACAAGCAGTTATTGTTTATCATTATCATTTATTATTGTCCAGCTTTCCTTAAAGGCCAAAACAGTAGCATTCCACAGCATTTTTTTATTCCCAAAACGAAAACCTTACATTATTTTGTATAGCTGGTGTATATACAACTTGTGTGCTGTTTTTTGCCTTGTTAGATTTTTGAACGCTTTTCTCTACATTTCAGTTCTCTTTCCTCCGTTTTTTTGTGAATATATCTGGATCAGAATCGTTTTGTGTTGGACCTTTTTACAGATTCGGTTTTGGAAAGAGCCCGTTCTTCTGTGCATGTAATAATATAAAAATGTCTATCTCTGTCCGCATGTATTTTTTTCGCTCGTTTCTTTCTCTCTCTCTTTGCTTTTTTTCCTATTTTGTATAATATGTATGCGAAGTAGTTGCTCCCCAACTCGGCGATTTCACACTTGAGCGCTTTGATCCATAATGCAAGAGAGAGAGAGAAAAAAAATTGTCTGAGTCGTTCTTCGTGAAAGAGAGTGAGTCTGCTTTTGTGTATATGTTGCCTTGTTACTCTTCTGCTTACTTTTCCATTGATGCTGATGCTTCTGCTGCTGTTATTCTCTTTTACAATTTTTTTATAACAAAAAAATAAAAATTTTCCATGATGTATACTTTACAGATATTTTGGTGTGCTTAGAAAAGTAAACGGGGAAAGTAGAGGCCGAGGCCAGTACCACCGCAGCAGCAAATATTCCATAAAAAGTAGATATTTGTGTGTGTGATTTTGTAGTGCAATGCAGCAGAACTAGTACTAGTGCACACACAACAATACAAATTGTCATAATAATCAATAATATAAAGCGAGCATGATAGTTTTACCAAAAGCGGATGATACGGACCAAAAAGATAAAAATGGACAATGTGCTGTTGTTTTGCTTTTTGAAAGGTGAGTAGGTATGGTCTACGGCTTCAGAGTTTTAAGTTAACAAGAAAAAGTGGAAAATTAAAATGACTTTGTTCCAGCATTTTATTTGACGTGCTAACAATTTCTGTGGGGGTGATGATGGTAATGACAATGATTATTGTTATGTTGATGCTATAACCACTAACTGCAGCGTGTAAAGCGTGTTTCCGGTTTTTCGCATTTTTTTCTTTCTAGAAAGCAATCAATTTTGTTATTGAACCACACAAGCTACATAAATGTTTAGATAAAGTAGATAAAGTAGGTAGAGTAGGTATGTTTAGGTAAAGTAGAGTCTAAAAACTTGGTAGCTGTTCAAAAAGTTTCAAAAAGCAATTAGACCGTAATAGCATTATTACACGCATAAATTTATCCAGCCACGTTGTTGCTGGAAAATGTTTTCTATGCATTACATATTTTATATCCTTTTTGCTTGCGTGTGTGTGCATCTCAGTGTAAGTGGCACAATTGACAACTCCATTAACTGGAAAGGACAAGGTGGCGTTGGTAATGTGTACACAGCGCTCTTTCTTCTTTAACAATATTATATTTTCTTTATATAATAAAACGGGATTTTGTTGCTTCCGTGACGGATAAAATTGTGCATGCTTTCAAAGTTGCCCTGTGTGTGTGAATATATTTACTTTATAAGTAGAAAAGTTACACTAAAAACACTATACTACATTTTACTTTGCATTACACACACACATTACTCAGACAACAATAAAAAGGGCTTTGACGATTCAACTGGAATGTAATTGCAAGGGAAACTAGGCCTCTTGTAAAGTGTGTGTGTAAAGAGAATCTCTTTCTGTGTCTGCTGCGGCGGTGGTGGTGGTGGCAAAGAATAGTATAGCAGCGTGTGCATGTGATATTGTGCGTGTTTCCTTCCTTTTCTCTTTCGCATTACATTATTTTCTCGCCAGAATTATCATCCCACCAACCGTGGTCGTCGTTGTGCAGTCATTTTACTAAAATGTGTGCAGTATTCTTCTTTCGGTGTGTGCACTTTATAGCATATTGACTAATTATGCCAAAAAATAGAAGAAGATGAAGAAAATGGCTTTAGGTTGAATTGGTAAATGAATAAAATTGTGTTTTGATCAAGTGCCACCAGACACCAGTATATCGATTTACTTTTAACGTGCTTTATGTTCTGCATGCATTTCAATGCTTTTTTATGCTGCGTTGGTTTCATTTTGCTTAACTTGCCAAAAATATTTATATGCTTTGCTTTATATGCTTAATCCATGCAACAGATTTAAATTTCTTATGAAAAACTTACGCTAGGTATATTGTCATTAGTGCAGATCCCTTCGGACAACAGTCGATCACGGATTTCCCACGCGAAAATGGATGGACATTCCCGTTTGTACTGAGCAATTTTGTGAACCACGCTGGCCGTTGCAACGCGAGGTTTACTGCCTCCAATAGCCCTTGGTCTGATTGAGCCCGTCTCGTAGTAGCTGCATTATACATAACAAATAAATTAAGATGAGAAAATAAACTAAAAATCTAAAAGATTCCAATTTGAGATTAATTTCCAATTAATTTGTTGCTACATAGAATAATAACCCGCTAATGCGTTGAAAAGTATTCCTTAGAGAGCAACTCAAACAAAAAGGGTGTTTTGGGTTACAAATTGTAATTATGGGAACACTGGTCTCCAGAGAGACTTTACATTTCTACAGGGAATCAAGTTGGCAGTCAAATGGGGGAAAAGTCCCAAACCCCACATTTTACAAATTGTTGTTGTTATTTTGCGGTTTAAAACAAAAAGTGTGTTTAATACATTTTTTTTACTTACCGACCAAGAATTTTGGACACACAACCATTGGACACCTGGAGAATGCGGGAGATGTCACAAGGCCTTGCTCCAGAATGTGCTAGCTCCACAATCTTCTGCCGGGTGGAGTCAGGCAAGGGCCTTCCGCTGACAAACACTCCGCCCAGTTGATTAATGCCACTATGCCCTACACAATCAGTAGTTGGCAGAAAAAAGAGAATTAGTCGATTAAAATCGTTATCCCAACAAATTAATATTTCTAATCAAAATTATGGTGCAGCAGCAATAATTATATTATCAATCTTGTATGTTGTCTTAATTTTGTTTTAAATTAAGTTATCATGATTATCATCATCACCACCAGATTTTCAAAACGATTCCATTGGCTTTTATCATCGTCACCATCGTCGTTTCTTTGTGGCAGCTGTCATCTCCATTTATTTACACAGACATGATGATGACGTCATTGAAATAAACCGGCATTACGTTGCAAGTTTAGTTTAAACGTGATTTTGTCATTGTCACTCTCTTCATTTTATATTATATGATCAGCACAATGAAAAGAATTTTTAGCAGAGAGCAGACTAGGTACTTGCATTTTTTGCTGACATGTGCTATGCTAAGCAAACAAGAAATGCAGTTAGCATTCGTGCAAAGGAAAAAGGGTCCCTTTTTACTACTCCACTGTGTCATCGTTTTGATCGTCCCTTTTTTCAATTGTCATTTCATTTTTTTCTCAATTTTTATTTTATGCATTCATTTACCATGTGAGTTTGACATGATGGGTTAGGGATATAAAAATGATGGAACGACTATAACGTTTTTAATGTGTATGCATTTTGGATTCTATCCGAAAAGCAAACAAGAATGGTGAATGGTAGCCGTTTTTATTGTGGGAATGGGGCTATAAATATGCAGACAGACTAATGGAACAATGAATAGAGTTGTTCCCCTCTTGCATTCCTTTTTCGACAAGGTGTTTATTAAGCTACCAAAAATTTTAAACGTGATTAATGTTTCTAATGAAAATGGAAAGTTTATTAAAAAGTACACACAATTTGGTTTTTTGGAAGGTCAAAAAGGTGAAATTCTGGAAATAGCTAAAAGCTTGACTTTAACAAGCGGATTATACTTGGGGCATTATGAAACATTTTATAAGTCTATAAGGTCAGGAATATATGTATTCAATATGTATTTCTCAATCTTTATCGTTTCCAGTTATGGTACGCTTAAAAATGCTTGCTTAGTTGCTTGTCTAAACATCCAACGTTTTATTAAATATGAAAGAAAAATGCAATTTTGTACAAAGGCATACTTAAAATTGTTTTTCTACTGGTACCAGGAAAAGGGTTCTTCCCGACGGTTACAATTCCTCGAAAATATCAAATAAATACGATACAAAGCTATGTAAAAACGTTCTATATTTGCGTGTACACGTGCTTGTTACGTATAATAATAATAATAAAATGTATCAAACAAGAAAGTTTACCCATTTTTTGTACATAAAGTTATCAGATAAATACTTGGTAGTTACACTACTTGTACGCATTGTTGTTGCAATTGAATACTGTATTTACTCTGAGAGTACATCTTGTACAGAATAATAGAAGTGCGCAACAATGCAGTACAAACGACTTTGCTTTGAAATTCTCAATGCACCAAATCCAAAAGGCTCAAGTACACAAGAATACAAGTAACAACATACTTGATTTTCGTTTTAAAAATTGGTACGCCCATTCTGCGACAATAATAGCAAAAATTTGTACAAAAGCACATTTGTATTTTGTCATCATATAGATATTTTTGCGTTGCATTTTGTTTGTCGCTGCATTCTCATTTATATTTTCAGCCTTTTTTATAAAAATGTAATAATCATAATCATTATATCCTTTTCTTTTTGTCTATCATATTCTTACGCTTTAGCCAGCTATCCAGCACATTTCCAGAAAATCTAATCTCCATCCATCCATAATATCATCACATACTTTTATTTTACGCATTTACACACAGTCGTATACAAGTAGTAGACAGAATGAATAAAAACAACAACAAACAACAGCATTTCCAACTAAAAACTACTTCTTCTAAAATACTCTCAACTTCATCTGAGCTTTTTTTCTCCATAAAAAATACAACTAACAAACCTTGCACACATTATTTCTATTCACTTATGTTCAGTCTTCTAGCCTACAGTGTACATGCATATTACATAAGACTGTGTGTAGATCTATCTCTTTTCTAAATATTTTCTGATGATTACTATGTCTCTTCTGCTGTCTGCAATGCTTCTCTAGTAAGATAGGTAGTTTTAGTAACAAACAGTAAGACTATGCATAATAATAATAATACTTCTTCTTTTTACGGAAGGAATATTATGGAGTCCAAGTCAGAGAGTCAGTCAGCCCTTTTTTATACTTGGTTCCATCTTCCCTCCCGTCTTCTCTTCTTCTCTCCCTTTACGTCTTACTACTTTTCTTTTACGTTTTCATCAATGGGAGTTGTTGAAGCGTGAAAGATATGTCACAAGTAGTAAAAGTCCTCGACAGTTTTGTTCACAAACGGCTTTTTCTTATGTGTATTCTCCTGTTTTTTTCTGCAGCTTTCATGGTCCTCTAGTTCTTCTTCTGATTTCTTTATGCCTTTTTTTCTTTCTCTATGTGTTCAGATATTACACCAGTCTAATGTGCTGCTATGTCGTTATGTCGGTGTTGTTTTCCTTGTCGACAACGGCGGCTCTGGATTTTCTTAACTTTATTTATGTATACGTGATATTTTCATGTGTAATAGCAAATATGAACCATGAACAGAACAACAGCAAGAAAACCAAGTCAAGAGGGACGAAGAAGAAGACAACAGAAAAATGTCTGAAATATATATATTTTGTGCTTTGTTCTCATGTCATCTGTATTTATTTTGTGAAAGGTTTCTTTTCTTCTTGGTGTGAATTTTGTTGTCTTTTGAAAGGGATTAGATTTATACTAGGTAAAAAAATGTACATTTTTTGTATAGCTGCAATACAAGTTGTTGCTTCTGATCTTGTGTTCAATCGTTCATATTATCATTATCTGTTTAGTAGTTTAATAGAAACTAAAACAAAAAAAGTTATTCATTTTTTTGGCAATAGGTACCAAAAATGAAGGTCATGTGTCTGCATATTTATCATTTATAACCGTTACACAAAAAATGGTGATACCAAGCCATAGTACTCACTTAAGCGAGCAATAACTTGATGCACACTTTTAGTGTTTAGAAAAATGTGCACACATCAAACTATTTCTTTCTTTTTTGTGCTACCATTTACCACATTGTCATGTTCCACTAAGAATGTGAAAGTCAAAAAAGGGTGTAAAATATCCAGAAAAGTGATGAAACTCTGAAAGCTTCTCTCTACACTTTACTTTATCCTATTGCATCTCTAAATCTACCTACATTTTGCAACTTTCTAAAAGAAAAAAAAGTGAAAACCATGTCATTTATACACGTTCTGAATATATAATAATAATAAAAGACAGGGAAATGTGTATGCAGACAACCCTGAAGTGTTTCTTTAGTTTACAAGAGAAAGGGTTGTCATTTGTTGACACTAGTGCCAAGATGCCACTATCTAGTGTACTACTATCATTCACATTGTTAGTACTACTACGCATACCTTTTTTTCTTAAGAAAAACGACTTCATTTTGAACAACACAAGCCCAGTTTATGACAAGAGATGATGAGACTGATGAAAGGCGTAAAGACAAGTAGACACACAAGTACACAAGAAAGTGGGTGGAAAAAGCTGGAGAAAACGCATGAAGTAGTTTTGAGTCCTGTCCTCTAAAAAAGAGTCGTGGGGAGAGAGTGAGAGGAAAAAGCAAACAGCAGACAATGCACACACCACCACCACCACATTTTCCATAATGGCATATAATATTTTTTTATGTGTGATTTACATTTTCACATTTTCTCTTTTCTTGTGCATATTTATACGACTTTTGTGTAAGATAGACTTTTGGTGTATAATAATATTCATCTTGTCTATCTCTCTCAACTCAACTCTCAGGATTGTTCTTTCTTGTTGTTAAAATGCGTTCTACCATGATAATAGTTCTTTAGTCTATGGCGGGGAGATACCAAATATACCAACCCAAGTTGTCTTGTTGGCAATGTGCGCACTTCTTAAGTTGAAAAACAACAACAAAATCTCTGACGACACGAGAGAAAGAAAAAGTTGTCATTTATATGCTCTGTGTTCTTCTGAACAACATCATGTCATGCTTATCATCATTGATGATCCTTTCTTGTCTTTCCAAGTCAACAACATGTTCGGTGAAAAACAAGGCTGACTTTTTAAAAAGTGGAGAAAGTCAACAGTCTTTTTTATTTGATTTTGGAATGCAATGCTATATGTGTACCACTTGAGCGAAAAAAAAGTTAAATAAGAAGTGGAAAAAAAGGATCATAGTCAAGTGTTTATTTCTACAACTGCTTGTCTTTCTCTGTTCAAAGTTGGTGAGATTGAGAACGCAACAACAAAACAAAATGACTGACTTTGTCAGTTTTTTAGACGTTGAGTGGGTTTTTCGGGGAAATCTCATATCATTTATATATGTGGATATAATATAAACTTGTTTACATAAAAATGTCGGATAAAAAACAAAATGTTTTTCATTTTCCAGAGAATCCTGGAATACTGGCATAATAGACAAAATACAAGAATAATGGTAATCCTTATTATTATAATGTCATGTTGTTGTGGTATAGTGCTTCTTGTTTTGTAGGATTTGAGAAGTAATACATTTTCAGCTAGTTTTTTTGGTTGTAAAAAAATTTTGTTTGTGTGTACAAACGTAATAAGCTAAAAAAGATTGTTATGTCATTGTTTTTATCCGGCAGAGAGGTAATAACAATCTGACTAAAGTACCTAAGTAACTTTCAACTTTATTCTTTTAAACAGTTAATTGAGAATAGGAGAAAATAGAAAAAAGACAAAAAAGCTTTGAAGGAAATTAGCAGTGCTTGAATCTATTTTTGGAAAACTTTGCACTTGAAAACAATTAAGGTTGTCTTTGATACAATTAGCGTAAATGACAAATAACTTTATTGAAATTTGAACAGGCGAATGAGGCACGTGTGCTATCTTGACATTATTGACTTGAATCCTATAAAAAAATTCATTTTTGTAGCAGAATCCATGCTTAAGCAATAACCATCTCGTTAAACAGTAAATAGGACGCTATGATAAATGCTAACTTTAAAAGCTATGTATATTATCCAGCCATAACAATAACAGTAAAATAAAATTATGGATTTACTAACTTCTAATAATAACCCATCATAATCCAGAACGCACAAAAAATCATCTCTATACAAAACTAGCAAAAAGATTCTGAGGCCGCTTTATTCCTTTTCATTCAGCAACTTTAACATTTTCATCTTAACTACTCATTTAGTTCCTTTTTGCTCCTTCTGCTTTTATCCATTGTGTTGCTATACACACGCACTTCACTTCTGAAATAATATATTATATTACCGTTTGACACCCAAGTCTCCGCCTACTTAAAAACAAGAAAAGAAAGAAAGAGAAAAAAAATCATCACAGCAACCCTTAGTCCATTGCCACTTATACCATCCATTCAGCTTTTTTATGCTTTATTCTTTTTTTTTCAAGTACGCAGCTGAAAGTCTCCTATTTACACGTTTCCTTTACCAATATTGACATATAGCATACCAGCACAGCGATCTTATGAGCAATAAGCACCGTTTTTTGTGTGCGTCCCTTTTTTGTAGTCTATTTATCATCATTTTTTCACCATTCTTTATGTAACTTTTTGTAACTGATACTCTTACAGTCACAAAGTCAACGCACTCTACCTTTCCCTTTAATGATTGAAAATTACATGTTAACAATAATAAATAAGATGTATTTTATATATTTTTTTGTAAAAAAGATGACATTTGCAAGTTGGCACAAAAAACTGTTAAAGGGACACATAGAGAGACATAACATTACTTCAACCCCCTAAAAATTTGTTACGAAAGTTATGTCTCGTTGGATAGGGACCCTATCCATCCACACCCGATTGACTTGTTATCAACATTTTTTTCGTGCCCTTTTCCATACATACCTATTATTATCATTATTCCATTTTATAAAAATGCATTTATGCTTTCCAGTTTTCAAGTGTTGGCACTTGCACACTGTATTGTTAATAGCTTGAGAGAGGAACAACGTTAATAATAAATAATAATAGTAAAATGAATTTGATTTTCGAGATTTGGATAATGAATACGTATACATTTTTTACAAGTTCTTTTATTGTAATTCTCTGTGTACCATTTTGAATACCTTGTTGAGTTGAAAACAGCAAAAACCTATTTCTTTTTCTATTTAGATGAATTGAAAAGTGCATTGGTATTATGTCTTGTTGTTATCGTGCTAACAACTACATTTGCACCAAAAGTATTATAATGGATTGGTTTAATAGAATAATAATATGCTATGTTTAATGCATTCCTATTTTAACCGTTGCAAGCCAGTACTAAAAAGCCTTATAGCTTTGTATGCTATTTTAGTAGTCGATCAATGACAGATACATCAAAAACGGAACTATTAAAAGCCAACCAAAACCACCGGCAAACCGAAAAAGTGAGGTTTTTTATGGGTTTTATTGCAAGTTGCAGCCAAACCGAGATTTATAAGGCCGGTGTATATCCATGTTAACTTAAAGCTGCTTTCTAAGTGTTGCACAAACAATGTAGCGGAATTCCGCTCAACTTTCAACTTTTACTACAACTTGGTATAAAGTTTGCACTATAAAACATGGCTATAACAAAATAAGCAATAAAATACTTGCAGAAAATAAATGCATTGCATATTATCCAGCACCTTTATTACCATTAACAGCCCACTACTTGCTGCTGGATGATTTGCTTTAGAATAAAGGGAAAATGGCAACTTCCGGAGTTCCGCCAAAAAAACAAGGAAGAAAAAAGTTTTAATGTGTTTCCTCCATCTAATCCACCATGAGAGTTCATTATGAATACAATATTATTGATAACGCCATTGTTCCTATGAAATGATCAAAAGGAAGAGATTCGGGGAAAAAAACTATCTCCATAGCTAAACTGCCGGGTGCAAAATGTAAGTTGATGACAAAAAGGGAATATACACTCACTCACTCTCAGCAAGCATAATAATCTAAAAGACTCTCTGGCCTGAGATTTTTCCTCTCTGGATGGTCACGGTCAACCAACTTGAATTCTGGCTTAATAAAAGCTGGCTCGTGTGACACTATCAGATAATATATTTTCTTTTTAATCGCTTTTATATAGCAGCAGCGGGGATAAATGGGAGTGTCGACCAAAAAAGAGAGATCATTTTATTTTTCGGGGGAAATCCGAGGAGATACGCTCTTTCACCCGCACAATATACAATAATAAATAATACCGGATGTTATTAAAAACTTGGAGGAAAAGTATTTTTCTGTGGATTATCAACCTTTTTAAGAGATAATATATAAAAGTATCACTTGCTCATCATCACAATAAAGCATGCATTCGTTTTGTAAAGTGAATATGACACGATGACGGGGAGAAAAAAAGTATTAAGTCAAAGTCCTGTTGTTTGTCTGCCTTTTTTGCTTTGTGCTTTGGCGTCTAACCGATTTTCGGTTTTTCCGGTGGCCCGTCACAAGTCATCAGTTGCCGGAAGCATTAAAATGCAGAGAGAGACCCGGACATGCATCATTTTTTTGGGTTGATATGCTACTGCTGCCATTATTATTCATAAAGATTGTAATTATTTTCTAAGCGTTTTCTTTGTCAATGTCAATGACAATATTTTATGGTCTGCTATGCTGTTTGAACGCAGTTCATTGGGGAAAATGTAATTTCCTACAGTTATATCATTGAAATGGGTAATTTGAATAAAAAAGAGTTTTTGCAATGCGAAAACAAGTTTTTAGATTCAACTTTTTACATTGAATTGAACTTATTTTCGTATTGGCTTACCTTTGTGTGGCATCGGGTCAGAATTGGAGGTGGCATGATGAGAGTTTGTGCCCGGCCAAGAGGCAACGGGCGAAATCTGAGATGCTGGCAGTATGATTTTTGCACTGAGAAACTTTTACTTTCACTGGCAAACTTTTTTTGAAGCTGAGGTTTCTACAAAAAACGCTGTGCTACCTTGACCTTCAACTCACTTTTCAATGGCTACTTTTTTACAAGTCTACACACTTATTTTGAAAGGATATGTGTTTATATTTACCAAATTAAAATTGCATGTTACGCATCAACATAATCCTGATTACTTATTATGTCATCAGTAAAAATGAAAATTGCACTAAGAATCCACACAAGAAAATGTTTCCTGCAACGCGCACTTTAAAATTATGCAAATTTTCAACCAGTTTCCGTTTTGCAATTTAAATTAAACTTTGCACACGATTCTCTGAAAAATTCCTTGAATGGCTTATTGTACTTTTTTATTGTTTTCCTTTCTCTACTCACCCACTTTCTTCCTCTTAAATAAGCAATTAGAAACGCTTGAGTCCACACACACACGCGGTTTTTTGGAAAGAAAAAAAAACCCTCGTGTTCTTTTTTTTCAAGGTACACACATTTTTTATTACATAATAGTTTAAAGCCAAACTCCCGGAAAAAGGTTAGCTTGTTCACGCTTCACGCTAAAACAAAGAGAAAACGCGCTTTGAAAGCTTCTGTTCTATGCAAAAAAGAAAGAATCACTCAGTCAAACGGCAACAAGGCAGCATGTTGCCTAGAATAAAAACTGATCTCTAGTATTTTTGCGTGTGTGCTTTCATGATACTCATCATCTACTTTGTTCTATATAGAAAATTTTCAGAAAGAAAAAAAAGGTGAGAGAGTGGCCGACTGCGAGAGAGATCCTTTGATTTTGGGATGATGCTTGTTCCACGCTCTTGAGAGACTGAAGGGCTTGCACTGCAAGACAAACCGTTTCCTACTACTATGGTAGCAGCCAACACACACGGAAGTTGAATACAGAAGCAATCTAGAAAATGTATGTGTGCACCCAACGTTCTTCTTCAGACTTCTGGGGAAATCTGAGCTTTATTCTGGTTTCCCTAATCAACAGCTACTATTCTTATGGGCAATGGAGGAACCAAAATGATTTTTACTTTTGGCTTGGAAAAGTACGCAGTTTTACAAGTACAAAGGTTTTTATCCAAAAGAGAAACCCATGCCATAAGCTAAAATGTTGTGTTTATGCATTTTTAAAAAATCACATCAAAATATTCAGTTAATATACAAGGTGTGTGTAATACTTTGGTAATGGCACAGTAATAATTTGTATCCAAGTACCTAATACCCGGGATTGGGCATGAAGTAAAAAAACTTGTAGATATATTTTTTTATTTGTGTGTGTGATATGCAATATGATAAGATGAGTGTATATAGTAGGATGCAAAGTTGTTTGAGAGTAAGTACACAGTACATATAAATGTTGTACGAAGAAGTGTGTAACATAACGTGGTATTCTGTTGTATTCTAAGAGCCGCCTTCTCCAACGGCCCGTTCCTGCCCCAATCCCGTTATATCTGTCAAAGTGTGGCCCAATCCTAGAGGGTTGTGCTGTATTTGCGCCGGCCTCACACAACAACACAAAATTTTTCTCCGTGCATGCATTGCATTTACCACTTTACTCTACTTACCATGTAGGGATATTTTATGGCATTTGGATATTCACAGAGAAAATGTAATATTACCATGTACTTTGCAGAAGATGTTATGTGCTACCTTGTTTCCTTTTTACTGAAGAATACTGAAGATATTTTTTATTTCTTACTATTTTTTCAGTAGAACATCCATTCAATTTCAGTTTAACCACCGTACAAACAACTGCAGTGAAGAAAACCGAATATTTTAAAGGGAATATGATGTTATTACAACAAATGATTATAGAATATCCGGAAAACACTAGAATTTCTTTAACATATGCAAAACTTATTATAATTTGTAGATTGTAAGTTGTAAGCCGTAGCAGCAGCAGCGTCATACGGAAGATTCTTTTCTGGGGAAAAATATGTTATGCATTATATGGAAATTTTGGAAGGGTGAAAAAAATGAAAGAGGAAATTAGTTTGTTGGTTTGATACTGCATCTATTTATATGTCGATCTGATTTTTTACAAGTTTTGGTTTGATAGTAAAATATCCAACAAGTTATTTTCTTCCGATTTGGTGAGGAGGAAGTAATAAAAGCAAAAAATAACTATTTTTGGATATGAGGAAAAACCTGGGAATTTTTTATAAGATGCATTTATAAAAAGGTACTTATGCTGCGTTGCTTACACAAGTATTAGTTATATAAAAAGTAGCTGATGCGGAAAAGAGAAAATGTATGCAATTAAATGGAATTTTTGAAAGAAGGTTGACCTTGACAACAAAAAAATGAAAAAGGAGTCTCAATACACCCCGAATAATTCCAAAAATAGTATTTTATGCGCTATCAATCGCGTTTTGGTCTTATCATTAATTAATATGCCATCAAGTACTTTTTCTATTAAGTTGTCATTCTGGTTTTCATTTATAAGCTTGGATTTATGATTTAGTAAAGGTGCTATCCCAATCCATTTCCATTCAGTTGATTACCTAGTCACGCGTTACTACTAATTGGATAAAGATTACACATTTATTTTCTCGCACGGTATGTTCCACATTGTTATTCAATTTACATTCTATTCTAGGCACACTTGAACTTGAGCAGGAGCAAAAGAGAATTGAAAACTAGACAGGTAGATTTTTACGTGTGTCTCTTTTCCTCTCTTGAAATTCATTATTACCACATTAGTTTCGTGTGCTGAGCATATTATATTGATATCTTATTTAATTTATTAATGCACAACACATTCTAAGCCACAAAAACGGTGATGAGAAGGAATTCTGAATGAAAAAACTCAAACCCACCACAACTTTTTTGTTTGTCTGCCTTTCATTCTCATTATCAATGTATTATTACGTAATACACTGAAAATAAAATATTTTCAGCCAAACGGCCAAAATATATAGTGGCCAACACACTAAATGGAAAAAGCGAATATGCATGCTTCACCAGACAAGATAGGGATGGAATCTATGAAAAAAATGCAAACTTGAGATAATTTCTATCGTACACTACTCCACTGTACCTAGTGGATATTGAGAGTAATTGAAAAAAGTAATTGAGGCAGAATAATCGCATCATCACCACCACCACCGTGTAGAGTTTAGCAAAGCGAATAGAAACCAGAGCAGTTGTTCAGCTATTGCTACCTTTTTTACATGAAAAAAAGGAAACAGATTGTCAACACATTTATAAAAATCAGAGGCTTTTATTTCCAATAATAATACACAGCACAGGTACTACACTGAACTTGCTGTCTTTTATTCTGTGATCATCAGTTGACAGATATCAATATAATTTGCTTTGCATATATTTCCATACGCGAATTAAACCCAAAAACTTGGATGAAAATGTACATGATGATGTGCACTTCCTTGAAAATGATAAGTTTTTTGCTTTAAAAAACGGATATACCATTTTAATAGGAAGTGTGCCTAACTTCTTGTACTGTTACTAGTATTATTATTTTTTTAAACCCGGAGAGAAAAACTTTTTTATTTAAAAAATTGTTCTGTTTTCTTTCCCTGTGCGTGTGTTCGTATATTAACCAACCTCAAGTTGATTGGAAACTTGCTATAAAAGTGGTTTGAAAGGATGTATGGATGGAAGCTGATGCTTCCCTTTATTCTGCTACTTTTCTAGTGTAAATTTTAAAGGAAGGAAAAAGTCCAAGAAACTCTATTTAGAATAACATGGGGTTTGAGACACACATAGAAAAAAATCTCCAATAGAAAAAAAAGAATGAAATGGAATCATTAAATTTTTCCACCTTAGTGGTTATGTTTGAAGGCTCTCCTGATGGGTGTCATAAGGTGCGCTCGATTATGTTGAGTGGTCATGTAGAGCAACTCTTCAAGTACAATCATCCGTGAAAATGCATGCTGTTCAAGTGTTCTTCCTCTTCTCTCAAAAACATAACACAATACAATACAATAATAATAATATGAATATATATGCATTATTATTATATGAATAAGCCCATGTTACACCATATAAGCTTGTAAGGTGGATAAAAATAGGCAAGAAAAAAATATATTTCCAGAGAATACGGATCAACTTAGAATGCCGAGATATTAGAAGCATTTTTTTGGATTTGGATAACATTTTCAAACCTCTTGTGTAAAAGAAATACCTACACATTCCAAACTCCACATATGCATATTATCCATTTTTTCCTTACCAAAATATTATGATCACTACCAAGTATGCGGATTATTATTACTATTATTTTTTATGGAAAGGGATGTCCAACTTGAGAGCTGCTTTTTTTCTTGGTGAAACAACCAACTTGGTTTTTTTTGGTAAAATGGGAAATGGTAATGGTGGCAGCAGCAGGCAGTGTGTGCACTAGTATGCTGTGGTTCTGCACAAAATTCCAATTTTGCTTGTTTTAAATAGATCCACTCATGCTTTAAAAATCTTCTTGAAAAAAAAAAAAATGTTTCATGCTGTTTTCAGTTTGTTCTTTGCAAGCTGACGTTTTTGCGTCCATCCACTACCACTAGCACACCACACCACCAAACTATTACGCTAGAGTGCAATATTAATTCTAATACTACTTACTAGTGTACTACAAGGCATAATAATAATAACAATACAACAACGTGCAGTGCACACACACGGTTTTCTCTTTGCGGTTCGCTGATCTTATTTAGAAAAAAATATTCAGGAAAATTTCTCCATGTAAAAATATCCCGAATGCATAATAGTTTAGCAGTGGTATAAAGATTGATTTGGGATTTTGAATAGAATCCAGAGTTGGTTTAACCGGCTTGTTCACATTTTTTTCCTGGTTATGTTCCCTTCTGAAATATGTTTAGATTTGATGATCATTTTATTTTTGGACTGAAAATTGTAAATGCGCGTTGCTTAACAAATTGCTTAACAAAAAGAGGTGCTTTGGTAATTCCATTTTTATTAAAGGAAATCTTGGCAAAATCTTTGAAAAAGTGAAGCTCAAGCTTGCATTCCCATTTTAGTAGCTGAAGAAACAAAAGCAAAAGGACAAGTTATCAGACTTTTTAAAAAGAAAAATGATAAGCAACCTGCTGTTAAGAAACGGTTAATGAAAAGCATTCAAATCAAAAGCACATTATGCATTATGCTCACAATGCAAACCAAATTTTGGTTGCATTTTCTCACATTCCTGAATTGAACCTGTTGGTAGTAAAAATCCACAATCCTCGGGTTATACCAACTTTAAAAAGAGAAGCTACATGCGGTGAAGCTAGAGCACAAAAAAGGTGACTACTGATCAATATGTGATCTTTATACATTAAACTTATGAATGAATGAAAAAAGCCACAGTAAAAACAGCATTTTGCATGCAACGAAATAACCTTAAAGATATTTTCATGGGAAAAGCTTTATCAACTTTTTTCTGCCGAAAGCAAAAAAAGATTTTACCATGATGCTTCTTTACATTATTATTGCTTTAAGCTGATTTTCTTTTTCCAAAAAATATTCTCTACGGGACACGGGAGTTGGGCTTGAAAAAAATATACCTGTACTCTGAGTCTACAGAGTCCTGTTGCTTTTAAACAGTAGTATCGTTGGTTGTCATTGCGCAAAAATCTAAATTACATCAAAAAGTTCTGCGTGTAAAAGTTGGCCCAAAAGAGGACGGCAAAGACGGACAGGTCAGAATTACGCCGGGGGAAAACAAAGGCGTAGGAAATAAAGGGGATCAGCAGCAAGGCCTAAGGTCGGCCACAGCTAAGGAAACCGACGCTACAATTACTTTATATGGAACTCACTTTTCTTTTTGTCATTCATTCCATTCTCAAAAAATCTTTTTCTCAGACAAGCACACACATAACAATACAAGGAGTCGTGTTGTGGACTGCCCCATTGTGTGCCACCTATTGTTTGCCTTGTTATATGCTGTAATACCCATGCCAGCAAGAGCCAAAGCACAGGTAAAATTGTTCGGCCTTTGTTTGCTGTCAATTGTCATTATCAAAAAGTTGCGTTCATTCATCTAAACTATACTACACAAGTCCATTATTCAAGTTAGCACTCTTTTTGCAAAGCTATAAGAAAGCCCGACACAAGAAAACCGTGTAAAAGATTGCATTACATTTTAACTTCATTTTGTATTAAGTTGTAAGCGTTGAAAATATTAGAACCTTCTATCTTCTATGCTCACGTTAAAGTCAACTCTCTTGTGAGAGTTTAAAAGCTGTGTAGGGCCCAAAACCAGAAAGAAAAAGAAGTCGGGACAAATAATAGTTTAAAGATTGTCATTATTACAAGTAATGAATGTAATATAGAGCGAGTGAGTGTCGGCAGGCAACAAGTTCACATGATCTGCTTGTTCTGTGTGGAATAATGCAGCATACAATTACACTATTAAAGGGAACAATGTACCCTTCCATTTAGTTGTACATTGATATAGTTGTTATGATGGGAAGATTGGTTCTGCCTCTGTGTGTGCCGCAAGAATATACCCTTAAGAATGAATGGTGTATAAAAATGAACCATAGCACAACAAACGGTTAGAGAGATGACGATGATGACGGAGAAAAAGGAATGGCATTAAAAGAAGAAGAGAAAAAAAGAATGAATGAATAGAAGTTTGAATGAGAATGATTGAAAGAAACACGACATCAGAATCAGAGTGAAAAAGAAAGGGAAAAAGTGTCCGCACTAGACAAAAGTGGAAAAAAGGGGAAAACGTTACTCCTGGGGTGAAATTGTTCTGCTGAACTTGTGAAATCTGCATCGATGAAAAAGTTCGGAGAATAAAAAAAGGGGAAAAAATTCACCTGACTATTGACTATATATAGATGGTTCATGCATTTTATATAATATTATGATTATATAAATGTTATTATAAATGTTCACATCTTTTTATAAAAATGTTGCATCCTGTTGACAAGTTGGGTCCACCTCTGCCAACCTATTCCAACCTATTTCCACCCAGTCAGCGGGATGCAAGCGTCTAAAAGTTGCTCCCGAAGCCCAGGGCGATCTCTCTGCGTTGAATGGACAAACTACTTGAGAGAAAGAACAAAGTGGGATCGTGTGACTGACTGACTGATGGAATATGATGATGAGAACTTTCATCGAAGGAAATAAAGGGAACAATGACAGGAGTAGTAGCTGACGATGAAAAAAAGAAACAATGTTTTTCCTCTTTGTTATTCGAGTTTGAAGTTGTGGACTATGAAAAACCTGGTTGCAACAATGGTGAAGAGAATAAGGTGTGAAAATGAATTAAATGAGGAGGTATTGTTGTTGGCTTGCTCAACTTGTTACGCTCTTATTACTCTTTGCAAGAAAATCAAGTAATTTAAAAGTGCTCTTATGTGAAAAGTTGATTACTTTGTTGTTACTTATTATGTAAAATGATTATTACAATTTTGCGGCAATTTTATTTGTAATTGGGAAAAGGAAAAAGTGTGCATTGTTGTGTGGGTATTGGTTTGATTACCGTTAAGCTTTTGACTTGGGATGACTGACTTGAACTTGAAGTGAAGGGGCATTGTAATCGTCTTGTGGGTTTTGTTGGTATACTTTGTTCAGTTGCTGGTGTGGTTTTTGAGTATTTGTTTTCTTAATTTAATCTAAATAGACCTACAAACTACTTGACACCTAGTTGATAATGACTTTGATGACTTGTGAAACTCCTTATTTGGTAGAAAGGCAAATAGTTGGCTTTAATATGGTAAGTTATCATCATTAAAGATTATGCAGATGTAATACTCGTGTTTACGTGAATATGAAGTGCGCTAAAAGTCATACTCAGAAAATTTATGATGTAAAATATGGTTTTATCAACGTACTTACATACATTGTCTTTCTAAAAGTTTTATATACAAATTGTACATATATGTGATATGGTTCAATGAAATATAAGTTTCCCTAATTACTTAAAAAAGCTACTGTATTATTAATTATCACAGATTATCTCAATACTACAACTAATAGTATTACAGCCCCACAAATTCATAGGGAATCAACTAATAAAATTGCTCGTTTCTGCTATACAACGAGTTTTTGCTGCTTGGGCACTAGTTCTTAAACATACACTCTTATTGTCATTTTGAATTTGTCTCTACTACGCTTTTGGATTCGTCCTTTTTCCTGAGTAGCCGTTGGATAAATACTTGAGTGCACACTTCCAGCGCATAATTTCCAAAGGCTCTACCCGGAACAGTGACACATGCTGCAGAATACAGGGACATATCCTGTTTCATCCAGTGGTTGTAATGGTAGTAGATATATTCCACAGCAATTTCCAGAGCAGTTTTAGCCTTGTCCCCAGGTTTTATCATAGACATGTCATAATTAACCAAGGTTTTGTAAAGTATTCCGTGTGCCAGGTCAAGGGTCAACCTGAAAAGTTGAAAAAACATTATTAATTTTAAGTCTTTCTGTTTTTCATCTTTCAAGTCACGACATTATGCATGTTTCGTGTCATTAGGTCGATAAACTAACTTTCTCAAATTGGCAGTGGGAAACTTAAGGGAACCTCCATAAATGACTAGACTAACAAGACGTGGGGCTGATGGAGGGCATAGTACGGGCCTGTTTTTGGGGGAAAACAAGAAAAATCGAAAAAAAGTCATGTCATGGTCACTAACCACGTCATGTCACACTTCACGTCAACAGTCACGTTATGAATGGATCATTAGTTATATTTTTAAGCCAAAATGTATGCAAAATTAATATCTGCAAATATTACCATAGTTTGCTTATAACCTTTCCCTCAAACTCGCGAACATCTTTTGTGCTAAGGCTCTGTAAATTTTGCAGGTTTTTTGAGTACGGGAGTAATTTCCACAGGTATTTCCTATTAATTTCCTCCTCCTATAGAAACAGAAAAATGTCCCATTGTAAAAAATCGGCCGTTTAAGCAAATGCGAACTACATTATAACAAATAAAGTCCACTTACCAATTTTGCAGCTATATGGAGTGACGTAATAGCCAGCAATGACCAAGCACATGGACAATTTTTCATTGTGCTTCCAGCAGAATAGGCGTCCACAATATAAACTGTTAAATGCACCGTGTCCGCTGAGTAGTTAAGCTCTTCGCAGGTGCGCAGAATCCATTCAACAATCCGATTCCGGTGATTTATATCCATGGCAGCTTTTAACGGACTGGCAAAGATATCCAAGTAGCACTTCTGATTCTGTTTGTTCAGTTCCCTTCTAAAAATGGTTCTAATGTAGGGAAGCATGGTAATGGATGGTACCAGGTCATGATAACCTGCTCCAAGGACCTGCAAATCCTGACAACTCTTTTTGGCAAACTCAGTATCTTGGTTAAGATAAAATTGAAAGTCATGTCTGATTTGCAGTAGGAGAGACCCAACATTAATAACTTTGAGGTGAAATTCTTCAATCATGGCTGCATTTGAGTTTGCGGCTGCAATTTTCAGACTTTTTAGCCAGTTGCAGTGACGAGTTTTGTAAGTGGAGTCGGTGGCTTGCTGAAGAATTACAGTGCTGAGGCAAATGCGAGTTACTACTATTAGTTGTGCTTTTCTGGTACATTGTAGCCCTGTTCTGCCTTCCTGTAAAGAGTAATCATTCATTAAAAATATTAAATTAAAGTAAACAGAAAAACTTGCATACAAAATTAAATGTCAAAATGCACTCACCATTCTCTTCTAGGCTGTTGCTACCGCATATCTCTCCTTTGTTCAATTTCGTAATTTGGAAAATGGATTGCGTGAACCTTTTTAAGTCTACTAAGCTTCTGAATTGGATTACGCCAGCTTATCCGTATATCTTTTAACTTTTTTCCACATAAGCTTTAAAAACCAGAATAACTGACAAAAACAATTTACACAAGTCAAAGTAATTAAGGATCTGCGGTCTGGATCAATTTTGCAGGTAAAATTACGCAGTTGGAGCAAGGAAAATGGTGTGAACAGTGCACAAGGGTACTTCCAATTGATTAAACTAAGCAAAATGCATTTTTGGTGGAGGGACAAGTCCCAAGTCAAGCTTAAGCTTATGGCTAGAAAGCATTGAACCTCGATTTCCATATTTTCACAAGTACTTATTTTGCCCCAGATGCTCACATTAACTAGTTGAATAGTTGACAATGAGGTAGAAATAGTAATCACCTAAATCATCATCAACAACAATTAGCGGTCAGCAGTATACATAATGGTAAATGGACCAGAATTGAATAACAATTTTTTAATTCTTTTCACGCAGAACAAGCACAACTTCCTTAGAAGTAATTCAAAACCCCTGAAAATTGTAACTATTTTCATTAAAACGTTTCACTATTTTATATTATTCATTGCATATCTGTATAATATGCGTTTAAGTTATTCTATTCAAGCAATGTGATAATGATAAGCTTTTTCGTATCGTTTGTCAACTTGAAAGTTTTAAATTCTTTTATTGTCTGATGGACTGATATGGTAATAAAATGCATGTCGTGGGTAAATGCATATATGCAAATTATGTGGGATTGGGTTTTGCGTGTAGATGGGAATTTAAAGCAGGTGCAGTTGGAATGAATAGATTATGTTCAATGCATCATTTTAGTACAAAAAGAATTAGGTAAATAGTTTATCTCCACAAAAGGTTATTATTATTCCTTGCTTTTATTTCATTAATTAGCTTGCACATTTAAAGTTTAAATTTATAGTTTTTCATGCCATCTATTTCAAACATACTAATATTGACACAATATAGTCCGAACATTGACAAACAAACTCAAGAATCAATTCCGAGCTCACGTTAAAAAATGGATGTCCTAATGCCACTCTAATAACCGGACAGCTAGCTACAACCCTATAAACTTGTGAAGATTTTCGGTTGCCATTAAAGCAATAATTCCTGCACCTTTGTAAAAGCTGCTCCGACCCAGAAATAATACTTCCTACAATGTAGCTCTCATAATACTCAATAATTATAGGTACTACTAAGCATACTAAAACCAACAATAAGAAAACATTTCCTGCGGCAAAGATTTTGCCTGGGGCTATTATAATTGACACTGCTGACCCAGTAGTGCAAACTAGAAGGAAAACGTGATGAAAGGTTACATTTACAGAACCGCAGAAATTGTTCATTAGTAAATTAAGCACTTGCTCAGTACGAAGAAACTGAATGTACTGAGATTCTTCTATAAAACCCCAACGTTTAGTGTAAAACCCGGTACCATTAGAGACTACAACTATGGGAAATAGTGACTCTAAATTATATTTTGCTAGGTTGACATAACATAGTGCAATAATAAGATATGTGTAAATCATCACTGCACTGCCATAAATTGCAAACCACAAAAGTAGAACTGGAATCCAATGAGTGGGTCTTCTTGGAGATAAGTTGATTTCCAAGTACTCTAAAATGAATACGTGCATGGGTTCCACTTCGGTGAAAAACGCGGCTACCATGGCATGTGCTATAAATACGGTGAAAACCGTTACAATGATTAGTTGTGCAGCACAGAATCGGTTTCTAGATTTGGATCCACTGTCAACTGGAACATGATTTTGTTTTAACATTTCTGAAATTGTTTAGGAAAAGTTAATGAATTAACAGGGTAACAGGTTTGATGGATAGAGTAGGTGCGTACATACTTTGTATATTATTTGCATGCTGGAATATCTGAGTAAGAAAATAAGCAAATTCCTTAGCGTGCAATTGTGCACGAATATTTAGCGCGTATATCATATTTATTGCCATGTACTCCATCCAAGCCATTATATACGTTTGAAAGGAATAACTTGTCCAAGTATTTTCATTCGAGAAGTTACTGGCTAGGTAGATTCCCATTAGAAGGGGATATGGAGAGCCAACTAGCATGCCAAAAGGCATGTGGAAACTGGAATAGCCCTGACATCTTTCAAATGTGTGAGAAATCTGGTTGTACTCCAGTAGTGTCGCAGGACAGGTAGAATGGAGAAATTTAAGACTGGAAATTATTATCTGCTTGTGAGTTACTGTTAGCATTTTGGTTTGGAACAAAAAGAGATGCTTTAACGGACTGTCAGTGATAAAAATGCTGAAGGTTGAACATGAATGAATAAAACATAGTTTTCATAATTACATGGAATCTATAACAGGAAGTTGAGAAACGAGATGAAAAACAGAATGTTTTCAGGATAAATGCATAATTGTATTGATGACTTGTTGCGTAACCTACTTTAATAGTTTGTTTGTTAGTTTTTGTATCTTGTTTTGTAGTTTCATTTAATTAAATTGGAAATGTATTTTTGAGCACGTGAACTGAACTTGCTAACTGTATGCCTAGCTACAAAAACAGAAACTTATAAAAGCAGCAATTAAGCAATCCATGTATCTTTCCAAACTCCAATTTAGCAAAACATAATAGTTGAACTGGAAACAAAACATAATAATTTACAATTCAGTAAATAATCAAATTATCAAAAACTGTTTCTTGTGCATTGCTGAAAACATGTCATCATGCACAATAGCAATCATGTTGACTGTTGACCTATTTATTGCAGTTGTAATAGCTAAATAGCTAAAAATGTCCACAATTTTTTAAATACATTTTAGCCTTATTTTCAATTTATGTATTACCAATTAGTATCAATATTCAAAGTTTCGTGAATTACTGTACAACAATTTTTGTTATATGTTGCGCTATTATTTTTATATTTCCTGATTTTATCGATGCTAAAATTTTATCATTATACAGATTGGTAATGAGTAATAGAAACATTTTTGTTTGCACAGTTATCATGATACGATTTGAAAGAACTTTGGAATTTGCTTTGAATAAAATGCGTCATTGACATCAAAAGCTGGATTTTACTTGTTACGTTTTTCTACTGATATACAGGGTACCGGGTACTTTTAGAATAACTTGTTTTTATATGCGCGTAAAAAGTAAAAAGGTAAGGGAATTTCCATGCAAATAAAAAGATATTGAAAGTTTCCATGAAGTATGAGGTAGCAGGTTTGGAAAGTTGGGTGAGTTTAGGAAGCATGATAATTTACATTTGGATATTTAGGTGGTTGGTAGGCAAAATGGATGAAAAGGAAACGAGGATATGATTAAGGTGATGAAGACGAATTCAAATTTCCAGATTATGATTTTCCAACATCATGACCAAACGGTGCGAGAGATAAAGGTAACCGAATCTTTGACTAGCTGAAACTCTGAAACGCGAGGTCATTCAACTTCCAGTGTTTCGTAAACAAACCAAAATCACAAAATCGCTTGCTTTTGGTCTATTTCTCTGCGCAAAGCAAAGACGACAGCTCCTCTTCACTCCTGTCAGCTGCCAATCTTTTGCAAATGAGCATTTAGAAGAGTGCTAAAATTAAATAGTAGCTTAGAAAACTAATCAATGCTTTTATAGTATCTTTAGTGAGCCTAGTTCACTGTTTATCACTAATCCATGCCATCTTTTTCCCTATCACCTACTTTTAAAATATGAACCTGTTTCCTAACACCATCATCACCATGGAAAGAATATGAACGAGAATGAAAATCGTCATAAAAGTTTTCAGAAACAAGAGAAAGAAAGGAAGGATATAAAAACCGTTTACACGGTTATTTTTGCTCTTTGTAAAGTTTGGTGGCCCTTAAAAGGGCCGTTGGTTGGTTTAAAAATACTCCTCTTTTAAAAAGATTCCACTGTTTACCTTTCATCCTCAACCTCCAAAACCGTACAATGTACTTCCTTGGCGTTTTAGGGCGTAAACGACATCCATGGCAGTGACGGTCTTCCTCTTGGCGAGCTCCGTGTAGGTGATAGTGTCACGAATGAGGTTCTCCAGGAACACCTTGAGCACCCCCCGAGTTTCCTGGTAGATCAGCTCAGAGATACGTGTGACACCGCCTCGACGAGCAAGACGCCGGATGGCAGGCTTGGTAATTCCCTGGATGCAGTCCCGAAGAACTATACGATGTCGCCTAACACCTTCCCTCCCAAGTCCTCTGCCTCCTGTTCCACGGCCGGTCATGGTGACGATAATAAAAAATTGGGTAAAAAATCAATACTTGAGCTTTACGATGGACGAAATGAAGAAGTAAAGTGGGAGCGCTGCTGGTCTTCATGCGTTTTGCATTCTCATTCTCAATTGACTTTTCAAACACAGTATTCTAAATTCGCTGTCACATGCAAGAAAAGCAGAGTTTCCGAAATCTTGACACCAACATCTAGAAATAACACAATTTATGCAAGCTAAAGAACTGACACAATAAAACATGCGAGTAGTAACAAATGCGTATCTTAGTTGGGCGAAGCTTGAGAAGCGTTTATTGCTATCCTTCTCAACGAAGGACAATTACTGCAGTTTTTAATGAACTCTGATTGACTTTGAATTTATAGAGGTTAATTTAAAGACCACACAGAGAAACTTTCACAATTAATGGTTTTGGAACGTTTAGCAATCCAATTTGAATCAGCTTAGGTGAGTATTTTCTTTAAATGTTTATATGGACTTTTGTATTTGCATGCAAAACAGGTAGCTTACTTTTGAAAAGTGGGTATTGTCTACTGTCTACGTCTGTCTTGACCTTGAATGTTGTTTTCATAAATTGAAAATGATGCTTACCGATGCTTCGATTTATTTTTTGAAATGCTACCGTACCTATAACAGTGAAGTTAAAAATGAAAAGACGATGAGTGATAATTGACGTGATTGTATGCTTCCGTAAAATTTCAAAAATTATTCCATGTTCGAAGCATTGACACCAGACTATTCTCAAAATTCAAATTACGATCAGATAATTTCGAATTCTGACATAAAGACTTCAGATTCATTAATTTTGTCAAAAATTTACCTAAAATTCTGTGTCATATGTTATCGGACATGGGCCTTTTTGAGGACACCAATTTGTGCGCCATTCATGCCAAGCGGGTGACCATCATGCCAAAGGATATTCAACTGGCCAGATGTATCCGTGGAGAACGAGCGTAGAAGCTGGAGATATTCATCTTTAACTCATCAACATTTTTCAAAACGGCCCTTTTCAGGGCCACCAAACTTTCCAAAGAGCAAAAATTAACCGTAAATCGGTTTAATTAATATCCTTCGTTTCTTTCCTCCTTTCTGCCTCTCGTTCATATTCTTTCCATGATGCTAAGATTCATATTTTAAAAGTAAACCATAGGCCATAGGGAAAAGATATGCATCGATTAGAATTGAATATAGAAACTTATGGCTTACTAAAGCGGATCATGATCATGCTTGTACAAGCCATTCCTTAGTTTTAGGTAATATTTGAAGTAGAAAATGACAAGTTTATTTGCAGGGAACCAACACGAAGATTTTCTATTGTCTGTATAAACAAATTATATCTTACATTTTATGAATATTAGTACAAAATGAAGCACAAATACATACCAGCGTGTTTTGATGCTTGTAAAAGCACCTTGTATTATAGTTCCAACTTTTGCCATAAACATTAAACAGTACTTGATACAAATGTAAACCACATTCTTTCATCCGTTTAAAGTTTTCCAATATTTTAGTAATCCAGTGTATAGTAAAGCATGCTAAAAACATAATTTTCTTTCGCCGAAGTAGAATTAGATCAAGTATACTAGTTAGAAATGCAAATGAGTGACCAATTGACGAAATGCTAAGTAGCACTGAAATGATTTCCCCGATCCCGAATTTTCTTCCAGATTTTATTTTCCGTGCTGACTTTATCAGAGCTTTTAGCATCGAATGTTATCTTTGTAAAATGTACGGTGGTTAGTGTGTTCCACCACTCCAATATTCCCGAACTTTGCACTCCCCTTGTACGTCTTGTAATAAAATGAGATATCCAGCCAATTAAATGAAAGCCTAGTCTGTTACTAATCAACGCTTGTTGTCCAACGGACACTTTGTACTTTCCCAGTTTTCTGAGATGAGCGTCATACTGTCAAATTTGGGTTTCGTAAGCTAAAATGGCCGTCTTTTTACACTCACTAAGCAATCTTATGGAATTCTGGCTTTGTATTTTCGTTAAACGCTTCCAAATGGCTTTAAGGGAATCATTGGGATTGTACGAGTCAATAATGTGACGTACTGTTTCAGGTGCCATTCCAGAGTTTTTATAAATTTTATTGTACATTTTTGGCGTGTTAGCCCTTCTCGGGCCGTATAAAAAAGTCATACATCGTACTTGGGAAAAGGCTATGATCAGTTCTACTTTTGAGCTGTTTTGGCAGCCAACATAGTGATGTGGATCGGTTAGATTGAAATGGAAGCTGGGCAATGCTAAGTTAACTTTGTTCTTTTTTAGATCGATGAATTTATAATAACCAGCTTCAAATTCTGTAAAAATTGAATAATTTGCTGATACTGTTGGTCGAAAGTTTTAAACGGAGAGAACTTATTAGGAGTGACAAGCTGATGAATTTTGTTATTTTTGTATGCAGAGGAAAGTATAGCCACAGGAAGAATAGTAAAATATGCAAGAAACATTAGCCGGAACAAGATTGCCGGTTTTTTAAAATGTGAACATGATTGATCGAAAATAAGTTGAAAACAAGTTTCACAAATGGTTAGTTAAGTTTCCAAAATGATCATAAATTCAATCTCAAGAAGGCTCCATGCAAATGGTAGCCCAATGAATAGCATAAAAATCATGCAAATCCAAGTTGGCTAGTCAAAACTTTCCATGAGAATGTAATACTTTGGCTTTGACAACACTGTATCTCCGCAACTGATAAATCGAATTTGCTGAAGGGGATTAGTAGTGGAGTGAACTACGCTAGAATATTCAAAGCCAATAAACCGTTTTATAAATAGCATTGGCGTTTCGGATAATTCCGACCTGTGTAGTGTTCCAGTGACATAGAAGCTTGGCTGAAATACAGATCGACAAAGGGAAAGTGTCATATGAAGTAATAAATCCTGCACGGATGACTGTTTTATAGCTTATTTAAAATCAGGTAGATGCTTCACATTCAATTTTATATTACGAAATATGCCACTTTGATCTACAGAAATGTGCCACTCGGAAATGTTTTGGGTATTTTGAATTATACGCTGAAAATATACTTGGGAGTAAGTTTCCCAAAGAAAAGTGACGCTTATAACGGTCTTACAATTTGTGCATGGCACAAGTAGTAAAATATTTGCTATTCTATCATGAGTCATATTTAGCAACACTGTTAAATGCGTTTCACGTCCAAACCTACTACAAATCCCGTAGATTTTGTGATTAGAACTAATATACGTACTTGCTTTGTTCTGAACTTATCATGTACAGCTTTAATTGTTCCGATGGCGAATTGGGAAAGGATGGATGAGACACTGGCAAACTGGAGTCCTTCCAAAATTTCAAACTAATGTGCTGTCTATAGTAGAACATATCCACTGGACACCAACTTTGTGCTTTAATTACCGGTGGAAACAGGAAAATATGTTGCTCAAAGTTCCATGGTCGACTGCAAGAAGAAAATGTGACGAAATTCACTTTGGCACAGAATTGGAAACCATTAGCGCGTAATTACAAGTGTTTAGTTGCACAGTAATTTGAAAAGTTGGATAGGCTATTGCCATTTTGAATTTGCAATGCTAGCTTGTATGGAACATTAATGGTGAATGTTTGATTGCGTGAAGCACGCTTACATGTGCTTTTGCGGTTTTCAATTACCTTAATGGGAAAGTAGCGTCTTAATACCACTGGATTATCACTATTTTGGAAATTAATTGCTGGGAAATTAGTTATGGCTATGAAACAGTGTGAACATGGTAGAATGACTGAGCTTAAATTGATTGTTTCAGGGTGTGTTTGACGTGCAAGGTAAATAGGATCCGAAGTATCTAATGGACTGACTTGGAGAATTTCAGCTTTATTACTTGGATGGAATAAAACAAGAGACAGCATTACTGCAATTTTAATATCCATGCTATCAGTTTGAAAGCTTGAAGCGTATTCAATTTGAACGAAAACCTCAAGTAATGAAAAATATGAAATATTATCTGGTCGATTTTTTTGATAAAACTTTTAGACAAAATTTCTTTGTTCTTTAGCTTTTGTCATAAATATATGTACATGGTTTTAATAGAGATCTTATTTTGTATTTGAGAGACTAGAGCACGAAAAAAGTACACACTTATGAATATTCATTTCCGTACAGTTTATTTATCGATATAGGTGGGTACAAGGTATCAGGAAACATCTCTATTTAAGTTTCAACAAGTTTATTATAATGGCCTTGAAATTACAATGTTCGTGTTTTAAGCTTATCTTATCGCATATCAATTTATGGTAGCAATTTTTAGTCTAGTTTATAAACAACAGTGTAGATAAATATAGTTTACATGCAGTACAAAAAGAATACAAAGTGAAAACATGTTGTTTTTAATGCGGCTTTTTGGTCACTTACAAACCAGTTCAGATAAAGTAGCTATTTAGCACCATTACTGTGGTAATTAGCAGCGCAATTAAATGAAACCGGATACCATCTTCTGCATTTTAATCACCTTGGTTTGCACATGCTATGCATATTCTTTGAGCATTCAGTAGACTTCGTGCTCTGTCAACAAAGTTTCATGACAATCCGGAAGTAGCCTCAAGGCTTTTTGACGCTGAAAGGGATGGTTTTGTGATGGCGGAGGGTGCCGGTGTGCTGGTTTTGGCGGAGCTGAATAGTGCATTAAATCGTAAGGCGCAAATTTTCGGTGAGATTCTGGGCTACGGACTCAGTGGAGATGGACATCATCTTACTGCCGCACGGAGGATGGCACGGGTGCGCTTAGAGCTATGCAGTTGGCGTTGATGGATGCGAAACTAACTACTGAGCATATTATGTTAACTGTCATGCAACGTCAACACCTATAGGGGACAAGGCTGAAGTGACCGCGTTACGAAGACTCTTTGATTCGGAGTCGGTGCGTGAAAAATACAAAGTTTTCTTGTAATTTTCAAGTAAATAGTGGAATGGACTAAATTTGCAGCATTTTTTTTGTTTAAAACAGATAAGAAATGTATCCTTGTACAACCGAACATTGTACCGGCAACCGAAGTCAACATTGCGCTTACTGCATTTAGCAATGGGTTTCTACCACCTTCTGCAAACGTTCTGAATAGAGACAAAGAGTTTGATAAAATTAATATTGTAACAGTAAAAATCTGAAAATTGAACAAAATGTTGTTGCGCTAAAAAACTCGTTTGGTTTTGGGGGTACAAATGCTAGTTTGTGTATTGGAACGTAAAAATGATTAAAATATTTTGTGGAAAATTACTGCACATTGTCAATTGTGCACATCTTTTTATTCTTTCATAAGAAAACATTTGCATTGAAAATATACGAATTTATTTATTTAAGGTTCCAGTTTCATACAGTTTGTTTTACTGGTACAAATCTATTAAGCTCATCTGTGGACTTTGCATTTATTTATAGAAATGCATTCATGCGTGAACCCATTGCTGCTGCATGCATGGGAAAAAGGGTTGAATGAAATAAAATGCCTTTAAGGTTCAAGGGACCCCAGAGAGATAGGAATAATGTGTACGTACAGAAAACGAGCCTTTCTCGTTTTGTTGGCAGTTTGGTTCGGATGCCTATTTCGTTGAGCATTTTAGTTTAAACTTTCTAAAGTCGACATTTTGGAAATTACCAGCTTCTTGCCAACCCACTTTGGCAATGGATACGGGCTCCAGTGCTGAGATTGACCAGCATCCAGCGATGGCAAATCATCCACTGGAACATTTTCTGGTAACACAAAACCTTCGAATGAGTCGCAAAAATTGTTTTTCACTTTAGGATGTAATTACTTTTTTTGTTGTGACTCTCACAGGTGCTTCAAGCCCTTTTCCGATACGACTCCAGCCCTGGCACAATAAAACGAAACCGATTGGTGAGCCGAAGCTGGAGAGAGGCTAGCACTGCCAGTTGGTTGAAACTGGACAAGTATCCAGTGCTCCGTTACTCTGATCAGGCGGAACAAGATGGTGATGAACAGGTGGAAAATGGTCGAGTATTGATGACCCTGGAAGAGTTTTATTCTCTATACCAATCGGGAGACCCGACGGTGGTGCAAATGTTAGATAAGCCTCAACAGAAGCTGCTTCTTCACATGTGGCGGGTTTTTGGACACAACGCGCTGGGAAGCAGCAGTCTGGATAAGTGGTTCTGCAGTTGGGCCATGACAAGTTCACTTCACAAGTTGACATTGGAGGACTGCCATTTCAAGCAAGAGGTTACCGTGTTTAAGGAAAGCTTTCTCAGAGGATTACCCAATCTGGCAGAACTCACACTGAGAAACTGCATTATTCATCAAGAGACTCTTGGGCAGGTTAACGAGGAACACAAACGCTGGATAGAGTATCCAGGAAGGGAAGATTGGATTATGACCAGACGAGTGGAGATTGAATCGGATTATAACACCAGACGAGCTTACCGTTTCTCTAATATCCCTTACTACAATAGCCAAAATAGTTATCAGCACGATAAACTAGTAACTTTGGATGTTACCTTAAAAGTAGCCCAGGAGGGGAACTCTGGGAATGAACCAAAGCCTCCGCTGCAATTTTGGGGTCCCCTGCTAGCAATGCTTCCAAATTTACGTCACCTACGCCTTGGTGGCTACGAGGAAACTGACGCACCTCCCCCTCAACTAAAACAGTTAGATACAGATGATTACGAGAAATGGCAAATTATGAAGTTTCTCTCATTTGAAGAATTTTGGAAGTACGGGCATAAGTTTGTATGCTTTAGGTCATTAAGACCTTGGATAGGAAGATATTTCCATGATGGTTCCCCAATAACTCTTCCATGTCACAGGGGTTATTTTTGGGAACTGTTCTGGGAACAGGAGATTGGTCAAGTAGAAAGCAGTTTGCGCGACTTAGATCTTCTAGACTTTTCGGGGAAAGCACAGGAATATGGTGTGCTAAGCGCGTGTGAATCAATGGACCATGTTAGAAATAGGGATGGAGAAGCGAGAGTTTTCCGGTTCAGTCAATTGAAGAAGTTGTCGTTTGACCTGGGTATTGACGCTTTATTTGCAGAAAACGATATCCGTACTTTAGGAAAGTGGAGACCTTCACATAGATATTATTTAGACACCGTTGAGCTGTATCGTGCACCCTTTGGAAAGGAACTTTCTAGTATTTTTAACTGGGACATATCAGCATGTGAAATAAAGTTGTGGGGTAACGTGAGCCCTAATCTAGACTTTCTAACTACCTGTTTATTTAATAACTATGCGTTTAGAAAGCTAATTTGGGTAACAAGCTGCTTCGAGAACGAATTTTGCGGAAAAAGATTACATCATTTGCTCAAATCTGGACGCCAGGCAACTCCACTTATGAGGCAGGACCTGGTTGAAAGAACTAACTGGAAGAAAGTCTGTTCTGGGGCTTATATTTTGTCCATGCTATACCATCTGGAAATGGACTGGGGTCCGATGTCGCTGGAAAGCTGGGGCACCTTGGGAAAGGCCATGCCAAATCTTACGTTTCTAAAGGGGATCATTGCAGACGATAAGCAACTAGCTTTGATTGTCACACTCTGGCCTGGATTGCAAAGTTTAAAATTTGCACACGGAAGTCGAGTATCTTCCTCTGGTCTGCTAAAGTACTTGCCCAAGTTGAATCTAAATGAGTTTGAATGGACACCTTGTACCTGCACACTGGAGCATTTCCAGGTGCACTTAAACAGCCAGGAACTCCGGCAAGTTGAAATGGAGCTGAAACATTTGCTTCCCGAAACCGATATGAAACTACCCTGGAAGGTGGAAGATACTGTTGACCAAACTGGATGCATACTTGCCGAATGGGAAAACGCCCTGCTCACCGGAGACTCAACCCGGTTCTTTGAGATATATGAAAAACAAAAGAGTATGAAGTGAACCCATTTTGGCATGACGCATTTTGGTTTTTCGCAATGATCTTATTTCTGTATAGTTTAATCTTATATGCCAAGTATTCTTTCTTGTTTATGAAGATCATCATCACATCTTTTAGTAAATTATATATATACATATTGTACGAACTTACGGATCCAGTTCTACAAATTATAGATTGTAAATTGTATAATATATTATACCTTCTTCACGTGTAATCATAATCAAAAATATAATAATCATGTATGTCTCACAGGACGGTGGCTTATAATAACCACGTTCTCAACTCTCTCCCTGTCTTTTTCATTGTACAACAGACTAAATACTTTATATTTTAATTTACTGAGTGTACTCGATTGTTAAACATAGAGAAACAATCTTCATTGATAACTTTCATTTAAAATCTGGCAAACAGTCAGTTTTGTTTAATGCGTGTGTAGGTATGTGTTCCATAATATGATCTGTAAAACGCAACGTTTTTATAACTTATTCAGAGTGACAATAGAAAACTGTTTGATTTTGTTTATTATTCTTACTTCATTCATGTATACATAGTTTATAAGGAAGCAAAATAAATCACACAAGTGACAATTACATAGTTTGTTTGTTGATGATATAGATTTTTTTATCTTAGTAATAATAATAATAATAGTATGGAAGGAAATAATTGGGGTTAGATTCCATGACCAGAAGTATGTCTGGATATTTTTTAACGCATTACATTTTTATCCAAAGTTAACACAGAAATTAGTATAAATCCGCGCACGCGACATTTTCCTTGTGGTTCTCTGCAAATAAAACACAGTTTTTAAACACTTGAAACCGTAACTTAAGTTGGGAAGAATGGGTCGGGTGAACTTAGAGCTATGCAGTTGGCGTTGATGGATGCGAAACTAACTACTGAGCATATCAATTATATTAACTGTCATGCAACGTCAACACCTGCTATAGCGGACAAGGCTGATGTGACAGCGTTACGAAGACGTTTTGATTCGGAGTCGGTGCGTAAAAACGCTTCCTTGCAATTTTGCAACTAAATAGTGGAATAGACTAACTTTAGAGCATTGCTTTCTTTAAAACAGATAAGAAATGTGCCCTTGTCATCTACAAAGGGAAACCATGGCCATTTGCTTGCTGGCTGCGGGAGCGGTGGAAGTCATCATTGCGCTTACTGCATTTAGCAATGGGTTCCTACCACCTTCGGCAAACGTTCTGACTAAAACTAGGAGTTTGATAAAATTAAAATATGTAACGAGCAGTAAAAATCTGAAAATTGAAGAAAATGTTGTTGCGCTAAAAAATTCGTTTGGTTTTGGAGGTACAAATGCTAGTTCGTGTATTGGAACGTACAAATGATTAAAATATTTTGTGGAAAATTACTGCACATCTTTTTATTCTTTCATAAGAAAACCTTTGCATTGAAAATTTAAGACGTTATTGAAGGGCCCTTCTTCTTCTTCTTCTTCTTACATTTTTGTTTTACTGGTACACATGTACTTGGCTCTTCTGTGGACTTGGCATTTATTTTTAGAAATGCATTCATCCGTGAACCCATTGTTGCTGCATGCATGGGAGAAAGGGTTGAAAGTTGAAATAAAGGCTTTAGGATTCAAGGGACTCCAAGTAGGACTACAGAATAGAACTAGCATTTTCTCATTTTGTTGGCAGTTTGGTTCTGATGCCTATTTCGTTCAGCATTTTAGTTTAAACTTTCTAGCAGTCGACATTTTGGAAATTATCTGCTTCCTACGAAGCCACTTTTGCCATGGATACGGAGCCCAGTGCGGAGATTGACCAGCATCCAGCAATGGCAAATCACCCACTTGAACATTTTCTGGTAAGACAAAACCTTCGAATAATGCTTGAACTTGCTTTTTTGTTTAGGATGTAATTACTATTTGTGTTGTGACTGACTCTTACAGGTGCTTCAAGCCCTTTTCCGATACGACTCCAGCCGTGGCACAATAAAACGAAACCGATTGGTGAGCCGAAGCTGGAGAGAGGCTAGCACTGCCAGTTGGCTGAAACTGGACAAGTATCCAGTGCTCCGTTATTCTGATCTCGCGGAATAAGTTGGTGATGATCTTGAGGAAAATGGTCGAGTATTGATGACCTTGGCTGAGTTTTACTCTCTATACCAAACTGGAGACCCGACCGTGGTGCAAATGGTAGCTAATCCTCCACAGAAGTTGCGTCTTCACATGTGGTGGGTTTTTGGAGACAACGCACTGGGAAGCAGCAGTCTGGATAAGTGGTTCTGGAAATGGGCCGCGACAAGTAGACTTCACAAGATGACACTGGTGGACTGCCATTTCAAGCATGAAGTTAGCGTGTTCAAGGAGAGCTTTCTTCGGGCATTACCCAATCTGGGAGTACTCACCTTAAAAAACTGCATTGTCCATCAAGAGGCTCTTGGGCAGGTTAACGAGGAACACAATCGCTGGATGGAATATCCCGGAAGGGAGGAATGGATAGTGACAAGACGACAGAGAGTCAACGATGACGGAAATATTCTTTATAACCAGAACAGTTATTGGCACAATAATCTAGTAAGTCTAGACGTTGACTTAAGAGTGGCAGCTGGAGCTGGCCCAAGGCCTCCCCTACGATTCTGGGGTCCCTTGCTAGCAATGCTTCCAAACCTACGTCGCCTGCGTATTGGAGGCTACGAAGAAACTGACGCACCTTCACCTCAACCAAAACAGTTAGATGGAGAGGATTACAAGAAGTGGCAAATAATAAAATTTGAATCATTTGAAGAGTTTGAACGTTGCGAGAAACCGAATATGTCGACGGACAAGTATCATTTTAGAAAACCTGAAGTTGGAAGATATTTCCATGATGGTTCTCCAATAAATCTTCCATTACAAAGGGGTTATTTTTGGGAACTGTTTTGGGAACAGGAAATTGGTCAAGTAGAATCCGGATTGGTCAACTTAGATCTTTTGGACTTTTCAGGGAAAGCTCAGGAATACGGTGTGCTAAGCGCGTGTGAATTCATTGACCATTTAAAGAATAAGTATGGTGAAGCGAAAGTTTTCAGGTTCACTCGTTTGAAGAGGCTGGCATTTGACCTTGGTCTCGACGTTACATTTGCAGAAAATGACATACTCACTTTGAGAAGGTGGTTGCCTATACAGCATATAGATACTCTTCATTTGTATCGGGCTCCGTTTGGAAAGGAGCTTTCTAATTTTCGTTTTCTAGGCTAGGCCATAGATTCTAGAGAATTAAAGTTGTGGGGTAACGTGAGTCCCAATCTAAACTTTCTATGTACACCAACCTCATATGGTTTCAGTAAACTGATTTGGATAACAAGCTGTTTTGAGAAAGAGTTCTGTGGGAAGAGATTACATCACTTACTCAAATCTGGACAAAAGGCAACTCCGCTCATGAGACAAGACTTGGTTGAGAGGACAGACTGGAAGAGTGTCTGCGAACCGCATTTCTATTTGCTTAGTTTATACCATCTGGAAATGGACTGGGGTCCAATGTCACTGGAAAGTTGGAGAAAGCTTGAAAAGGCCATGCCAAAGCTTAAGTTTCTAAAAGGGATCATTGCAGATGATAAGCAACTAGCTCTTATAGTCACGCTTTGGCCTCGATTGCGAAGTCTAAAATTCGCTCACGGAAGCAGAGTATCTTCCGCGGGACTGCTAAAGTACTTGCCCAAGTTGAAGCTGAAAGAGTTTGAATGGACAGCTTGTACCTGCACTATGGAGCATTTCCAGGTGCAGTTGAACACCCAGAAACTTCAGGAAGTGGAAATGGAGCTGAAAAAGCTGCTTCCTTTAACAAAAATGGAACTACCCTGGAAACTAAAAGATACTGACCAAGCTGGATGCATGCTTGCCGAGTGGGAAAACGCCCTGCTGACAGGAGACTCAACCAAATTCTTTGAATTGTATGAAAAACACACAAGTGTAAAGTTGAGCCATCGTCTTTGCATAAGGCATTATAGTTTTTGGCGATGATTTTATTTTTTGTATAATTTAATCATATATGCCAAGTATCCATTCTTGTTATTGAAGATCATCATCATCACACCTTTTTAGTATATTATACCTTATTAAATGTTATCGTACAAACTTCTGGATCCAGTTCTACAAATTATGGAATCCATAATATGGATTGTAAATTGTATAACAAATTATAATTTCTTCACGTGTAATCATAATCAAAAATATAATAATCATGTTCGTCTGCATGCAATGTACAACAGACTAAATTAAATGCTTTGTTTTAATTTTACAGAATCTACTTGGCTGTTAAACCTAGATAAAAAATCTTGATGAATAATTTTCATTTTAAAAACTGGCAAACAGTTTTGCTTCATGTGTGCGTGTATTTGTGTTGCATCATGTGTGTGTGGAAAACTGATTGGTTTTGTTTATTATTCATGTATATATAGTTTATAAGTGAGCAAAATAAATAAAGTGACAATTACATAGGTTTTTTGATGATATACTAGATAATATTTCATATCAATATTTCATATTCTCCGTTAAAATTACTTGACAATTTCAGCTTTATTACTTGCATGGAATATAATGAGACATAGCACTAATGCAATGCAAAGTAAATATCCATGCTATCTATTTGAATGCTTGAATCGTAATGAATTTTGGGAAGAAAACCTGAATCAAAGGAGGGTATGGAATCTTGATATGAAACGACTAATTTTTTAGACAAAACTTTATTAAGCAATAATTATCATAAATACATGTACATGGCTTTGATGCCTATCCCATTTACACGGATAGAGTACGAAAAAAAGTGCACGCCATGAATATTCATTTCCGTACAGTTTGTTTATCGACATAGGTAGGCAAGTTATCAGGAAACATCTCTTTTTAAAGTTTTAATAAGTTTTGTAATGGTCTTGGAATTACAATGTTCATATTTTTAAGCTTATCCATTTCTGGTAGCAATTTCTAGTCAAGTTTTTAAACAACAGTGTAGATAAATATAGTTTGCATGCAGTACAGAAAATACATTGGTATTCTAAGTGAAAATATGTTGTTTTTAATGTGGTTTTTTGGTCACTAGTAAAGCTTTAAGTGCCCCTCTTATTACCTTTTTCAGATAAGCTAACACACTCAGTGGCTTCACCACAAAAAAATTTCTATAGCAAATGCACAGGGGTTTGCAGGATTTTCGAAATTTTCTCATGTACAATACCTCTCTTCTTCCTTTGCAATCAAACCAGCAACCCTTTCCAAAACTCTCCGTTTTTGTCCAAGAGGCTCTGGTTTGCTTGTTCCAAACAGCTAAATGACCAAACATTCTTAAAGTTAGGCTCCACATTGCTATAGTGCCCACAGTAAACACGATCATTGTTGCTTTGCCCATTCGGTTAAGTTTTTCCCAGTAGACGACCAAAGCCATAAAGCTCAAAATGTTTACTACCCAAATCCCAGTTTGCATAGGAACCAGAATTATTGAAATTATTTCATTCTGATAGCTAATTATCATTTCCACACAGCGATACATTTTGGTAAAGTTGGACACGGTGCGTAACTCGTTGGAGGAGCGTTGACGGGGTGGATGACCCAGTTTAAACTCAAACTGAATAATTGGTATCAAGTGAATGTAGTAAATGACCAGGAAGCCACAGAGGATTGCAAATGTAATGCAAATGCAGAGGGTTAAAAAGTAAAAGATGAATCCGTAAAAGATGTAGATTACTGGGTGCATGAACCTTGGGTCAATTTCTGAGGTTAGGTGAAGTGGAGAATACGGACGGAGAAAATAGTGACTGGCAAAGGCAAAGGAGGTAAGAAAATAGTAGAAAAATATGGAACGAATCAAATGAACAATCTTTTTGTTTTCCGAGGAGGCTTCTGGGTTGTAGTCAGGCATGTGGTTATCTATAAAATATTAATAGATTTAAATTTTTTTGCAAATTTTTTAATAAACTTGCATGTATATTTTTACCTGAAAATGTTTTCAGAAATTTGAGCGACATGTTTGAAAAGTGCTGCACATCCTTCACCCGGAAATTTAGCAATTCTAAAGCCATTATCCCATCAAATGCACAAATACAAATGATAACTAACAGGTTGAAATCATCATACTGTTTCATTTTCCACATTATGTACACTTGATACGGCACGAATGTAAAGACGTAGATGGCAATCATTTGAAATACTACAAAAACCTTTAATCGAGTCCACAGGCTTAAGGAAAATGTTACCGTTTTGGTATCAAATTGATAGGGACAGGCTCCAATCCAACTGGAGTACTTGGCTACGGTAGCAATTAAATCTAACACGTTTTGGTTGTACATTTTTTTAGAAAATGGGAAGCGTCTTTAGAAACCGTTACTCTTCCATGCGTAGAAATAACATATGATTGGGCAACAACTTGGCTTGGTGGACAATGTCCACTGGACATATATGTCAAATTTAGGCATTTGCAAATAGTGCTTGACGCATGGCATGTCATGTACCAAAAATCGTATTCATGGCATGTACATTTCAAAACCCCCATGTCATGTCATGTCATGTCAAGTACTGCTTCATGTACTAAAGCTTCATGTCATGTCATGTATCATGTACATGCAAGTAGAATTGGAATGCTACGTACTATCTTCTTAATTATGCACACTATCTCGGATAGTACGACATCCGGCCAAAAAAAACGGATAATTCTGCAAACCCCGAAAATAGTACGACATGGGTGCTCTGGAATTTCTTCGAGTACGACATGATGCTTTTTCGTATCTAAGTATCCATACATTTTGCAAAATGATACTGGAATTTCATGGTGAATATGACATCACTGCCATTAAAGAGATTCAAACACCACATTATATAATGTCGTCTCAGTCCCTAGTCATAATGTCAAGCTAGTATTATATAGGAGATTCTTACATTACATATTATTTCGTTTGCTTTACTTTGCACGTGATGAAAAAATGATGATCGAATGATCATACACAGGTATTATCACGGTAGTCAATACCTACCCTGATTAAATAATCAGAGCAAAGCCAACCAGGTAACTTTGGTATAATTATTCTACATCTCAAGATTTTGTCTTCAGTCCCAAAAAGATTTTTGTCTGAACAAGATAATCTGACTGCTTTACAATTTTCTACAAAATGAACTTGGATGTTGGAGCAGAGAGATTCCGGCGAGACCTCGGTGTCCAGGTAAAATATTTAAATTTTCTTAAAATACTTGTACAGAAAATTTATTCTGTTTTGTACTTGCAGCTGGCACGTCGTACTCGTATACAGAATCGAAGAAGAGCAGTTGACAATGAAATGGAACGGGTAACTGCTAGACTTGAAGCACTAGAAGAACGGTTGGAAGTTCTCGAAGGTCAACAACTGGAATTGGAAAATGAGGATCGACTTGTTTATGCCAGGATTCGCTTAGCACGTAAGAAGTATTGTATTTTTTTCTGCAAAATTGTACTACATCTTTCAGATTGCAATAAAAAACTTGTTTTTTTTTTGTAGGAGCTAAAGTTGCGGAAGCAAGAGTCCGTCATGACGCTGAGCTTGATGAGCTACTTGGGAGAGTCGATGATGCTTTAAGAGCCAATATACCTGAGAATGATAACCCACAGCCACAGCAGGCAGCCGAGCACGCAGCGGACAATCCACGTGCAGCCCCAGGTCCAGTACGCCGAGAACGTAGAGGAAGAGCATAATATATCTTGTGCTGTAAAACTTGCAATGGAATAAAATGATACATGATAAAATACACAATATATTGGTCTTTTCATTTTGGCATTCCACATCTTTTATATCATGCTTGTTTGCAAAGTTGGTTGGTGATATGAACATAATGCTGTTGTCATGAAACATATAAAGTTAGATGCCAAAACAAGAATGTGGTAACTAGTGCTACTCTTCTGGACTGTGGCTAAATTTTTTTTTGCATGATGACGATAGTAAACCAGGATTAAGATTTTGAGTAGTAAAAATGTCACTAGAATGATGATGAGTAGTTAACAATGGTGACATATGACTTTTTATTGATGATGATGATGATTAATAATTTGAGTAGTATGACAATGAGTAGTTGGTGACTTTTTAATTGATGATGATTTGAGTAGTATGTTGGCATACATGTTAATGCGATAAATTTGAGAACTTTATTGATGATGATTTTGAGTAATGGAAAATGTTGACAATGACACAAAATGATGAATTTTGAATTTTTTTATTTACATCTCAAATCAAAATGGCCAATTAGGTAAAAACAAACCTACATAATGTGCATTTTCGTAAATTATAGTAAAATTAAAACATTTTTTTGGGTTTTCATTTTAAAAATCTTAACAGCTAAATAATATTTGTTGATAAATTGTAAAAACTTTTATCATGATAAATTCTTAACAGTTATATTTGTTGATAAACTTGAGAACCTTAACTAGATTTTTTTTGTGTTTTTTGTTTTAAATGTAATAAATTGTAAACTTGGACTATCTTATCATAAATTTTTTTGTGGTTTTTCATTTTGAACAATCCTAAAACTAAATAATGTTTGTTGATAAATTGTAAACTTAAACTATCTTAGCATTATTTTGTTTTTGGGTTTTCATTTTAAAAAATCTTAACAGCTAAATAATATTTGTTGATAAATTGTAAACAAAAAACTTAAATTCTTAAACGCTAAATATTATTTTGTTGCTATTTTTTTGTGGGTTTTAAACATTTTGATAAACTTTTCGCCTAAAAACATTTAGTGAGCGTGCTCCCTAATACTACAAATCTTAACATAAAAACAGTTTTTAACAGCTAAATATTTGTGTTGGTAAAATGGTAAGCGTAAAATTAAGCGTGCAACAATTTTTTTTTGCATTTTAAAATCTTATATTACTTTTTTTTGCATTTTAAAAACTTATATTATTTTTTTTCTACATTTTAAAAAATTATATTAGTTTTTTTTTAAAGATTTTGAAAACTTATCTCATGTTGTTCAATCGTAGTCTTCGCTGGCATATGGAGCAGCCACTAAAGTTGTTGGTGAAGAACACGTACACGTGTCCTACTGCCATGGCGAAATCAGAAGGAAGCTTCACATCAAACTGTTTAAAAAAAACAACAAGAACATTATGTAAATGATAATAACATGGTGCACAAAACGAGTTTACGTGATGTGCTTCTGGACACACTGCATGATGAGTAATAAACTCATCGAGTATTTCTAAATATAAAAACTTCAATTCTATGCACACTTGACGCAGAATCATATTACTTTTACTTAAAAAGTACCAAAATGGATAAAGAGTGGATGCAAAATTCAGAATACATTTTTGGCAGTCCAGATCATGGCATATTCTTTTCAATTCCTGTTTTAAATCGTCGGGAGTATCCAGTTGAGTAAAAAGTTGACAGCAGGGAAGGCCTGCACATATACAGGTGGAATCCGCTTCCATTGCTACTGGAGACAGGCGAGGGGACACGATAAAAAGATTTGGATGCATTTGTCAAATGTTGCCGCCGCAATAATTGGCAGCAAATTTCCACTTGAAAGAACATGGAATGATAAAAATCGTAGAAACTTTTTGAACCATTTAGTGTAGCATGAATCACAAAACTCGCATTGTTGGTTTTGAACACAAGTACAACACCTTATAATATCTAAGGTGTTCCAGTAGAATTCTTTTAATAAAATTGCATATTCACTGCTCAAAAAGAAAAGACATGTAGTTTCCTGTGCACATTGTATGACACTTTTTGTTATTGTTGTCATTATTCTAATGTAGCACGGACAATTCTTGTGGCCTAGAGTAGCAATAATGTGGGTATGGAAATGTTCCAAGAAATTTGGTACTTCTGAAACTGTGGTTGTGTACTGGAATGTCGATGAAGATGTTGGTTCCATGATCATAGTTGCATATTGTCAAACATTTCTGTGAGAGCTGAGATGGTGTTGCACTTTTCACAGCTTTCGATAATGACTTTGACCGATTGAAACACCAATTTGCATTGATGCTCGAGTAAATCATTCTTGGGGATTCCGTGTCTCTTGTAAAATTCATTAATCTCTGAATATATAAAAGTGTTGCACACATTGCACTCTGGTTGGAGTTTATGTTGGGTACAATATGCCACTTTGCACACCACATTTTCAATTACCCTAAACGTATCCTTACTCTTTGCATCTAAATCTGACAAGTTAATCTTTGGAAAAAATGAAAGGTGTTTGTAAAACACCTTTTTAGTTTTGGATCTGCACTTGCAAGTCATATTGTCATTCTTCTCTGCTTTTGAAATTTAATCTTTTGTTTGATGATGAACGGTTTATTGCAGTGCTTACAAAAAAGGTCTACTTTTAGTTCAAGTGCCTTTTTCAGGTTTGGGGAAATTTCCACTACTGTTTGGTGGCACGTTTTGAAATTCTTTGCGCGATTTTGCATTGTAGCGAAATAGTTTCAGCGAATTTCTTCATCTCCGCAGAGTGCTCCTTTAATATCATTTCATATTGCATTTGGGCGCAATGTGGACACTTTTGTTGAAATAGATTCTCTAGTTTACTTTTCAAGGAGGTAAAGTCACCAATCCTCTTCACTTTGTCGTTGTCCCGTTGCATCGCGATTGTGATTACTGTAATACACTTGCATACACGGCTTACATTTATGAAAAATTTTCATTGATCGATGAAACGCGACAAGGGTTTGTCCCTGAAAAAATTCACTTTTTATTAAGTTGAGGGTCTGGAACGCGTCCTCTACCACCCATAAAAGCGATGGCGGACAGTAATCACATTCAGTCTCTCTACCTGATAACATTTCACCACAAACTAAAAACCTTTCTACTAAACATTTATAAATGTTATTTAATTCTTCAGTTACTTTGTCTACAGTGTTTGTTATTGTGTGCGGGAACTCTGGAAAAGTTTCTAGAATAATGTTTTTTACTTTTTTCTCACACGTTTTACACTCAAAGTCTTTAGACATTATGTATACATGTGTGGGTGTTTTTTCTTGTGTAGATCACTGCACACTTGACAAGATAAGATTACTCTAAAACTGGTATTGAATGCTAAAGCACATTGGGTTTTAAAGTGCTTGCTGATTGGCGACTTTATCAAATCAAGTTGTTCTTCAGCAACCCCTTCCAAAATTTCAATGCAGTGCTCACAATCGGTATAGACATTTTTAAAATAATAGCTTGCTGCGCCACAACCAGAAAACAAACCAAGGATAACATTTACCATTTCTTTTATCGCAGCATCAGTTTCTTGATTATCAGGGAGATATGAAAATACTGCTGCCACAATGGCCATAACTTTGGTCTCACATCTACTACAATTTTCCATTTTCAATTTGAAGATTTTGGCTAATTTCTAAAACTTGATCCTCACATACACTACACAAATTTTCTTTTAAAAAATTGAATAATGTAAAAGAGTCAATTTCGAATGTTGATGTGTCCACGAATGGTGAAACACAATCAAGTAAAATAATGTTTAGATTTTGGGCACACTGACATTCACAATCAAAGTGCTCAGCCCTACAAATTGCAACTAAAAACAGTAGCGTATTAAAAATTTTGACAATTTTTAAATTTAATTTGTTAATCAATTTATCTTCAAAAAGGCTAATGTTTTTCTCGTTCCAAAAACAGAGTATTTTGCAAACTAGTTTTTTTCTAAGGTAAAACATGCACGAGCACTTTTCAAGAGACATTGTTGTTGGTCAGCACTTGTTCACTGATGAGTTTAAACTGAAGTGTAATGTACAAGCGCTTGATGTTTTTGTGGCAGTTTAAGCACAGAGGCATGTTCAATAGTAGTCTATACCAAGCAAGCAGTTTTTTGTTATCCATGTTGCAAAGCTCGCTCGAAACATTTTTTACACTGCAAAATCATTTCTCTAATTCTGTTAAACAAAACTGTATATTCTAAAATTGCATTTTCTTTTGCATTCTCAAATTGTTTTACAATGGCCACATTACAAATTTCTTCGAAGTCAATGTCGCATTCACATCTAAATTGATGCAATGTTTCGCGTACGCAGTGTTTTGCTACAACTTTTATTAGTTTGTCAAGGAGCGGAGCACAAATATTTTCTAGCTTACTTTCTCTTTTTAGTCCAAAAAAATGTCTTAGCATATTATAAAGTGTCGGTGAGCAACTAGGGCAATGATACACTGACATTTTAAATCATCTTCATAAAACAGTTGAAACAGATATTGATACGTTTTTCAGTTTCCTTGTAGACTACAGTCAATGCAACGCACATGTCAGTGTGTGGAATTGTGATTCCTAATTTTTGCTGAACATATGAAATGAATCCAAACGCAAACACACGCGGGTGAAAAACACAACATGGAACATTACAAACAATACTTGATTTACAATTTGAAAGCTCTTTGAGCAATTTATCAAAAAATACAGAAGTTAAAACACCAAAGTCATTTCTATGTTTGAGTTGTGTGTAACCTATCGAGTCAAACGCAATTGCAATAGAATCATGAAAAAACTTTTTGCATTCACACTGGTGGTTATCCAGCCAAGAAACTGGTGTGGCCGACATGGTTAATTCCAATTGTTTCTCTCGTAAAAAGAATCTACTCTGTTGCACCTTTTGCAATCTTTGATAATGTCAATAAATTTTTTATAAATCTCAATAATGTTTTCATCGCTAAACTTGTCAGTCCACAAATCAAACCACCAAAACAAGTCTTTAAAAAATGAAACAAAAATTCTTATGCAACTGGTACACTCTTCTTGATTGAATTCAGGACAATCAGGGTAGAACCATTTACAATGATCAAAAATGTCTCCGCATATTCCATATACTTTGGCAAACTTTTTTAAAATTGCCCGTTTTGGGTTTTTGAGTTTTCTTTCGGGGAAGTAAACGTCGCAATAAGACATGCGATTTCGCTCGTACCAAAGTTTCAAAAAGTCTAAAAATTTTATTACACAAGTGCACTCAAAGTTTGTTTTTGATATAGTTGTAAGTGTGTCAGTATTAAATGTTGATTTCCGTAGTAAAGCCTCATGCATGTAATCCATGTCTGCCACATAGAGACATTGTAATCATAATTTTTGAACACATTACGTTTAAAGATTCACTTTCAACTACTCTAACACCAAACTGAAAACTAAAGTCGAGGGCAAAAAACTCTTTGCATATATTGCAAAGGTAATCACCAGTAGAAGAAAAAATGTTTTTGTGCGAAGACACACAGCAAGAAAATGTAAAACATGTGTCAGCAAACAAGTTTTTGGTTTTTTCTATCATGTTTTCACGATTTAGTTTGTGTACAACTAGATAATTATTCACATCCTCGTGTAAATAATTTATACATTTGCACTTTATCTGTTCCATTTTCTTTCACTTCTTCTTGTCTAACATATTCAACTTTGACCACAGGTTTTGGAGCTAATCCACAAACGTGACAATTTTTATAATTTTTTAGAGATGTCGCAAACAACAATTCTACTTGTGGTCCATCTATTTTTATGGGATGAAATCTTGCCTCAAAATGTTTTCTAAAGTTCAGTGGACATCTACAACATTCTCTATTGTCCCAACATTGATAAATATCAAAAGACATGTGTGCACCGTCTTGGAACAATAAGCTACAATTTGAGGTACAATGTTCCATCATCTGCCTTGTATAATAAAATAGTTCGTCATAAATTTCGACATAATCTAAATCAGGGCCTAAATCTCTTGGAACATAATTGCAAGCGTGAAAAATTCCCTGAATTCCGTTGTAAAAAATAATGTTGCATGTGCATTGTTCGTTTCTGTTCATCGTATACATGAACGCCCTATTCATACTCAATTCTTTTTGCATCTTCGTCTAACCAAAAAGGTGTTGAAATGAATGCTGGACCACGAGTCAGCTCTGCTTCTTTTACTATTTTGTTGTAAATTAAAACTTCTTGTAGCTCAAACGCTTCAAATTGACACTTGAACCCAACTTTTCTAAATTGACCACTGCATTTCTCACACTTTATAAATCGCTCAAATGCTCTGGTATAAAAATTGCCTAGTTGGTCATCACCAACAAAATCAAAATTGTAACAATGTCCAAATCTTGTTTTTAAAATATCGATAAATTTTGTTTTGCAAGTTTTGCAATCTGAGTTTCTAAATGAAAAGTGGACACACTTTAGGCATGCATGTTTATAAAAATGATCTAGATGCACAAACATGCAATTTTGCACGCATTCAATCATAAGATTGAGCGAATCTCTAAAAAAATTGTGAAATGTTGTTAAACAATTTTCTGTACCTTTTATTTCGTGTCTAATCACAATATCAAGTAGTTCTTGTGTAGAGAGTCCAAAACAGTCGCAAGGCGTAGTCAGAAGAGCAGGAACAAAACTATGAAGACGATGAATCTTCATCTTCCTCTGAAGATAGTAGATTTGAAAAGTCCTTTCCTGCAGGTTTTGTAGGTGTTGGTGTTGGTGGTGGTTGCTGCTGTTGCTGCTGATTTTCTACTGGATACCAGAATTGAGCGTGTTGATCGTCGGTACACGGTTGTTGATTCCCCAAGGAACTTAGTATCGTGGTAATGGCACCGTTTGTTGGTGAAGTTTCAGGAAAAGCTTGCTGGAGCTCCTCACATGTAATTGTGTTTTGTCGGATGTTTACCACCAAATCAAAGATGGTCACTGGAAAGTAAAGTTGGTTTCTCGCAAAAGTTGAAAGGTGGGGACATAGACTGATTAAATCTTTTCTCAAGCACATGTAACACAAATTCTTTTTGTGTACATATGGTAAAATAGGGTTGGGAATGTCTGTTGCCATCATGCACTAGCAATTAAATATGCCACAATAAACACCAACAGCCACAAGTAACACAAGAAACAAAAAAGTGGAAACGGATAATAAAGTATAACGTTTGAAATTAACCGTGTTCCCTCAAACATTAGGTACATTATTGTGTCTCAAATAAATTTGAAATGTCATATTCAACTTGTTTGTACACTTGGTTTACTGGTTGAGTAGGATCTGTAATAAATACTTCAATGTCCGTTACTTTTAAAGCTTCACTTTTTAAATCTTTGCACATTAGTGCATTGTTTATGAACAGGTCACTATACTTTTTGGCATACTCCAAAACTACTTCATCCAAGTTTAACGCTTGGCTTAAAATCAAAAGTTTTATTTCGAGCGTTTCATAAATGCCCAAAACTGGCAAAACATTTACACTATCGTTTATATACTTGTCATAAAGACTATTTTCTTTTAATAAGAGTACAGAAATAAATTCTAATAACAAATTTGTGTATTCATTTTCACTTTTCATGTGTCTATTGTAGTAATAAACTTTTAGCCTAGAAAATGTTGCATTTTCAATGTCCTGTATATTAACTCTATTTCTCACTAAAGCTGCTGGTCCTCGTTGCCGTAAAAAACCTGGCATGTCGATTGCTCTGCTGCTTTTTCGGTACTGGATACTGGATTCTGTGTGCCACGGCGATAGCCAACTGGGACTGAGCGAAGTGTAACGGGGTCGAATATCCTGTCCTTGTCACTTATACTTAGACATCTTTTTGACCTTTTTGTAAAAACGCAGGCACCGGTGTGTTCTCGTTTGATCATGTAGTATTCTTGCGGGTCGTCTACAGCCTGTTGCCTCAAAATTGCGACGTACTTTTCATGATCCACTTTTGCATGTCTAGAGTTTCCTTTTGATACAGAGGAAATGCCATATTGCTGGCAGTCGGCGCATCCAGTTCCTTTGCAAGTACTACAGAGACTCAAGACGGAGTAATTGTGTTGTCTCAAAACGACCATTTCCTTACACAGTGGAAATTCAATGCGAAGAAAACCCGGCTCATATTGTTTGCTCGTATCATGCAACTCGTCGTCATCTGGCCAATTTGAAAAGTCCAAAATATCGCTCAACTTTTTTAGATCAGAGGTGAATGTGCCGTGTGGGTCATCCACACGTGCAAAAATACTATCCGTAGACATGTAAGCAATGTGAAAGCGTCCTGGGAAGGAAAATTTGAGCTTGTAAAAAACATCGAAATATATCTTAGCCTTGCTCGTATTTAGCACAGTCCATCCAATAAACGGATGCGTATTTTGCTGTGCAGTTGGTTTCTGCATGATAAACAACGCACGATTATCGGAAATTATGTTCACGTCGACCAGATGTGGATCAGCTAGCAACTTTTCAGCTTGTTGTTTGTCGCCAACAATTTTTATGTCCAATGTGTTAATTTTTTTGATAGTGTAGCCTATGAAACTGTTTGCAATCAACTTTACAACAGTTTTTAATAATCCTTTGGCATTTTTTCTGGCAGCAACACATTTTGTAACAAACGGCTTCATATAAGCTTCTTCCTTCCATGTAATGGCAGCGTGCACGCATGTTAGCTTCATTCCTAGTTTGATGAAAAGATGAAAGAGACTGGAATGCATCCACACCTTGTTTTTGTCTTCTTGAGTCAATGTAGTTTGAAATAGATCAGCTTTTTCAAAAGAACAGAGTTCAACGTTGCCGTCGATGCACAAGTCGTTTAAATCAATTTCTTGTCGTACAGGAACAAGCGGCAAATCGGCAGTTTGGTGCTTAATTTCATCAGGATAAGAAAAAGACGCACATATTGCAAAACCGGTTTCTACTTTATCCCAGTCAATGTTTTTACATTCTTCTTCTTCAATGTACTTGTACTCTGAATGAGCAAGGGGTAACCTTAACTGGTCAAGATACAGAGAGGAATAATCTGCAGCGAAAATCTCCGTTTCATTTCTGTCATCCCCTAGCCTTTTACTAATTGCAGATATAATTTTCTCATTAACTAAATTAATTCCACCAGTTATGGATCTTTGCAAAGCAGAATTAATTCTTTGGTCACGGCAGTAGGTGTACGTTGGCCTACAAGTAAAATGTGCCACACTATTACTATAAGCGGACACACTAAAATCATACAGAGGAGTAAGCTGAAACGTGTCAAATGCAAATTTTTCATATGCCTGCATCGCAGATGCTAGAGCTAGGGCCCTAGCTTTTGTAACAAGCAGCGCATATTCTCTCATGTTGTATTTGCATACTTGTTGAAAGCAAACAAACGAGTTTTCATATTCTTCTTTTGTTATTGGTCTGTCTAGAGAAGCATCGATAAAGTATTCAAAACTAGGGAATTTGGCCGTGTCTAGGTCAGCATCACAGCTTACTACGTTGGATGGGAAAACGAGCAAACCAGTTTCTACTGCTTTTTGTGATGTTTTCCACTCGTACCTTTTGTCTGTTATCATATACTTTTCCTCTTCAGTGAGCATCGCAAGCAATTCTTTCATTTCATAGTCCAGATGGTTCCTTGGCTCCAGCAAACGATAGGTGTTAATTAATTCTATGCACAAATAACCATCCTTTTTTGGTATTATTCTGTATTGGTCCAAATTATCTTGTCTGATTGCTCCCAGCACTTGGTTACCGACAATTTTTGTAAAGTCATTTACAAAAATGGGTACCCATGGTTTTGCTTTTATTCTGCTGTTGCAGCGATGACATGCTACACGAATTGGTTCATTCAACTTGAAATGGGCATGATGACGACACTTGGGATTGCTAATGGTAAAGTCTGTAGTTCCACAAGCAAAACATTCATGTGTATTATCAATCATTTCTTGATCTTGTTTTGAGACGACAAGGGGCATGGCATCAAATGTTCGGTTATCCTTACATATCCTTGCGTATCTATCGAGTTCGTCAGAAAAATCAAGTATTCCCTCCGGGCAAAATCCAGAATCTCCTTCCTCATGAATGCCATTAGATTCTAGGCATACAATTGAGAAACAGATGGGTACAAGCACGTTTCTATCATCTTCTTGTTTAATTCCCTGAAGGCAGTTTGCAAACATTTTTGATGGTGGGGGTAATAGTTTATGTTGTTCGTCAAAACGATAGACATCATTTTCGGGAGAATCAATAACTGGATTTTCTTGTTGTAGGCACTTGGTTTCATGATCATCATCAGCAGCAATAAAAACACCACAGAAACGGCAGGCACGAGTTTTGTTGTTTGTTTTTCGTACTCTTCCAAGCTTCATTATGTCAATTATTGTACAAACATGATACTCGTCTGTGTACTCTTCTTGTTGCTTGGCTGACAGATGCTCCCGTTTTATTACCAAAAGCGTTACACTATCAGGAAAAAAGGCAGATGCTGGACGAGATAGAAAAAACTTTTCTTGCTCTACATCGTACTCGTACAAGGTAACGGAAATTTGCTGTGTCTCCTCAAAAAAGGCAAGGCTGTTGGCATCAATACCTTGAATGTAACGATGCATTTTTAGTCGAGAAAAGTACGGTTCATATGTCTCTGGATTTAAAATCCTGTGTCTCAACTTCTTCCTTTCGCTGTCTGTGAGTTTATCATCCCATCCTTTTCCATTTTCAAGTTTAATTTCCTTGTAGTATAAACCACAGAGAACTGCATAAGGAAAGCAAGCCTTTTCTTTCGTGTCTATATTCAGACATCCTTGGCGGTTTTTAAGATATCGTGGTTGTAAATATCCCTTCAACATTTTTTTACTAAACTTCATAATCAAAACGTCAATATTCTGCACACGCTTGATTCGTTTTCCCGATTTTTGTGCATTCAGCAACTGCATGAAAGCTATTCCCACATTGACGTTGGTCTCAATGACAGAATTTGTAAAGCTTTTGTGTGACAATTTGGTTTGCTTTGAAAAATATGTGTTTGTGGATTCCTCGCCCGTTTTAATATCCTCCATGCGTAGGTGGAATGCAAATTTTGTTTTGATTCTTCCGTGAAGATCCACATACTTATTCAAAAGTTGTCGCAGTGAACCAACAATGTGGTCTACTGCATCAGGTAGGGTTTTAAAATCTTGATCAAAATGAAATCTGTACCTGGCAATTAGATCGTCAAAAGCTGAGGCAGATTTTTCCAAAATCAACGTCCCTTGCGTATTTCTGGTGACAAGTTCCTGGTCATCTGCTTCACAGGCACAAGCATCAAACATGCACTTGTGGTCTTGTTTATGAGAATAGCATCGGCCACAAAACGTGCAAATATGCTTTGATAGCATGTGTGATTGAAGCTTGTCGAAATTATCTGTTGTAAAATTACAATTTTGAACAGAGCAGCTAAGCTGCTGTTCCACTGGCTGTTTAACTTTATACATTTTGTAACAGTGTCACGTACAAATGATGAAATTCTACTAGCACTTACACTTTCATCTTGCCTATTGCAAGTTCAACATCTGCTTTTAGTTTTATGATCAAGTCATCATTAGCGTGCATAACATTAAGCAGACCAGAATGATAGAGCAAAAACTTGTTTTGTGAACTGAGAAACTGAGTATCTCTATATTTTACAATGCGTTCAATCAAATAAACTTCTCTTTTTGGTTCTGCTGGGTCCAGTTCTCGATAGTTTTTACAAATTTCACACAGTTTGTTAGAAACATTATAACAATGCCTACAAAAAATGGTTTTACACAAGACACAAGTTACATTTTTTTCACAGTTTGGAGGCAGCTTCATGTTTCACTTTGATGTACGTACTAATTGGCATGTCGGAATAAATCAATAATCCATTTCTGTTACGTAACCGCGATAATGCCGTGTACCACAAACGCTTGTTGGTATTATATCCTGTAAAATGTACAACAGCTTTATCTAGTGTCAAAGCTTGCGTACGGTGGACCGTGCTCGAGTACACAGGAATAAGTGGGAAAAATGATACTCGAATCTTTTCATTCAAGTGTTCACAGAAAAAAGTATCAACCTGACGTTTTATTGGTACTGCCTTGTCATCGCCCAGAGTCTGAGCAAGAAATGACGGAAAATGACAAAAGATTATTTCTGGTTCTGGGTCAGATTCTGAATTAAACCACAAGTCTGTTATTACACCAGCTGCCGAATTGTACAGGTTGGCTTCACTAAACAAGTTTCTAGTCAAAAACACACCAATACCAACACCAGCATATAAAGCTGGATAATCGTTGCTACACTTTTCACAGAACGGAGATAACACAGCCTCCAACTTTTTTACTGGGATATTTAGTCTGGCAATGTAGCTTGCATTAAATCTTCTTACCGCTGCATTCGTGGGCAGAATATTCAAACAGTTGTTAAACGAGTTCACCTCTTCTGCTGACAGGTTATTTGCAAGCCGACTCTCCAACAATTTAATATCTTGTTCTGTATTTTCACTTGTACGCAGTCTCATTAACAACATAAAGTATTCAATGTCAAAAGACTGCCGCACATTCCCTTTCAACTCGACAGAATATGTAGGGCAAGAGATTATGTCATATCCTTGGGCAGAGAATTGGTCTTGAGGTGGTTCAGTAGCAAATATGGGTTTCTGTTTTATCGGTAGCAACTGGCATGGATCCAAAAGAATTATAATGGAAAATGATAATTTTTGGGTGCTGCGCTTAATATAATTGACTCTGTTAATTAATAAACTTAACAACGTTAAGCCTACAAGACTGCCTTCATCCAAAAGACAAATATCCAAGTTTTTAACTTGTTCTCTCACATTTTTTGACACTTTATCTTTCACCAGATTTTCAAGTTTAGCTTTGATATTATAAATTCCAAGAAACGAATGAATAGTTTTTCCGTTTGGCAAGTTGGATGCTGCCGCAGCAGTGGGTGCAAGGTAGGCGTATTTTAATTTTTTCTCTCGCAAATACCGTTCAGCATATTTTGCAACAAACGATTTGCCACTTCCGGCCACAGATGATATGAGGGCAGTGACATGTTCTCCTTCACTAGTCCTCTTGATAACTTCATAAATTACTTTTAAGACCTTTTGTTGTTCTTCTGTAGGCACTGGCATAAAGATGCTCGGATACTTGTTTAAATTCACAAAGTGTTTTCTGTTTTGTTCAATAAACAAACGGTAGTAACCAGGTAGTCTAGGATACTTTTTCTTTGCAATAGTTTTATCAAGCAGACTATCAATGTGTCTCTTGCCAAGCTCATCAGCCATGATGTAGACAGCTTGGGCTCTCGTTTTCAACTAGAGAAAAGTGAGAGCAAAACAGCACAGTGCAACTGGCACTAGCTGCTGCCGAGCAGGTATAAAAGCAGCAGCGCTGCTTTAGGTTGGCACCTCAGTCTCATTGCAACACGAGACCTATTCAGAGCTATCCAAAAACCAGTTTTCATTATGGCTTGTTCAAAAGATATATTAAAGTGCTGCTACGGGAGCTTGGAGATTGACGAAGATCATGAGCTCAGTGATGTGTGGCAAGATCGTAACGTGGTTAAAGTTGAGCCAGATCTGGCAGTTACTGAAGTGAACGGAAAAGTTTTGATAAAAAAGACACACTCGGATGAAAAGTACAAACCATCCAGATTCGAGATTGATTCAAGGGACCTGGACTATATTGTCACAGAAATGTTGCGGATTGGGCGCATGGCCAAGGCTACTCAGAAAGGGGGGTTCACGGTTTACACTCTGGCTGGTGTCAAGAAGGAAGATCCAAACTCTCCATCATTCTGGAATCACAAGTACACTGTCAATTCTGGCGAATTCTTTCTTCGGCCATATTCGACTTCAAAGAATTTGTTCTGGAGACTTCATCAACGGACAAAACCGGAAGGATTAACTCTGGAGAATGGAAAGACCTGGCATGGATCTTCATCAACACTGTTCTGGGAGAAAGGACTGGAACTGGCTGCTGTGCTGCAAAAGATGGCTGAAAACCGGGACTCTGGATACGATGTGATTGATTAAGGTTAGAAATTTGGGGCAAAAAAATTTAAAAATTTATAAAATCCATAAAAATATAAAATTTACAAACCAAAAAAATACATTTTATTATAAAATCAAAAAAAATATTTTTTGGGTTAAATGTTTTGGCAATGAATTGTGTGCACGCATGAGTTTATACTTTGAGACTTTTCATGTTTTAAAATAACTTTATGCAGTTTAAATATTTTTTGTAGTAACCAATTTGTGTGCACTTGTAAATATGCAATTTCAAAATTATAGTTTTAATACTTGTGTGATTGAATTTTTATGTAGCAAGAAATTTGTGTGCACTTGTAAATATGCAATTCAAAATTATAGTTTTAAAATATTTTATGTAGCAAGAATTTTGTGTGCACTTGTAAATATTTGCATTGTTACAAATGTTATGCAATTGTAAAATATATTTTAAGAAATATTTTTTGTGTTATACATAAATTTTAAACTTGAGAATTTTTATGCCATTTTATCTAGAAATTTTGTAAACATTTTTGTAGAAAAACTTTGAAATGACAAAAAAAGATTAAAAATTATAAAAAACCCCAAAATAACTTGTACAACTTCCATTACTAACAACAATAGTTACTAATCCAATGATGCATATTATACCCAGGGTATTACCATAGACCATTGAAAAAATGCATATTATGCCAGGGCAACATCATAGATATTATGTTATGCTTGAAAAGATGCATATTATACATCATGTCGTACTCGAAGAAATTCCAGAGCACCCATGTCGTACTATTTTCGGGGTTTGCAGAATTATCCGTTTTTTTTGGCCAAAAACTGAAAAATGTCGTACTATCCGAGATAGTGTGCATAATTAAGAAGATAGTACGTAGCATTCCAATTCTACTCATGCATGTACATGGGGCATGTACATGAAGTATTAAAATTTCTTTGAAACCTAAGTAGCCTAAAATTTTTGAAGGTTTTATGGGTGCCCAGTGTTTTAAAAATATCGTGAAAGCTAACTTACTTCTTTAGTATTAGAATTTGAATATAAAATTTGGAAAAAAATCATCACTTCTATCCTATTTTACGTAAAAATATCTAAAAAAAAAACTGGTGACTGATGGCAAATTTGTCAATTATTTCTCCCTTGCTTTACATGCATGTACTTCATGTCATGTACTAGTATTCATGTCATGTAATGGGTCATGTAGCAGACCCTCATGTCATGTCATGTAATTTGGCATGCCATGACATGACCAAGATACATGACATGAGTTTTCATGTACATGATGCATGAGCCCAGCACTATTTGCAAAAATCGATATCAAACATGAAATAGCAACCGGATCAGAAAACAGCAAATCAATTATTCACAAAAATAATCAAATAAGTAAGAAAAATAGTGGAAAAGCAATATAAATTTATAGATTTTTATATTGTTCGTATCATTGCTTTTAAAAAAGTGATTCCAAGTATTAGATACCATTTCAGCAATAGACTAATAGGGCGATACGTTATCATGGTACGTCTCACGACCCACGTCTTACACGAGTTTAAAAAATATTTTTTGTTAGATTGCTAAATAACAAATTTATAATTCATACAAAGAACTCTCCACGTTTATTGCGAATGGTATGGATTCTTTTAAATGAAATGTTATATTGCTTTATTTGTTATTTTTAGCATTTTTCTCTGGAAGACTGACATGAAATGAAAACCGGATTGGCACACTGGATCCATTTGTTTTAATACAGCAATTATAGTCACATAATATATTGCAGTTTTATTGCTAGTCTTCTTAAATTGTGACAAGAACCAAAGATGGTTGTGGGTTCTAGTCTTTATTGCTAGGTTGCTACAAAACATTTGCCCTGACTTTCTTTTGTTTCAATTTTTTAATGATTGGTTAGCCTTGTCTTACAAACCAGTTAAGATAAAGTAGCTATTTAGCACAATTACTGTGGTAATTAGCAGCGCAATTTAATGAAACCGGATACCATCTTCTGCATTTTAATCACCTTGGTTTGTACATGCTATGTATTCTTTGCACATTCAGTAGACTTCGTGCTCTGTCAACAAAGTTTCATGACAATCCGGAAGTAGCCTCAAGGCTTTTTGACGCTGACAGGGATGGTTTTGTGATGGCGGAGGGTGCCGGTGTGCTGGTTTTGGAGGAGCTGAATAGTACATTAAATCGTAAGGCGCAAATTTTCGGTGAGATTCTGGGCCGGACTCAGTGGAGATGGACATCATCTTACTGCCGCACGAGAGGATGGCACGGGTGCGCTTAGAGCTATGCAGTTGGCGTTGATGGATGCGAAACTAACTACTGAGCATATTAATTATGTTAACTGTCATGCAACGTCAACACCTATAGGGGACAAGGCTGAAGTGACCGCGTTACGAAGACTCTTTAATTCGCAGTCGGTGCGTGAAAAATATAAAGTTTTCTTGTAATTTTCAAGTAAATAGTGGAATGGACTAAATTTACAGCATTTTTTTGTTTAAAACAGATAAGAAATGTACCCTTGTGGTCTACAAAAGGAAACCATGGCCATTTGCTTGGAGCTGCGGGAGCGGTGGAAGTCATCATTGCGCTTACTGCATTTAGCAATGGGTTTCTACCACCTTCTGCAAACGTTCTGAATAGAGACAAAGAGTTTGATAAAATTAATATTGTAACATTAAAAATCTGAAAATTGAACAAAATGTTGTTGCGCTAAAAAACTCGTTTGGTTTTTGGGGGTACAAATGCTAGTTTGTGTATTGGAACGTACAAATGATTAAAGAAAACTATTGCTCAGCTTTTTTTCTTTCATACGTTTTTCATATTTTATATAATTGACGTTAGTGAAGGGTCCAACTTTTTTTAGTGGTCCAACTTATTAAGCTCTTCTGTAGCGTTTATTTTTAAAAATGTATTCATGCGTGAACCCGAAACCATTGTTCCTGCTTGCAACGAGAAAAATGTGGAAATAATGTTCTTTTAGGTTTAGGGCACTTCAGATGGAAATGATATGAATCTACAGATGTACAGAAATTCTTCCTTCTCGTGTTGCTGGCTCAAATGAATAAAATATTTTGTAGAATATTGTACCTGCACTCTTTTTATTCTTTCATATTTTATACGATTGACGTTAAAAAAGGGCCCACTTTCAGACAGTTTGTTTTACTGGCATAATGGTACAAACGTATTGAGCTCGTACAAACGTACAAACGTTTGTGGACCCGGCATTAATTTTAGAAATGTATTCATGGGTAAACCCATGCTCCATGCAAGGGAAAAAGGGTTGAAATAAAATGCCTTGAAGGTTGAAGGGACCCCCCAGAGATAGGAATGCATGTACAGAAAACGAGCCTTTCTCGTTTCGTTGGCAGTTTGGTTCGGATGGTTAAAATTTCGTTGAGCATTTTAGTTTTAACATTCTAGAAATCGACATTTTGGAAATTACCTGCTTCTTGCCAAGCCACTTAGGTAATGGATACTGACCCAAGCGCAGACATTGACCAGCATTTAGCGATGGTAAACCACCCACTCGAACATTTTGTGGTAAGACAAAACGTTCAAAGGAGTCGTAAAATTTGTTTTCTTAGTTTAGTATGTAATTATTATTTGTGTTGTGATTCTTACAGGTGCTGCAAGCCATTTTCCGCTACGACTCCAGCGCTGGCGCAATAAAACGAAACCGATTGGTGAGCCGAAGCTGGAGAGAGGCTTGCACTGCCAGTTGGCTGAAACAGGACAAGTATCCAGTACTCCGTTACTCTGATCTGGCGGAACAAGATGGTGTAGATCTTGCGGAAAATGGTCGCGTACTGATGACCTTGGCAGAGTTCTACTCTCTATACCAATCGGGAGACCCGACCGTGGTGCAAATGGTAGGTAAGCCTCCACAGAAGCTGCGTCTTCACATGTGGCAGGTTTTTGGACACCACTCGCTGGGAAGCAGCAGTCTGGATAAGTGGTTCTGGAAATGGGCCACGACAAGCCTTCACAAAATGTCATTGGTGGACTGTCATTTCAAGCATGAAGTTAGCGTGTTCAAGGAGAGCTTTCTCCGGGGATTACCCAATCTGGCAGAACTCACATTGACAAACTGCATTGTGCATCAAGAGGCTCTTGGGAAGGTTAACGAGGAACACAATCGCTGGATGGAATATCCAGGACGGGAGGATTGGATTATGACAAGAAGACTGGAGATGGGGATTTCGAATTCTGATAGGAGAAGAATCTTACGTTTTGATAATATCCCTTACGACCAGAGTAGTTATCGGCACGATAAGCTAGTAAGTCTAGATGTCTCCTTAAAAGTTACCCAAGAGGTTGACTCTGGGTCTTGCCCAAAGCCTCCACTACGAATTTGGGGTCCCCTGCTAGCAATGCTACCCTGTTTACGTCACCTGCGCATTGGAGACTATGAAGAAACCTACGCATCTCCTCCTGAACTAAAACAGTTAGATAATTATGAGAAGTGGCAGGTAATAAAGTTTCAAGACATACGAAGTTACGAACTAGGACATCCGAGTATTTGGATAAGAAAACCTTGGATCGGAAGATATGTCCATGATGGTTCGCCAATAACTCTTCCATGTCACAGGGGTTATTTTTGGGAACTGTTCTGGAAACAGGAAATTGGTCAAGTAGAAAGCAGTTTGCAGGAACTAGATCTGTTGGACTTTTCAGCGAAAGCACAGGAGTATGGTGTGCTCAGTTCATCTGAACTATTGGATCAGGTTAGGAATAGGTATGGACAAGCGCACGTTGTCAGGTTTAGTCAACTGAAGAAGTTGGCATTTGACCTTGGTATGGACGTTACATTTGCAGAAAGGGACCTATGCACTTTGAAGTGGTGGTTGCCCTTGACTGTTTTAGACAGTCTTCACCTGTATCGCTCACCCTTTGGAAATCCACTAACTAGTTTTCTAAACTGGAATATAGCTGTAAAGGAAGTCAATCTGTGGGGCAACGTGAGCCCAAATCTAGACTTCTTATATACCTGTCAAGTAAAATATCCTTTCGAAAAGCTAATTTGGACTACAAGCTGCTTTGAAAATACGTTTTGTGGGAAGAGATTACATCACTTGCTGAAATCTGGACGTAAGGCAACTCCACTCATTCGACACGACTTGGTTGAGAGAACTGACGACGGGAAATTTCTCTGTCCTTTGTCTTTTAATATGCCCAGATTGTACCATCTGGAAATGGACTGGGGTCCGATGTCATTGGAAAGTTGGGGAAAGCTGGGAAAGGCCATGCCAAACCTTACATTTCTAAAAGGAATCGTTGCGGATGATAAGCAACTTGATTTGATTGTCAAACTCTGGCCAGGATTAAAAAGTCTAAAATTTGCACACGGAAGTCGAGTATCTTCCTCTGGTCTGATGAAGTACTTGCCTAAGTTGAATCTGAATGAGTTTGAATGGACACCTTGTACCTGCACTCAGGAGCATTTTCAGGTGCACTTAAACACCCAAAAACTTCAGGATGTGGAAATGGAGCTGAAAAAGCTGCTTCCTGAAACTGATATGAAACTACCCTGGAACCTGGAAGATACTGCTGACCAAACTGGATGCATACTTGCCGAATGGGAAAACGCCCTACTCACCGGAGACTCAACCCGGTTCTTTGAGATATATGAAAAACAAAAGAGTACAAAGTAAACCCATTTTGGCAAGAAGCATTTTAGTTTTTCGCAATGATTTTATTTCTGTATAGTTTAATCTTATATGCCAAGTATCCATTCTTGTTTATGAAGATCATCATCACATCTTTTAGTAAATTATATCTTAAATGTTATCGTACGAACTTACGGATCCAGTTCTACAAATTATAGATTGTAAATTGTATAATATATTATACTTTCTTCACGTGTAATCATAATCACCTATATAATAATCATGTACGTCTCACAGGACGGCGGCTTATAACTTGTTATAACCACCTTCTTAACTCTCTCTGTCTTCATTGTACAACAGACTAAATACTTTATATTTTAATTTACTGAGTGTACTCGGTTGTTAAACATAGAGAAAAAATCTTCATTGACAACTTTCAATTAAAATCTGGCAAACAGTCAGTTTTGTTTAATGCGTGTGTAGGTATGTGTTCCATCTGTCTTCTGTAAAACGCAACTTTTTTATATCTTATTTAGAGTGACAATGGAAAATTGATTGATTTTGTTTATTATTTTTACTTCATTCTTCATTCATGTATATATATATACAGTTCATAAAAGAGCAAAATAAATCACAAGTGACAATTACATAGTATTTTTTTATGATATGTTTTTTTATCTTGTATAATAATAATAATAAAGCTCTAAGAGAGAGTAGTTAAGTATCCCTAAAAGACTTAATCAGGGCCTTAAAGCACAAATTTTACAAACCGACTGTAAAATTGTAATCCTGGCCAAAAACTGAGCTAAACTCATGTGTCGCACATCATACAGGCTGTAAAACTGCCGTATCTGGCAGTTAAGGTCCTGAATCAGGGCCTTAATGCACAAATTTTAACAAACTGGTTGTTAATCTGCTATGCTTGTCAAAAACTGACCTAAAATCATGTGTCGCAGGCTATAGGTTCTATTATGAAATGTTGTGAAATCGCTGTGACCTCTGACTTAGAGTTGACTTAGAGTCTATTGAACTGAAATTCAATAGGGTTGTGGCTGAGGTTATGTAGTATCCGTATACCAAGTTTGGTTGTAATCGGTTCAGTCGTTACTGAGTAAAACGCATACTCACGGACGTACGGACGGCCGGACGGCCGGAACACAATATTATCAAGAGGGATACTTAATAATAGTATGGAAGGAAATAAACCGATTTAATGATCATTTCAAATACGTAGCTGAGCTAAGTGTATGTCTGTCTCTCTGATTCTCTGACTCCACTCACCATACTACCCAGGGGGATCAGAAATCAGGTTCAAAGTCATAGAATTATTTCTCATGACCCAATGAATCAATGTACTAAATTTGGTGCAATTCTGACCAAGTTTTATGGACCGAGGGGTTACCTCCCCCTATTACCCCAGGGGGACGACCAATCAGATTCGAAATCAATAGGGTTATTTCTCATGACCCAATGAATCACTGTACCAAATTTGGTGTGATTCTGACTAATTGTATGGTCAGGGGGGTTACCACCCCCTATTACCCCAGGGGGATGACCGATCAAGTTCAAAATCAATAGGGTTCCTCCTGATGACCCCATGAATTACTGTACCAAGTTTGGTGTCATTCTGACAAACCGTCTGACCTGTATCGTGCTCACACACACACAGACAGACGGACGGACACACATGACAATCTCAACACTAGCTTCACTATGCTCAGCTACGTAATAATTGGGGTTAGATTCCGTGACCAGAAGTATGATATTTTCATACCAGTTATGCCAAGTAAAAAGTTTTTAAAAAGCTGCGCAAAAAGGTCAAGAATATGCATTTTTTCCAAACACCAACAAAGCCCAAGAAGCTCACGCTCAGCCCTCAGCTTAGTAGACAGGAAAATGCACAGAGAGCCATCTATCCATAATCTGGAGCTTTGGGTTTCTCCATAGTGCACCTTGTTCCATTACTCGTCATCTGGTCAACCACAACACATCTTACCACCATCAGACCACCGATAAAGCAGGTAGATTTTAAAAAGTTATTTTTAATGATTAAAAAGCTAGTTAATTGTTGGTTAAAATAGGTAATTTGTTCAGCAGTTCTTGTTGAGTAACAAAAATACAGGAAAATGGCTAGTTCCGCTGCCATGCCAGAGCCTTTGAGAGTGTCTCCATTGATCCGGGTAAGATGTTTTGGTTATAAATGGTTAACCGTTCATTGAATTAGCAATTAATTGTTTTTTCGATGTTTTTGGTTTGTGAACAGGTAGGACGATGGACCATGCTAACCCTTGGCGTATTCTGGGGCATGTCCAGGTACAGGTCACTCAGCAAGAAGGAGACCAGGTTAAGGGAGATTGAAGAACGGGAACGGCCAGCCAAGGAAGCGGCTCGTGCGGCGGAGAAAGCACGACTTAACAGAGGTAATAATTTGAAAATAAGTTAATTAACGGTTTATTTAGTGACAAGTTTCCGTTAAAATGTGGCATTTCTCTTTTATTTGCTTGCAGAGGAAATGCTGTACTTGGCCAGAGAAACTGGAACTCCAGTACCACCCAACTTTTAGAATGGCTTATCTTTTGCATCGCAGTTTAGTTGAAAATGTTCAATTTCTCAGTCAAAAGCTAATAAAATGTTCTTCTGTATAGATCTAGTTAAGTGGAGATAGTAAAACGTGGAAAAATGTAGGTAAACTGTTCAAAATAAATGAATTATTTAGTAGGCGAAGAAACGCCTTCAATTACTTCCATTTTGAGTCTATTTTGTAGTGGGCGTGGTTTCCAACCGGTTTTTTGTGCGTGTAGATTTCGCAATGCAAGTAATTGTGCTAATGTGCCATTAATCATAATGCGACCTGAAAATGAATAGTTTTTGGAAACAAAGTTAGGATTTGTAACAGTTTTTATTGCAATTGTTGTTGTATAATCATCATCATAGCTGGAAAAAAGGAGCATAATTATTGTCACTTGGTATGGAATTCACAAAGCTGCATTTCATTTTGTGCACCACTCATAAGCATTCTCGAACATTTTGAGCCATGGAGCAACTTTGGTCATTTTAGGTGCAATGTTTTGTGGGATCCAAGGCCATTGCCAGGGTAGCACACAGCGCTCTGGATGTGGCATCATGGCCAAGTGACGACCGTCAATGGAGCAAACGCCGGCAACACCGTCTATAAATTAATATAACAAGTAGTTAAATAAATTTGTAGATTGAACTTTGGCTTTCTATAAAAAATAGGTTGACATACATTTGCTGCCGTTAGGATTCATTGGATAGTCCTCTGTTGGCTTCATGTCATCATCCACGTAACGAATAGCAATGCAGTTTTGTCGTTCCAACTGACTAAAAACTGAAGGGTTTTTGTAGTTGAAGCGTCCCTCTCCGTGGGCAATCCACGCTCCCAAAACGGAACCTTCCATGCCCTTGAGCATGATAGATGGAGACTTGTCAATTCGCACAGTGGGAAATCTGCTTTCATACCTGCCTGAAATGTTTTGGTCCAGGAAGACATCCGGCACTGGAGGGATTCCTCCTTCTTCCTCTTCCATTTCCTTGGTGGATAGGCCAATCCATTGCAGTAGAGCGAGCAATTGACAACCGTTGCAAACGCCAAGGCTAAAAGTGTCCTTGCGAGCACGGAAGTGAGCTAGTTGGGCTTTGACTTCGGGGTCGAATAAAAGACTACCAGCCCATCCTTTGGCAGATCCCAAAACATCTAAAAAATATTCATTTTAGCTATCAAGCTATTTTATAAATTGATTGTTTTTCCGTTAAAAACTCACCAGCGTAGCTGAAACCACCGGGGAAAATGATTCCTCGGAAGCGATCAAGACTCACTTTGCGACTGACGATATCCTCCATGGTAACGTCCCACACGTTAAACCCTACCATTTGCAATGACGCCACCATTTCACGATCCCCGTTGGTTCCTTCTTCTCGAATAACCGCTACTGTTGGTGCGTTCGCTAGAAAAATGAATAAATGTTAAACCATTTTTTCTACTTTCCTTTTAATCTTTACAAAGCTAGTTAAAAAGCTTACCTTTTGGCTCTGTAGTAATTTTCATTTGGTCTGGAGTAAAGTTAATCCAGTATTCTGGACCTCTGCGTCTTAAAAGTGTTTGATGTTCCTGAACCACGCACACGGTACTAGCCTGTCTTTTTTCCAGTTGAAGACTGGTTTCCTCCCAAGCTTGGAACAAGTTTCCAGTCACATCCTCCACAAATGTTTCGCCATTCACAGATATTTCAATTTTGGATTGTGGACCAACTCCACTAGAAACGCCAATTGGGTAGACCAACACATCCGCCTTTTTAAACTCGGAGAGTACCTTTTCAATGCAGGCGCTGCTGACCTCCAGAACCCAACCAACTTCCTCGGAAAAGAGAACCTCAAGTGGACAGCTGGATTCTCTATGAACAATGTCTACTTTAAGACCTGACATGCCTCCAAAAGCCATTTCTAGTAGACAAGTGACCACACCACCGTCACTAACATCATGACCAGCCAAAACGTGTCCAGCCGCAATGAGATTTTGAGTAGCTTGAAACGCCTTTACCAACAATGCCGGGTCATCCAAATCCGGCACGGAATTACCCAACTGCTTAAACACTTGAGCTAAAGCAGTTCCACCCAACCGACTTTTTCCTCCAGAAAGGTCAACAAAGACCAACAGCCCTTCTTGTCCATTTCGGGGTGCCTTTAGGTCTGGAGTGACAACCTTTGTTATGTCTGGACATGGGGCGTAAGTAGACACCACAAGCGTTCCTGGAGCTTTGACAGTATCCCTGCCCACCCTAGCGGCCATTGATAAGCTATCTTTTCCTCCGTCCACGGCAACACCAAGATCAATCATAACCTTGCACATGGCTTCACAAGCTTCTAGCAAAGCAGCACCCTCCCCAGGAAGCTTGGCAGCCCACATCCAGTTTCCACTGCACTTGACATCCTAAAATAAACGAAAAAGTAAGCTGTTTCACATTGCCCCAAACACAACAACAGTAACAAATCTCTAGTCATTTGACATGCCTTAATGTCCGAAATAGCAGCAAACACCAGATTTGACATTGCTTCAGCCACGGTCATGCGAGCACCTGCTCCTGGACAAATTAGACCTTTAATTGGCTGCTCACCAATTGACGTTGCAGATCCATGCTATAAAACCAAATGTTTCAAATTAAAAAAAACTTCCTGGAAACAAACCCATTTGTCAACTTTATTTTTGTACCGTGTCAAAGTAAGACAGAGCAATAACCGCCACATCAGCCAGTGGAGTATGCAATGGCCCAACACACTGCTGCTGTGCCACCAACCCGGTCACAGATCGATCCACTTTGTTGGTCAAAAAGCGCTTGCTAGCCACCGAAGGTAGACGTAACACCCTATTCAAAGCTTCCGTAACTTTAAGCCCCTTTGGCAACTCCAAGGGTCGAAGGTCAACATGATAACGCTCCATCTCAAACTTTTTCCGAGGCATTTTCCCCAAAACGAATTCCAAGTCCAAGTTAACTGGATTCTTTTCTTTTTGAAGAATAGCCAATTCATCCTCGCGTAGCTCCACAGGACCGTTTAAAGTTGTCGGCTTTTCCGAAAGAACCACTTTACCATCGCCAGTAACAACACCGACAAAGTTAATAGGACAGCGTTCACGATCAGCCATTTTTTGCAGCAGAGCAAAGTCTTCTTTGCGACATAGCAAACCGTCACTTTCCTGGTATTCTGCGCCCCACAGCTCAAGCGTGTTAATTGTGGGATCGCCCAGTTGAAAGCGTTTGGTAAAGATTACTGCGCCTTTGGGCTCCACAAGTTCCTTGAGCACATTTCCTACAAAATAATAAATTATTATTAAAAATAATTGGAAAATTTGCTAAATTTTTACAGAATGCGCTTTACCATTTCCTCCAGCTCCTTGATCATGAATACTGCAAATAGGATTCTTTTCTTCCATCTCAAGACAAGCTCTTATAACACGATTAAGTTTCTGTTCCATTTCCGCATCTCCTCTTTGAACCGCATCAAAGTCCAGATCTGCCTTGTTATCCCCCTGAACCTGTACTGAGCTTGCAGCCCCACCCCCAACCCCAATCCGATAAATAGGTCCTCCCAACTTTACCACTTGCATTTCCTTCTCTGGTGTCATTTTATCCACCATGTTATCATCCATTGAGCCAATACCTCCAGAAAACATAATAGGTTTAATGTACTCCCTTCGTTCTTTATTTGCCCCGGGGAGAACCATTCCAAAGGAACGACTAAAACCGGAAATAACCGGCTCTCCAAACTTGTTGCCGTAGTCACTAGCTCCATTACTAGCTTCTATAGCGATTTCCAAAGCGGGCGCAAAATTGCTGGGGTAAGGTTGACTGGGATCTTCCCAGGGAAGGCTGTACTCAGGAATAAGTAGGTTTCCAAAGCTGTAGCCAGCCGTACCAGCAATCACGTATCCACCACGACCCACAGCTTGAACATCTCGAATACGTCCTCCAGTTCCAGTGGTAGCTCCACTAAATGGTGCCACTCCAGTGGGAAAGTTGTGCGTTTCCGCAGTGAAAATTATGTGGCGTTTATTAGGCTTCACGTGAAATGGTCCTGGCTCGGCAACCGTCTTTGGCAACAAGTTTGGCACAGAGTAGCCCACAATGGCGCTGCTGTTGTCACTGAATTTTATCACGTTGTTGGGATTCGTATGATTTTGCGTTTCAATGATCATGTCAATTAGGGATTGGGGATGAGACTCTCCGTCCACAACTAATTCTCCCTGTAAAAACACACACATTATTATAATAAAGCATTATAAATTTCATTTTAAAAAACATTCACAGTAGCTAACCTTGAAAAACCAATGTCTGCTGTGCTCACTATTGGACTGTGCAAGATCAAAGCACTCCACACTTGTTGGGTTTCTACCCAACTTTTCTCTAAATAAGTCTGTGTAGTAATCCAAATCCCAGTTGTCGAATGCCAATCCTATAATCAGAAAAATAAGTCAGTATAATAAGTATATATACTTTTAAGGAAAAGCTTTTTTTCAACATGCAATAATAAACTAGTTTGGTATTAAAGCAATTAAAATAAATGTGGATTAAAATCCACTAGTAGTTTTGTCTATAGCGTCATCTTTACCCAAACGATCATTGACTTGCTCCAGGGCTTTACGTCCCTCTTCCATAATATTAACCTCGAACCATGGTTCAGGTTTCTTATCAAGCTGGAAGCTACTCAGTGGCTCCAGATAACGGCACTGTGTCATTCTGTCATGCAATGCGGCTAATATCTATATAGAAAAATGAATGCAAAATGATAAAAAATATATGCGATATTGGTTTTGGTCATGAATTGTAAAGTCTTACGGGTTCTTCCACAGTTTGAAGGGCCTCGGGGGTTACACCAGTTCTAAATTGGATCATGTACCTGGTGGACATTTCCACACGACTAATTTTCTTTAGCCCAACTGCATGAAATATGGACACAGCATTTGTGGAAAAGGCAGTGGAAAAGTTCAGTCTAAATGAAAAATACAAGTTGCTATAATCTTTCCAAAAAAATAAACTCATTCAACTTTCATTTATTTTACCTTGGCCCAATTTCGAAAAACAGAGACTTGCTATCCGGCTTTAGGGGCAGTCTGGACACGTCCGTAAGATTGTCGGGTAATAGAACCGGGGCAAGAAGCCATCGTATCTGAAGGATTTCCTTATCCGCCAGAAATCCTTGTGTTTCCACATAATAGCAGACTTCCGTAGTAATCTCCTTAATTTCCGATACCCCTCCACAAAGCTTTTGCAAGCCTTTTTGCTTTTCCGCTACTGCACTGGGACTTAGCCCAGGCTTTTTATAAAAACGTAACACTTTCGCCATACTTACTATTCAACAAGGTTACAAATTACAAATTAATGTTAAACGAGAAAGGTAAAATGAGTGTGTTCACTCAACAAGGAACAAGTAGTTACTAGTCGTTCACTGACTCAAGCCCAAGGACCAAATTACAATGAGAAAAAGTGTTTCATTTCAAACGCAGTATTATCAACAGATCTTTTGGAATAACAACTTTTGACATTAGATCCAAGAGGATTTCTTCAAGAAACATGAGAGATTTATTCATCCAACACAGATTTTTGTACTAGTGTGACCAACAAACCCCGCAGATAAGATTATATATGACGATGATAAAGCTGGCCTTTGACATACACAGCTCTCGTGACTGTTATGGCACTACACACCTCAAAAAGCTGGGCAGTTGATTGGACAGACAAAAAAACGACATGGAATAGAATGTTACTAAAAAAAACCCTGTATTTTAGGTATTTTCGAATACACTAATCCGCTCGATTTCCTTTTTCCGAGAACTCCATTGTTCTCAGATAAAAATCCGGATTTTCATGGTAACAAGTGGAATATGGAATGCGCAAGTGAAGGCTGATACAGGGGTACTTGGCATAAAAAAAAATATTTTTAACCCACAAATTTATTTTTTTAATGCTGTTATCAATACTGTTTCTGAGCAGCCAGTTATTTTTCTGTAGAATTTATGCTTCAACATTTCAGATTAAAAAGCATGAAGGCTTTTTAGCATTAACAGCAATTCGGTACTGAGGCACATGGACAACAGAAAGTTGGTGCTGTTAATGCTATTATTCTGCTAGCCCAATTACTTGAGAGTAGTTAGCTTTTACAAGTCTACTTTTTTCTGTGCTTATAGAATTTTTCTGATTGACAGATATCAACTCATATTATTATCTTTCATGTGTGTGTAAGTAAACCATACTCGCCTTTGGATTTTGTATCGCTGAAGCTGAAAAAACTGAACCAAAGAAAGAAGGGAGTTGTGTCTGTGTGGAAAGATGAACTACCTTGAAAGGATTCAATTTAATTATCGGGCTTCGTCGTCGTCGTCGTCCTCGTAAAATGCTTTAGTTTCAGTGATGCTGATGCTGCTGTCACGACATGGCATATAGGCTATTATGAAATCCTATTTGCTATTACTATCTGTTAAGCTATTATGTAAAGAATGTATATAGAGATAAGTTTTCTTGAAATACGAGCACACTGTGAAAGATGATACTTGGATTGTATTCCCGTTTCTGAGACTCTTTTCAAGTCAAGCATTTATTTTACTTGTTTGTTAAATACCAGTTCAGTCAAGCTATGACCTTGCGTGATAACGAAACATGATAAGCTTTTAAAGAAAAGCAAGCTAATAGCTAGTCTGAAAACCAATTGGGGCGACTTGAAACTGGGTTCCAATTTTTAGCAAGCAGTTTTATATGGAAAAACGGGGAAATTTGAGACAGAATTTAATGCTAATTAATATCAACACCAGAAAATTAGTCTTTATTGCTTTCGGAAACTGATTCCTTCATGCGCATTGTTGTTGTCGAAATATTTAATTGTTAGCAACCACAAAACTCTATAACCTTGAAGGTAATGCGAAGATCTAGAAAATGACAAACATTTTGCTGGTACATGCTTGGTATTTTACCACAAAAATAATTACTTATATAAAATAGCGTAAAACCACAAACAAAAATGCACAATATTGCAATATAATTGTGCAACAATTTTCACTTAACTGTAATAATAAGCTCATCAAATATTTTTTAAACGTATACTTGCTTCACAGTACAAATTCTAACGTTATTTGGGATTTACCTAAAATTGATTACGGGATTTTTCCTTTACTTTCCCAAATATTTTACTAACGTATTAACCTACATCGCGTAGAAAATCAAGGAAAACAATTCCCATGCAAAATTATGAGAAATGGAACTTTTCAGACAGACAAATTGGAACTAAATGATAGTAAATTGTTTTGAATCAATATGTTTTTCTAACGCACAATTGTAAAATTCTCAACCACTCAGAATTTATTGTTTTTTCTGTTTTCATAGACAAACTTCACAATAAACAATAAATCCGATAACTCTTCCGTCGTAGCTTATACAATCTGAAGCAAGTTTATAGATAACATATTATATATAAAGTGTTATTTATAACCACATGTATTATTCCCGCAGCCTAGTATAGTATCGGTTGTCGGTACATAGTAAAGTAAGTTAGCAGGCACACACGCAAACAACAACAAAATTTGTAACAAACATGATAATTTACAATACCAAACAAAAAAATACAAACCGGAAATAAAAACTTTTTAAAGAAAATGTCCACATGTATATTTCACAAGGTTATTATTATGCCATTTTTATGTCTTTCCAGGATTTTTCACAAAAATATCTGTATTTTTCGACAGTTTTTATATAGTAGATTATTCTGCAGACGAACTTCACAATAAAGAGTTTTAAAACGCAAGATAAGGCTGTGCAGCTGATTATGCACGAGATACAGCTTTTAACAAAAATTTTTCAGGAAAGGATAGAAGGCCCAACATTTCCAGGAAGGTTTTCATTTGTTGTTTGTATTCCTCCGGATGGTGGTGCAAATGACTGACATGGGGTGAGCTTTCCCAAGCTTTAATGTTAACCTGGTAGAAAAAAAGTTTCGTTAATACAACAGTTAATATTATATACGACCTATTTAAATGATAAAACTACATGAGTTTGAACTTACTTTCATTCCCTTTTTCTCCCAATTGTCAGCTACTTTCCGTATTCCTGAAACAGCACCAACAGGATCATCTAATGAGCATAGAAATAGAGCAGGAGCTTCCACCACCGAATTATGGTAGCACGCACTGGAGGCAAGGTAATGTTTTGTTGCGGCCTCTCTAAACGCTGACATGTGAAAGCTAGAAAAACAGAAAATGTACCAGTTAAGTTAAACCTTTCGCACAAAAACAAACTATTTCTACTTTATTATAAAAAAATTGTTAAAACACGCACTTAATATAGGCCTCCATACTATTTCGCAAGAACGCATTCTTTGGAAACACAGCCTTTGGCATTCCTGTCGGAATCCCTTCAAAGTCAACCACACTGTCCCAAATCTGACCGGATATCTGGTTAATAAGTGGTCGATATTTGTCCAGATCCTGACTCATAATGTTCAAAGCCTCTCCCCAAAGATAACCCCCAACCGAGAATCCATGGAGCATCAACGGTTTGTAGGAATTGTTCTGGTGAAGAAAGCTTACCAAATCTTTAGCCACCACCTAGATCATAAACGGCAACTTTACAACTTTGAAGACAAACGCCCTTCTCAAATTTTCCTGACCATTCTGTTGTCCAACATTCTTAGATGAAACTTAAAAAACTACAACAGACAAAACCATACTTGAGACCCAGTCACAGGCCAGAGTAGTTGCCACGGAGTAAGACGAACGGTCAGAACATCAAAGCCTTGATCCAAGTAGAAACGAGCGTACTTCATAACGTGCTTTTTTTCCGACATCAACCAACACAGAAGCACGGACAAGGGCCTTTCCTCATACTTTCCCCCACCAGCCACACTTAACTGCAACGGGTTCCCGGACACAGTTTTGATCTCCTTGTCCGAGTTTGTCAACAGACCAATACTTTTCGTAATGGATTTTGAGGTAAGGGTCCGGTTCTGCATGCCAACCGGAAATGCGGTTTGAAAGAGCATCACGGGGGCCAAAGCCTGTACAAAAAAATACAAAGTCGTTAATGATAACTCCATAATAACCTATTTTACTAACTTTACTCCAAAATCCTGTGTACCTGTTTAAAAGCCCGACCTTGCACCGTGCTCAGGCCCACCGCCATGTTTGTCAGCTGCCGAAACTGCTTCCCAATCATAGTTCCCCAAAAGATAAAGCACTTAACTTCCGTTTAGACCAAACCACTTAAGTGTCCACTTGTTCAATCACACATCCGTTTCAAAAGCAAGTAGGCCAAGGACTGCGCAGAAATCAGCTGACACCCAAACTGACCACTCCGTCTCCTACAAAACCAGACAAGGAGATAATCCACAAATTAGCTAATTCAATCCCACTTTCCAACAAACTTAACACCTGTCAATCCCTTAAAAAGTCCGACTACCCACCAAACTTGCTTCTAAAAATTTCTCTACAAAATAGTCACTTTAAAAAGTTGGAGGTTTTTTGTAAAAGAAGTTCCCAAACTATATTCCCATGCGTTTACCTGCTCTGATAAACTGGTGGAAACGGCAATTACCACAAGAAATGGTTAACTTTTCATTACAAGTTTTGGATTGTGTGTAGCTCACCTTGTGCACTCGCTTCTATCCTATCGGCCTTGTTTATTGTTGTGCTTGCTGCCTGCTGTTTTGTCTGGCCTGTTGTTTCCTTCACAAGATGAAGCTTAGGCAAATGGCTTGAGAAAACGAGACCAAATGGCCAAACAATATTTCAAGTTGAAATTTTCAAGAAGGGAGATAGGTAGGTAGACACGCAAAGGCAGACCAAGCTCGCTTCTGTGTCTCTCTATCAGTCTGTGTGACTTGGCCAGCTTTTTTTAGTAGTGGCCAGCTATAAACTTGAATGACCATTGACCATGGTAACTTTACTTCCAAATGACCAGAAAAGATGTGTAATACACATTGTGTATAACGTGAGAGATGTGAAGGATGAAATCGAGTTGCTGGACTTGGCTTTTGTGCTTTTGAAGCATGATATGAATTTATGAATGTTTTAAACGCTTCTTGAGGTGATCTGTAAATCTGTATGAATGGATTTGTTCATATGTAAATATGTTATGATTTGACCATTGAACCAAGCAAAATAAAAATGTGAACTTTGAAACGGTAAAACGAGTACAAAAGAGAAGTGGCTAGTTGGCCAAACTAAGGTTGATACTGGCTTTATATAAATATTTAGAAAAGAATGCTATCATCAGAGATAACTTTACAAGGCACTTAATATGGTATACTTGTTAGGTTTGTTCACTTATGGATATAGGTGAAAGGTGGAAATTATGATCTGGAAACTAATGGCTAAACAATGTTGGTACACTGTGAGGATAATGGGATGATGATCAAAATGAACTTTATACTTTGCATGAAAAACGCTTTAAACCTGAAATCGCTTCACTTTAGATAGTGACTGAGCCTAAGCATTGCTTAGTAAAAGCAAAAGCATGAACACCGTTATGTAGTTATGGTAAGTCTAGCCAGAAGTTTCTTTGTTCATTGCTCATCCATACTTTCCCTATGGTCTACTTCTAAATTGACCATGCAAATAATATGAACACCAAGTATGCTGAGGAAGAGCAACTATGCAGAGCTTGTTGGGACATGGACTTCGGTTTACCTGGCCGCGGAGGTGGAGTTGGCTAGGGATACTGCAGGGACAACAAGAAGTCGCGAATTATCCTAAGACATAATATGCAAATTCCCGTACTGCTGATGAAGAGCTGAACAAGCTGCTGAGTGGGGTTACCAGTGCGGGGTGCTGCCAAAAATCCAAGCTCTCCTACCCTCATGTTGGATGGCCTCTTTTTAAATCCACTTTTGTATGTTTATTGCTACCGAAGAAAATATGCTAATTATGTTCGCTGAAGCACTATTCTTTAAGGCTTTGTCTATTCTCCTTTTCCGCGCCTGACCCGCTCACTGGAAACAACCAGGGTTTGATCATCCCAAAGCTGAAATATAATTTGTTAAAAATTTTAGAATCATAACTTGTTTTTAAAAAAAAGTTTTAAAATGGCTTCTGCAAACTCTGCAAATCAAATTTTGGGCTTCTATTCCTTATTCCCCGTTGGGATTTATAAACCTGACCCGCTGGACGCTACCATAATCGGATATCTGGATGGACCAGGTTTAACTCTGCTTGGAGCCGCTTTAGCGGAAGAAGGACTTATGTATAACAGGTATGAAATAAACTTGCAATAAATTCTATAATCATTTATACTGCATCCTCTCAAAGAAACCAGTGTTTAAAATAGGATTTAAACTTGTTTTATGACAGTCCAACAAAGTTCAAATGGACTATGAGTCGCTCGCAAGAAGAGCTTCGGTTTTCAGTTTGTACTTCAAATCCGATCTTCGAGGACCTGCGTCGTCTCAATAGTCACCGTGCTATTCCAAAAGTCTTTGTGGAAGTCAATTGCCCTCTTTACGGCTACACGTTGGAACTGCAAGGTAAGAAATTACATACTTATGTGAAGAAAGACGCAAAGACATTATCAAGTCTGCAAAATGATGATCATTAGAATGACGAAGGACAAATAGGCAACGCTTATATAATATACATTACAGACATCAGCAGTAATAGCAATAGGTGAATGACACTAATCTTTTCGAATTTTAGAATACACGTTCGGATCAGGCTCACACCACATCTCAAATCGAATTCCGATCCCGCAACCTCTTCCTGTGCAATGGAATCAATCAGGGTTCTGGGACAGCACCAACATGTACATATACATTGCGATTGACCAGACCTCAAGCGATTAACATTTTTGTACAAAAAAACTAGAGTTCTCAACAACTAAATAATTTTATTGGTACTAAATAATTTCCACTAGTTTTAAGAACACTTTCAATTTAGCTTTTGATTGACGAATTGAACAATTTGAAGAACTACACTAGCCACATCCATTCTAGAAGTTTGGAGGCACTGCAGTTCCAGTTTCTCTTGCTAAGTACAGCATCTCCTCTGCAAAACAAAAAGAATTCCCAAATTTAAAAGAAGCTGAATAATCCGTTAGTTAACTTATGTAAAAAATACAATACAACCTCTGTTAAGTCGCGCTTTCTCCGCCGCACGAGCCGCTTCCTTGGCTGGCCGTTCCCGTTCTTCAATCTCCCTTAACCTGGTCTCCTTCTTGCTGAGTGACCTGTACCTGGACATGCCCCAGAATACGCCAAGGGTTAGCATGGTCCATCGTCCAACCTGTAAATTAGTCAATTAATTAAGTCTATTAAATCAGTTAAATAAACTATTAACCTTTATAACCAAAATATCTTACCCGGATCAATGGAGACACTCTCAAAGGCTCTGGCATGGCAGCGGAACTAGCCATTTTCCTGTATTTTTGTTACTCAACAAGAACTGCTAAACAAATAACCTATTTTAAAAAACAGTTAACTAGCTTTTTAATCATTAAAAATAACTTTTAAAAAGTCTACCTGCTTTATCGGTGGTCTGATGGTGGTAAGATGTGTTGTGGTTGACCAGATGACGAAGAGTAAATAACATGGTGTACTATGAACACAGCTATTCCTTTGAGCTCTTTTAAGCCAGCGCAGAAGTTGGATAGATGGCACTTTGTGCAAATTCGAACAAATTATCTGTTGTATGTATAGTAAATAATTTTCGTAAAACTAACGGTATTTATAAATGAAAAATTAACGCGTAATTATGATATAAGATGTTCTTTAGGTAAGGAATATTATTTTTGGGAATAAAAGTCTTGAGACAAAAGTATTATTAAAATGGTGTAATAGTTTAAACTTTAATTGCATCAATTTTTTACATCATTCTCAATCATTTTACTAGTCGTAAGGATCCACTCCTTCAAAATCATCCGAGTCCGTGTAGTCATCTTCCGCCCTTTCCCTTGGCCTTCTTAGCTGGCTCCAGTCCACATTTTGTTCCGTTGGTCGAGATGACCTTGAACTGTTATAATCATTTGGATAGGAACGAGAAGATTGTCTTGGGGAATTGCTTCGGCGATAATAACTACTCTGTCTATTGTACTCTTTAGAGGAATTCTTGTCACTATGACGATGATGATAATAGCTTTCACGTGAATCCTTCCAGTGGTGGTCCCTTTCCGTTCTGGGTGATCTGGAGTAACTGGAGGAGGATTTGGTGCTGGAAGGGGAATAACGAGAGCGTGAGGACCGGTCACGACTACTGCTCCTGCGATGATTGTCACTACGTCCACTACTGGTTCTGCTGGAATGTTTGTCATGGTTACTGCGACTACTTGAATGAGTCTTGTGAATTGCTCCAGAATTTGGGGGAGAGTTTCTGTTTGATTTGGAACTGCTGCTGCTGCTGGAATAATGTGAGGGGGAGAACCTTTTCGAGCTTCGTTCCCCACTGCTACTCCTTCTACGACGCTTGTCACTATGTCCACTAGCACCCGAACTGGAATTGCTATCATCTTGTAAGTCAACCACCTCCTTGTTATCAACTTTGGCAGCTTGCTGTTTTGAAATGTGTTTCTTTTCCTCTTTAATCTTCAGATCGGTCATTGTTGAGCTAACATCAAAGGTTTGTGCAGTTGGAAGCTCTACTGGCTCCCCTAACAACTCTTTTTCCATTGCCTTTTCGCGGACTTCCGCTCGAAACTTTTTCCGTTCGGATTTGGTCAGTCCAGAAGGAACGTATAGAATCACCTCACTTTTCAGTTTGACTTCCGGATTATAGCCAGCAGAATAACCCGAGCTTTCAGATTCCCAATCCTCTTCTTGTAGTCCATAGTCATTGGGATTGACAATGACTGGCTTGGTGTCTTTTTTGACGTTTCTAGAGGACCATGAGGAGGATGTGGATGGAGGCGGATGTTTGAAAGGTTGCTCCTGCTTCTGTTTCCGAATTTCTTCGTACTTTTTGTTACCTTCATCTAAAAACAACAGAAACAACAAAATTGACAATTATTTCCAAAAATCAATTCTTCCAGGCAACTTATTATTCATTTTCATGTACGCTACTTGCCTGAATTATGAAATGCCAAGTGACGCACAATAGCCATGGCATCCGGACATCTATCCTCGTGAAACCGTATTTCCGGTGCTGGATAATGATGAAGAGCGTTATGCCGACAAATCCTCATGTTTTTCTTCAAAGCCTCCGCACTAAGTCCCTTCTTATAGGCATTACGACATTTATCCAGGTGCGTTAGTAAACGTGCATTTCTGAAAATGTAAAAATATTATATTAAGTGACTAAGTGACAATCGCCTTGTCTTTATCTTTAACTGATTATAATAATGGAGTTTTACGTGACTTGATGTGACAGGTTGTAAGGGCACTGGATCATCTCCTCCCCTGGCGCTAGGATAAACGTGGTAGTCATTTTTACTACCCGGTTAACCCGACTCGGGTGTCAATGTAGCAAAAAGGGTGTGTGATTTTAATCAGAACTGTGCAAATACTAGGCACTCAATTCTAAGCGACTTAAAATGTATATTCTGTTGGCACTCTGGGTGTGAATTGTTCTTCACACGAGTTTCCTTTCGCCACAAACTTGCTACTTGAGTAGCTTAGCGTATCACTTTGTCCATTAGGGTAATTAACACAAAATTATTCATATTCTCTGAGCATAGCTCACTACTTCTACTACATGGTCAAGTTATCACTCTGTCTATAATCTGCATAATGCACAAGTCAAAACTCTATTGCATTTTATAAAAAATGCATAGCTGTCTATTATCTTCTCTTTGGACTTTGATACAATATAAATATTTTATGCCTTGAAAAATGAAACATGTAGGGATTAAAATAAATTGTTCGTGTAACTTTTGTCATTTACACTTCACACAGACAGCTCATGAAGGTAAGTGTGCAAGAAGCTCATGGACACTGGCTCGAGCCCTGCACCAACTTTATGATACCTTCCCAATGCCCAAAATACCACATATATCACCATAATATACTATTACATTGTTTTAGAATGGCTTACTATGATACATAGTTGTAGATACCAGACTACAATGTATCAGAATTCTCATAAAAGTTAATAAAGTTGTTTAGGGGACGACGCACCATACAATGTTGAGCTTGTTGCAAGTTGCAAGTCAAGTATACTCTAACCGTACTACCGTACATGTTTTCCTTTCTATATCGTCGGTAGAATGGGTTAGGATTTAGGATGAACACTTTGTGTTGGGCTATTTGAAAATCAATAATCAATAGTGGCCTTATTTAGATTAAATGAGACTATGGAACTCTCTTTATGATGACCTACCTTTTTAAAAGTTGTCAACAAGCTTGTTATAATATTTGCTCTGAAAATAAATGAACTAAAGTGCATCGTAAGCATGAAAATTTGCTGATAAGGTTCTGATGACTCAGCTTTTTTGTAAAGCGAACAAGGCTGTTGAGAATGCATGAATAAATTAGTAAACTGCACATTCCGCATTTATTAAATTTGAGAATTTTTAAACTGGATCTTTATTGTACTTTACAACAATACATTTTTTGTGACACGTTCACAGCAAAAAATCTTAACTATTTTTTTTATCTAAAACACTAAAAAATTATTAAAGGTTGACTATAAAAACACTTTTGCATTTTATGTTTCCTTTTTTCATTATTAAAAAATGGAAAGACGGTTTATTTTGTTCTTTTTAAAAAAAGAAACAAAAACAAAACATAATAATAAATTATATATCAATAACTGGTAATTTGGAAAACTTTACGGTGTGTTTTGCACTCTTTCGTTGCATGTAACAACTGAAAAGCTTTTTAAATTAAACTTTTTTTAATGTAGGATTTTTACATGTACTTACTTGTATACATTTTAATTGTGTAACTATCACTAAAGCAGAAGTTTTTTTCTAGTTTACAGTCTTATTTTAAAGCGGATAATATGTTGTTGGTGTTTCTGCTAAAAATGTAAAGGGCATTCTAAAAAATGGTTGCAGAGTATACTAGATACCAAGGCATTTATATATAAAGTTCAGACTTGCATATCATTCATGCTAAAGGAAACATTGTATTCATATTTTATACTAACGTTGCTTCTCTAAATCCTAGACAATTTACACAGTAATAAAATAACTGTATATTATTATGTATTTTCAAAGATGAATTTTAAACAAAAAGTTGAAGAAACTTGAAGATAAACACATACTTAAAAAAGGTAATGACAGTATATTCTCATATTACATTAAGTATTGTACTATTCACTCTCCAGTTGAATTTTTGTAAAGATGAGTCGTATATAAACATTTGAATCCTTCTGACAATCCCAACGTAAAAAATAATCAGACACAATAATTCTCAATTAACCTTCACTCTCCAATGTCCATTCTTGTAATCTTCTACTAAAGTTGAATTGCTTTTTTTCTTTGAACGGATAAGCTCCAATAGTAGAATAAATGACACTTTTTAAAAATATTTACATGCACTTGGTTATACTTAAAGTAAAACCTTTTTCACTTCTTCTCGTTTTTAGCACACGCGTAACAAATAATGAGTAATAGGTAAAACATAAATACCTAAATGGTATAATTTAATATCTTTAAAATGACTGGATTGATTACGTAATTATATTTTTTGCGTTTAAACTAAATACAATCATGTACATAAATTATAACAAAGTGATAATGATAAGAGTGGGTTTTTAAATAGTAATACCAAGCAATTGCATTGTATATTTTTTTGTTTTTTTTTGTGGTCCAGTTTATTTTACAGAGATCGTGCTGTAACATTTTAAATGGAATTGTTAAAAATATGCATTTTGTTTGCTTCAAATACACATTCACGCTTTCTGAGTAACAATGACACACACAGACAACTTGACACTACGAAAATTACATAAGTTACGTTTTTTACTCTGGAATTTTTTTTAGCTTGTAATTTTTTATAGGTTTGCTAAAAGCAGTGCGTAATATATATATATTTATAATACCCTTGCGTACATTTCACTTGTAAAGTTGGTGCTTAAATGTTCCAAGCTTAATTGGGTTGAGTTTTTTTATTTTGCGCTACATAAAATAGAGCTTGCTTTTTTAAGCTTAGAAATTGTTTTTGTTTTGCAAGAAACTTACGTTCTTTTTTTGTGACTCTCTCCTTTCCTGCCCGAGTGCGAATGAGAAACTTAAAAAAATGGCTTGTAAAAACTGAATCATCGCGCGTGTGACTGTGTAGCGTTTATAACTACTCGTCGTCCTAAAAGCATAAAAGTTGCTTTAAAAGCTTATTCAAGTCGAACAATTTTCTTGGTCAATTTTTTTGGAGTTTTTAAAGAATGTTTTACTACTGCGTAATTTTGACACAGTTTTTTTATTCGTCATTTACCCATTCTTCTTCGTCCACGCCTTCCATGTTGTCCTGCTCTAGTTGAAGGTTTAGCGGTAGCTTGTTCTTAATTGCTTGCTCCAGCTAAAGAAAATTTGAAGAGTTTGAAATTATCTAGTTATCAATTTTTAAAGCAGTAATCATGTAGAGTATAGCTTACCTTTTCCTGCTGCTTCTTAGCTCCATTGCTAGCCAAACTGCTTCCAATTGCCGGACCCGTGGAAATGGTTGGGGTTACTGCAGCAGCTTTTCCGTTGGTAGCTTTGAAACCATTTTCTGAATTGTCCCGGTGTCCAGACATCTCACACACTTAATCAATGCAAAAAAGTAATTCAGCAAAATAACCAATTAAAAAATGCGTTATATCTTAGCTTGATAACTTACAGGATCTCATGTAGGCTGGTTTCAAACTGATCCGTTTGGCACAAATGTTGGCTCCATTTGTCCATTCATCCGCGCTCATGGTAGGCTCCCACAACACTTTCGTGGGGGGAAACAAGTCATCCTGGAAATACTCGCTCTAAAAACCAAAGCACAAAAATGGTTTAGAGTTAGAGGCAAGGCTAATGAGTATTTTAAGCTGTTTTCATACCTTAACACGTGGCACAGTGAATGACCATGGCTCGATAACCACTTCAGTGAGGCGGTATGCCTTGGCAAACTCCACATTTTGAACCTCACACGCATTCTTTTTCAAAAAGGAAATCCCCTGATGGGCACCACTACACCGATGTGGACTCAAGGGCAGAAGAAAAGGTGACGACTCGATAACGTCATACGCAAAGATGGTACTGTCACCCTGCATTTTAAACAAAAATTTAGTCTACTCGTTCTACTTTCAATTATTATTTAGCTTTCTACTTAGCAGTATGGCATACCCGTCCACTTAGAAACAGCACTGAGCTATCTTCATCATAAAACGGAACTAGAATTGCGGGAGACACGTCCAAAGAAACGGTAGCAACTTTTGTCAAGTCTGCAGCATTGTACATGTGCAGTTGTCGTTCGGAACTTCTATCGAAACCCGCAACGATTAAAAACTTGCCATCCAAAACCCAGGCCACACGTCCTCCGCGAACACCCGCCGGACCCTGTCCAATGGCAATAGGTGCTTCTCCTTGATTCCTTGGGTCGTAAACTCTTAGTTTGCCATCCTTTGCCGCAGTGGAAAAATACTGACCACAGGGACTCCACGCAAAGCAAAACATTTGTATTTGATCAAAGCACCGAATCAGTGCAATCTCTCCACGACTTTCTAAATTCCAAATTCTTATTGTCATGTCGTAGGAGCCCGTGGCAAGCACGTTTTCTGCCAGTGGATGAAACCTAACAAAGTAGATCTTTTCTGCGTGAGCGGCCATAGTAAAATCCGCCTCGTTAGTTTGCTCCTTAAGTCCTCCTGAAGGAATAATCCAAAGCCAAAGCTTTCCCGAGTCGTCTCCCACAGCCAGTCGACTATTGTTAAAGGGATCCCACATAAAGTCCATAACCTTGCTTCCATGAACCAAAGCAGGAATCACTCCATCGGGTTGTCTTCCCGGTTTACTGAGTTCAAACACGGCTACCTTTCCTCCAGGAGTGTTTAAAGGAACGGCCACACGTTCAGGATTGGCTTGAATTAGTTCGCTTTCTCCAGGACAAGTTGTACTGATGTTTCTCAGGTTTTCAATGTGCATTTTTTTATGCAGCGCCTGAGCTTTGTAGTTCCTGTACTTGGAAACTTGACCAAACACGGTGTCTATACGCTTGTTGGAAGTTACTGGCTTGCTGACAACTGCAGGAGCTGATGACTCTACCTTTTCTGATTTTCGAACACTGGGTGCACTACTCTCTTGTTTTGGTGGAGTAAACTTTCGCTCAGGTTTTGCAATTGGAGCAGGACAACGTTCTCGTTGCTCCTTGGAAGAAACCTCAGCTTGCTCATCCTGTCCACTGGAGGAGTCCTCACTACTCATGGTAGTGATTTTGGGATGGCTGTTGTGACTATTGTTTCCATGACTAGAACTGTTTTCATCTTCTGCAGCACCACCACCTGCTCCTGCGTTTTGTTGGAAGATTTTCATCCTCTCGGCAACGCTCTTCCTTGGCTTTCTATCTTCAAAGCTGTCCCCATTTGTATCCTCTTTACCCCCATCTGACGCAATGGAAATCCGATTTTCAAACATTTTTCGTCTGTCTAGGGTACTCAAATGGGCAGTGTTGTTATCATCATCACAAGGATGATCCTCGTTGTCATTTCCATTCAACGACTCTGGCTCTTTGCCTAGTGTTTGTTGGTGGTGGTTATCGTTGGATTCTACCACGCCACGGGATCCATTCTCGTTGTTATTAGTGTACACTTCATTTTCGTTGTCGTTGCTGGTGCAGAATTTGTTCTCATTTGTGCCATTGCTACTGCTTGTATCTGTTGAACACACTGACGTAGGGCCACTATCCAAATCCTTAGACACGCTGTTCCTCTGAGTAAAGTCTGCTGTCATTCTGGAGGAAATGAAGGAGCTGGGTGTTCGCAACACGGAACTTGCTGTAGCATTACTGCTAACCCTGGGCTTTGGAACCGGGAAGAACTTTCCACTGCTGGGTGCACTCTCAGCAAGTTCATCTGACGAGGAGGAACCTGAAGAAATTGACTTTTTTCGTGGTCTGGGTTCTGGAACAGCCTTTTTATACTTTTCCATTTCTGGAGTTTCCATAACCTTGGAAATTTTCTGCTCCTCTTTGACTCTCCGTTCAGCTAGAGATTCTTTAAACACTGGCTTCAAATTTCCTGCGCTGGGGTTTAACGAAATCTTGGACACGGTGCCAGTAAAGCCATCCATCCAAACAGAAGCACTGCCCGTGGTATTAGTTCCATACGTGTCGGGATACAAATCCTGATGAAAGTCAATGTACGACTTGCGGGGAACGTGGAATGGTATAGGAACCACCGAGTTTGCTGTTAGTTGAAGAATTCGGTTGACTTCAGTGTCCATTACTTTCAACGCCCGTTTTGGAACTAGACAGGCGCCCTTGGTTTGATCCCCGTTGTACCGGTAGCCCTCCGTGAGAAAGTCGTCGGATTCGGAAAACTCGTAGTAACCAATTGACGAGTCTCCACGTGCAGCAAGGAAGATCATGTTTGTGTCTGGATCGTGCAATGGCATTAGGATACCCGTTGAGCTTCCGAAACTAAATGACTTGACTGGCTTTTCGAACACACGCGTATCCCAAACAAACAACTGACGCATTCGACTCTGTAATAAAAAAACCGGAAATGCTTTAAGTTTCTTCAATTCAACCAATAAAACTACATTCATTTTTATAAGTTACTTTCCTACCGAATCAAACCCGCTGGTCAGAATAAAGTTGGAGTCTCCAAGCCAAACAACTCTGGAGTCTTTGCCATTATCATGCCCAACGGCAGAAGAGGTGACCACGTTTGCCCTCGGATCCACGATTCTGACTTGCTTGTCCTTTGCACAAGTTGTTAGGAGATTACCCGCTCTGCTCCAGGACATGGACATGATGGTGTCGCCATGCAAGCTATCCTCTGTACAAAAAAAAGTTAATTGACAATTAAGATTTTTTTAGTTGTTTCTGGTTAACTTAATGCTTTTTTTGTGCTTACCATTTAGCAACTCCTTTCCGTAGAGAATATCCCAAAACTGAATAGTATTCTGTGCCGAGAAGCTCAGCAAGTGTTCCGCTGTGGGGCTAAAACTAACCGTTTCCACTCTCCGATGCTTGGAACTCATTACCAACTCGGGATTCAACATGGCAAAGTCCGTAACGCTGTTGTTAAATGACCATATCTTCACTGTTGAGTCTGCAGAGCCCGTGGCAAGGAGACCATCTTCAAAGGGTGAAAATTCAAAGTCTGTCACCAGGTCACTGTGTGCATTGAGAATGGGAAGGGAGGTCCCAGTCACGCCTTCAGCGTCCAATGGCACAATACCCATTTGAGATCCTAAACAAACAAACACACAGACAGTTAATAAAAATAATAATTAAAAGATGACAACTTTAGTAATTAATTATAACTTTACCTGTCGCTTGAACATTAAACGCCACAAAGGCCGCAGAAGCTTTAATAAAGCTTCCGGAACAGTTGTACGAGCCAATGACCACATCCCTCACCCAACTCTCGTGCTTTTTCAACTTGGGAGCCGCATTCTTGTACTTGGAGGCCTTAAAACGCCTCATGGTCAATGGAAATTCGACCTAACCTTCCCTACACAAAAATTTATTCCAAATTTCCCAGCCTCTAACCTCAAGTTTGTTTCCACTTGCACAAAAATATGGTAGCCTTTTTTTTAATCCTTTCTACAAATCAATTAGTCATCATTCTTTTTTATAAAAAAACGCATCCAAACCAATCTTGCACAAAAAAACGAATGACTAATCCCCGAAAGATAATGATTTTGACTTTGTGCAAATGACAACTCGCTTAATGATCTTTTTTAACACTTATTTTGCATTGCCACAATAACTGCAACTCTGGCCACTACTCTAAACTCCTACTTATTATTATCACTTGGCTCGCACTTGGGTTCAGAAGACACATAAAACTGTCAAAAGCAATCACACTCTCGTTCCCGTTCCTCTTCTACACTCTCAAGTCAACTATATATCCACTGCTGTCCTGTATGGCAATTGTGAAATGGCAATGTATACAGAGTCACAGAAGTCAGAAGAGTGGACATGGACAAGCAAACGTGATGAATAATGGATTTTTATAGATACACAGCCTTACTGACAGTGTGATAGAAACCACAAAAGTTGTGTACACATTTGTTTACCAAAAGACAACAGAATTTTGATAAAAGCTGCCACTCTGTCTGTGTGTCCACTTTAAAGAAAGTCTTATCTACCTACACACAGTCATGTACAAAAACTACAACTTTTGCATTATGCATTGTCTTTTTGATAATAATGTGTAGAAAATGTTTCAAAATGCTTGATCATTGATTATTATAAAGATTGAGTTCCTTTTCTTTTTGGGGAAAACAGATTGCGTGATTTTCCACCTACATGAAAAACTCTCTCTGAGAAAGTGTTGTAACTCTGTAGACCAAAAGTTCACACTTTTACACACACGCACGTACACAAAGCATTACAATTCATGTTCAAAAGTTGAGAGTTTCATGTAGGTATACAATTGTATAGCATGTAGTAAATGTGAATGGAAAAGGGTTGAGATTTTTTTTGGGACTCCCTTTTCATCTCTTTTGGGCTATTATTGCCATCATCATTGCCGTGTGCTTTTCTTGTTGTTATGCTGCTTGCTTGTGTGTGAAAAGCAGCAAACTTCAACATTCAAGGCTAACCATTTGATATTACTAAATAGCATGTACTTTGCTGCATATCTTCTACACACACAGCAACCAAAATTCGGTTCTGAGGATTTCGGATCTAGAAAAAAAACCGGAGAAATGGAAAGGAAGTTAGGAAGTAGTAGGTAGTTTTAGGATTTGGGAGATGGATTGTATTTTGTATGTAAAAGGTGGAAAATATTAGTATGCAGTGGAGAAAGAAAAAAACGCTTTTGTGGTATTGTCTTCTGTCTGGATATACTGGATTTATGTAATGGTTTTAAAGAGAAAGAGGAATGACTCCACCCCTTTATTACATGGTGTTTGAAGAAGGATGATAATAATAAAGGCTACAAAGTACAATATATTGTAGTTTGTCCAGAGATGCAAAACAATAGCTATGTCGTCATCATGGCTATTATCGTCATCACCGAAACACGAACTACATACTCTTGATTTTGGGACAAATATGATGACCAGTTTATGGTATGTGGAGTGAGATGCTGATGAATACCGACAGATTACATGTCAATTTTATGCCAATTATGCTCTGCTTTTAAACTACGGTTAAAATTATTCCAGGAAATATTTTGATAGGGGATACCTAAAAATGCAAGCCTTGGCATTGACTTGACATTAGTTTTTCTTTGAATCGGTGATAACCCTGACGTTTTTGATAAGATGGACGGGATTTAATGTTCCTGGAGAAAATCAAGTTGACAAGCTAAATTCTTAAATGGTTTATAACAGCCCGAATGTCAATGTCCCAAATCTTAAGAAAAGTGAGAAAAGACGACGGACAGGGAACGGTTGGCTAGAGCTCTGGGGCAAGTTGACAAGACGGTGGGACACGCAAAATCCCATTTTTTTGGCTTCTCTGTTTTGTTTACCCAATTCATTGTTTTGCTGTTGCTACTGAACTGCTATGCTGCTACTTTTGCTTCACGAAATTGACGAAACGATATAACAACTTATCTTTAATATTTTTTCAAGGTGGGCTTATCTGTCATTAGATAAAATAGAAAGCTTATCTGACCGCTTGGCCAATGGTCCATGGTGGAAAGGTGAGCACATTTTAAAAGGCCAGTTTAGTTTGGAATCCAAACTTTGGATGGCTAGTGAGTGGGTGTAATATGGTCAATGGTTCTTTCTGTTCTTTTTTAAGTAATTAGTTAACTGTCATCGTCATCCTCAGCATCGTCATGTGTGAACACAAAGCAGGGACCATGTTATGGAAAACCGTGGAAACGTAGCGGTTGTCATAGTTGAGTCAAGTGCCAAGAAGTGACGACAAGTAAGATGGGTAAAGAAAAAGAATTGACGGCTGACGACGTGGGGACTAGAACAGAGACTGAGGAAATACCCGTGGTCAATTCTACGTCAGATGGGCACAGTTTGGGGTCACGTGTTAAGGATTACATGCCCAAGTTGGTCAAGTTACTGTTCGTCTTGAGTTGCTATACAGTCTTGTTCTTTGTGTTGATAAGACAGGCAAGGTGGTTTTTAAGGGGATGGGAAAGTGAAGCTATACCGGTGGATTTTTTAAGTAGGTTAATAACTTTATAAAGATTTTAGGCATTTTAATAAATTGGTTGTTAATATTTTAACTTTATGGTTTAATTGCAGGTTGGGCGAAATGCCTTCCGGATTGTAGTCCGAATTGGATTGAGGTTTTGAAAAAGTTGGGTTGGAACTTTGGACTGTTTTTGGTATTCGTGGCACAGCATAGCCTCTTGGCCGAGAGGAATCTAAGTGGAACGTGGATTCACCAGAAGATTTTCATGGAGTGGAAAATTAATGGAGCGCTTTACACTCTAGCAACTGCTGGAGCATTAAATGTAATGAAATATTAAGCTGTTAACTTTTTTATCTGAAAACTAACGGCTTTTTGGATTGTAATGCTTTAACTGTTTTCAATTAGATTCTTATGACGTATTGGACCATAGTTCCAATCTATTTATGGCGGTTACCCATTCTCCAGTCGGTGTTAAACGTGGTGCACTTCATAGCGTGGATTTCGCTGTATGGTACAACGTTAATGCAAGACATGCCGGAACTAGTGGGACTGAACCAGGTAACTTTACGTTTTGTGAACAAGCTTTAATTTAACGTATCATTTGCAATTTTGCAGCACTTTTATTTTTGTTACGATGAGAGTTTTTGATACGTAGTTCTTTCCGTTTCAGCAGGTTGTGTTCACAAACCATTCTACAAGTGTCAAGTCTGAAAAATTCAGGGCAATGTTGAAAAAACAGAGACATTTGGGCTTTATTCCGTTTGCAGTACTGATTTTGTTCTGCAGGGTTATGACGTAAGTAAAGCAAACAATCAAAGTATCATAAAAAAAGTAATCCAGTTTGATTAACTCACTGTTTTACTTTTTTAGATTGGACCGATTTCTCTACTTAATTGTACTGGTAGCCTATTCCTACATAATGTGGCAGGATCCTGACAGCTACTACTACATTAAAGAAATGACTTGCAAAAAACGAACGCGCCTAAGTGCTGGTGGTGGTGTAAAAAGCGACTAGAAATACAAAATTGACCAATAATTTATCTCGTAGTAGCAGGAATGTAATTTGTAGTAACAGTAATAATTTGGTAGACAAGCTGTGTAGTAGAATCTCGTGTAGTTTGTAATGCATATAATATCAAGTGGAAAATGTTGTACCCTTATTAACTATCGTGACGTTTTTTTGTAATAATGACAGTATTTTGACCTACCGTATTCCTTAGAAAGCATGTAAACTCTGTACTCTGTTATAGTAGTCCAAAGTCAGTAATGATGTCCGTCGTTTGAAGTGTGAAGTAGTGTTGTGTTCAGTTACCTATAAAATACCTAATTATTATTATAACAATGCATAATATTGGAAAGCCTAGCCTTTTTGGTTACCTATTTAAATGACAACGTTTGTGATACTTATATTTTAATTTTTGTTGCTAAAGTAAATTTAGCAAATGACATAAAAAAATAACTTCCATATTTACAAAAATGGCAGAGAAAAAGGATGTTGGGCTACTCTGCTAGTATTAAAAAAACATATTATTTACCTGTTTGTATTTTTGACCCTGTTAAAAAAAATCTGGTATAAACCAAACAGTACACACGTTATAATAATAGTATAAGCTATTATTATGAAATGATACTCATTTTTTTGTTGTTTCTATTTTTTGTGTTTTCAAAACTGTGCGACTTTCATATTAAAGTGAAATTAGATACAAAAAAACATTATTCAGTTTATGAAATTAAATTACCATTACCAAGAAAAGCATTACCACATATTTGTAAATGCATAGCTTATCCGGAAGATGATGCTGCGCAACATTTCATTTTTTCCTTAAATACATTCTCAGAAAGCCTTGTACTCTTTCAACGTGCTTCTCAAGCAGTTTCTTCTACTGCCTACCAGCCTACCTGAATATTACATAAATCTTTTTTCAAAATAAAAAACCTTAAAGCTTCTTAATGTACTTTTTTTACAGCAAAAAACCAAAATCCATTTCATATCATCAACATCATCACTACTCAACTGCTCTGGAAATTACAATTTTTGTCCATCTTCTCACAAAACCTTGTGGTTTAGAGCTTTCTAGCTCTCCCAACTAAACAGAGTGTAAGAAGAATAGTAGAAAGATATGAGCTGTGAGAGACAGGGACAAAAACCAAACTTCTCGGTTCGTTGCTCAAGGAATTTCCGGTCGCTCAAGGAAAATGAAAGGAAGTGAGTTTGCTTCTCCTCCTCTCAGAGAGCTTCTGAGAATATGTACACGTAAACTATATGAAAAACGATGAAATTTTAGTTTTTTAACTTATATAAAAAAATTGCTCCATGTCTGTCTACAAATAAGGTACAAAATGTAGAGCTTCCAAAAGCTCTGTCTGTGATGAGTAAACGTATACCTTGAAAATCAGTCAAGTGGCGAAGAAAGACATTGTTCTCTTATCTCTTTGCCTCTCTCTATACCTTTAGCTTGTACACACAGGCTTCACAAATCATCACAATCATATCATCTCTCACACGAACAGGGTTTTTCATTTCACCGCACCAAGTCAACCCAACAAAATATATTTCGTTTTACATTCAGTTTTCTTAAAAACCTGTCCAGAACTTGGACTTGGACTGGAGTACTATGGACTGTTGAAATTACTTGAGGATTACATACAAACGACATAATATCTTGACATGAACGCAGTCCTATTTTTATTTTTTTAGTATGAAATTCCTCTGTCCACTTTACTGCTGTTCGTCTTTGTCATTCATCTTGCTTTTGAGTTTTTGAATGCCTGGAATGGAACCTGCTGGATAAATGATAAACATGAGGCCGGGAGGCCATACAAACAAGTAGAAATTCATAAAAATCATTTTTATTCTTCCCTTAATTCAGGTACTAATGTACTGTTTTTCTTCAAGTTTAAAATTCCAATGGGATATTTTTATGGTTTACCTTTATTTCAGTTTTAGCCTCTTCCGGTCTCATTTTTGGCATTTGCATGTATACCTGCCTTTTTACTATAGTCTTTTGGGAACTGGAAATAAACCATACTTAAAACCTCAGTAGAAGTAAACCGCATCATCATCACAGAATTCCTGTCATACGAATGACGCACAAAATCTCAAATATAATTTGGTACACTTCCCATTCAATTCATCCCTTTTTTGCTACCCGGTCAAAATAAAGGAAGGAACAAAGCCTACATACTACAATCCATTATACAACATTTTTAGTGGAAAATCAGCACGTTTTTTTTTTCATTCCATAACAAATTATCCCTCTGTGTACATAACAGCTTCACTCTGAATAATATTTCCTTTGTCCAACACCACTATACTGTATATTGTACATACCTAAGTTCCTTTTTTTGGCAAAAGTTTCATGAACTCATTATAACCACTTGCGTAACATGCAAAATACCAATCACATTACAAATATATCTTTCTATTTTTAAGCAAAAACGGAACTACCAAAAATAAATGGGCTCCTGAGAGCTCCTTTCCCAAAGTTTCTATTTTGGTGTGAAATTGTGAAACACTTTTGATTAATAGCTTGTATATAAGTGTATTAATAAATGTTCTGGAACACAACAAACAAAGCCTTAGACCTTTTTTTTCTCTTAAAACAAAAATCTATAAAAATAACCCAAAACTAAAAATAACACCATTTATTTTTCTGGATAGATTTCCAGTTACATAAGAAAGCAAACAATGTGTATTTTTTGGGGGTATTATTTTACCCATTATTATTTTGTGGGAATTGGAATTGCATAAATTGTATAGAATTCAGCTTCGTATCACCTATGTTCCTTTACCAAGTAATTTAAACTGGAAAAACCTCTGCACATATTTTTTAAAGGCCATGTAGATCCATAAGAAAAATATAATGACATCTTGGCAGCAGCCTTTCCTTTTTCCTTTCTGAAATGCAATGCCATGTCCAATGTCCAGCAAACAGGGTTTTGTATTTCAAAAGCGTGAGCGAAAAAAGCAGCAGCAGCGGAAAGGAAATCAAGCCCACATTAAGCCAATTCTCAGAAGCACTGACACAAAAATGAAAATGAGAAATAGCGTGTTATTTGCTACATAAAATGATGGCATGAAAAGCAAAGTGTGGGCAACGCCTGTTTTATTCTATACATGCATACCTACATATTTTAACCGTCAATTTCTGCTATAAAAATTTGCTACTAGTGCTTGATGCTAGTCGACTTTATAAAAGCCAAGAAGAAATAGGTAGGTAAAACGTGAACGACAGCATCCGGTCTAATTTCTTAAGATCGATACGTACTTCCGGATAGACTCTCATTTTAGCAGCAGAGGGAAAAAGGAAGGGAGGAAAGACGTAATACACTCATAAAATATGAAAATGACGAGAGCCCGGCATCCGCTCTACCAAATGTTGAATGTACTTGTGGGCTATTTTTACCTTTATTTTCAGCAGCATACTAAAAAAAATAATTATAATATTATAATAGCTTTGCATTTTCTTAAAATATGCTTGTTTTTCTCAGAGTTACCACTATATAGGCTGTTTGTCAAAATGGACTTTGGAAAATAGGAACGCACACAAACCGCAATATCCTTTAAAACAAATTGTTAGGTTTCTTGAGGCCCAAAAATGTAAGGAAGTTTTATCCTAGCATTTTGTCACGTTGTTCTTATTGAAGCTGTAAAACCGTTTTGTAAGACAATTGCTTTTTACAGAGATTGAATGCATATTGCCCCATTCTCCAGCCTTTTTGGCCATTGACCTATGTAAACCAGGTTGGCGAAAAACTAGATTTTTTTGCAAACAATTCAGCAATCACAAAATGGAAGTTGAGTGTATAGAAGAAGATGGCATTTTTGCAAAAATGGATGTAGGCGACAGGAAAAAAACTCTGTAATTTGCATTCAAGCTCTTGTTGCTTTTTTAAAGAAAGCAAATATTTTTTAGGGTGTGCATTACTTTGTCACCTACTAACTAGTACTCCGGTTTTTAAACTAACTGCCTAGTATAATGATTTTGCCACGTAAGATAGAAACGTGTAGGCATTATAAAATTACCCCACCACCAGTTTTCTGCTCCCTTCCTTTTTCGGTATTATCGGTTCATTGTCACTTCATGAATACATTTTTTCCTCTACTTCCATATTCTACCAAGCCTGCATTATGCAAACCAACCTCCGTATTCTCATTATTTTGTTGGGTATAGGGTGTAGCCTATCATTATTACAATGCATGATTCATTTCCCTTTTGTCCTGCTGCTGCTGCTATTTCGGAGTTTGAAACTTGATACTTTGTCACATTCCACCCAGAAGTGATCCTCTTGCCATTATTATTATTCCGATTACGTAACCAGAAACCAAACAGCATTTCCAATTTTCTTGGTTTAAAAAAACGCATTCTCGAGAGAGAGTGTCGGAAATCAAAAACCGTTTTTGTCGTCGTTGCCAGTTTGCCATATCACCTTCACAACAATGACGATGATAATGCCCTTTTTGTCTAATAAATAGGAAATTTCTTGTACAAAGTACAAGCTACACCATAGCAGAAGTTGAAGAAACTGCCCTTTAGCCACCACTCTTTTTTTATAAATAATTCCTGTTTTCAAGCTTATGCATCTTCTTCGGCTGTCTATAAGCCGTTTATTATACCGTCACAAGTGCAAAAAAGCAACATGATTTTTTCAATACATTTTGCGGATTTTATACACAAGTTAATGTATTAAATATTACACACTATCAAAATTGGATAATCTCTCACTTTTTTTGCAAATTTTTTAGCCAAGCCCTCTTTATTTTTTGGAAGACACGATTTTGCTTGCAAATAAATGCCAAGGGGAGGTATTTTTATATTTTTATTTTTGCGGAGGTGAACTAGTGACGGTAGTAACCACGATTAAGTTACAAGTTACCACACGGCGGTCACAACCCAGTAGATAAACTACAAATCATATAGCCTTAGCGCTTTAAAATACGGGAACTGTTTCTTGACAATGATCAACATGAACAATGTTACAACAACATGCTTTGATGTACAAAAACACTGGGCAAGTTTAAGAAAAGCAACGGTAAAACAACTTTTGCTCAGTTTCAAGCGTTTAGGCTTGATGATGATGAACAAGTGTACAAATAATATATAATATCGATGAGGGGGCTTGCTGACAACAACACGTTCTTCGGTGTGTTATATTGCATGCAGCATATATAGTGGCCAGGGTCGAACCCGTGGATAAAATGACATCATCATACCTTTTACCTTTTTACCAAGTACCACAAGCTGTAAAGTATGCACACAGCGCAGCGTTCATCCTGTCATACTTTTTTTAAATTATGAACCTCACCAAAAAACTCCTTTTCTTTGTTCCGGATATTTGTCTGCATTTTAGTTGGAGTTTGCCCAGTTCTTTTTAAAAATAATCGCACAAGCTAAATAAGTGACCACGCAAAAAAGGAAAGGATGGCGATCATAGATGGTTTATTATTGACTTTGCATACCAGCAGCTTTTCGGCGTATGGAGTACCGACAACGGAAAAAGTTATTGCAAAAAATATATATATTATAATGCAGTTTTTTTTCGCAAAGGTCATGAATAAGATTAGCACTTTGGGTTGCCCTTTTTTGAATGAAATGAAATAGGAGTTGAAACCGGCAAACCATATAAATTGTGCAACACTCCTTTTTATACATCCCTGAGGAAACAATGAATTGTATAAAAGCCAGAGAGTGGAATTGGAAGTGCGAGATAATGTACAACTTATTGTGTAACAGGACAACAATGTACGGACTTTTTTTGGACTTTTAAAATCTTTTTTTTATGTGTGAGGATAGGTGAGTCTATTAGCAACCTACGCAGAAAAAAATGCGCATAGTCCATCTATATGGTATAATGACTAAGAATGATAATGTTCCGAGAAACAAAAGCCTTAAAAAACATCTTGGTATATAAAATAAGTTTGTGCATGATATGATATGAAACCGGTCTTGTTGCTGATCTGATGTTGATGATGATGATGACACCCTGAAGAAAACTAGGAATAGTCAAACAGTCTTACCGAAAAAAATCACCACCAGCAATAACATCAGCAGGAATCAAAAATCAAACCCAGAGAGTTGACCAACAAGTCCGTTTTAAGTTCGTGTGTTTTGTCATGCAGGATTTTGATATGCATGCCTAGAATTTCTGAGCATGCTGTGAAAACAAGGAACATGTTGACCAAGGAACAGAGAGATGTGGGTTTTTGCAAATTTCGTTTTTGGCAATTTTCAGTTTTCAACAACTTGCTATAGGCTTGGTTTTTTTTGTGGTGGTTATATATACAAGCTGTGTTCCTTTTTTCAATGTTCAATTTCCCTGTAGTTTATTTCCTAGATAATAAAATGTTATAGTGGAGATCCCACTGGATCTCTTGTCCAGTGAAAATTTTTCAATAATGCAAAATGCATGTTCAAACTTCAAGCTTAGTTTTCCTTTTGCAAATGTCAAAGTTCAATGATTTTTTTGCCCGGGTTTATAAAATTGAGCCTCAAGGCGACACGGAAGCTTCTACACCATACACTCTCTGCACAGAATTTATATGCAAGTTTAGTACAAGTTTATTTTTCAATGCTGTAAAAAAAGTTGAAACGTTCCAACTAGAGAGACTTTATTCCTGGTTGCAATTCTTGTTGCATGACTTATGTAGTTTGCGTCATATAAAAAACACCCACGCAAGCTGATAAAAGCTAAAGAGAAGAAGGAGGTTTATGTATCGTAGTACACTTGTGGTCAATAACTTTATATTTCAAAGTAGTAAAATGAGTCTTCCTACTAGCTTTTTATTCTCTTCCTTCCAGTCATCATGCTGCTATTTTGCTAATTACGAATTCTTAATAAACTCAAAAAATAGTTTGCATGTCGCTTGGCACCATATACACTATCCAATCTTTCTTACAGTTTTAAATTGATTAGATGAAATGATAACCATATGGCATATTATCTGTTATAAACACCGCACAATTTTAATGAACCCTTTCTTCAAGATTTTTTGCAATTACGCGTACCCCTTTCTTAACTTGTCGTTGTCCTATGTTAGGCCTGTCATAGCCCATTCTCGAAAAAAGAGTACATTTTTCAAAATTACATGTAATTTTGGAGAAAAACGCCAAAATACATAGTCTATTTTTGCTTTTTATAAAGGGGACCAAAGTAGAAAAAGAGTACATTCCTCTAAAATAGAGTATGGATAACATGCCTATCCTATGTACTTTCACTCAGTTTCTTTTCTGCTAATAATAAATTATAATGCCTAAGATTTCCTACGTGAAGTTATTTTTTTGCAAACCTACCACGCAACCGATCATCCCCGACCAGTTGAACGTCACTCTGTGTGAGGAACACCTGGTCTGGTCCATCCACAAAATAATTATGGACGTTCTTACCCTTTTTTCATGTTTTTTTTTGCAAACATCCGCCCGTTCTTCCTTATAACTTATTCTCTTTGGTACAGGCTGACCCCACCTGCATACCTGTCACAAAGAAAACCTAAACCATTTTTATTACGACCTCCTTTGAAGATTCATCTTGGCTTGTTTTGAAATGCTCCAGGCACGCAGACGGACATTAAACAACAGTCCTGCCAAAAAGTACATAATAACAGGTAGTATCCCTTTTTGAAAACAGCAATGCACATCCACACACATCACGCTTGTCATGTTGGCAAAAAGGCTGTTTAACTTTTTTAAGATTATTACTTCTAATAATTATACTTACTACCTGTTACATAACCAAAGTAAAAACATAAAGAAGAAAATGAAGTACTATTTTCATTAGAAATGTATTATTTATTAGGCTGTTCTCTTCTGGATTATATTATTAGCAATTTTTAAAAAGAAATTTTTAAACTGCCATTACCAATCATCACATCTACTTATAATATATTAAGGTATAAGGAAACCAGAAGTTTAACCACTTTTTATTATTTTTTTGTCATGAACATTTTTTTTCTTACAAGATAACCCATCTATTCCGGATTGGGTTTAAAACGCATTTATCATCATACCCTGTTTTTATCAAAAAAGACAAGTTACCGCAGATACCAACCTCCGCATTGTGTTTCGTTTAAAAGCATTTATCAAACAGATCCAAATACACTTCTCAGATTTAAAAGGAAACATGACCAGAGTCCATTTTTTAATAAACTGATCCCAGCAAGTTGATCATACCTTTTTCCTCTTTGGTGTTTTCTCCTTTTTCTGATTAAGGAAGAATGTCATTCTGTTATCATATCACACCTGCTAGAAACAGAACCCATGAAAAAATAAGAAGAGCTACCTACCTCTACCCTTTTCAACCTGTCTTTGCTGTCCCAATAAAAGAAACATCTCAGCTTGGTCATCATCGTCATCATCATCGTGATCATTTTTGTTGTGGATCGTGAACCCCTTGTCTTATCTTTTTCGGTCTTTCTCACTCTCTTTCAAGTTGTACTTTACTGTTCTGCACAAAGTTTATATAATATCCACGAGCTACAAAATAAAAACCTGTTTTTTTTCTCTTTTCAAGCCTGTTACCAAACAACAAAGTTATTACATAACTTATTGAACATCTTTTAAGAAACGACAACATCACAGAGGAATATTGCGCGTAGGGGTCAATTTTATTTTCTGTGCAAAATGTGAGGGTGGACACTCCAAGTTTGCAAATTTTTAAATAGCTCATATATTATTTCTTTGTTCAAACAAGCAGAAGAAAAAGAAGATGATAGGCTTCCATCCTATTTTTTTCCTCGAGATTCCTTTTTCATTTTTTATTATTATTAGTCTTCTTTGCTGCTGCTCTTCTTCTTCCCCGAGAGACAAGAAATTATTACAAGTTTTTTTACTACACTCCGCATGACACTTGATTGTTGCTGTTTTATAAAAAGAAAACTTGTGGATAGACATAACATGGCCAGTGAGAGCCATATATATTGCCGCACCTTTTCTCGGATGATTCACAGCAAGAACTCTTTGCAAAAAATATATACAATATAAATTATGCAAGGGCATAATAAGCATTATAGCAACCGCAGCAAACAAAAACGGCAAACGGTCATTTAATTTAATGATTATCCCTTCTTGCTCAGCCTACAGCGCATTTTTACTCAGAAAAGAAGAAGAAGATGCAGTCAGCGCAGAATAAAAAAAACCGTCATCAAACAAATATCTTGTTTTTAAATTCGTTTTTTTTCTCCCCATTCTCAAAAATTCCTCCTTTTCCTACTCATCCTTTAGTTGAGTTCTGAGTTGTTGATGAAAATCCAAAATAAAAACATGAAATTGCACTTGTTGTTGAAACCACGATGTAATTTCCATACAAGTGAAGCCATAGCACCGCACCGGGTGAGAGGAATATCAAATATGGTGGTGTACCTATAACAACTACCTGTTTAACCTTGCTTGTGGCTTAGCTTATCTGTCTCCTTTTGTCAGAGACTGTCTTCTTCTTCGTTTTTGGTCTGATCATCCTAAAAACGATGAATAGGTAGTTGAAGATAAAAACGTGTGCAAAAATCTTGTAACTTTTGCTGGCAGCAAGCTATTTATGACAAAAATATGTCTGGTGGTGCTTTTTACACGAAAAAATAATCATTTTTTTGGTGTGCAGCCTACCTACCCGCAGAAGAAATATGTTATGTAAGTGTTTTTGCACAAATGGCCGCGACATGCAAGGCAAGTGCTGTTGAGGGCGGCCTCGATTTATTGTACAGGACAACCATGAATGCAATAACAATGTTTTTTTTTTTCTTCTTTCTTTTTCAATGTTCCGATCTTCTTTACATTTTTTTAAAAGAGGCAGCTGCTGGTGCTGCAGAACAGCTTAACAATTTTCAAAAGGAAATGTATAGGGGAAGATCAGGTTTTTTTCCTTAAGGATTTGAATATATTACAAGGCAATGATGCGTTTAACCTTAAGAAACCGTGCAGGTTGCTTAGCTTATCCTAAGTATCATCTATCTTGACACTCCACACACTGGGCAGAAACGGACATTTAAGAGCTTTTTCATCTGAAAAGGATAATAACAATAATAATAACAACTTTTTTCCATTCTGGTGTAATCGAAACCTTTTGGACACGCCATCAACTTTTTTTATTTTAATCCGAGTTGCCCTTTTCCTATTTTTGTTTTTTTGGAAGTTTCTAAAGGAAATGTCTGGTGGTTAGCTTGTAAAAATTGTGTGTGATGTTGGATGATGTGTGGTAGGAGTAAAGAAAAGTTGAGCCTGTCAAGAGGATATGAACACAAGAAAAAGGATAAAGATGGATCTACTACCAAAAATGAGAGGACAGCGTGTAGTGGTGATGGTTTAAGACAAGCTATCAAACAAAGTTGCAAAACACTGGACTATAGAGAGTTTAGAGATGAAAACAGGTAAATAATGAATGCGAGTATGGAAAGGTGAAGAAGACGAAGCACACGAAAATCTAAAATCGGGATCGTCATCATCATCACTTTTCACCTTTTTTCCTTTTTATCATGTGAAGAGGCTATAAAAGCTCAGACAGCTTATAAGCAATAGATATATTTTTGCAACTATGGCCATTACAAAACTTTTGTGGTATATCTCTGCTGGTGCTTTTTTGGGCGATAATAACAATAAACTTAAGATTTCCTTTAGAAAAATATACAGTTAACACTTGAAAGAGAAGAGGAGGGCAAATAGTAATAAAAAGCGGGGAAAATAGTTATAAAATTATAATCTATTGTTTTTTCTCTACAAGCCAGAAACAAAACGGTAGGTACAACTACAGGGCAAAAAGAAGAAGACAAAAATATTGTCCATTATATTTTTTGAAATCATAAGGAATCATTTTACTGGGCTTGGTTTGTGTAGTGTAATGTTCTATAGGTAATCAGTAGTAATCATACGTTGCCCACTTGATTGGTTGCAGGCTGCGGGGGACATTTCATTACGGGCTTTTCTTCATAAATAACTTTTAAAGTTTAAAATATAAAAAAAGTTGCTCTGGTCTGGTGGCGTTTGGCTTGGTGTCACGGACGTAGGTCATTTGCCGTTTAGTCAGGTTATTTTGTGAAACAACATGAAATGAACATAGTGCATGGATACATTATGCAATTATTATTACCTGTGGTCTTAATAATAATTTAAAACATTGAAGTTGTTATTATTACCTTGTCAAAACTTTAGCTGAGTTTTGCAGTTTGAAAAATGAAAATTGCAAAAAGCACACATGAACTAGATAGGTTGTCCGTTCAAAAATGCATTTTTATTCAAGCTTAACATTTTCTTGTGTATTTAGTTGCTTTGCAGATTGCTATCTAATCCAATACAAAATATGACAATGACAATGAAAGGAATGACAAAGGTGGAGTAAAAATTAGCTGGACAACATAGTCATTCTTCAAGTTGTCATTCTTCAAGTTGTCGCTGGAGTAGTAGTACCGGAAAGCAAAATTATACATTTAAACGCAGCCCAACCGCTAGTGTAGTCATCATCGTGACCAAGTCTAAAAATAATAATTGCCGTCAATCATTTTTCTTTTTTGCTGCTTCTTCTTCTCTTCTTCTGATAAAAGATGATAATGTGATTGGATGAGTAACACCGGAAAAAAGATGATTGTGGCGGACACAACGGAACGGAACGCTGGATCATGAATTTTGTAAAATGATAATGATGATCACTACAGCGTATAAAAAAGAAGAAGATGATGAAGAAGATGCTTTATAATAATATATAAGTTATATAGCATCTCTAAAAAAGATTATGAAAAATGTATCAAGAAAAAGGAAGACAGGATGAACACAACATCCCAACTCCTTTAAACGTTTGCTACCCCAACATAGCCTTCCACAAAGACAATCATTTATTTTTCGTCTTCTTTACGCTCACTAGGTTTCATAGTACTTGATCAAAGTCAATGTCAAGGACAGTTCTGAAAGCATTTTCATTTTGGTGCACACCTTTTTGCACACACAAGAAGGTGTAATAGGTACTCAGACAAAACAATGCAAAAACAAAAATGCATGCAAGCTCATTATTTTACACGCTTAATCATCATCCTAGACCCAGACCAGAAGACCAGATTATGTCTAGATTATTTATATGAAAAACTATATACCTATATATTACAACGTGTGTGTGCCTAAAATTATCTTTAAGCAAAATAGTCAAGCATTTCAACGGCATTTATTTGTCTCTTTGTGCAACAGGCCAGAGCACAAAAGTGTGCCTTGTTTTATTTGCAAACCACACTTGCATTCCACAAGAACCACTAAGAGAAATAATTATGTATTGCGTTTACGATTATTATCAAAGACAGGGATACTTTATACGGTAAACGGAATAAATGACAGCAGGACCTATGCTTCTGTTCTGATGAAGATGATGATAAGTTTGCAACTTTTTCTGCCCCTTTGCTACATTTTCAGGATACTACCTACTACTACCACCGCGCCTTTTGGAAGTGTTTTATTGATTATAAGATAGTTATTTTTTGTATTCACTTGTCAATCAACGCCTTTTTAATTGTATCGTTGTTTTAACACTTTAGCCTTTTTTGCAGTGTGGCAGAAATGGGTGTGCTACGCAGCAATAGTTTTAAAAAAGATTGTTTTTTCAAATGAAATTAATATACCATGTGGTGAGGTTTTTGATTGAATCTCTGGAACATTTACCTTACCTACTTACTATATAGTCTGCACTATTATCAAGTGAAAAAATACTAAGTTGCTATTAGAGATGATAATGGTAATTGTATGAAGGTGCGTTACATAAAAGCTGGATATATTTCCCAGTTTGTAGCTAACGCAACGCCCATGCAACTTAAATAGTCCGGTGGCAAAATGGTAAGGGCATGTCACTATTTGACTTTGAACTTTGTTGGCTAGCTGCCATCATTTTGCGTTTGAAATTGTTCCAGTTCCAAGTTCCAGGTAGATGGGTATATTGAGTAGCACATTCCTTTAGCTACTTGTTCTGCAAACCATGACCAAGCATAATAAGCAAATCAATAAACAGCAAGTACACTTTTCATGCTTGTATAACGTACCAGCAGCATGTAAATGACATCATTTACAAAAAATGCAAAATAAGAAGGTTGCAACCACACACAATCTAAATGTTTCTTAGTCTGAACTGAGATTCAGCTTTTGACTAACCTACAGACACACAGAACTTGCAGAGTGCTGTGTTTGCTGCTTGTAGTATTTTTGTGGTTTTGGTTTGGTGTATCACTCTCTGCAATCTATGATGGTTGGTTTCTTCCGTGTTACAAAATAGAATGGGACTAATGCTTACATATCATTATGCTGAATGAAAAGGCGACAAAGAAAATTTATTGGTAGTTATTTAAATCAATTTTATTAAAGATTTATTTGCTTTGTGATAAACTGAATGTCCTTTTTCGGTAGCGCAATGTCGACAAAATGCCGTTTTCGTTGTGTGCACGTTTCAATATTTAACGTTTCCTTGTTGCAACATGCATTATTAATTCCTAATAAATAGTTTATTTGATTTGAATGCACAAGTTCACATGCAAAAGTATTTAAAACAGTTTCTTAAAATCTTAATTTTTCCTTTTACTTCCCAATCGTTTAAACTGGAGAAGCATTTATATTCCTTTTTCTTTCTTGCGTGATGCGTTTTTAATCACAAAGGCGTTTTCTGTACATTTCCTTAACTTACAACTTCCATCTAATAATCCTGGCAGATGTTGCATGCGATTGTAATTAAAGGGTTGGGTGTTACGTTTTTTCTTCCCTGTAGGATGCCATGATACACTTTTGGCAAAATGGGAAATAAAAAAAGATTGCTTCTCTGGATAGATAGGTTATTATGATGATGCATGTGTGTGTGTCTGATCTAATCTGATGCTGATGCAAGTAGGTATTATGCATTTATCATTAGAATTCCGGGAAGCATTTAATTATGCAGGCAATCCAGTAGTTTCTTTTGATTAAAAATATTAATCACGCCAACATACTTATTAAAATTATTCTTAACTCATTTAGAAAAACAAGTAGCAATTCTTTGCTTGACTGCACAGTAATATTAAAAGCAGAAAGCAATTTCAGATTTTATTTTCATCAAATTATTGTCATTCATGTCATGCCAATGATAATACTTGGAAAGTTATTTTTTGGAGTTTTCAAAAGTACGCAGTTACTTTTACGTAAGCATTATGATGACAAGATGGAAACGGGAAATCAACACATGCTAAAGAAACGTAACAATTTGCAAAGTTATGTAATAAAAATATATTATCGGATGAATATGCTTGATGGCTGGTTTTTCACTACTTGTTTTTATTATTTTCAGCGTTACCTAACAACTTATTATTTGAGCACCCTTTGTTGTCTTGTTGAGTGGGTTACTGTTATATCTTCCAGTTGAGTGGAGAGTTTGTTGTTGCAAACACCTACTATTTATAATAACAGCTATAATGGTTAAAGTGCAAAAACCAGGTAGCTATATAGGCCAGTTTGGATTAGAAATCAAGTCAATTCTACAAGAAGAAAAAAACTATATAAATTGATATAGAGATGATGATAGCAATCAGCAGCAGTAGCAGTAGAGCAGAAAAAAGACAAATAAAAACACAAGCAAATAACCTGTTTCAAACTGAAATCCAGTAGAGATTTGAGATTATTGAGGCAGGTAGATAGATATGTAGGCATGGAACAAAATAGAAATCTTGTAGTTTTCCGTGTTGACGAAAAAATAATTGGTGTGGAATGAAATACACAATTACAATATATAGTTATCTACAGAGAGCTTCTTTCTGATAACTGATTTCAGTAGAGTTTCATGCTACCTGAGCAGCAGCGCAAAAGGGTAATAATAACTTGTAAAATTATAAATTGAACAGGTAGCAGGAATTTGAGTGATAATTTAACTATAAAATAGAAGCATTATAACCTGTTCCAGAAAACGGTTTGCATTTGCAACAACGTGTGTGCATCATCCATCCCGACGTAATCACGTTGCGTTGAGTACAGTTTTGCTTTTTTTCTCTTGGCAAATTAAAAAATGCAACTTGGGCTGCTGGATAATTGGAATACGTAATAATAATGCTTTTGTGTGTATATCACAAGCAATTTTCGTATTGATAAGCAAGTTTGCATGCAAAAATGTATTTCCTAGAGAGTTCTAGCAACAAAAATAAATATATAAAATACGACCCATATACATTAAAAACTGTACTGGGTTGAATATTAGCTTTATAACAGCCTTAAATCTTCTCCTAATGACACGTATTTCATAATAGTGTGTTTTTACGGACTGTTGGTCTCTCATCGTAGTGGCTCCTTCCTTTATCATAATGTTATAAACTATGATCAGTTTTTCTCATCGTACCATATAAACAAGACCCCACAAACACACACAAAAAAAGACGCAAGAACCAGTACCACCGCTTCTGTTTCTTTTTTTATTTAAAAAAATAACATGTTTCCAATTATTATACTCTGTACAAAAAAATACTCTGCTGCTTATTTTATATTCCTTCCTGGATTCAGGATTCGCATCAAAATTAACCATTTTTTCCTTCTCGTAACACGTACCAATTTGAATATAAATACCTATCTAAAAATATTTTAGTAAAGCAACTGTACTATACACTCTGTAGACTATCCGTTTGGCAGTAACATTTTTTTTAGCAATGATCATGTTTACCAAAAAAGTGTGCATTCTATATAATCGATTGTATTGCGGATTGCGGAACTGTCATCATTTTAACAAACTTGATTTCTTTCTTTTTAGTTTACATACACAGTATAAATCAGCCAGGATCAATTCTCAATTCTGAAACTATTTCACACGCGTAAATTGTCATAATTACCTACACAAACTCATCCTAGCATGTTGTAAGCACGCAAAACCGAGATTCAAACCGGAGCTACTCTTGTGAAACAATTACAATAATCATTTGCATTTTATTATGCATTTTAGTTCAATTTGCTAACATACAAATTCTCCAACTCTGACGCATACCCTATCCCGCTTCTGAAATTACCGAATAATGATTAATGCACTAGATATTTTACGCTACCTCTGCAAAAAAACGTACTACCTATCTATTCGGCCCCCAAAACATTGTTTCTTGCAAAATTACATTGTACTTCTATTCTCCACCACGCCGTTTCTTTGCAAATCGCGTATCGCGCCCATCCCTATCCCCATGCATTTCTCGTTTATAAAAAAATATTAAATCCTAGTTCACATCCTATCTGGCAGGTTTTCTCGTTTTACAGTTTTACAGCATGCTAGAGCTAGATGTGTGTGTGAACGGAATATCATCCCCATAAACAACCACTACCAAAAAACCCTGGTGATATTGCCTGTTGCACCATATTTATATAATAGCTTCAAAACTACATTCTGCTGGGGTTAGTGCCGATGAGAGTACCGGGTACGCAGAAACAGCCAAGGAAAAAAAACTGGTCATTGAAACGGGAAACCGGTCAAAACAACGAAACCGATCTCACAGTTTTTGTAAAATCCTCAACATTCTTGTTTATTTCATCAGACTTCTAATAAGCTTTATAGAGAAACTCTACAGAAGTCAATTCCGCCATACCTGCCACCATCATCTTCACCGTACCACTCACTATACAAAAACCAGTGCAGTGCAGTACCATTCATATATCTGTCTTTTGTACTCTTTTATCTCTTTGCTGGTTTTATCCTCGGTCCTTTTTATAAACTAATTTCTTTATCTAAAATACAGGTGAAAAATACGGAAGGAATGCAAAAAATTTTATACCTTTGCAAAACTACTTTTGAAATACACAAAACTTTATCACGTCAGTCATTTTACAACCCATTTACTTTTTTATGCATAAATATAATATGCAGTTTAACTAGTGACTTACCATAGCATTTATTTAAGGTGGGCTGGAATCCTTCCAAGTGGGCGAGCTGGGCGAACTTTTCGCTAGGCTTGTAAAATAATAATGTCTTGTTATTATTGTAGGGCATGTCATGTTTTTACCAGAGACCAAATACGTCTGTCTGGTTTATATTTTTTCCTGATGTGTACAAGTTACAACTTTATACCTGGTTATGATTCATTATTATATGACGATGATGTTCCGTTGCTCAAATCACTCATTTTATTAGCCTGTTGTCATAAATAAAAATGTGGATTTGCAAAAAGAGGAATTGGTAAACCAGCATCAAAAATGGATAAATCTGTGGTTTTTTCAATAGAAATGCAAACATTTGGAAAAAATGACAACCGTTTCCTTATACATTTTTTCATCTTTATATACTAATATATTTTTGACGATCTTTTAAGCTAACTAGAATGAGGTTTGCTGCTGGAAGCACAAAAAAATTTGCGAACAATGACAATCAAGACCATAAGGATTTGCTTCCTCGTTTTATTTTTAACCATAAGCACTTATCCTGTGTGCTTAGTTTTACAAATATTTGCGCACATGTATGCGGTCTTCTTTTCTGCTGGTAGCTTATCTTTTTAGCTCTACCATCATCTAAGGCTAATTGAAAGGAAATGAGAGTCCAGAGAGCAGGATAAGTATACCAAGAACCACACAACAAATTAAGAGATCCTTTATGATTCCTTTAAAACCCTTTTCAACGAACAATTTTATCTAGTTCCAAATTGGAACTAAAATGCGCAAAAAGAGGAATGGGTGGGCATGATAATTTTTTGGCAAAGCCAAAAATAACAACAACAAAGGTTGGTCTAAAACAAAAAAAACTGAAGTTTTTTTCTGTTTAACTATACTTCACCCTCTTTACTATCCTTCCAGCAGCATATAAGAAGATTTAAGATCTTACAAAAGAATGCAATTTCAAGTTGCGTGGTGCTGGTACAGAAAAGATTAAGGTGTAGTACAATTTTGGATTTTTGTATAGTAGGCGTATAAAATTGTTTCGATACGGCAGCAGAGCACATGCAAAAAAAGCCTAACTTGAGCATTATGATTACTACCAAGTAATTTGACAAAGATTCTACTAATGATAGACAAAAGAATGAATTTCCGACAATGGAAACCGCACAGCCACACGGATGAAGATATTAAATCACGGAACGTTCTGCTAAAATCTGTCTGTCTAGCAAGCTAAAAATATAAATAGTTGGTTTACATTTTTGCCCACCACCTTCCTTTGTTTTGCACACATGGAACTAATTTTACCAAGTTGAAAAAAGAGCATTTTATGGAACATAAGAAGTTGGTGCTATGTTGTTGATGGGTATATACTGATGGCATGCCAATATGCATGCATGCCACAAATAGCAATTTTAATAATGTGCTGAAACTTTGAAAAACCCTAAAAAAATGTGAACATGCAAGTACAAAAGTAGACATATTCTACACATAATGATTATATAGTCATTTTTCATAAAAATGATTATATTCCTTATTCCTGCTTCTCCCAAATCCAAATATGTACATAAGAAGCCACAGTAAAGGAATTTTTGCACTTGTTTATATATTTGCATTTGGATGATAATAATGAACTGGCATATTATGCAGGTAAACTAGTTTAGCTAAGTTTGCATTCTTCTCAAAAAGAGATGATCATACTTTTGCTCTGTTGCTGCTGCTGATGTGTAGGTTAGGTTAGTTTAATTGACTAGCGCATAGTGCATTTGGTATTAGTGCAAGACAACAGACACACATACACACACTCATTCATTCATACAAACAAAGCCAAAAAAGCCAAGCCAGAGTCGTCATCGCATCGTCATCATAATAGCATGATATAGCAGTAGAATAGCAGAATAGAGATTGAGACTCTTGCGAGCAGGAAGCAAAACAGCAGCATGAAGTGAAACGAGAGAGCTTCAAGGGCAAGGGCAAAAAAGTGAAGTGAGAAGCACTCCTCTTTACCATTTTGCATCTTTTTTGCACTACAGCTCATCTCCTTATATAAAAACCCGTAAAAGAATCAAATATATATTATAGCAACTTGTCTAAAAAGTCTAAAAGAGACGAGAATGGTATTGGTTTTAGTATTATGATCATATCATAATCTATTTTGGTGTGACTTGGTTAGCATTCTTTTGGCCAGTTTTTTTTGTCATTCTTTTCATTTGTCAGTTTTTAGTTTAACAGATACAAAATCTGCTTTATAAATGTGTGGGTAGCAAGTTTTGATGATGATGATGATGATAATAATGTTATTATAACAGCAAAAGAAATATAAAAATAAATAGAGTTGGATTTCAAGATGATGATGATGATGGTTTTGCCGTTGGCTTTATAAAAACATTTTAGTCTTTTCCTATTCACCGAAAGATGCACAGATTATTTATGCATTTTGATTTAGTTCAAGTTAAACAAATTCATCACTACTCAATAAAATATTTTTCGGATGCAAAATGGAAATTGCTCGGAGCATATCTATCTACCTATCTACTCTTGGATTTAGTCTGATTGCTTTATCTATTATGTAGATATGTGCCAAAAAGGTATAGAGAGATGCCTACACAATATTTTTTCCTTTAGATTCCTGTTTCTGCCGCGCACGTAATAATAATATTTGTAACTGTTAAAACCCTGCCGTAATAGTAAGTACAAAAAAGGTGTGCTTTTTCTCAAAGCACACACACAATTTCCTCAATAAAGTTTGCGTTGAGATTTAGAAAAAAAAGAGCTGAGGTTGAAATAAGAGGGGGCTTGAGCTTCTCAACGTAATAATCAACCGCGCGTCACATTTGTTTCAGTTTGTTTTTCCTTCTTGTGGTAATTACTTAAAAATGTAGGTAGTAAAATAGTTAAAGTTGATTTTGGATTGAAGAGCATTATTTCCTCCCACGATACTCATAATGATGATGACGCGGGGTTGTTCATTGTTGCAACATATGAGCTGGATTATGTTGTAATTAATTCTTGGTCCGAAATGGTTACACATGCTAATTTCACATAAAATGCTATATTATTTATGCTATATGCTAAATTATTATGTAATTTATGTATTTACCTATTTACAATGCGTTTTTACGATTAACAAAACATTTTTGATTTTTAATTGAAAAGAATTTATATTCCTGTTTGTCATTAAAAGATTCCTGATAGCTAATTAAATTTGATTTCAAAGCTTCAAAAAACAAGACCCATTTTTTGGAGTTGTCCCGTTTAAAAAGCAAACTAGGTTGGTAGCTGATGTGCCTCCCATTTTTAAATTGTCTTCCTCTTGTCTCACGTTTCTATTTTTAAACATAAAAGTCAAAATGTCAGGAAGACACAGAGATTCTTTCAAGTTGCAATTTCTTCTTACGTTTGACCACTTACAACAAAACAAGTGATAAATGTCAATTGTCAATTTTTTGCAACAAAGTTTACATGTGCATCCAAGAGGATATAACCACATCCATTAATATGATAACCTGTTAAATACCTTTTTGCTGTTTTGTCTGCCGGCTACTAAAAAGAACATCAAAACAGATTATCATGTGCAGTTATATAGCTACTTACGTAACAAGCCCAAATCAAAGAGCCCAACAGGCTCTAATGTCCTCTGCACCCAGCTAACAGAAACGAAAAGGTATTGAATACAACAGCCTATATAACAATATCAACAAAATTGTATCCTGCTTGCTTATCATTGATAAAAGTAAGCAATATTGCAGTTGTTGCAACTTTAATGCTCCCTATTACCGATTTTACCCTCTTGCCAGAAAAATAAACAGAAAAGAAACGTATGTCGTAGTCGTTAATAGGTAGATTGACATTGGCATAACATTATGTAAACTAGTGTATTGTACGGAATACTACTACTCAATAAACTTGTGTGTTGGTTTCTACCAGAAAAAAGTGCTTTTACTTGTACACATTACGTCCACTTCGGGTTTCTTCTTGGCAAAGCACAAAAAAACCAAAAGAAGGAAAAAGGTAAGGTGCAGGTGAAACGCGAGGTGAGATAACGGCAAGACCCGTTCCTTAGAATTTTTTTTTATGTGAACACCATTCATTTTACTTTACACTGCCGGTTGGTTTTGCTGCTGCTTTGCTTTGCACAAATTTTCTCTCTCTGGTCTGCACTTACTTTTGGACTTGAGTATCACGTTACTTTTTTCTTGCTATCTCTTTTCGGATTACCTGCTTTTCTTGTGTGTGGCGGAAGTGACCTTTCGCCTTTTTAGACTGAAAGTGTGTGGTTGGTATGCAGCAGCAGTTAAATTTATGCGGACGAATGAATTAGAGTCAACCAAAAGTATATGCAAGCATGCCATAAAAGAATGTGTAAGCTATACAATATATAATTAGACTCCCTTCACCTGAAAAGGAAAGAGGAGCAGAAAAAAATATATATTATGCGGCATTATGTAATTGAGCTATAAATTAGCCTTAAATTTATCCGTTGGTTTGTATAAAGCTTTAAAGCACCTTTCGTTTTTTAACATTTTTATTTCCATAAAATTGCACAATGCAAACAAAATCATTTTATTTGGATAATTGATCGGATGATGACGTTATAAGCATATAGCCTAATAGGGAAGGTAGTCTGTGTGCTAAATATTTTTTGAAAACGTTTGTGATTGTCGGCTTTTATACTTCAAATTATTAATTTAGTGCTTAGGGTTTGGTTTGGTCTCTTCAGATTTTTTAACCTGTTTACTTTTGGTGCATATCTTTATTTGGCTTTTTTATACGTTCCCAATTATCAACACATCAATAATCATAATCAATACTATACAGAAATAGACTTGTTAAAATGATAAGGAAGTGAGAAACAAGAGCCCCGCGCTTGTGACACAGATTATGCTTATATTTGTCTGCCTTTTGAGTTTTGACAGTATGACAGCGCATTAGCTCACACCATAGCCAAAAATATTTACATTTTGCAGTCAAATCTAACCATGATTACCTATTTAACTGACCAATACGTAAACAAAACTGATCAATTTACCACCAGCACATTGTTAACCACTTATGCAATACTTTATCCTTTTCAAATGTCACGTAAATTTAAACAATAAAAGAAGCTCTCTCAGTGCTGAACCGTATTTTACTTTCTTCATTTCCTCAAACTTCATTTTGTATATGAAATTTGTTCCCTTTTCCTATCTTAACGCGCATGCTAAAAAAATGCACATCCTCCTCATTTTCTTCTTGACACTTGTCATGACTCGCCTCTCGCTTTACACACACAACAATTGCACTTTGCACACAACTTTGCATAAATAATAATATTGCCTAAATAGACTACTTCAAATTCTTGCACCCATCTTGCTTATCAACTGTGTGCAAAAAGTAACCAATTATATTGGTACAAGTGCAAAAGGTGTTTTTTCTTGGTGCACGACAATTTGAAAGAGATGCTATCATGTACACACGGGAGAGAATCAAACAATTTGTAATATTTTTTAAAAATCAGTATGTGTCATCATGTCTTGACCTGGTCTCCAACAACGTCTCAATCATTATCCACCATCATGAGTGCCATCATTAGCCCACATTGCCTGATATTTTATGCATTCCATTCTTACATCCACACACACAAAGTTAATTCATCATTGCTTCCCATATAACGCACGTGTTTGAACGTGTGGAAACGTGCTTATTATATAACCTGTGTGTAGATCCTATATATTTTTATTTCAAATCTAGCAAAATCGGGACATCACTTTCATTGCTAATAATATACTGATTGTGCTAATGGCTACCCTGCCATTTTTATCTTGTGTCGTGTGTTTGATTGTTGCTATTGGTGCAATAATACTAGCAGCAAAATAATAAAAAATGCGTATTATTAAATTGTAACACAAAAACTTGATAATATTATTACGCGCATTAGTATATTATTATATTAAAAGCACACACAAGTGTATAATAATGTCATCATATTATTGTGCATATCAAGATAATATGATATGACGAATGCTGTCATCAAATCAAATCAGGAATAATCAGAAATATGTTATGTGAGTAAATATGTTGCGTGTCCGCTTGTAATAGAAGCTGCAGCGTGCTAAATAATAATATTGCAAAAATACCTTTTTTATTTATTTGACATTATGCAAATAAAATCTAGAGCGTGTGTGTACTCTCTACTCGTCTTCCCATAATTGTCATCAATAATAAATAGGTAATAGGAAAGACCTATTGCACATTGCGCACAACCGGCATTACATTAAATTATTGCAAGTATATAAATAAACATTATGATTAATCTGATTTTGAGTGGTGGTGCGTGGGGACAAGTACAGAGTACAGTTTGGTGATATTATGACAATAACACTTTGGATGATGCAAAAATGGTAATGCCGGTAAATATGGAGCAACGGTGACATAAACAATAACCTGCTACTGACTATGCTCACTTGAGCAAAAGTAGATTGCAAAGTTGCAAAAACGTTGTATTGGCTTTACCAACCATTTATCCTTTTTAACTTGCACTTTTTTCTATTTCTTTAAATGCCGGATGGATTCTGGTTGATTTGATGGCACATAGCACACTTGAAAGAATGAACAAAAAGTAAATGTCTACTTTTATACAGGTCGCATTTTGTAAACTAATGCAATATCCTGGGAGAGTGATTCCTCTTTCAAAGCAATAAAAAATGCTTTAGCATAAAAATATTTATACATTTTAAAAAGGAAAGACAAGAAGAAGAGTGCAGAAAAAGGCATATGCAACAAATTGCATATGCAATATATTCACCTCATTGCTTGCTGCTGCATATTATTGCATAAATTGTTATCAGCACACAGCAATCATTCCCATTCTCATATTATTGGCATAATAATCATGATCACATACATAATATGTGTGTAAGGTAACGTTTTAAAAGTGTTGCATTTATAAATAGGAATATAAATAGAGGCACACGTCTTATAACATAATATTATGCGTGTGGCACTTATAGCCTGTGTGTGAAAGGACATATCGGCACAAATATCTTGGTTTCATCATCATCATCATCCTCATCTTCTTTCTTATCAAGTTGTGATGATAAAATATTACAATATATATTGCAAAGGTATAATGAAACTTTGGCGATAGTGATACGACAATGATCATCATCATCATTACTTATGGCAGTGGTGTTCCTTTTTTGCAGCGTTCAGCGTTCTGTTGTCGTTCTCACTTTTGTTTGTTGCTGTTACACTCTTTTTAAGATGCAGATAAATAATTGGGGATACAAGGAAAAGGGAACTGAGTACACACACACACACACACTCAACCAATACATGACATTATGGAGTATGCAATTTTTGAATAGTTATCTTGTTTGAACATCATTGGGTCAAATATTATATTCGTCTTCACTGTCCATTGTCGTGTTTGCCTATCGTTTTTTGGTCTTCTTCTCTGTCTCTCTCTCTTGTGCTGTTTATTGTTGAGACAGGTAAAAAAATGGGGATTGCGCGATTTTTTTTGCGTGAGAAATGTGAACGTATTGACACCCTTCCTGCTTCTGATTTATCTTTGGGGCCTGTTTTTTTGTTCCATACAGATATACACTATATAGCTTGTTGAAAAGAGTTTACAAATAAGTAACGTCACCATGATGATGATCATCATTATATTCTGTGGCGGTTGTAACTTGAGCAGATTTGCAAGCCAGAAATAAAGACACGTTGATTTTCAATAGGGCTTATGCTTGAATACTATCACTTGTTTTAAGCTTCCTTGTTTCCACCCCCTTGTACTTTTGGGCTATGGTGCATTCTATTATGCTGGTTTTTTATTCTCCCTTCCAAAAAATCATGCTGGTTGGTCTCAGCACATTTTTGAACAAGACATTTTTTGCTGGTGGAGTTGTTGGTGGCATTAAAGTAGTTTTGAGTAGGCTTAAAAAAGAAGATGGTTATGACTATGTTAATATTATTCTGATTATCCCTCCACAGAAGAAGAAGAAGATTTAGCCATTCTCTTTCACTTGGGCTTAGTAGAATGCATCTCTAAAGGAAAATTGTATTGAGTAGCCACACACCAGTCAAAATTCATTGAGTTTTTTTGGGTGAATCTAAAACTTCATGTATGTCTTTAAGAAAGAATATTATGAGACCGTTTGATTTTCAAATGTAAACATATCATGTTTTTTAATTGATAAACAATAAGGTGAACTGTTTTTTATGCTACTATTATAATCAGCCTTTTTTCTTGCCGCATCACTTGCACTTTGATATCTTACATTTTTTCATCCACTTTTTCTCCTCCGTTTTTAATTGTCCTTTTTTATACCACCTATCTAGTTTTGCCGCATTATTGCCTCCTGTGCACTTTTTTCCTGATTCATGACCTACATTTGAAAAAAATGTGTTGCAAAAATGAAAATATGAGTGTAAGGTGCATTAAAAATCGTCAGTATAAGAAAAGGAGTTATAATATATACAACACGTAATCGCATACTGTACATATTACAGCATTATTAGCAGAAAAAAAACAAGCGTGTTTGCAATTTATTGGTGCGCAATAATCAAAGTGTGCGTATTACAAATACACTTTGAATATTTATATTGTGTTGTTATCAGTGTAACGTCATTATTACCATGTCGTCAATCTAGCCATCATCGTCGTCATGGGTAATCATATCAATGTACTAGAGTTGCAATATTATGTCTTGCTATGCAAGTTATATTGATTATATTACTAGAGGCACGATGTACAATAGATTGCGCGCCACACCTGTCTTGTCAACTTTTAAGCTAATGGAGGAGCTAGCGCTATGTAGTTATTGCTAATTCTATTGTTTATATCCTACTTGATTAGATACTGTGCTAGCTAACGACTAACGATGTTCTTCATGTGTGCGTCTAGAGAGTCTAGAAGCGACTTAATTCCGTAGTCACATGAGTCATTATTTTTACTGTCACTCTTGTTTTGTGGCCGTGTGTGCTTTTATGGGTTGGTTATCTTGTTGAAGCTTGTGATGAAATGAAATTTGTTAGAATAATGCTTAGCATTATTGTAATAACTTGTAATTATGATTGGATTAATTAGAGTACATATTTTATTCAAAGTTTTGTGATTATGTAATCAAGTGACTTATGTAGTACAGACGGTTTTCCTTTGAAAAAAAATACGGATTTCTTCAGGTTCATTGCATTTGAATGCATTAATTTGCTTTTAAGATTTTTCATTCATTTTTTTCAAAAACAGTTTTTCCTAAACTTCAAAAGAAGCTCATTTCTGTTCATTTGTACCCAATACTCTTCTGTGACATTATGAAAAAGCAGACAAGTTCAAATTAGAATGAATCAAATGATTCATTCATTTCCTAATGTCACCAACAACAGTAAACAGTATCAACAACAACAAGCTTGACAAATGCAACTAGCAAATGCTTTAGTGGCGAAAAACCGACAAAAAAGCTTTAAACAGATACAAAAGTATACTAAAAATACGGAAAACTCAGTGATCTTGAATAATTTGTATTAAATTTCTGGAGTTTTCCTGCTAAAAAGATACGCTCGTTTTTATAATTTACAATTTTACTTCTTTTGTACCATTACTACCAATCTTAGAAAAAAGTTACTATTGGTCCCATTCATAAAATCAAGTGTATTATATTCGCTCTTCACTTCTTCTACAAAAAAAGATTGCTGTATCATTTGCCAGTGTTGAGACTTGAGTCAACGCCTAAAAAGCACCGTTCTCTGTAATCCAGAACAGAAGCACTTTAAAATCCAATATAAAAAGTTGTCCAAAAAATTGCCTTTAATTCCAAATTGCTTCAAACGTCAAACAAGCAATTGTATCAAGCCTAATGTATATTATAAGGCACTACTGCTGGAATTAAAATTAGCTATTCATTCAGCTCTTCTTGTACAAAAACATTCCTTTTAAGTTGTCCCTTTGTCCCTTTTTTATTTAAATGCGTCACAACAACAAGCCAACCAGACTGGCTGCCTGTTGTTGTCACTTTTCATTTTGAAAGCTGCTTCTGTTGTAAAGTTTCCTTGGAATTACAAAACAATTAACAAATAATCAACCTTGAGCTCAGTTTCAATTCAAAGTTTTTTACATAATAGGTTTTGATTTTGGTACAAAATTTTCCATCTTTGTTGCTGCTGCTGCTTCCTCCACCACCAAAATTTTGTATCAAATTACAAACTGGGTATAGTATCATCATCCCCAAGACAAAATAGATTCATCTTCCTTTATTGCACGCTTGTATGAACAAATAGAACAAGCAAAGAGTCGCTGAGACTCAAGCATGACAAATTCGATACATGAGATAGTGAGCGATGATGATGATGTGATGACACGATTTATAACATCTTCCTATTCTGTTCAAAAATGAAATACACTCTAAGCATGGTTATTATTATATTCTCAGTTTGTTTGTCAGGATTAGCTTGACTTGACAGCAATTTTGATAATGTAAATATAATAAGTTTTGCAGTAAAGTAAAATCTGCATAGGTATGCCTGCACACACTGAACTACATATATGGTAAATAACTTGAGGATATGAATATTATGAAAAAAAAGTTGGGAAATTGGAAACATATTTTTCGGTTTGATGAATAGTTTTAATAAATTTTTGTTGGCATTGTTTTTTTTGGGATTTGCGCAGTAGAAAAAGTTTGCATTTTACATAGCAGAGATTAGTACATAAAGTATGTGTACTATTGTAAAACAAATTACCAATTTGAATTATTAGCTTAAAATATTGCATTCCTTTCAAAAAATGCACCTTCTTAACACACTGATCTAAAAGCACTGCATTGCTGCTCAGCAGCCAACAATCACAAAATGCACAAAATAACCCTCGGGAAAACCACTGAACTATTACAGCATGACTCCATAAAAGCCCATCATTATTTCCTTTCTTCACCTTCTTTCAAATCTTCCGAAGAAGAAAAAATCATCGTTTCTGTTTGAAAAGTGCATCAAGAAATAGAGGAATGGAATGTCTTTTTCCAAAAAAAACCAGGTATACTTTATCTTCATCCCCTCTCTATAATTTGTTGGTTCCCATCATTTTCCCAATCCAACTCTGCATCTCTCTACCTTTACCAAAGTACAAAAAAGCCTTCAAAAAATGCTCTTTTTTTCAATTCAAAAGAAACCCGAATCCATTCGCCATAGTCATTTTGCTCCTCTCTCTGAATACGTACCAACCAGCCCAGTACCAAAAGGAAGCTCAACAAACGTCATCTCATACAGGTAGAAAAACCGTCTCTTTTTAGAAAAAGAAGAAGAGGAAAAAAAACGCCAACGCCAAGACCATTTGATATTCCTACTTCTTTTTTGGCTTGTTTGAATGTGCCATCAAAAGCAGAAAATGACTAAGATGACGACTTGAAGAGTGAGTGTTTGCTCATGTTACTAAATATTGTATGCGCATTGTTAGCTGTACAAAAGGCAAAAGAAGGAAAAGAAAAATAGCTCTCTGCCTCGATTCTCAACCTCAACACTTGTGCATAGCTCAGTCAACTAACTGCCTTACTGACTGAATTGCCTTTTTTAACGTTTTGTTAGCTCTTTTCGCTTCCTCTTCTTAAGAAGCCCCTTGTTTAGCACACAAGCTAGTTTTATAGTTCTTTTTGCTAACGTTCTCTTATCCCAAGTCAAAGCTGTACTAACAGCAGCAGCAGCGGCGCAGGCCATGCAAGCTCAAAGCTAACTTTGTGCAACTTTGTTAACCAAACGATGAGTGCTGAGCTGTTGGTGCTGCTGCTATCCTGTGTAAAAAATGAGTTTTTAGGCCTTTTTGCCATACAGCGACTACTACTCAACGCTTTATGCCAAAACTCTGTGTGCTTTGCTTTTGATGCTGCTATATAGCATTTTTGCATTGCTTTTTACGTTTCAAGTTTTTCTCACTGCTGAGGAGGATCTGGAAAGAGGGGAAACGACAACGAAGAAGGAGCAACAGCAACTCTTTGACTTGGTCGTCAGTCTTCTAGTAGGCTTTCGCATGGTTACATGCCCGTACGTTACGTTCTCCTGCGCCTCTTGTCACTCTCTGCGTGTTCTTTGTGTGAGTGTGCTTTTCAAATACAGAGATACAGATTTTTAGCCTTTGTTTATCACAGGCTGTGTTGGCTTTGCACTTTTGTCTCAAGTCGGCCCAGGAAAAAACCCTGGCTGCACACCCCGTGTGTACTATAATTGCAGGGGTTGATAGTATATTCAATTGATAGTCTTGAAAACCAAAAGAGGCCCTTTGAAAGGTTAATTGTGGAGAACAATTAGATAATTATTTTTTAGTAAAAAACAAACTAAAAACCATTTGACCCCTCAAATTATTAGAAAAAAATAGAGTGAGGCAGTCTTTTGGTTTTAATTGAAATTTTTTTTCCTGGAATTTCATTTTCTTTGGATTTTGTGAAAGAACGTTGTTTGCGTGTTATAGTTCATGAAATACAATTACAATTGGATTGTGTGGAATGGTGGAAGAAAAAATTCAATGATTAAATATTTCAACGCTTGACTTTCGGGTTTTGTCATTGATTGGCCCACTTATTGTCTGCAACGTGGTTGCTATTGAACCAAAAAAAAAACAGACAATATTTTTCTACAAAAACTAAACAATACTTTTTCGGATTTATAATAAAAGGAGTAAAAACTGGTGCGTGTTTTTTCCGTGTGCACACGAGTTTATCGTGAAGTGGATGTCACTTCCTCTTTTAACTACTTATATTCTGGACAAGCACAAGTGCTGGTTTTTTATATCAGTGTTTGATTTTCGATTTAATCACAAAAGTGACAAAAAAGGATAAACATAAACATACTGAGTAACGACCAGCAAGTATAAATCGTTTTATCACCAAAACATTTTCATCCTCCTCTTCACACAATCAAAAGAGCAGTAGGTCAGTTTATTCACAGTAAACCCAGCAATATCATCATTTTATCAAATTCCGCAGCAACCCGAAGGACTTATCTCTAAATAAAGTCATCATCATCATTTTCCATCTCTGCAAAAAATATAAATTTCCTTCCTTCCTTTTTGTTTTAAAAACTAAATAGCTTCCTCTGGTTCACCTTAGCAGTTTTAAGCTCGGAAACAACTAAAAAAGTTTTACATAAGCTGTGCAAGCAAAAGTCTACATTCTAAAAAAGCGTTTTTTTTGGCTTAATCAAAAGACCCCGGAAGTTGACAGAAGCTTACAAAAAAGTAAGCCAGCAACAGCCAAAGAGCACGACCACGCTCACACAGAAAAATAGCAGCAGCAGTAACGTCTCTTGTCTGACTATTTGACTGTGTAAAACAAAAAACAAGCACGTTTTTCTGTATGCTTTAAAAAAGGCAACCAAATATCAAAATTTTGTGCAGCAATCAACCTGAATGCACCAGCGACCTCAATTTTTTCTTGGCAAAATTGACAAATTGTTCAGTGCACTTTTTAAGCCTTGTATTATCCTTAGACAAGAAGAAAAGAGAAATTATAATTGTGTGTTAGTTTATCCTTCTTCCACACTCTTTCTTGTTGTTTTGTTCTATTCTATTTTTGAAAAAGGGAAACTATTAACTTTCTTAATAATATCCGTGTCTGTGTTTAGACTTACGTGTGTGCTGATAAAATTGGAATATTTTTACAGGAACTAGCCAACAACAGCATAAGAGACATATAACCAAAGAGATAAACATTTTTCCATAGGAATTTTTATCATCATCGCAATTTATGCAAATGCATACCATGCATAAATATTACTCTCTGATCTGCTTTTAACGCGCTTGTCATTTTCTTCTCTGGATATATAAACGCTTGTTATATTATTATTACAAACGTACAGGAACAGTTTAAGCCAACCCACACAACACAACATTTATAAAAGTTTCAATACTGATTGAACAAAGTTCCATGCAAATTACGGCAAACTTGTGTGTGTTGTTATTATTCTAATTATTAGCAGAAGCAGTTTTATCGCGCTGTGTATATACTTGGTCTGGAAAAATAGTAGAGCGTTAAGTGCGGTTATGCGTGTGCAGCAGACTTGATCATCATCATCATCATTGCCAATACACATTGTCGTCATTTTGTGCTCACGTCGCTTTATTAAACTGGCTTCTGGATTTGGGCTATGATTTGAGTCGCCGTCGTTTTTCTCTGTGTGTCCCGTACGATGATTATATTTACGTGTGAGTTGATGATACAAACTAAACTATAAAGTAAAACTGGTTATGTGGATATAGAAAAGACGGACGAAGAGAGAATCAGTTAAATAGTGCGATATTATCAATGGCGCAGCAGCAGAAACAGTATCAGCATCAGCGTCGTCATTCTCATCATCACACAAATCCATTCATTCCAGACGTTGGCAGTTGTTGTAAAAGTAGTATCATCAGTAGCACTAGTGTTAGCACGGCTGCTGGTTGGTATTATTATTAAATTGCTTGTTCCACGTTGTTTTTCTCTGTAGCTCTTCTGGTTCTGTGGCTGCTAAATAGTTCTTTTCAAAGTATTAAGCCACCATCACACTCAGAGAGCAACGGAGAGAGAAGGAGAGAAGCAAGCGAGAAGAGACCCGGAAGAGGAACTTGTCGTGTGTTGCTACCATGCATCATCATCATCCTCATCATCTCTTTACCAGTTTGAATAGTAGTCGTTGTGGTGGAGTTACTTCTTGTCGTTGTACTCCCATTAATAATAATATTAGTAGTATTAATAATAACTGGTCTTCTTCTTTGCCCTTTTTGTCAATCTCCCCCGCACCAGTTCACACACTCAATCATTAAGCTTGCACTGTAATCATCATCCAGTTGACATAAACTCAAGTAGCACACAGAAAAACAAAAATTGTAACAATTTCCAACATAAATATACTCTAAAAAACATTTTTCTCTCAGTTACAGTTGAAACTGCAAAAGTGTGCAAAAAAAGTGAAAACTTTCAAACAAAAAGACTCACATTCCTCCGAAACGTGAACAACTTTTCAAAAGAAAATAATAAATTGCCAAATAAGTTTGTGGTGATCTCGCTTTCTTTTGGATGGACTTTAGAAAAACTTGGGTTGCAACAAGTATATACCTACTATATATTGCCTGTGATTCTGTGATCTTTTTTTCTTAAGGTAAGCACACTATTTCAAACATATACCTATATAAAATGAATGGCTATTTTCATCTCTCAGCTTCAGCTTCCATCATCATCCTTTCCATCTCCAGATATTATTATCCAACCGCATTTTATTCGGATTACTATTATTGCCTATCCATCCATTTATTTGCTGCTTTTCATTTCCTGCTTCGTTCTCTCCGCAATTTTGCAAATTTTCTATGCTTTTCCTTTTTAGCCAAATAAAAAGCTTACTCTACAGAATACAGAGTTTGAGTATATACCTAATATGTGTGTGTATTCCCCGCATTATTATCAATACCTTTAGCCAAGCAGAAGAGAGAAGCTTTTCACTTTTCTCTTCCTCTTTCACTCTCTGATTATCGTACAACAATAAAAGCTGCCAGAAAATAAGAGAGAGACAGACATGGGGAGAGTTTGTCGGGGAAAGGCAGAAAAGCAATAAGCATAATGCCCCACAAAAGAAAGTGGTTCTCTGGTTTTCTCTCACTCAATCCACACACATCTTCTTCTTCTTCGTCTTCTTCTCTTCTACTTCTCTGGTAATATTTTGAGTGCTTCCGAGAAATATTTTGCATTATGTTTCTGTTCCACACACTCACGGACTTTATATTATGCGGTGTGATGTGTTTGGTGTGTGCAGAAATTTTGATGAAAGCCTCACTCTCTGTGTACATTCACGCCACGGAAGACAGGCTGAAGGCAAAAGCTTGATAATACACACAAAAAAGAGGCAAGTTGAGTATATATATAGTATATAGTGGCAATGCCAAACCAAAGCCTAAGTCAAGCCAACAGCAAAACGTGCATACCAATAAATTCATTCTGGCTCTGAGAGTACAAAGCTCTTATATATATTTTATGTGTAGCAAACAACAAGTTTTCCGCTTGAGCATCTAATATTACGTGTGTGGCTTATTATTATTACCTTCTAGTAGTAGTAGGAGTAGTTTAGTACATGTTATATACTTTTTTTGTGTGAGCTCTCCTGTCTGTCTTATGTAACTCTTGATGTGCCGCACGTAATGTGGTGTGAAATACCTACATGTTTGAACTAGCTTCAGCTTCCGGAAGTGGAAGAGAATCGATCGTTCCGTGTCCTATTTTAAGTGCCTCTCTTTCATTTCGCAAGCCGACTTAATGGTTTTTTTCTTCTTCGTTTTCTTGTTGGCGGCGGCGGTGGTGGTATGATATAAGCTGGGTTTTAATCCATGCACAAACACGCTACACATTATTATAAGAAGATGTAAAGCAGACAATAAAAAAAATGATGCTAGCTGCAGGTTTCTCTAAGGTGTGTAGTCCAACTTGCCATTGGAATTAGTGTAAGAAGCAATGAATCCTGCTGGATTCTTGAAAATGTACCGTTGGAAGACAAGCATGGCATGTGTACAGGTAACGTTTTAGCAACAAAGCCCACATAAAAAAGAAAGGAAGTCCTCTGTAATAAACATTAACACAACCAACGACAACGACAAAAGGCTCAGAGTGTAAAGCAGCATAATAAAAAGCTAACAAGTAGGTACTTGTTGTGGTGTTTGGTGTGGTTGAAACTCATCACCGTGTGTCATGATCCTCTCTGTCTATCTACCAGCCCTTTGTATAATTTTATAACAGGCCAAAAAAGTGATAGGAAATGACAGGTAGCAAACTGCCTTTTACACACACAACCCTGCCCATTGCTCACTGCTTACATTTTCGGTTTTTGTTTTGTCAGTTTATTGCATTTTGCTAAACGACCACCATCACCGTCCGGTATAAAGGAAAAAGGGACAGACAGTAAAACTGATAATGTACCTACGCTTGTTCTTCATTTTACTTGACAGGAAGTGATGAGCACAAAAAAAATAAATTAGAAACAAGCTTCATTTCCTCGTCATGAATATATCAGGCGCATTTAATACCGCACACTTGTTTTAATAACGTATCATATCATTATTGACGTGATCCAGTTTTTCAAAGAAAGCTCATATTGGAAAATGTTCCTTATGCCAGCAGCCACCGGATTGCGGTATTTAATTACGCTACCTTTCTCTCCATTTATTAAAGAACAAGATAAATTAGTGAAAAACAATCCAAGTGGTAAAATTACTCGGGCATTTTTTTTGGAAACAAGAAAAAAAACAGATTAAAAGACTTTACTTCCTCTATGTAATAAATACGTACAAAAAAATGTTAGCCTATGTCTCCACACCGCCATCCTACATTCCTTTTGAACACATTATATATGTTACGTTGAAAGAATGCAGCAGCACCACCACACAACCACTGTTATTGCTAGACTAATTTACAGTGGAAATGACATTAAGATTCTATGTTTTGATTAGCAAGTTTTGAACCGAAGACGGAAGACAAGAAAAAGAAGAGGGAAACTGAGATAAATCCCGTAAACCAAAACATTACAACACTTCCTCTTTTTTTTCTTTGAGACTTCTTTTGTTATTTTCTCAGGTCTTACACAAAGTAGTAGTTGTACTGTGTGTCGACAAGTCTCATATCGGTTTCTAGTAGCAGCTTATAATATAAGCTTTTTAAACGACAGGAACTGGTTTCCTTCTTCTTCTCCTGACGAATGACTTGTGTAATGGAGTACGTAGTAAAAAACACTGAAATAACAAGTGTTCTACGTGCCCACTTGCCATTTTTACTTTGTGTGTGAATTAGCATGTCTTGTGTATTATATGGTGGTTGCAATCAATATGAGTAGTTTTTTTATCTTTCAAAGTAAAACGGGAGCTTATAAATATATAAGATAGATAGACATACATACATAATTTTTTCCCGTATTATAATGCTCCTGCTCGCATAACATATCAACCTTCTTGTATTTCTTGTTTGCTTTCTGAAAGTTGCTACTTACTTCTTGGCGCAATACAAAGTCATAAAATGAGAGAAGAAGAAAAAAAGTTCTTAAAGTCTACTTCCCGTTCCCGTCTTTTTTTATTTTCACGCTGATCATCAAGAGGAGATTGCTGCTGCTGCTGGCAAACTCTTTTCTCGGGAAGATGATGAGAAAGGTACGGTTCTTGTGTCATATATCTCTATGTACATTATTCTCGCTGTTCGGATTTCCTGTTTCCTGCTTTTTTTTCCTGGGAGTTTATGTAACATTCTTTATGAGTGTGTGTGCTGCTGACTGATTTGACGTGGGGAAATTATAAAATGCACATTTTTTCATATATACTTTTATTATTATTCATCTTTAAGCACTTTATGCTATAATCAATTGGATATTGCATAATAAGTTATGTAAATTAATGTGCCTTACACATGTAACGTTTAGTGACATAATATGATAGTTTAATTTTATATAACTTTTAAATGACGGGGTATAATTAGTCAGGTAGATGTTATAAGATACAGATTTTAATGCGGCTTGTGTAATTCCTTAATATATTTGTAATGATCACTTGGATTAAGTAGGTTTCCTTCTATCATGTAATGATCATCAGTGATAAAATAATTTTGCGTAATGTGACAGCATTCCTTTGACATTTAACTATAATATCCGTTGTAAAAACTTACAAGGTTATTATAACATACTGATAACCGGAGCGTTTTAGTTCTGAGTTTTGTTAGCGGATAATATCTCTCTGATATTTTCATAGTTGTCACTTTTGTCAACCCAAAACGTGTAGAATATATAAAAGCAAATACAATTAGGTTTGTTTGTACTCTTCCTGTTCCACGTTGAATTTAGTCGCAAATATTTCCCTTTTTGGGAATATCTGACCTTGAGCAAATTTCTCAACATATTTTTCGTTTTCTTTTTATTCAAACGAATGCCTACACAAATGGCGGAATAAACTAAAGCTCACTATATCTATCTTTTTGTTTAAATTCAACAAGTCAAACTATAAAGTTAAATCAATAACTCATTTTTCCAAGCTTATTTAGTCTCTCTTCCTCTTTGGCTCATATAAAATAGCACAATTTTCATTTATTAGTAACAAATTGCTAAAAATGAAAAAATAATGTCATCAATATATTTTTATGACTTGGTCAACCGGAAAAATATATAGCCAATATAGATATATAGCTTCTGCTGACAAATGGCTGGACATTGACAAAGGGTCAAGGAAGCAGTCACAAAGTGAATTTAGTTGAGAAAATTGAAAAAAGCTGAACACAAAAAAAGTAATACATATTCAATATCAAATTTCCACACAAAGTACACGTGTGTGTGTGGATCAAATAAAAGTAGCAATATATATATAGCCAAGTTAACTATACTGGCCAAAGTTTTACAAAGTTGAAGAAAACAAACAGAGAAAATTCAAGGATTGTATGTCTTGTTGCTTTTCCGGGTTGTGTTGTAATCATTAAAACGGGATCAGCAAACATCACTTGTTTTCCTCCTTTGTGTACGTTCACTACACACACACATATCCATCCGACATCCTTTTTGTTGTGCTGTTCTCCTTCCTGACAATCAACGGTTCAAACTAACGGACAGCAGAGAGCAGCAAGGCTCAGGGAGCGGAAGTGAAAAAGGTAATTTAATTAAGGCTGATAAAATATACAGTATATCTGCCTATGTACTATATATCCAGCTTTTATAGAACTTTGACAAAACATGAAATTGATTTTTGACATTTAATTCATAAGAGAAAAGGTTTTGTGTACAAGGTTTGGGCAGAGTATTTTTTGCCAATATCAAGTTAACTTGTTTGTTACGTTAACTGACTAGAAACTTTGTTTGCGCACACATAAAAATAGACAGTTTTTTAGACGTATGGAACGGAACGCAAGACGTTTTTTGTTATTTATTTACGTGATGCGCTTTTGACCATTCTCTATATAAAGCAGCACGTCTTTTTTTATCAGAAAATTATCTCTTTTGAAAAGGAACAAGAGGTTGAGCGCAAGTAAAAATGGTATCGATCAATTACACACGACACATAACAAAACTTGTTGAAAAAAATGTTTCGTAACATTTATTTTTTATACACACATTATTATTCCTGTTTTTTTACAATCATTTCCTAGTTTTGATGTCAAAAGCATTTTGTATATATGGTATAAAAATGGGTAATTGCCGGTTGCAAAAAAAACTGCAATATAAAAGAAATCTCTCAAAGAGAATTAAGGCTATAAATGCATGTAAAAAGGTTTCTTGCATTAAATTGCATATTGCATGATATGTCTGCATATATGTCATAGCATGTACACAACCTATTTTGCAAAAGGGATAATAAAGTAGGTACATGTCAGCTTGCTAACATAATATATCATCATCACCCCAATAAACAGCGCACACACATACAGATTTGTAAATCACCAAGAAAAAAAATTGTGCATACATGTGAGTTTTGTATTTAGTGTAGCTTGATAAGTGCTAAATAGTTAGGAAAAAAGGAGTGAGCAATTGCAGTTGAAGATTATGCAACATGTAATGAGGCTAGTCATTATGTAAGACCTTGTCTGTCAGCATCTTTTTTACAGTTGCATATACACGTAATATGGTGTGTATGGTGTGCAGTAGATAAAGTGGCTCTTCTAATGTGTATGAAAGCGTTTAGTTCCCTTCCCAGAGGAAAACCTGAAGTGTGAGTAATCAAAGCTCACTCACACACACACAATCAGACACTCAGGTAAATTGTATGTTTCTGTAGTGCTCTAATAGGCATTTAACAACTGGCTTGGCTGATATCAATTAAATTGCATAAAAAAATTTATTTTGTTGGCTGCAGATATATATACGCACAACACATTCCTTTGTGCTAACATATATATTTTAATAGCTAATTTTTTTCTCAACAAGACGAAAAAAGGATATTGGGTAAACAGGAACGAGAGCGTTTAGAGTGGGGATTATTGGGACTGCTTAGGAATATATATAAAAATATTTTTTTGAATGCTTTTTACATTTCCAATTGCAGTCAAGTTGGCAAACTAGTTAAAGAGGATGTTATAAACAAATTTTTATTTAAGTGTAAATTCACACACAAGTTTGTGAGGAGAGGCACAAAAGCTTAAATATATTTTTTTTGCTTAAATTTAGTAAGTTGGATGGTTAGTCAAAGAAACCACAGTACCCCAAAGAGCATCAGCGCAGCGTATCGTCTTCAATTTGTTCATCATCACAGACTCAGACATGGCCTTATGGTTTTTACTTATAACTTAAGTAACATTTTACTTGGCCATAAGCTTAGTACATTTCTTAAGAATAGATTTCAATTCAGGTTGTTGGGAAATCAGAATTTCCGTTTTTGTTTCCTAAGGTGGAAATTTTTGTATGAACAAAGACGTTTAACTGAAAAAAACCAAAGTAAATTGTAGCGTGCTAATAAAATATTTTGTAGAAAATAGAAAAATTAGCACAAGACTATAGCTCTCTATTTTTATGTTTTTGTCTCGTGATCATTGCACAAAATAAAAAACAGACTTGTTTTCAAGTGACAACACACATTTTTTATGGGTATTTTTATTTCATTTAAGAACCAACCAATTAGGCTGAACGAACAGAAGCAATAATGGTCAATAAGATAATGAGAAAATAAGGATACTCTAGTTTATTTCCTAAGAATTGGTACAACAGCTTGCAATTTGCAATCCAACTTCGTTTTAGCTTTGGTTACTCAGCGGATGAATAATGGTTAGCTGTTTAGGTCGGGAAATGAACCACAAAATGTGATTTTGCCAACAGGATGAGCCAGCGGAATTAGTATACTACCCACTTGTTTCTATACAAATTTTGTGATTGAGATTTGTGTTAAAGGAATTCATTTTATCACTTGACTTTCCTCTCTGTGTATCTTCTGCTTGTGTTTGTGTCACACACAAAATCCATAGCACAATGAATGCTTAGAATGCTATGCTGATGATGATGACATTTACTTTTGAAAAAAAAATTGTCTCGGAAGTGTGTTGTGGCTAAGAGCCATTAAGACGCTGACTAGGATGATGATGATGATAATGATGACAATCAAAAGTAACAAAGAAAAGCTACACTTTACAAAATATCTCCTCCTCCGCTGCTGTTTTCTCAATAGATGAACGGAAATTAGCAGCGGTTGCGTTACTTGCTAAACAGAAAAAAACACGTTGTCATAATATAAGCCCAAGTTTATCATCATAGCATATTATATCGTGGTTGTGAGTGTTTCATCAAAAGACACAGAAAACCATGGAAGGAAAAACAGGAGGGTTTTGAAATAAGGGGGCAGGTGACCATTAATACACTTGCCTCTATTTTCTTCCTTATGCTTAAAAAAACATGCGTGTGCATTTTACCTCTTTTTTCCAAGGATACCATGCAAATAGAGTACTAAAATATTATCATCTTGCTTATTGTTACGTTCCACTTGCACTTCTGCTCAAGTGTGTGTGTGTTTCTTATGTAGGCAAGAAAGTAATGTACATTTGAAAAAAAAGAGTCCGATGCGTTGTCGTTTTGGTCGTTAGAGGTTTGGTTCGTCTTTTTTTTCAGTGTGTTTGACGAACCAAGACAGAAACAACACAACAGGAGGAAGTGCTCTTCCTGTCTCTTATTTTCTTACTTTTTTTTCTCTCCCTCCCTTGCGTCTTCTTCTCCGAATCCTATTTCAAACAAATTTTCCTAATTTTCAACTGGATATTACCACCAGCAGCAGCATAACACGGTGTGTTACAAACTTCCATAGTAATTTCCTGTGAGAACTACGCTTAAAAATGTTTGAAATTGGTGCTGCCACGCTGCTGCTGCTGATAGCTTTTTAACATTTTTTAAAAACAAAATTTAGCTTTTAAGCTTATATGTGTGGTAAAAAAATACATAAGCAATGTGTGTGTAAATATTAAGGAATAATTCATGCATTTAGAATTCCTTCAAGAGATGCTTATGTAAATTTTAAACCTAAAAACTTCAAAGTTTTTTACAGGATGTAATGACATCCTTTTTTCTCAGTTTATCCTTGGCTTTGCTCTAAGAATAGGTTATATACTTTGAGGTAAATATGTTTTGTCAAAAACATTGATAGCCATCTTTAAAGAGAAGGCTAAAAGGAAAAGAAGGGGAAAAAATCAATAAGCTTTTAAAATTTAGCTGTTAAACCTTTTGTACTGTCTAATTAATGGTCAAGCCATACTAAAAAATAGACTGATACTGGCTAGTATACCGGTAAAATGTACAAAATCCGGGCCAAACCTCCCCGTGAAAAAACTAGTATCCTTTATCAGATAACTGATTTCTTTTCTCAAGTACAGACTAATATGACGTTTTAGAGTTATTACCCACAAAAGAGTGTGTGTTTGATGATGGTCTTTCTGCATGTAGCAACAGCACAGCACATAAAAAAGGGGAAAAAATTAATGGATCAATGAGGAAAAAGTTCCGTTTCATTTCAACCATCCTAGCAACCTGTTTCGTTTTTCATACCCATTATAATCATCATCAGCAGTAGTTAAAACATTCTTTCAACTTTGTTGCTTTTTATTATTTTGCAAACTAAAATTTCAAGCCTTGAAGTATATAAATGCCCGTTTTTTATACATTTAATACTGCCTTGTTGCCAAAAAAATTTGTTGCAAAGTGAAGAACAGTGTAGAGCATGCAAGCATGCATTATAATCATCATTATAGCTTTACCGCCACCACTATATACCATATAGTATCATAACACTACATTATAAAAAATCGGATAGGGGAACGGGAAGGTGAGGCCGGGCCAATAAAGCATGTCTCATTCCTACCTTTCTTCTTTCTTTTAAGCCAAACCACTAAGGAATTATATACCTACATATTGGTTACAATTGCAGTAAAATGTTCTCTGCCAAAAAATTGCCAATATAAGTCAATATTCTTCCTTTTTGTTGCAAGCGCATTTTTGTCTGTTTGCATTGGGATTAATAAAAAAAGGAAGAAATAAAGCCTTTTCTGTTTTACCAGCCCAGCACCAAATCAGCATCACAAGTGCAAAATATTTTTATTGATCTAACCTAAACCTATAATGGCTGCGTATAATGCTATCATTTATATATCTCATCTTCTACTAAACAACTTCTCAGTTTTTTTTGGCTGGCTCACGATTATAAGTACAATTGCTAGAGTACCGGTAGTACAATTTTTTATTATTATGTTTTCAGGTAGTGCATCAGCTTTGGCAGAATTTTGTTGCATAACAGTTGTTCATTTTATTCCTTCTGTATTACGATTATGATTATTTTCATCGTTTTTTTGTACCATAAGCCAAGCAGATGTAAAAGTTGTTGCAACACAAGCTTGCAAAAGATACGTAAGAACAACAAGTGGTTTTTTGCCTTGTTTTTTTTCTTTCCTTTCTACCCGAACATTTTATACAAGTTGCAAAGTAAGCTAGATCAAGAAAAACGGCATGGCATGCAAATTGACAATGGCAGCAGGATAAGATACATGCCAGGGTTAAAAGCAGCGGTTGAAGAATGCAGTGAGGTGAAAAAAGTATATAGTGGCGGTGGTGGTGGCAAAATAGGAAGAAAAAACTCGGCTTCTGTTTTACCAGCCCAAGAATTCGTTTGTTACTGCATTGCATTTTATCTATCTTTCTATACCTATTACATAAATATGCATGGCCTCTGAGGTAACAATGCAGTTATACGCCAAGAAGACCAACCAAGATGATCCTGACAACACAGACTAAAAGGAAACTGGTTTCTAGCTATTATTCGCAGTACATTTTTTTGGCTGGTTTTCTGCACAAAAGTGTGAGTCTCTCTGACTTAGTTTCTTGTTCAGGGTTATGAAGCATCTCTAGGGAAAAAACCCTTTTATATGTGTGTATATGCACACTACTAAAGAACCCGACTATTTCGACCTTTTTTTTGTTACTTGACTGGTTCTCTCAAAACCAAGAAGCTGTTTTTTAAGTTTGCTTGTAGTGCCTTATATATTTTCTACTAGTGTGCTAACTGAATAAAATCCCCGATAAATATTGAATTGTTGTGCGGGTTCGAATATATTTTTCTCACCTGAGTACATACACACATCCTCATTGGCGTCATCATGATTAAATTATGTGGTGTGATTCACACAGTTTTGCAAAGTCCGAGAGTTTGTAACTGTACACTGCTGATTTGTAGGACCAGTTGTTGTTGTTGTTGACAATGAATCATAACAGGCCAAATAATAAACGCAGTTTAAAATGGACATACTACTTGAATAAATAAAAACCATGGAAACAGTAAATATATTTTAGATATTAAGCCCTACTTCCGCTTTTTTGCTGTAGTGGCCTCCTTCAAAAAATTAAAAATACGCATAAACTTAATATGGCTTCCTTGATTTAATATGCTGGTATACACGAGCATTGGCTGTTTTGACAGTTAAAGGGATTCATTAATTTCATCATAATATTCATTGTTCTTGTTATGCATGTATGCACTTTTAAAAATTTTATATAATGTCATCATCGTCAGTGTAGCAGCATCAACGTCATTACGTTTTGAATAGAGGAATTGGTGTCAGTGCAGCTTTAGTAATTCCGCCCATCTTTGGCATGCATGGACGGTTACATACAGCCACAAAAGTCTGCCTTCTTTGATGTGCTTTTTTGGCTGTTCAATAGAGAAACATGAGATTATTATGACAAGGTGCAATTTAACGGTAGTGTTAAATGCGCTGTATAATAGTTTTTCTTTCAACTTGCATTTCATTTCTGTACAGATTTTAATTTAAAGCTTATTACTTTGCTGCTGATGATGACGGATTTTTATTCATAATGAAAATGTTTCGGAAGATAAGCAACATGCCTTTAAAAAAAGCACCGATTCAATCCGAGACAGAACCTGTGTAAAAAATCCGTATCAAATCTTTATGAATTTTTTACTAACTGTAAATATGCATGTGAAAGTACAGGAAGTTACCGATTTTACAAAACTATTCATCATAAAAAAGTTCAGCCTTTTATTAACAATAACCACAAAATAACGCGTTGATTTTACATTTATCAAAATAACACGGGAACATTTTTTTTATTCAAATTAGTCGCTCTAGACTTAAAAAAATCTCATGTGTATGTCATCTATTCACCAAACTGTCTGAAATTTTATATGCAAAATGCAAATAGTAAAAAACGCTTAAAACATGTTGTCATCGTGATCCTCATCATCATCAACAAGCTGTCGTTGTCCCAGTCCCAGTGAACAAATATTTGCTAATTGTTGATAATTTAGCCAGTCTATTATCACTGTAATCACACTGACTTCCTCGTTCATCACCGGAGCAGCAGTAGTTTTTATCTTATTTACACACATTATGCATATTATAATGTACAGAATTTTGTTTGGCCATGCCATGACATGATCCAGAGAAGAGACGAGTACACATACATAGCATAACAACAGATAAATATGTGACTCTCTGGTTCCTGGACTACAAATATTTATTATTTACCTTTCCTCGTTTAATTGCCCCACATCAAAAAGCGTGTTATTATTGCTGACTCAAATGTTTCACTGAAACATATATCTAAAAACGAGTTTTAAACTTTCCAAAATAATAATATTGACACAAATTTTTATCAAGAGCGTCACATCCACATCCACCCTGGTCACCAGCATCACCAAAAAACAAGTCGTTTTTATTCATATAAAAAGTATGATTGTGCAATGCCTAAATAAAATTCGCCTCTCTAACCAACTGGAAAACTGGGAGTTTTTTATTCTGATCCAAAATAAATTGCTACTTTTAACACTAAACGAGCATATAAAACGCGCAGTAAATCTGCAATTCATATATTTTAGGCAAGTTGGAAAAATGGGAGTGTACACCTTTAAAACCATGCCGGATTGGAACAAAGCCCATTCAATTCACAAAAATCACCTACATATTTTTATCCTACCCCAAATAACACACACACAGGTGACAAAAAGGACAAATAAGCATAAATTATGGGAATATTTCAGTCGACCCTCAAAAAAACATTTGTTCACCCTCATTTTTTCATGCCTCATCCTTTCGTGTCAAAATATTAATCATCATTGGCCCTTTAATGATTTTTTGAGGATAAAGTATTATTTTTGTCGATTTATTCAAAAAAGTTAAGGTACATGTATTTATTTTATTATTCTTAAAGGCTTTCATTCAAACTATTTAGCAGGCTTCCATGGAAACTCTAATTTTTTCCTGAAGTACTGCTATCCTAATACTGCGATAGCAAAATAAACTTTTAGAATCAGTTCCATAAACATTTTAAAAACAAAACCATTGGTTATAACATCAGCGCAGTCTGCTATAAGATAGTTTGGTTTGTCCTCCGTCCGCACAATAATAATTTGTCACTTCATTATTTTAAGACTGGCTGACTGTTTCTTATTCTGCAGTCTCTCTTAACTTCTTCCTCGAAAAACGAAACTTTGCACCATAATTGCCGTTTCTTTGGAACAAGAACTACAGTCTCTTGTTTTGATTCTGAGTCACTGCTGCTGCTCATACTGGTCATTGCGCAGATTTTTTGTGCAAAAACTGATTCAAAATTTAAAAACGTGTTCTTGGTATCGAGATCTGGCAACGTAAAATTCCATTTCCCGATTATTTTAAGACGAAGATCTTGTGAGGGGTTCTAGCACAACAAATTTTTGTGTATTTGTGTTATTTTACTTCTGTAATGAAAATCTGCGCAATGGTCAGCCTGTGTTTCTAGTAAGCAGGGGTCAAGGTATTCCATACCTATACATACCTGAAAAATGAGGATGTACATGCATTTTATACGTTTGAGCAATGAATAATTGTTTATCCTCAGAAAATCATTAAAGGGCCAATGATGATTAATATTTTGACACGGAAGGATGAGGCATGATAATTAGAGGATGCTTTAATGATTATTTAAGGGTAAAAAATTACATGCCTAAATTATTGTTTAGTGGCCAAAATGTTTTAGTACCTTTTCAATAAAAAGTAATACACATGACCATTGACAAGAAAAAAAGGCTTTTATTTTCTTGACAAGTTAGTATAAAAGCTAAAATGTATTGCATAATGTTACACATTATATGTGTACCCAGTCATCGGACTGACACCATTATACACATTGCCTTTTTTTACGATTAAATCATTTTTATTGCTTTTTGTGGTACCTGTGTGTACACTCAACTGTAACGTAATTATTAGTATGAATGTGCTGCTGTATAGCTACTGGAAGTGTTTTTCCTTTTTTTGAAGTTGAACCTTATACTTACCTTTACCTACACAAAGTTGGTATATGCTACTGGGTAGTCCCACAAAAAAAGATAAGTGTGCAATCATTTCTGTAATAAACCGGGCTTCAATGTACAATGTACATTATAAAAAACGTGGTTTCTTCTTCTTCTTCATGTACACCACATCATATAATATTGGTCAAATTTTTTTGGTAAATTGAATTGGAATGAATTTTCAGAGAATATTTTTTAGAAAGAATATATGTATCCCAACCATTTTATCTTTTTTTCTCAACTCTAAATTCAATTCAAAATATATTCATCTTTACACCACCGCATTTTTACTGTTTTTTTTCTACTTGTACCCAGAGTCCGTCACCACCACAAACAAAGGAACATTATGACGATGATGATTACGATGAATATAATAATACGGAAAAAAACCTGCATGTGCTTTACAAACACTGTTGGGATTCCATAAAATCATCAATGCATTCAAGTTCGCTTCCTCTTTTCTTCCTTTTCATGTTCTTCTTCTTTTTCCACTTTACTTTTTTGTGTAATATCATCTATCACCACCACCACTATAGCTAGCCAAGTACCACTATTTCTTTTTACCAAAGGAGAAAAAAAATGTAACAAAAGAATGGGTCGGAACGCCGCCACCACCACCATACCACCTAAAACTTGAAGTTGTACTAACTACCATACCATCACCACCATCTCATTCCACGGATGACATTGACATCCATGTTATTCAGAAGAGTACACGTAATCATCGACATTTATAAGGCAGTTGAGTATGCAATGCATTATTATTATCATTTACCCTCTCTTTCTTTCCTTCTGCCTTCCAGTTCAAAAGGTTTTCGTTAAAATTGTTTGGCTAAGATGGATAGAATTGAAAAGAGAGTTTCGGTTCTATTTCCCTTTCTTTTCCGTTCATGTACCCATCCCATCCCACGCACTGAAAATGTTTTAACAAGAAATGATTCCAGGAAGTGCACTAGTTACTCCTCTGCCAGTAGAAAAAGTAATACAAGTAGTTATGCTACGCTTTAACCAATTCTGTACACACACATTCTTCAAAAAACAAGTTGGTAAGGTTATGCGTGTCTCATTTTCATCATCATCTTCCTTTGCCTACACAACACACACAGTAGAAGGTTACAAAAGCAAGAAAAAATGCAAGGGACAGAAGAAGAAGAAAAAGGGATCAAGTTTTTAAGCTTTATTGTGTGTTCATTCACTACACAGCTATTGTGAGTAGCCCTAAGTCTAGAGACTCGTCAGTACTCCTCCGCGCTATACTCTCTGAAGAAAACCTTTCATTTTTTATGCCTTCCTTTTTCCTCAGTCGCCTTTTTCTTAATATCCAAATCCAGCACAGAGCAGCACACACAATGCAATGCCGTTTTTATTTTCAAGTGAACCTTTATTTTGGTACCCCTCGCTGTTGGCTGTTGTTACATTTTGCAGAGTGTACAAATACAACTTGCTACTTGGCTTTATATTAAATGATGATGATCATAAGACAGATATTATATTATTTTTTGTTAAAAAAGAGGAATCAGTAGGAATAAGGTTGATGGATAAAACAGAAAATGTTAAAAATGGTTGCGTGTTTGGACAGAAGACTTTTTTCCATGCGTGTGTTAAGTGGCATATGTGTACGTTATTATTATCAACCGAAAAACTCTCTGTACTTGTTTTTTTATCCTGTGAACTCTTTTTTGTAAAGAAGGAAAGAAAGGAAGAAGAGAATGATGATGATGATGAAGGGAGAGCAAGACAGACAAGAAGAAGAAAAGAGGAAAGGGAATCAAAAGGAAAGACTCCAGAAGAGTTTTTAGGCCTAAAATACTTACATGGCTTGTATTGTATAATCATCCTCATCTTCTTATATTGGTAACTTGGAAGAAGGAAAAACCAAGAAAAATTCTTCCTTTTTTTACCCTTCTCCAAAGCTACTTTACTCGGCACGACATAACACAAAGAAATAAATGCGCGTATATCCTTCATGCATGAATTGTAAATTGTACTGTTTTCATGTGTGCCCGTTTGTAAAACGGATATGCCTCTGGGTATAATGTAAAAAAAGGTGGTCTTTTTCTTGGGCATAGCACAGCACACACATGTATTTTAAGAGAGACTTAATTCCTTTTCTGAGTTTTTATGTGGCTATATATCTAAACATCAGCAATGGCATTATCGTATTACTTTTTATTATCATTCGTTTCTTTTCAAATAGTTAAACATTAGATACTGCTCAACTCAGTCTACTTTTGCTCTTCTTAATTTTTTTTTGTCAAATGGTTAAACTCTTAAAAAATATATTAAACAAAAATGCATTAGATTAGAACGAGGATCCAACTCCTGTGAACATTTTTGTGGGAGACGGATTATTAAGACGGAGACGAGAACGAAAAGACGGAAAGCGGTAGTAAGTTGAGTAGTGTGTCAGTCAGTAAAGCAAATGCATGCTTGTCAGTCTAGTTTTACACGCTGAAACAAACGCAACACTACACACAAGCTTATAAAAATGTGATATAGGTTTACAAGCAACAAAGACATGCATGGAAAAACCTAAAAACGTGAAGTTATATTCAAACAATTATTTTTATCCACACGGTTTGACATATTATCTACTTTCGTTGTGTGTTCACATCTTGTTGGAATTTCGTTTTTTTATAGTGGGTACACATTCACACACAGTAGTAAAACATACCATGAGCCACTAAGTTTTATTAGTATTTTTAGTAAGTGCTTGAGTGTTTCAATCTCTCTAAAAAACATCTCCCAAAACGTAAACAGTTGGAGGAGTTAACTTGCTATATAAGCTTTTAAGCTGTGTGGCTTTCATAAAAAAGTTTATACTGGGGTGAGACTAATAAATATGCGGTGTCAATAAAAAAATCCGAACCACTTTTAGTTTCTCCGTGTGAATCATTTTCTAGTGTGGATTCCAGCTTGTTTGTCGTCATTTTTATATATTCCTGTTTACCTGGAACATTATTTGCTCCCGGTTTCATTGAGAAATTTATGTGCTGACACTAGCGGAGTAGCACACTTGAATTGCAAACCCAGAAAATCCGGTGTACAATCCCTCGTCTTTCAAGCTGTGTGGGTGGGTGTTGGTGCCTTGTGTGCTCTCGTTTTTTATAAGCAATCAAAAATCATGTAACATTTTTTTTTTCGTCTGAAAATAATAATCTTCTAAAAACATCCATACTTCTTGGTAAAGTACATTCCTACCGTCCAGTGATCATCATGTAACCAAGCAGATAAGATAAAATGAGACAAAGACCAAAACCGTTTTGTTTTGTCTCCTTTTGCTTCTGCAGCTTTGCAGCTGCAACATTTTATAATACGTTATTATTATTATAAAAAAACAACAATAATAATAATAACGCGAGACAAGCTTCTTTTTTTCCTGTGAAAGTCCTTCAACTTGACTTACAATTTACTCGTGTTACTAATAATGTTACTACTTTGTACACGCAGCAGTTTACTACTCTGTCTGTAATAAATAATTATGCTAATTTGCCGTCTTATTTATATGCCGCTGGTGTCAACCAGTGGAAAATTATGATTGTTTCCCCTTGAACCAAGCCAACAAGCTTGTGTGTTATGTTGTGCTGCTGCGTGGGCAACAAAGGAAAACATTTTTTTTCGCTGAGCCAATGTCTGTACAATTTTACCTGTGTAGTATTTAAAAGCTACACATGAAACAATCGTAAAACCAATAATTGAAAATTGTTTTCCTCGTTTAGTTTACAAGTATGATAACTTATGGGCTCTTCCAAGAAACAAAACTTAATCCAAGAAATAATAAAGCACGAGAAACGGACATAATGCTGCATAACCCATTATATAATTTTTTTCAAAGACAAAATGAATGAATGCAATTATCATGAAAAAGAGATAAAACCCAGTGTAAAATATGTTGAGAGTGTGTGTGTACTCAGTATTCAAATGTGTGTGGAAACAAACAACATAATATCCTCTTTGGGCTAATCTCTTCCAAGTAAATATTTAATTTGGAAAAAAGTGCAAATTGGAAATAATAAATCAAAACTGAAAACTGGATCAGCAGGAACATACAACAGCACAAAAGTATATATATTTTTTGTCGTTTTTGCTGAATACACAGAGAGTTTTGATGAGTAAACTGAAATAACTGGATATTGCAACGGCAGCAGGATGATGAGCATGATGATCATTTACCAACAATTTTTCTGCTGTGGTCATGCTTATTCCAGTGAAATTAGCACACGGAAGATTACATAGTTTTTTCCTGTATGTAAAATCTGTGCATAATGTGTTCACGACTGGGATTTTGCTAGAGAATCATAAAAAATGTTTCACCATAATATCCAGCAGCAGTAGTCAAACTTGTTTGGATTTTGGATGCTGACCACTACTACGGCTTCTATACTTACCTACGACAATCAGCATTGTTATTACTTATTAGCAGCATGACATGCAGTTTATACTTTTGGTGCATCTTTAATCATCACGCGAGAAATAATCATTTATAAAAGAAACTGGATGAGATTTTTTTGCTTAATTACCCCAAAAAAATACTTTGTGTGTGTAAGAATAATGCGTGGAAATTGTTCTGAGTGTGAAAAAAGCAATAATCCGTTTGTGATGATAATGATAAGCTGAAAATCATTTTTCATTTATTATTCAAAAAAGCTATTAACAATCACGGTTAACCAATTGTCAATAAAAAATCCAGATTCCGTGTAACGGACAATCAAAAATGTGTGCAGAAATAGAATAGTTTCAAAAATCTGCATCATTTGCAAAAAAATCTGTGTTTTTTGTGCTTAACACACAACATGATTATTGGACATTGAAAAACGGTTACTATTTTGTTGTAAGTTTTTTTCTTGTTTGTCTCAGAATAACATGTGGTTTTTTTGTCCACATTTTGCAAAATGCTTTTTTACCTGACTTGCTTCTGAATCTTGTACACTTTACGCATTTCAATTATGTTGCTTCCTTGTTGTCTTTTTGTCGTTGTAACACACTTTAGCGCTTATTTTTATTACTAAATATGCTGTCCATTTACTGAAATGACTGCACATTAAAATATGATAATAAGTTATTACAAGTGGGTGATAATGGAACATGTGTGTGCAATTCTTGTGCAAAAACCGATTCATATTTGTAAACAGTTTTATATTTTTGTTTGCTTCAGTTTTTTCGTCTCTTCTGGTTTAGTGGAACCCACATCAATAGTCTAAATGCATGAAAAAAATGTGGGTGTGGATTTCTATTTACCTACACGCTTATTTTTTTTAAGTTCTTTGAAATGATGATGATCGCGTTATCGGCAAAAGTTATGACATTATTGGGTTCCGTGTATATTGTAAATGTGCAAGCAAGCATGAGCCTAACGCGTAACGTGTTTACTGAATCATGCCAGATTATATATTTATATCTATCTACGCGATTCAATTTTACATGTTTTTTCTTCTCTCTCTCCATCATTCCATCGTCGTCATCATGATCAAAGAATTGCAAAAAATATCTCAAACCAATTTCCTGGTTTGTGTACGTCTCTTTTATGGACACGTATAAAAAAATCTATATAGCTTGGTGCCTCTTCACTGAATTCATACTAAACCATAAAGACAACTTTTTATAGAGTGCCTGTTTAGTCTTATGTCGCCATTGTCACATACACTGATACAGATTTTTTTCCTGATTGAAAAGCTATATACCTACATGATATAATTACGCAGTATCAAAAACAGCTTGATTTACACAGCTTTGATGATGGGTACAAAGTTGCAAAAGACAAGTTTCCAACAAAGTGGTTATAGCGCCCTACTATTCCTGGAAGAGGCCCTGTGTGTGTGCTCAAAGCGCAAAACCAATAAAAATCAATTTAATTACAAACCAGGTGAACATTATGAAGAGGATGCAAACTACATCTTTTTAAAATTAAGCATGTGCTTAAAATTTAGGTTAAAAATGTAGCCAAAATTCGTGCTCACAACTGCTTTTTATTCATTCCTGCGTGTGGAATTTATGATAATGATAAATAAGCTATATTACTAAAAAATACTGTGCTGCTCCTGTCATCATCATCATCGCTATCATGCATAAATGTCTATTGAACACACAAGCCACTACCACAAGAATCCAGGAAGAGGGAAGTAAAAATTGACTTTATAGCAGTTAGTAGTAGTAGCTGAGAGCAACATATAAGCAAAGAGTGCAATAGTTTAGTAGGAAAAGACTATGCTCACAAAAGACAAAAGGCTTTTGCCGTGTAAAACAAACGGTGCGTATCATTACATTATCTCGTAGCAGTACAATTTTTTTTTGCGCTTAGAGTCTTAAGTCTTTTTAGAGGAATTGTTAACGACGAGAGAAGAGAATCCTTTTTCTGTGAGGTTCTTTTTCTGCCCGTTAATTATACACAGATATATAAATAAAATGTTACGCTTTTTTCGCAGTAGAACATTTTTATAGGTATGTCAGTCAGTGTGATAGTGATGATACTCACGGTGCTGAACACTGTTAAAGCGCAAAATGGTGCAGTCATCACATTATTTTACGCACACACTGAAAAAAATGATCATGATCATCCGCTCAAATTTCGTTGTCGTCATTTTCATCATCTTATATTATCATATTACTAACCACCACCACACACAACCACAAGCCAAAAATTTATAATAATTTAATAAAAAGTGTCTCCTTCCAAGAATAAAAAAGCAAGCATACTTAAAAATTATTCAAAGTACTTTATGCAAAAAACTGCATCTCTCAAGCCCAATAAAAATGGCACAGGTTTACAAACCCTTTGAAAATCAGGAATAATAAGTAGTATCACATAAAAATTTGCTGTAAAGTGCACAATTAATGGGCATGCCAAAAAACATTATAAATGGTTTTTGGTGTGGGCTATATATATACAGCCAATAATCTGCATGTTATCAAATCTGTGTCAGTAAGATCAACCACATATACACACACGCGGTTATTCGTTCCTTCACGGAGATCTGAGTATAATATGCAATAACATCCCATTCAGCAACTTTATTTCCTCTTTTTCTTTCGTTTCGTTGTTTTTTCCTCTGCCTTTTTTTGTATAGCACTCTCATTCTTGTAGTCATCATGATCATCTCTTGAGAGTATAGTATATCGGTTTACTTTTTTTTGCTTCCCAGTTTTTGTCGATCCTACCTACAAACTTACTATATAGTACACACAAAGAAGGATTTTTATAGCATGTGGTCGGGAAAGAAAAAAGAGATCCTTTTGTTGCTGTTCAGAGTGCAGCAGTACTACTACTGCACTGTTACTTTAAGTGGCCACGCACAAAACACAGAGATATATAGGCAATCACACAGATTATACTAAGAATAAGGTAGGAAATGTACAAAAGAGAAGCACACATTTTTGTGGGATGATAAAAAGTGTTTAAGGCATGCTGCATGATGATACATACTACTAAACTACTATGCACAACGTTGTTCATCAAGTCAAACCAAACCAGGAAGCGATTCACAAAAAAACTTCTTTTATAGGCTTGTATTGATATACTCTGGTGGTCGGGGATATACCTACCTATACCTCTCTAGCCAAAAAATGCATACCAAACCAACACGAAACGCTTTTGAGTTTTGAGTAATGGCATGGCATGACAAGCTATTTTACATGGAAGAGGAGTATAGTGTATAACGTGTGTGGTATAAAATGTATAAAAGCAACAAAAAAACGGCATGCCAAAGTCTGGCAAAAGATTATATACAGTTGCTATTTCTCTCTTGAAAAGTTACGCATCTGTGTAAATCATGCTATAATAAAGTTTTATAGACTACTGTGTGCTATAACAGCTTGTATTGCAGCGTTTATAACAGCATCAGCGCTGTTGTATAGACATATAAGCAAAGTAAGTCAGTCAGTCAGTCTGCTTGATGCAGTGAAGTGAGTACGCTGTTATTGCAGATTGGAGTGCAAGGTCACAGAAAAAAACGGCACCACCAGCCACACACACACACACACACATTCTGACTCTGTGCCATGTTGTTATAACAACTTTATATTGTATTTTGTAGGAGGAGGGCAGTAATAATAATAAGCACGCAAAAAAGCACATGGCTTGAACCATGTTGTGATGATGATGATGCATCATTATGATTACCTCTCTTTCTGTTTGTTTGTCTACTCTGTACAACTCTACTCGTGGATAATGCTTTAAAATGTGTGCTAGGTTTGGATACTGCACCCATCTCCTTTTCGGCTTATTATTTTAACTACCGCAAGCGTATTATTGATGGATAGAGATTTTCCTCTTGTTCTGATGATCATGTTCCATATGAGTATATATAAGTATGGTAATAGCAATTATGTGCTCTCTTCCTAATTCCTACTTCTGCATGGAGAATTTTAACATGCCTCCATTGTTGTCTGCCTTTAAAAAGAAGAGTAAACAAAGAAGGAGGAAAAACCTGAGCGTTTTATTTCTACTTGCAAAAGCAAAATGTCGGACTTTCCAACATGCATGGTATTTTTACTCGTGAGCAATATCAAATTCTCTGATGGTAATGATCAAGGGGATTATATTGGATCTTCTCTGTGTGTAGCTTTTCATTCATCCGCAAATAAATAAAACTACTTCCCGGATCAGCAGCACAAGCACATGACCAGGATCATGTACAAAAATGACAAGATAATTAGTAAAACGTGCGAGAACTAACTGGTTATTACTCAAAACTCTGTTTTCTTCTGGAAGGTTACACACACAAATTTAAATGTAAATGGAACGTTTTTGTGCTGGGCTTGTAAAAATTTGTTTTACATTTTTGTAATAAAATTCAGTAGAGAGTTGTGATATAAAATATTACATATATCGATCGGTTATGTAGCTAATTAAAATATTACATGTGGGTTGCAACACTTCATCATCATAATATGAAAAAGATTAGCCATGTAAAATAAGCACAAAATGCTCATCATGTGTCACATTCATCCATCAGCCATGAAAAGTCAGGAAGCAAAGAAAAAAAACTGATCAAAGTGTCGAATGGATATATATTATAAAATTATGCTCACATTTCTGGGTGACGTGTAGTGGCATGGAGGTCTCTACTTTTTTGGTGTATTTTCAGCATTTATTTTCCCGTTGGCGCTGACACCCAGTACAAAAGCTGCTGCTGACGAGGAAATGAAGTTTATCATAATAATAATATTATGAAAAAAAATGAATGAAATGTGCTCATGCTCATGCCAATCATACCAGCGATATTATAGCAGATAGCTAGATCTCCATTCCATTCCAGTTAAGATTATGTTAAAAGCACGCGGAATTTAAACTGCCTTCAACTCTTCTCGGACTGCATATTATTATGCTTAAAAAGGAGGAAAAATGTGCAATAAAAAGAAACGTGGAATAAACCTTTTAAAAATTTGTTGAGTGTGTGTGTGGTAAGTGGTAGAAGATTAGCATCTGATTCAAAGCAAAACAGTTTTTGACGATTATGCTAAAAATACTGAAAAAACGGTAGGCTTTTGTCTCCTGGAACTAATTTTAATGAAACGAGTTGAATTTTTAAAGCTGTAAATGGCAAAGCCAAGGTCGAGTCAAGAAAAAACTGAATGCTTATTACATTTCATATACCGCGTGTGTGTGTGTGTGCTGATTGCGGTAGGATTTGTTGGCTCATCATCATCAGCGTAACATGAACATCATCATTTACAGATTTTTGCTGAGAGGATAATACCAAATTACTTGTTATTATGATGACATACACATACACACAAGTGCCACAACACACAACAAACACAACCGCAATCCATTTCTGTTTTAATTTAAACTGGAATCTGAGATAAAAATACGGGAAATGAATCCATTTTTTAAAAATCAATTACGATAAATGTAAAAATATTGCTTTTTAAACACTTTTCAAGCTTATTTTTGTAAGATTCCAACTTCATCATCGTTTTTACATAATAATTATATATACATACATGTATTTTTTATCACAAAAAAATTATTACACAGACAGATATTGGATCCATTTATCATTGCAGTGCTGAGTGCTGAACTTACATCACCTTTTTCCCTGTATTTATGCTTAATGTGCATGCAAAAAAGCATCATCGCCAAAAGCAAGATAATACGGGCTAAGTAAAAAAGCAGGAATTGTAGTGAACGCGGAAGAAAAAATAAATTATACGGGAATACGGCTTTCAATTTTTTATTCAGATATAAAATCAAGTATCCTCTTCATTGCATAGTAGACAGGCAACACGTGTTTTTTAAAAATTGAGTCAGTCCATTTTCTTAGTACTGGCTTATCAAAAGTTCTACCAGGAACATATACAACGTAATAGTAAAAATCGTCGTAAGATGAATCTTCTTTTGTTCAGTCCGTTATGGAAAAATACGGATGATTTGAATTCATTGATTAGCTAACGCATTGCGTGTGTGTGCAACAAGGTAGCAAAATGGTGATAATGATAAGGCTTTCTGTTCTAATACTTTTGCTGTGTGTGTGTGTGGGCCAAGTGTAAAGCTGCATAAAAATGATTGCAAAGAGCGTATCTTTTCGTCTTCAAAAAATATTTTACAAGATTTACCTACATTTATATGTACTTCATATTATTATTGTTTTTTTCCGGTAGGCACGCACAAACTGGCATTTAATGCTTGGCTGACTCTCTGCTCCAAAAATCCTGTTACTCACTTTGCCATGCCATATAAACACACTGTACTTCTGTACTGCGTGTGTAGGCAGTATGAAACTGACTATAACTGCAATAAAATATCTAAAATAAGCAAAAGATAGAGTATAAATGTAAACCCATAATTATATGCCGTATTACGTCTTTTTTTTGTGTAAAAGCATATATTATTATGATATCTGTACTGCTACTTGGCAGAAATGAAAAAAAGATGTGTTTCTGAACACAGTTTGGTGTTTGGAGCATGCAATCTCAAAAGCTGTTACATAATCCAAATCTTCCTTAAAAGCGTAACTGTTATCCTTATCGACCAAGTGGTAATAATAAATAGCATTGCAAGCTATATAGAGAGCAGTTGTTCATTTGCTACTTATTTTATTCTTCCTACTTATCTGTGCACTTTTTTGGTTTGCTAACATTTTATATAATGCGCAAGAGGCACAAAACCGTTTTATATGCTAAAATTGCAAACATTTGTTAAGTATGTGCAATGCAATGTATTGCAACAGCAGCAATACTGCACATTGCATTGCATTACACACTCTTTGAAAATATGAGCAAACCATTTTGCAGCAGCAGAAGAACAGGAACACAAAGCTCACATCACATGTACAGTAAAGGTGAACAGTTAAAAAAAGGAAAATCCCTTTTCGTACTTCGCCTTTCAAAGTACAATTGCCAATGATAAAGTAGCTCTTTGCTTTTGTACATGTTTATTTATGCAAGCCTAATTTTATTTCTTCCTCGTCATGTAAACATTTTTTGAGTTGGTCATGGTTCCCTTTTTTAACCACGCTGTTTATTGCAAATTGCAACGTTCCTCTTGCAAAGCCAATTTGCTATACACACCAACACACAGATAGATACAGCTTGTTTGAAAAACCATAATGGTAAATTCTAATCGCAGAGCAAAAATCACTCAGTGTGTATGTGAGTGTACATAACCATCATCACAACAACAACAATATAAACTTGCAACATCACCAGCCAAGCCAAAGTAACAAATAAATAACAATAACGTTTTACAAAGAGCAACAAAAATAGGAACAAACGACGATGAGAGCTCAGCGCAGCGTGCACAACAAACTAGTATACCTATTTTGTATAAAAGATATATGGATTTGTGCCATTATTATTATTGTTATTAAAAATTGCGAAACATCCTCATCTCCTGTCTCAATGCCTTAGTTATTCCTCTTGTTTATCATTTCCTTTCGAAAAATAACGCACTTTACCAATTTCAGGTCTCAAGACATTCACTTTTATTTTATCAGGTTTATGGCGTTCCTTATATCCTACTTACCTTCTCTTTGCTTGATCAACTATATAGGGACAACGCATTGTTGTGGCTAGAGTAGCGGTTTTGTTTGACGTTTGATTAGACTGAGATAACGCTGTATTTTTGGATGACACAAACGCATGTTAGACATCAGCGCATTAGTACACACATTCTCTTTTGCATTTTCCTTTTGCACGACTTCTTTTCAGATGATTAGGGTGTCTGGTAGCAGATTTTAATTGTGTGTTACGTGCAAAGCAATTAATCTTGAGTTACATTCAAACTTTTTAAAGATTGTAATTTGCATTGCGTTGCTTTGATGGATTAAGAAAAAAATGGTGCGTGTGAGCGCTTAAGTTTTTTATGCAGTCAGTCTGTCTGCGAAAAATGGTTTCCAAGGTGAGACGTTTGTGTTTATTATCTTTTTTTTCTATGCGGATGAAATTCTATAAAGACATGGCTATATAGCTTGTATACTTTTATAGAGGCTTAGAACTGAGCTTCCGCAACAAGGAAACAATTGATGACTGACTGTACAGCAATAAAAAAAAGTCTAACAAAATTCGTGATAACGTTCCCAGACATTAGAAGCAAAATGTAAAGTGCTTAACATTCGTGTGCAAAAAAATGTTGGATTTTGAGTTAATTACATAATTTAGTAGGTTTAATTAACATAATATGCAAAGACGGTAAATAACTGTTGTTCTTTTTAAAAAGAACTAGACAATATTTTAGTTTATTGGCATGGTATAATATTTCCGGGACAGGGAAGAGGCAGCAACAATGCAATGAAACTGCAATGGAAACGGAGTATATTTTTTGGTCACACCCACACTCCCAGTCTTTTTCCTTACATTTTTTTGGGTTGGATGTTGGCTTTTTTTGTAAAAAATGTATGGCACGTCATTTAAATCGTAAGACAAACAATGAGTTGTTTGCCATTTGGATTTACAACTTTAGCTTTGTCTTTTTTCCGCAAATTGTGTATGCTTTTCTGATTCGTTCTTCCTCGTCCGCTGTGTTTTCTTCCTATTTTTTAAAACCAAAAAACTCCTGTAAAACGCATGCAAACTTGTATAGGTAATATTTGTACACACGCGAGTGCGGATTCCAATAAACCACTACATTATACCACCGCACATAGCATAATTCCGTGTTCATTCAGCGTGTGCTCATGGGAAAATGAATGATTATCTGTAGTCCGTATGTCCTGTCTGCTGCTTTTAGTGTGTTGACTGTGTAGGATATGCCATGTCAATAATGCATACCTACTTAAAAAACTGTAAATATGTTTATAGCAAAAAAAATTCAACGACAACCTTGAAAGACAGCCGGTGGAAGTGATTCAATCATTCATTTGCAATCAGACAGTTATTAGTCACTCACGACAAGAGAGACGCTGTCTGCTGTGCTGTTACAAACTGCTACACAGATAAAAAACGTGGAGCAGGTATGCAGCATCAGCATCACAGTTTATCATTTACAGTTTCCTATAATGAAAGATAGTGATGTAGGACGAGCTATAAACGACAGAAAAACGTCAGTTTTATGTGTTGCTAGGAGTTGCACGATACTTGACAAGATTGTGTTCCGGCCGTCCGACACTTGCTCCGTGCATTAGGGTCTTGTCAAGTGTCTCCGATACTTGTTTCAGCTGCTTGCAACTGCGTGCAACTCCGAGCAGCACTTAAAACTGACGTTTTTCTGTCGTTTATAGCTCGTCCTACATCACTATCTTTCATTATAGGAAACTGTAAAGCAACCTCACATGAGGATCAACAAGGAACTAAAAAAGATTTAGCACTTTTTTTCCTGCTACCGCTACCGGTGTGCTTCTGGCTTGAAGTTGAAGTGATGACGATGACGACAACAATATCGACATGTAGCTGTTATTGCAAAATGAATTTCCACTTGTTCCCTCATCACAAAAAAAGCTCTCTTGATCATCCTATTGTTTGTCCCCATTGTTTACCAAAAACGGGCGAAAGATAATAATGTGCGCTTGTCAATATACCAATTTATTCTTTGGAATCAAATGCGTTTCAAATACCTGTTTCAAATTTTGTGCATTATTGGCAGCAAAAAAATGGTTAATGTGTTGTCATTCGTCATTTATTATTTTTGCTAGAAACACAATACAAAGCCATAAGCTACCTGTTACCTGTCGCGTTTTCCGCTAAAAACCCGTACGCACAGCAGCATCATTATGTAACGGTTAGTGTTCAGGGTACACTTTATGTGTAACAGCATTGCATTATCAATGCAACTCCTTTTTGTACTGAACTAAAAAAATTACGGTAATAAGTAGAAAAAAGTAACAGGCAGCAGCTCAGCGTCTGTCTCTGCAGCCAAGCCAGAAGGCTTATACAATTTATTCGGTATAGTTTTTTATTTATGCAATCTATCTTGACAATAACTTCCTTTTCTTCCGTTCTCGGGCAATCGTCAATGTTGTCATTTTTTATAAGCTGTACACAGAGAACGTTTTTCGTTAGTAACATTTTTATTTTATCTTGTTCGGAATCTGACAAACATAATAACAAAGCAGATAAACAATAACAACGTTTTTTACTAAACTCGCTTTTGTATGCTTTTATGTAATGTACTTAATGTACTACGTTGCTGCTGTGTTACAGCTTTTCAATATTATCTTGACTTGAGAAAGAGGAAAGGAAAACAGGAAGAGGAGAAAGGAAAGAGAAACGTTATGTTTGCTGAGTGACTAGTTTTTTAAGCTTTAGATAACTTTTACAATGGCAGGGGAAATGGTAAAAAGTAAAAGAAGAAAAAAAAAACTGTACACAGCAAAGTTGTATAAGCTTCCGCTTTCCCGTCGTCCTTTAGATAAAAAATAAATGAAATATACAAAAAGTACACTCTTGAAAGCTGGGACTCTGTAAATATTGTATAAACGCAAGTTATGCAATTTCTGATAACAATTCTCAAGGCAAAATAAAAAAACCTGAGGTATATATAGGTATATATACAGGATATTAAGTAGTGTGTAGTTGAAGAGAGGCTAATGCATAAACACTTTTTTACTGCGTTTTAATATTATGATTATGAGCACTTGAGTGTGTGTGTGGTGGTGTAGTAAAAATTGTAAACTAAACTTGGTTACAATATTTGGTTTTACATTATGGAATGGAGGGAGGTTTCGGCTTGAGAAACTTTTCAGCGAAAATGCTTTTGCTTTTGCCTTCGTCGATGAGCCTGGGCTGTAGCACAAGTGCAAATTAAGCTTTTAGTACTTTATTTCTTGAGAATAGAGCTTTGTGGTGGTGGCGATGTGGCGGCGGTGCTATATGTCGTTGTCGTATGCATATATGTAAAGTGCGGTGGTGTTTGCTCTGGCTTCCGGCAGCATTTTGCCGGAAGTTGGTTCCTTTTGCAGCCTACTTACTTTTGAGTTTTGCTTACATTACACACATATAAGTATGTTTGTCGTTGTAACACGTTACTGCGCGACGACAACGCAACGGTGGTGTGGTGTGTGGAGGAGGAGGATCGGAGCTTTCTGTGTGTGTGAGTTTCAAGCAGTACTTTTAGAAAATACGGGAATTTCTTGTGTTTCCTTCTTTAAAATTGTGACACGCTAAAATTACTGCTTGCTGTGTTGCTGCTACACACCTAAGACACCTATTATAGGGCTGCTGCTTTGTGTAAAAAACGCAAAAAAGGGGAAATGAATGACTTTAGGGTGGTATTAAAGCTTAATGAATGATATGCAAAAATAAACATTAAACTGCGACAAGTAACCGTCGCGTGGTGCTAGATTTCTTAGAGCGCGTTTCGTAACGATGATGATATAGCTACCTACTTATGGCATATATATACAAACCAGCAAATAAAATAATGAAATTTTTTATTCTTTTTGCAGAAAAATCCGAAAGTCCTGTTGAGTCTAGTTAGCTGCCTTCATGTTTCGTCGTCCTGTTTTATGGTGAGTACAAATAAATTGTATTGCATTTGTAAATTTGTAGCTTCTTGTTCTTCATGAACAAGCGTATTATCTGGACGCTTTATATTTTTATACAAAACTGTTAAAAATGCCCAACTCTTCCACTCAATTACTGTATATTAGCTCATATTGCGAATTGCCAAACATTTATTCTTATAGGCACTTGCTGTGCCTACATGCAATGCAATATTTAATTTAGTATTTCATTTCATGCAATCATGATCATCATCACTAAAAAATTGCAAGATGATGATGGCATCTTTTTTCATGTTACGCAACTTGACATAGTTCCCTCGACACCACTAACTGCCACAACGGCATAGAAGTAACATCAACAACGCAACGTGCAACTTTATAAAAAAGAGTCCACACTTTTATGACTTGGTTGTTGCTGTTGCAACATCCTCTTCTTCTCCCCTCCAACACAACAACAGCAACTCCAACAGACGCCAACTAGACACACATAAAAAGCGTTACAAAGAGGAAGAAAAAGAAGAAAAAACCTTATCCTTACACTACTACTCAACATGATCATTATCATCATGCCTTACATAACAAAAATTGTTCTTTGGCAGTTTTGTGAGTAGGACACTTGCACTATTGCATGTGCTGCTGATATGATAGACCGACAAAACACATGCATTCCGTTTTTATTATATACGCTTTGTCAACTCAACATCATCAACTGTATCTTTGTGTCATCGTCATTTTTGTGTGCAAAATTGTATATATTTTTGGCTACCTGTGCCTAGTGTCTTCTTACAAAATAAAATGAATACTCATGCTTTGCTGCCGTGTCCCGAAAGAACCCCCAACGAAAAAATCCCCAACGAAAGAATCCCCAATTTTTTTTACCCAAACGAAAAAATCCCCAATGCGAAAAAATCCCCAACGAAAAAATTCCCAATACGAAAAAATCCCCAAAACGAAAAATCCCCAAAATCCTCATTTTGTACTTCAATGTCTTCGGCAGCAGTAACCATTTGATAGTTGAATATTGTGTAAGGGTAAGGTAAGTGTTTATGATCTCCTTCAGAAATTTTAGACTAGCTGTATGTGCACTACCGCCGTGTTTGTATAAAGTTGTGCCTGCAGAGCAATGCAATCTTGTCGAACTATAGGCTTTTTACTATTGAAATCGCAAATCTGCACTGATGAATTAATTCACTTGCTCTTGTTGTGGCTTTGGTTGACTTGGTTAAAACTGGAATAAAAATCTGTTGTGATGCGTTCCACAACAAACCTTAAACTGAATGTAGTTTTCGTTTGCTCAGTTGGTATAAAACTTTGAGTCGCGAGTAAAATTACCTGGAAAAACCATGGCCTTTATATTGCATATTTCAGGACATTGTATTGGGGTAGTTTGCATGATTTGCTATATATTACTGTAATGTTGAATTTTTATATAAATTGGGGAAAAGTTCGCTGGGTATTTTTACGCAATGGGGATTTCTTCGTTTGGGGCAAGAAAATTGGGGATTCTATCGTTGGGGATTTTTTCGTTGGGGATTCTTTCATAAGACCTTTGCTGCTGCTCTGCTTATAGCATGGCCACAAGCAAGCCAAACCAAGTGCATAGAAATAAAAATGCGTGACTTTTTTCTTAGCAATTTTTTTCAGCTTCAAAAAACGGCAACATGCCCACGGTTGCTTCCTCTCTCCCCTTTTGAGTTTTTTTATGTATTCACTCGTTTTGCTAGTGTTCCCATTTCCCTTGTTGTAATATTGCATCATCATCATCATGATCATTGGATTGCAAATGCAATCACCACCACCGCATTACTCTGTACTACTGCATACCAAAACATGTAATCAGGCAGCGGTAGAAGCTTTACCGCAACAACAACCGCCGCAACAACAGCAGCAGCACAGCATTTTGCCTTGCCCAATACTATTGCCATTAAAAAGGGGCTATCTTGTGTAATCATTATTATCATCAGGATCATTAGTCATTCAACAGCAAACTGTGAATGAAGCTAGAAAAGAGAGAGATACAAATATTGGGCCGGCGTTTAGCTGTCGGTGCCACTTTATTAGTAACACCATCAACCCTACCACAAAAAAAGGATTACCATTTTTATTAACGCAGAAAAAAAAGAAGAAGAGGCATGTATTATTATTTGTACAGGGCTGTTTTGATTTGATTTTGATCTCTTTTTTCATTAATGATTACTATTGGACTTTAATTGCATACACATTTTTTTTTCAAAGTGCAGCACAAAGTATCTTCTTTTTTATTTGAAAATGAATTGCATTCCGCAATATACACACTGCACCTTGTGCAACATGTCTACAGAGATATTAATCTGCACTAATTTCTTTTTTAAACTTGCCATGTTGCAATATTGAATTGAAGGTTTTTATTTCTTTTTTCTGTAAAAAAGGCTGTGCAGTTATGTAATACGCTTTTTCGGAGGAGATGATTTACCTGTGCTTTAAACTGTGATGATAAGACTTCTAACTGCAAAACTTATCTTCCTAATTACACTCCCATTCTTACTTTAAACTATTGCACACTTTAAAATCTCACCATTCAAAGAAAGAGGATTGCATAAGTCTTTTTTGAACAAAAAATATGTGTACATGACGATCAAGGAAGCTAATACTACTAATATAATAGAGGAAGCTTACAGGTACTTAAAGAAAAAGTTCTATCATCAGCTCAGCATCTTCTAAATATTATCATCATCACAAGCAGCAGTCAGTACAGCCTAAAAATTATTCTGATTTCCTCTGAGAGAGACAGAAAAACGAAAAAGGGGAGATCCTTGTCATGTTCTGCTCTAATATTTTCCCTTTTTTTCCTTCTTTCTCTCTCACCATCTATCTATCTGTATCTCCTTCTTCTTCTTCTGGTTATGTGTCCTCGTGTGCAGCAGCAGCAACAAAAAGTGCACAAGAGCAATAAAATGAAAGAGATTACACTTTGCTTTACACAGAGCTTCCTTTTGCCCCTTAATTCTTCAAGGAGAAAAAAAATGAGTTGAGCACATCAAGACATCCGTTAGATACTCGGAGTTAGTAGTAGTAGTACCGTTCCTCAATCTGATGATGATCATGATGATGAGGATGAACAAAAGAAGCAGAAAAAAAGTTACACTTGTACTGTGCATTATATTGCTATTTACTGTGCTGATATGTTCTACTGCTACTGCTGCTACTTTACAAATTTTCTTTTTTTTACCTCTTTTCTTTTACTCTCTGCTTGGTTTTATTAGTAGTACCACTTGTCTACGGTGGATGAATTCTTGTGCACACACACATCCACACAGGCACATAGACAATCAGAAGAAGAACTTTTTTTTATATTGTTACATCCGCTCTCCTCCGTCTCCACGCTGCTGTTCTGCTAATAATGCCCTGTTTTTTTTTCTTCTTCCCTTCCTTCTTTTCTACTAAGCTGTGTTGTGTAAGTCAGCACACAGCAGTTTAGAATGTTACGTTATATGCTCATCATCATCATTATTATCCGCATGGTTTTTTAGGCCCAGAAGGAACAAGTTTTTTTCCTGTTCTTTCGTCAGGAACAACTAACTGACTGACTTATATGAAAACGAGAGAGAGATGATCAAGGAACATGCTAAGTTCACACAACAATTCACAAGCATTATTATTATTTCATCTTTTGCTTCTTCTTCTCGTTTCTGTCTGTGTGCGTTTTGTTCATTTGTTCAAGTTTTTTCTAACTTTGAGTTTGACTCTTTGGCCCAATTTTGCTGGCTGCTTGTTTTTCCTCTTGTTTCGAATATGTTTCCATGCATACTATATAAAGTACAGTAATTGTATTTTGTATATCGTCGGATTATAGAGAGGCAAGTGGAAGAAGAAGAAAAAATATGCGAATGGATGAGTTTTTTCTTCTTTTCTTCTTCTTGGAGGAAAGTATATAAAAATTATTATATAGGCTTTTCACGCTGCACTCATGCATGATGTGTTATTTACTGTTTTGTTATTGTGTACCAGAAAATGGATGGAGGATTACTGGAAAAAAAATCTGGAGTTTTTTATGGTATATGCGTACACGCCAACATTGATTAAGCAATGTTTGTACACACACATGTATATATTTTTATGAAGAAAAAAATTGTACCCAGATAAAATGCTTGTTTTTCCCAAAAAGTGGATATATAAACGGAGATTTAATCTTTTATGGTTTTTTTGGAAGAAAACATCGGAACAAGTTGCTTTTGAGTGTTTTATATGCATTCCTCAATAAAAAAGCGTGTGTGTGTGTGTATTATTTGGTGATTTGTTTTGTAGTACATGGTTCTTTCCTCCAAAAAAAAGTTCTTTCATTGCTCTTAGCGCTCAAGCTCAAGAGAGAAAAGCAAGCGTATCCATTATGATGTCGTAGTTGGCTTATTTCCTCCTTTCATTTCCGTTTCTAGATTATCACTGTCAACTGGCATTATTGCCCATATGAGACTTCAGAGGGGGCTTTTTCCCTTCTTCTTGGAAATATCCTGTTCCGATTCCTTTCATGTTGTTGGTGCGTTCCAAACGGTATAAACTCTGCAAAGTACGCATAGTCTTTTTTTTCCCCAAAAGAAAAAAAATGGAGATATATATAAAAACAGGAAGTGAGTACATACCAAGTAGGTATATATAAAGCCAAAACAGAAAAGAAAATACACGGTTTTCTTTGGCGGAGCATGTTGGTCAACGTGAAAAGAGAAAGGTTTTTGCATGTATGGCATATCATTAAAGTAAAAGTGTAATTTAAGTTTTTTGAACCGAACAACACCAACAGCCTTGTGTGTCCAGCCCAAGGTACACACATGCCTACCTATCTTCCTTTCATTTTCTGATACTCTAGAAAAGCTATCACCACCGTCACTGTTATAATATATAATAGGCTGAAAAAAGCAAGGTTGATGAAATGGGATTGCGTTAGCTTTGGCTTTTGATATGTTAAAATGGTAAAATACTAGGCTATATGTGAAAGTGTGTGCAGCTCTTCATTTTTTTTCTGAAGGAATAAGAAATCGGAAATTGTGTTCCCCTTTTTCCATTTTCTACGACGATCGAACGACTTGACAACGCATTCTAGCAGTAATAATAATATAAAAAAGTAATGTAGATGGTTACAAAAGCCACGAAATATGTATAGGAACATAAACACATGACAGACGAGAGAGTGTGTGGAAGAAGAAATGACGGAATGCGTGTAAAATGTTATGTGGAGTTTTTTAGATTGAGAAAGAAAAAAAGAACAAAACTGAAAACCATTCAGTCAACCATGCTATTTTGATAAACATTTTTACTCCTGAGCTGATGATTGTGTATAGGGCTTTAAAAGTGGAAATTTGGAAAAAGTGAGACTGCTCCTGCTGCTGTACAGAATATTAGCCCACTTTTCTTCCCTTTTATAACACTTGAGCATTTTCTTGGGCTAAATAATTCATTAAAACATTTTTACATGCATATTATTCCTTGCCATAAAAGACAAAGCAGCCTATACTCTCGTATAACTTTCCTTACCAAAAAATGTCTATTTTTGGGTGCCGTCAATGCCTTGTCTTTGTCATCTGATACTAAAGCACGTATTCACTTTTTCTTCATTTAAATGTACATTTGGGTATTAAAATCCCTTTTTCTTTCATTTTTTTCCAAGGAGCCAAAGCTTTATCATATCAGGTACTACACACATAACTTTACCGGACCGGACTATTATCAAGGAAGGGTATTAGCATTAACACTGCGCACACATGGAAAACTTTTAACCCAACTAGGAAGGCATGTAATTGCAACTTGAAAGTTTAAATTTAGACAAAAAAAGTAAAAAAGGGAGCATATCGCAGAGTGTCTCTTTTCCTGTAAAAAAAGACAGGGTTTAAGAAGCAGGATGTTTTTTTTTCGCAGTCCATCACATTGTCAGTTTCTTCTGGACATTATTAATACATGTATATAGGTACGTATGTCTGCATGTACCTATATAACCCATAATATACCCATTTTAGTACACTAAGCCCACATTATTGGAATTAAATTACCCCCGCATGAAAAACAGAAGAATGCAAGGCTTAAAAAAACCTTTTGGGTATGTGTGTACATCCATCCATGTATAAAAAAGTGATGGCTTGATAAAGGCGTAAGTTTTCTTCCTTTTCTGGCTTCCTTCTTGAAATGACAGTTTATGCATAATGCACGCACTTAAAAACCCGACTAAGAGGTAGAGTCTGTATATGTGTGTGTGTGTGTGCATTTTTAATGGGTACTTATTATGAATACCTTTCTGCTTTTATAAAAAAAACAAAAAGGCTTCCGAAGAAAAATACCATATAGGAAAAAGGTATACCTTTAGCTTATAATATATTGTCCGTATTATATTTGACAGTCAAGCTGTGAATGTGTCCCTACCGTCTTGTAATTCAGTTTAAATGTAATGAAGAGTTAAGACAGAGTACACATTACCGGTAATACCAATAGACACACAAGCATTACATTTTCAAGTTTGACTTTGATAACAGCACATCAACTTACATGAGTTGTGTGTGTGGCCATGATTTTTAATCAGTACTGTGTGCACTTACAATATATATTCGCACTTGGTCAAACAATTTTTATAGCTTGTGCGAAAAAAGTCAATAAAGTCTTCCAGTGTGTTTAATATTTTCTTTTGGCAAGACAAAGTCAGTCAATTAAAAAAGGAAGAAAGAAAAGAGTGACAAATATCAAAAGGAAAACAAAACTCAATATTTTTTTGCACAAGTTTTGTCTTTCGGTGTTATGCAAGCCATAAAAAATTGAAATGAGACAGTGCGTTGTTCTGAATTGAAAGTTATACTCTTTTGTTCCAAGCCAAAAAAGTGGAAAAAAGTGTAGACGTTTTTTTTTTGTCTTCTTCGGGCTCATCGGTTCCCCTCTACTTATCATTGTGTCTTTTACTTCCACACAAACCGTCCTGTGTTGTTTTTTGCAGATAAATATTGCAAAAGGTGTGGAATGGACTGCTGATGAAAAGAAAAGTATAAAAAACACATTTTTCCTTCTATTCTTTTCATTACAAAACTGTGAAATTATTTGGTTGTTGTTTTTTCTACATGCTTTTGTGTACGAGTGTCTCCTACATTTTAAGGAAATGGCAACAAAAGGAGAATGAATAGTGTGCTATATTATTTCACCTTGCATTTGTGTTCCTTCCTTGTATGGAAATAAAAATATTATAGACAAGGGACAAAACATATTCACCAACAAGCTTATTTTTTCAATGTGTATTTGTTTCAACCAGCTTTTTGCATAAATAAATAGCACTTTTTTTCACAGTCTAAATGCTACTTGTAACAAAATAACAGCCCGTGTGTGTGTGTTTCTACTTATATGTGCGCAAAAGTGTGGGAGCATTTATTTAACGGTGATGTTCTGCTGATAAAAAAAAGCCGAGAGAAAGTGTGCATGTGAGTATTTTTTCGTCTTTCGTCAACCTGGCCAGCAAGCCGGTGTTAGACCTTTTTTCCTGGTATAGCGGATGAACTGCTATTTACTGCCGGTTGTGTACAAAAAAAAACTCCTACTCTGCCACCACTGCTGCGGTGTATAATATGCCAGTGCTTCTATTACACTTGGCTAAAAACACGTTTATTACTTTACAGTTTAGTAACTAGGAAAAAGCGGAAAATTGTTTCGGTGAAATTGTATGAATGCTTGTTGTTGTATAGTAGCAATAGCAATTACTCCTTTTCCATTCCCATTCTCCCTTCTGCATCCAGGCCAGGCCGGGCCACCAACCAAACAGGCAAGTATTACATTTTTTTCTCCTTTTCTCCCACACCAAAAAAAACTATTACCTGTGTGTGTGTGCTACTATATTGCTACTGCTGCTGTTTTTGCTTCCGCAAAAGGTTTCTAGTTTCTATAAGCCCCATGTGAACATTTTTGTTCCACTTTCTCCTTTTTTCCGTTTCTCGTGTGTGTACTTCCCTTTTGGCCATTAAATGCCACGCACGCTATGTATGTGTTTTATAATAGAAATTCATCCAGGCTTTCTACTTCTCTGTGTGAAAATTGGAGTGCTGCGGTGTGTACTGATATAGTAGCTAGAATAGAAAAAAATATATGAAAAGAATGTTGATTGATCGCTTAAATTCATTATTATGCTTGTAAGGTAAAAAATCCTGTTTTCATTTGTAATTGGGCCGAATGTGCTGCTTAAAACACTTTGTTGATACAGCCACACATATATTTTTTCGGGGTATAAACAAAAAAACGACTACTTTTGCACTTTATTTCTCCACACACAACTGACATAATTGAGGCAAGATAGAAAGCAAGTTCATTTTTAGGATGTTTTTCTATGTTCCCCTCATTCAAGCTTATTTCCAAGTGTAATAGTTATTAGCACGCATTTTTTAGGTCAGAAAAGTGGTAAATGAAACGTGTAGCTGAAAAAAAAAACCAAAGAGTTGGAAGTGCCAAGTGCGAACTTGGCTTTTAAAAAACGGGTATTTAAGACACACACACACACTCATAACCCATTATGTAAAAACTTCTGGTTTAAATCGCCGTGCTTTTTTTGCTTAAGGCATGTAGAAACATTTAGAAAGCCGACACTGCACGTACTCTCCGTGTCTCTCTCAAGAGGAAAGAAAAAATGGGAACGTGTTGTTTACGCAAACATGATTTTTTGCCTGTTTTATGGAATTATAACAATAATAATTAATGAGTGGATTCACTGCTATACCCGAGAATGAGCATTTTACTATGTGCATAAGCTTATGTGTGTTTTAGAATAATTTATCAGACAGCCTATATGGCAAAAGCTGGTTACGTGTACACGTCCGCCGCGTGTAGTATGTGCTGCACTGCTGCTATGTGGGCGCTTGCTTTTTCTTACAATATATTTCGCACCGGAAATGAGGCAATTCAAAGTTTGATGAGTAGCTAGATTCAAAGCAGGCAGGCTTTTCCTGGAAATTATGCGAAGGAAGTGGTGGTGGTGGTGGTCATGAGAACGGATTTTGTAAAAGGCTGAATATCACACAGAGTCTCAGGGTTTTTTTTATGGCAGTTACATTCTCATGAGAAGAGAGCAGGACACAAGGCAGAAGCAGCGATGATGGTAATAATGAGCATGATAACTGTGTGAGTGGGTTGAAAATGGAAGTGGGAAGAAGAGAAGCGCGGCCGCTGGAAAGCAGAGTTCCAAACAGACTAAATATCTCTACATTCTTTTGCTTTTGCATATTATCAAAAAAGCATAGTTTTTTTTATTTAGCGCCATGCTAAAATGATATTCCTCTCACCATTATCATCATCTAGTCACCACACCGCCGCTGTGAAAAAAAAATATTATTCTGAAAAGCAGCCCAGTTTCATGGCATCCATTAAGTTATGCAACCAAAGGAAATGCTGAATTAAGTAGAATCTTACTAGATTTAATTGGATGTTCCAGTGGTTTTCCTGCTTTTTCCCGAACTTCAACCCAAAAACCTGAAGTGAAAATGCGAAAAGAGTGGAACGGAAGATTGAGGTTTTTCTTCCCTGAGCTTCTACTCTTCTGTTTTCACAAAACTTTAGAGAGGGAAGTTGTGTATACAAGAAAAACGCAAAATGCCCGACTGCCTACTAAATTTGAAAGTATTGCTGACATTAAAATGGCATTTTAAGAGTTTACATGTTTGTGCCAGTTTTTCCCAGAGACTAGTCGCTAGTACGGGGAATACACTGCTGTGCTTAGTGTGTCCTTTTTTCCTAGGAAGGAAGCAGGTACCTATACAACCTACACGTTTTTCTCCACTGCAGACTTTCTCCGTATTTCATAACTTGATTTTGTTCATTTTTTTCCTCCACTGTCCATCATAATCATAAATTAGATTGTACTCCATATATATAAACTTTTTAAGCAACAAGAAGGATTGAAAAAAGGGGAAAAGGCAAAAAACCTTGATTTTTTTACGTGTCAATCAATCCGTTTTTCTATTCCTTTGTGCATTCCACATATATATCTCCTCGTGTGTGAGTGAGTGAGAAGAGAGGACGACGTGTGTGTGTGGGAGTGAATGAGCGAGAAGAAAAGCAGTTCATTTCTTGTCTCGTTTTCCTCTCTGGCTGGAATTTTTGCTTCTTAGTAGCAGTTTCCTGTGTTGTGACTCTATCCTTGACTTTTTCCACATTTTTTACTTTGTAACTAGGAGGATGAGTATACAAAAGTATGTGTATGAGTGTATGTTTTGGGATATTATTATCTTTGTTCAGATTCCAAACTAATAATAATAAATGTTCTGTATGTATCTATGTATCACCAAGAGAAAGAAAAATACATCAAGAGGAAAATGTGGAAGTGAGCAAAAGTATGTAATGCACACACACACACAATTTTTTTTTCTGGAGAGTTATAAAAAAAGGAAAGAGAGGGAAAAAAGGACAAGAAGACACAGAGCCTGAAGGAAGAATGGAGAAGGAAAGAGCGGAAGCAAGTTGGATCAATACGGTGAAAAAAGGGGAGGTGGAGGAAGTGGAGGGGCTCTAGGATGGGGAGTTGGTGGGGATGGAGGAAGGAAGCTGACGGAGCCAGAAAAAGAAGTTGATGAATCTACCCTATAAATATACATTATCAACTTGCAGACATACACACTTTACTTAAGAGAAAAAGAGAAAAAGATAGATGAAGCTTTACACACACACACATAACCTCTTTTTATTATTATTACTATATATTCCATCATCATCATGCTTTTCCTTCTCATCATCGTCCTCGTCGTCATCATCATCGTCATCCTGATCCTTATGTGTTTTTCGCTTCAGCAGAGAGCACCACCAAAAATATATACATTTTAGTTTTATACACCCGCGTGTGGTACTTTGTACGATGATGATGACGATGATCATGGTAAACTTGATAATAGTCCTGTGTGCTCTCTGGATTGAATATTATGTATGTCAGCCAGTGTATAAGTTTGTTCGTGTGTTGTAGTCGCCACCAACAAAACGTCTCAGTCTCAGGGCTGCTGCTAATGGGTATATAGTAAAATGCTGCCTTAGTTTGAAAAATTCATAGGCGGATATAATATAGAGATATGTCTACTCACTGGGCTATAAAAATATACCCCCATTTACATCACACTAGGCTTTTTCTTGGTTGTCCTCCTCCACCTCCTCGCCTCTGCACGTTCTCATTTCTCTTGTGAATTTCGTGGAGGATGAGAAACCCGGAAGTTGGCCGGAACATGTGCTCTCTCTCTTTTCTCCTCGTTCCTCGCTTTCTCTCCTACTTTCCCTGCTGCGTCCGCTGCCAAAAGAAAATTTCTCTCTTAAATTTTTTCTCTCTTTGCTTCCTTTACACAAGAGCATGTTGGAAGAGGAGCCCAACATCAACATCTATACTCTCCTTTTCTATTAAATTTGGTAAAGGAAAAAGAAGCTCACAGAGAGAGCTCTATATCTCGGACCCATTCACAGTTTTGTAGTTTCACTTGCCAAGTGACTTGGCCATGGCCACGAGGAAAAGACTCTGAGAAAAAAAACGAGCATGCAGGCAGGCAGGCGTGCAGAGGAATAAAAGTGAGAAAGCAGCAGCAGAAGCACAAACAACACCGAAAAAAACTCTCTGGCAGAAAAAAAGAGAGCAGTTTTCGCTGATGAAAATGCTTCCACTTGCTTGCTTTACTTACCTACATTACTTTTATCATTTGCCGACCCAGTGCTACTGGTCTCTTATGAAATGTACACAACTTATTTTCATTTTCAAGAGAAAAGTACGAGCCTGCTTCTGAGAACTAAAAAAGATAAAGTTTCCCTGCTCGCTTTTTCCGTTCAAAATCTCAGTAGCAGAAGCAGCAGCACAGCACAAAGTATAAAATGTGCTTTTTCTGGTATGTGTGCTGCTGCACCAAACAATGAAAAAGTATTGTGGCAGAAGCAAGAGCACAGCAGTTCTCTTCTTCCTTCCGGCCCCAGCAGAGCCCACCGTTTCCGGGATCAATAGAGAAAATGCTCCCCGCATCTCTCGGCGGCGGCGGCAATAGTAGGCAAGGCAGAAAGAGAAAGATAGTCGCTCTTTTTTGCTCACAGCCATTTGCCAGGGTTTTGTTAGAAGATTTGCAAAGCCAAGGCTAGTTTTCTTTACTTTTCGTATCATTAAGACTATATAATACACGCTTTTTTACACACACACACAACCAAAATATCAAAGGCATTTTTTTTCAGAAGGAGACGATTATGTTGAGTATGATGAGATGATGCCGCTTTTTTTCCAGCTCTGCGTTCTCTCTTTGGTCAATGTGTTATTTGAGGCGAACATTTTTATCGGCTTGGAAAAAGAAATGGTTTTTTTGTGCAGTTCCAACTTTGTAGTTTTTTCTCAAGCACACAGGAAAAGAGAAAAAGCGCTTTTCCAAAGAGATAAATTGCTGAGGCGTGTACTTTTTATTAGAGCTTTGGTTTCTCTCTCAGAGAGTCTTGCATTTCCCCTAGATAGCTTTGCTTGTAATAATAATGCTTTTTTCGGGTTAAAAGGATAAAATAAGTGATGAAACTTGTGTGGCTAAGAGTTGGGTATATTATGTGGTTGATGGAATTGCTCTAGAGTTCATGTTACAAATGTATTAATGGCTATACTCATAATAATATTTTTTGTCTGTTGATTGTTTTAAATTACAGAACTAATTAAAGCAGACGCATAGGAAATCTGGAGGCAGAAAGAGAGAGCAAAAGGCTCTTAATAATTAACTACTATATATTATAAATCCCTGCTGAAGCTTTTTGGTAAGCCACAACCGTGTCATGATGAAAGTTCCCCCTCTCAGTCTTGTGGGGATGGAGCGCTTGCCGCTACCACTTCCCTTTAGCGTCAGTCCAGAACTTTTGTGGAGATATAATCCCCTGGGCCCTGCCACAGGCTCCTCGCATCATCATTCACAAGCCGCGGCTGCTGCTGCAGCGGCCGCTGCAAATCAACAGCCCCCATCCTCCTCTGCAGCGGCCGTGTCCGCCGCTGCTGCAGCGTTTCAAAGAGCTGCCGCTGCTGCGGCCAGTAGCATGTCCAGCCCAATTCAGCAGCAATTACCCTTTGCGTATGACATCAAAACCACAATTCCAATCAGACTAGGTAAGTAGCCTGATAAAGAAACGTGTCAGTTTTTTCCTTGTACAGCAATTTGCTAAACAAAATGGTTTCCTTGTGTGCTTTTTCACGTTTTCGCGATTCAGCAGCCAGCGATCCGCGACTGTGGAACAGAGACGATGTGGCCGTATTTCTGCAATGGTGCGAAAGGGAATTTGACCTGCCATCTTTTGATATGGACAGATTCCAAATGAATGGTAAAGATATTATTTTTTTACATGTACATTTTTTCATCTCATCATTCTTAAAATCCCACCCGTTTCCTTTCTCACCACCACATCATCATCATCTTTTTCACTCTTGACTAGTAGAGCTAGCCAAGCATATTTTCATGTAATTTGATTAGCTAAAGAGCAACATCAGCGGATTTACCTGGATAAAAAAACATGTACCATTTTTTCTTTTGGCACCTTGAGCAAAACACACACAAATAATAAGTTTGTTAGCATGTTTAATTTTTTCGCGCATCATAAACCGCCTGCACACTCACACATTTCCATTTTGACTTTTTGGAAGAGTAAAGCTAATAGGCTCCATTGTACAAGATACAATGCCACAAGGGCGTTTTCCCATTTTCAATTCCTTTTCGTTCTCTTGCTATTTTTTTTACTTATCATCATCCAATTTCTGAAGGTGTGGGGAGAACTAGAGAAGAAGAAGGCTTTACTAACATTTTTTATAAACACTTGTTTCACTGTCTAATAGTAGTACTAGCTAGTATAAAGGCGGAATAAAAAAAATCATGTAACAAAATCATCAAACAGAACATTGTAAAAAGATCAGAGAACGTTTCATGTAATCAGCCACCATAACACACCGGATGGAAAAAGGAGACTGAAACAAAATAGAAATGTGAAAACGCTCCCATTGTCTATCTCACTCTATGTATTCTCAAGAAAATGACTCTTGAAAAAAAAGTCTTGTCAAATAAGCTTCAGAAAAAAATAGAAATGTGTGGGGATGAACAATAAATGATTCTACTTTGGTTCGGCATGGCATTAAATCTTTTTTTGAGATGATGATATAACGCAGCAATGTGTACCACTCATAATAGATGCACAAGGTTATATTTTCCCCTTGTAAGAATTCTGGTTTCTATTTGGAAGTAAAAATATGTAAAGAAAAAGACAAGTATGGATGCTACTCTGACTCTGGTTGATGAGAATGATAATGATGAGCATGTGAGTGTGATTCCTCTTCCGTTGCGTTCCCAGAGTATATTTTTTACATGAAAAGAGCATCCAGTAGCACAGCACACAAGAAGCTCAAAGTTAGAAGCACCGGACCACTTGCAATAAAAAATGAGATTGTCTTCCTTTCCCCCATCATGATGAGCACAAGTTGTCGACACCCTATACAACTTTGTATGAGCATGATAATAAATACACTTTAAATTTTCAAAGAAACATGGACGTTGACAATTAGAGAAGAAAGTGAAATGATTTCTTACAATCAACTGGCTTTTTGTTAATGTGTTCACACTTGGTTGAAGTAGCTTTGAACTTGTAGCTAAAGTTTTAAGTTATAAAGCATCATTCATCAAAAATCAAGCATCTTTTTATGTTTTGCACACGTGTAATATTTATACAAAGTTTTTGGAGAAGTTTAGAGTGTAAATTGAAAAGTATGAATGTGTTGGCTAATTGCTTGTGTTTTTTGCAGGAAAAGCACTTTGTCTGCTAACAAAAGCGGATCTAGAGTCCAGAGCACCCTGCTCCGGGGACGTGATTCACAATGCTCTACAGTTGCTCATGACGTCTGGAGATTCTCCATTGACCCCACACACACCGTCCTCACTCCGCATTCCACAGCTTAGCAATGGCAAGGGAGCAACCTGGTCTATTACTGACTTGCAACAGTATGCAGCTGCTCAACAACAGCAGGGTACTACTTCCGTAACTCTGAGTCCCGCTCCATCTCTGGATGGCCAAGCGGGAAGCCCACAGGATCATGGGAATGGACAGGCAAGTCAGCATTTGTCCTCAGCCTCCAGTTCAGCCGGCTCAGGAGGGCCGCCCTCTGATGACTCTGAGTATGATAGCGTTGGCGAGAGTCCGGAAAGAAGCCCACCCATTCAGTCCATGAGCCCACCACCCTCTCATAATGGCTCTGCTAACGGTCATAATGGGAATGGGGTTCATCATCATCACCACTCGCATCATCATGCCAACTCCAGCAACGGAAATGCTAATGGGCCGTCATCTAACGTTAGCAGTGGGAATGGAGCTGTGGGCGTAGCTGCAAAGTCCTTTTCTCCAGGGTCGAAATTGGGAAATGGGGCTGCCGGAACTACTGAGCCTGGAGAGTACAACAACAGTAAGTGCAAATGTTTTAAGCTTTTGGCTGTACAAAGAAAAAAAACAGACTAATTTTTCATACTTTTATTTTTTGTTAGATGGACGACTCTTGTGGGACTTTTTGCAACAACTGCTTAACGATCCCCAGCAAAGATACAACAACTTTATTGCATGGAAGAACGTGGACACTGGAATTTTCAAGATTGTCGACCCACCTGGTTTGGCTCGTCTTTGGGGAATTCAGAAGAATCACTTGTCCATGAACTATGATAAAATGTCCAGAGCCCTGCGTTACTACTATCGTGTGAACATTCTGAGAAAGGTTCAGGGAGAGCGACATTGCTATCAGTACGTTACCAAATATATCATGATGACGATGGCTACATGATTATTTCAATGCATTCATTTTCTTCATTCTCTTTTTTTCCTTTACAGATTCTTACGTAATCCTGGTGAGCTGAAAAGTATCAAGAACATTTCCATGCTCCGTCATCAGCAAAACTCACCCATGTCCCTGTCCGTAAAATCCTCCGACTCCATGTCCTACGGAAATGACAATGGAAACGGAAACGATTACGACTCCAAGTACTCTCTGCTTAGTCACCATCAACAGCAACAGCAGCAGCAGCACAACTCTCCCGTTTCCCTGACTGTGAAAGGCGAGTCGGTAAGCTATGTAAATGGGTCGTCCGCAGATGACTACGAGAACAAGCTTTCCATGCTAGGCCACCGTCAGCAAAACTCGCCCGTTAGCCTGACAACGAAAAACTGTTCCACTTCCCCATCCTCATCCTCCTCTCCATCGTCCAACGGTGCTTCTGGCGGGGATGCTTATGGAGACAATGGTGACTACGACTCTGGTCATCCTCAGGACAGTCCTATGTCCCTAACAACGAAATCCTCCCCTGCTGACCATCACCTTCATCATCAGGATGATCCCTTGGACAACAGGGCACACAGGCCAAAGCCTCAACTTTCCCCGGTTTCCCTGATGGTCAAATCCGAGCCTAGTTTCATCACCGCGGATGATGACTACGAAGATGTGCCCACCGACCTTAGTATGGACACGGATAGAGATCGTCAGTCTAAGGATGACGATTAGACCATCTTAAAGAATGAAAAAAAATCTAAAGAAAAAAAATGCAGTACACAGTGATCATAATATATTATTATAACCTTTTTAACAAAAAAAATTCTACAGGTTGTGTTTCCCATACACATACGCAAAACAAAATTTGTTCTGAAGAAGAAGACTTTAAAAAAAACCGTGTCTCTTTTTTTGTCTACACACTTGTCTACGTAACAAAAAATACTATATATATATTATTATTATTTGTTAGCCAGTAAGTGTACATAAATAATAAGCTACCTTTTTATGATTCCATTTGTACATACCCATCATACACACACACACACGCGCGCGTATGTAATAATCAATTTTATTATGCCTGTTCATATAAAATATCTCCAGATAATCATTATAAAGTTACAACTTTAATGTTTTCTATAAATATATTTTATTGTAACTAGTGTAAAAAGTAAACTTGTAACATTGCATCATATAATGCGAAGCTTGATGCATATAACAAAAAAACTAGGTGATTAAGGTGCAAGTCACCCCATCACGTTCTCTCGTGTCGTTCTGTCGTACATAATACATACCTAATTAACTTAGAAAAGTAGAAAGTGAATAGCACAGACTTTAAGTGAAAACTCCAGAGTATAAAAAAACATTTATTTGTAAAGCAACCAGATACGTAAACTTGTGATTACGTTTTTTTGTTTTAAGGCATATAAAATGGAAGAATATAGTCTATTTTACACATTTACCTTTTAAAAACGTAACTGGACAGGACAATTTAGGTCTAAAAACATATTTTTTTTCTCTTTACAAATAGGGGTATATGTGTGCATTCGTGGTCAATCAATACAAGTCAATATAGATACAATGAAGAAAGCTTTTTTTTTTCTTGCAAATTTTTACATTGTGAGTGGTATGAAAAGATGCATACTTTTGCATAAAAAGTCAGTAACATTTTTTTGTCTCTATAAATCATATAGTACACCCTTGTCTATTCATCATCAACTCATTATAGTAATTTTAGTGTTTATTAAAAAACCTCTCTCCTTTTTTCTTTTTAGGCTTGTTAAACTTTTAGTATCATTATCAGTCAGTTTGTAAAAGTGCCAGAGAACAAAATAACAAGTGTAAATAAAACTATTAGAAATTATATTTTGTTGCCAGGCAACTAAAAACACACTCACACACACAAGTCATCATGCCTCCCGGTGTCGTTACAAACATAAAGTTTTTTAAAATTTGCAAAATATCCTAAAATTTATAATCCACAACTTTTTCAACTCATCCTTCCAAACGTAGTTTACTATAAGCTACTGTGTTACAACAAAATTGTAAATACATTTTTCTACAGATTTATTCTTTACAAAAAACTACACAAAATGATGATGATCATCTTTATTAGCAGCAGCAAAAGATGATGGAATTTATAATGCTAACTTTTTTTCTTGCAAATTTTATATAAAAAACACACACACGTACACGTTATACTATTTCCGTAGCGGAATGAATGAGAATGTGAGAAATTTACAGAGAAATTATTTCTTCTTGTGCGTAAAATATATATATAGGTTATAAGGCAACAAAAATTGACTTTTTTTTCTTCTGGATTGTCCGTAGATTTTTAGGCGACCACACAGAAACAAACAGGCATAATTATAACCGTGATAAATATATAATATATACGCGTGCAGTTTTGGAACATGAATACTAAGTATATAGTGTGTAGATAGTATTTATGGTAGAATTGCTACAAGAATGAAATTGTGATTTTGTGATGATGATGGATAATGTAGGTATCTTCTTCCCCGAGAAATAAAACAGGACAAGATCTTTATAAAATATATTCTAAAGCCCGAGAACGCTAAAAAGAAAGTAAGTAGAATATTCTAAACAGTTGTACATAGATTTTTACCCTAAAGATGTTCTAAAAGCTAGGTTTGTCAAACAAGAAGGAAAAAAAAGAAGAATGCGTTATACATTAATTCAACGAAACTCAGTCTTTCGGCCAATATATAAAAGTAAATCAAATCGCTGCTTCATTATGTATCTATAATAATATATTATTATACGTGTAAAAAAATCTCTAAAGCTAGTTAATTATATATACACAAAACAAATATACTAATTATTACTGTATATTATACATAAGCTTGTAAAATTGTAAGCCGGCTATATATAACGATAACCCGATTGTATATAAGAACTAGAAATGTAAGAAATTTAGTTTTATTTTAACAGTTATAATATATGTTCATGTGTACATACCTGTGTGTGTAATTATAAGTGTGAGCGTGTATATACAAATGAAAAATTAAAGTGATATAACTCATTTTTTTGTATTTTGTGTGTAAAACAAGTATGAAAAAATTGTAACATGATTTCCACCTATATTATCTAAGATAATCAATTAATTAATCATTCAATCATATAAGCTTGTAACCACTTTGACTTGATCTAGAGAAATGGTAAACTATATTATTATTGTCATTATTAACTACTATGTCATCAATCAACAGCGAATCAATCATCAAGGAACTGTTTGCAAGGCACAGATTATATATAGGAGAAAGAAAGAAACTGTGAAATAACAAGTGACAAGAAAAAATGTACAAGATAATCAACCTACTTTTTAAGAACTAGTAATATAAAAAAACTAACAGCTAAAAACTATTATAATAAATTTGTAAAGTAAAATACTACACACAATCCTGTAATACTTTAAGAAGCTACAAAAAACTGGAATATATAGAGAAACAACTCGTAAAAACAATTTGTATAGCGGATATTCATGCTACTATACTGATATTACATTTAAAATGATGTTTTTTTTCAGATATATAAACCACTTATTATTTTATTACCTTACTTTATATACTACTCTCTGGATGATTAATCATACTCTCTTTGTGGCTATCATTTATAAAATGTGATCATAAAAATGGAATTATTTTCTAATCATTTATATATTTTCATATACACGCAGAGAAGATGATGGTGTTGACTCACTCAGTTCTGTTGTTAGTTCATTTTGTAATGATAATTAAGAGAGGAAAAAATATGATTATGGAACCAGCACAATAGCAGCAGCGTACAATTTTTTACTTTCTCCGTCTATTTTACTTTTGTTGGTTGTGCAACAACATGAATAACTTGAAACAATCATTTGCAGAACAAATCAGTTTTTTTCGTACCTTTTTTTCCTAAAACGGTGATCTTTATATTTTTTAGAGAAATCCAAAAAAGTTGTGAATACCCGTGTGTGTTTTTTTTACTGTAGAAGAGCCTCAAAGAGTTATATTGAATGTTATGAAATTATTCGCAAAGTTGAAAGCTTTTTGTTTCAAATTAAATATTTAACAGAACGAGCTGTAATATTGTAAGTCTAACTTTAAAACTGAAAAATTATATTGCGAGATAACTAAAAAAAATGAGTGTGTGTTGGTAATATAAAAAAGTAGCAACCTCGCTTGTTATTTGGAATCACCTAATGTACAGAAATATATAATAAAAGTATATTTAACGTAACCGTGTACTTTGTAGTAGATTTAAATAATGTACCTATACTCATGGTGTGTGTGCGTGTGTGTTAATCTAGTTAAGAGTAAAATTGGTATTTTGTAGCTGCTAAGATTATATATTAGATAAATATACGTGTGTGTTATTCGATAATCATCAAGTAATATAAAAATAATCCGAAATACAAAAATCATCATAGTTATCATTATATTCATTCTGATAATCATTTTATGATTGAATAAATCAATTCCAACAACTGCAAAAACTTGATACTTGACGCATTTCCACTTTTTTTGAATGCATGAAATAAAATGCATTTGATCGCATCAATTCATTAAGGTTCTCATAGAATTTTCCTTTATTTACAACTGCAACTTTATATTTACAAGTTTATAAACCGTTAGCACATCTTTTTTTATAGCTTTCTTTTATTTTCTTCAATCAATCTATGTTTCATCCGTCAGCATTATTACAGTAGTACACAAGGTGAGATTCACGCAGGGTTTTTTTTCACGGGGACTACATACCAAATTAAGTGACTTTTTTGTACATTTTTTTTAATCAAAAGAACTTTAAAGTTAGTTGAGACTTTTTCTCCAAAAACTTGACGGAAGGAAAAGTAATGGAATTTGAGTTAATTAAGCTTTCTACTGAATAAAACCCTATCACCTAATCAACGGTCGTCGCTCATCATCATCGTCATCTCGACCTCTATCTCGGCGGAGACCTTCAGTAACGTAGCGTGACTCGGTTCGGTGCTCGTTTTCTACTGCACGCAAGTCTCTAAAGCTGGCTATTAGCATCATCTATTTAATAAAACCATTTAAGCCATTTTTATTTTTCAGGTTGCTTAGTGGAACTTGAAATTGTAATGGTATCATGTAGTAACTTACAGCGTGAAGACAAACTATGCCACAAGGAATGCCCAAAAAGCGATAAGGTTTTCGAACCGTAGCTCCAGCCCAAGTTGGACCAAATATCAATCCCAAGTAACTAACCCCTCGCCGTAGTCCTTGGCCTAGACCTTGAGTGTGAGGACTAAGGCATTTGGAAAACAAGCCAGTGTTTGCCACAGAAGAAACTAAAAAATAGCAAAATTATCACAATTTGAATTTTTAAGCATTTCCCCAAATAATTAATCACTTTTATATACCTGCATATCCAAAGTACATCAAAACCAAACCAATCATAAAAAACGTAACTTCCACAGCGGAGCCGGTTCCATCCGCTTGAAATTGTGGTAGAAACACAATAAGCCAAACGTGTGCCACTGTAAGTGTCACCCATCCAATTATCATTAAATTGGTGTCCCTAACGTAACGACTTATAACAGCCACTGAGAAAAAGACCACCAAAGCCTCCGCACCCCCAGCCATGTACACCAAGCTGTTTTCAAACTCGCCATAGTGAAAGTAGTCTTGCATGACAACTGGAACAATGGTCTGTAAAACAGTTTATAAAATACCATTTCATCATGTTTTCCAATGATTGAAAATAAGCCAAAAACTCACTTCTATTCCAACTTGACAGAAAAAGAGAGTAAACACCATGGACAACATCAAAACAAAGTAATCCGTTAGGAACTCAGACAAATAGCTTCTTGTATCCGCCAACGTGACCCCGCTTGCGTCCAACAAACTAACTTGACCCGTCATACTCTTATGTCCAGAATGTGCCAAACTGCTCATAAACCGTTCACTAACAGAAGCCATAAGCGTTTGTCTTCTTCTTGCAAAGCTAGTTACCACACTGCTTTCCACGCCACCGCTACTAGTCGAGGCTTGACAGGAGTTGTCCAATCCCCAGTCTGTGGAAATGGCACGTTGGGCTAATATTTGATGCGCAGAAGGACCCGTATCCGCTGAGGTATTAGGATCATCCTGTAGAGACTTATTGGCTTGTTGGGAAGCGGGTGACTGTGGCTTAGTTCCTGGAACAACTGCAAACAACAATTAATGCACCCGGACAGCAACGTTACACATTCCCCCAATTTTTGTAAAAGTTGGAATAACGATTTACTCAGAATGGGACTGTTGTTACCAGACTGTACGGTGACTGCAGGGGTACCCATTTGTGCTCGGCGTTGTTGGCGTCTTAAAGCCTTTAGTTCGGAAGATAGATTGTAGAACATAAAGTAAGTCATTACGGAAAAGATGAGCCACAGACTGGCCATAAAGATCCCGGGCGCGTTTAAAGGGTTGATGTCCAAGGGTCCCACTTTAAAATGGAAGTAGGTGAGAATCAGTTGAAAAATGGGGCCTACCAAAATGCCCAACTGTCTTGTGGCGTTACAAATGGCAAGGATTGGTGTTCTTTCCTAAAACAAATGGTTTGAATGTTAGCTAATTTTTTTTTGAAACTTTCAATGTTTCATTTTTTTATTACTTCAATGGCAGTCACGCGGCACACTTCTGCAAGCATGGCACTTCCGGCTGCAGTACCACATCCGCAAACAAGACGCGAGATAACCACGTTCCAAACACTGTAGCCTACTGTGTATTGCATGCTGCCGAAAATCATAAGGGCAATTGACACCATGGCAATGGTTTTGGTTTGGCTTTCATAGAGATCCGCAAGGCGTCCGCCGATTAGACCGGATATTGCAGCGGACAAACTGTAAGCTGAAATTATGCACAATTCATACAATTCAGCAAACCTTTAGGGTTTGGCGATTGAAAAAATAAATGAAAGTGTGCACCGGTTTACCAGAGACAGTAAATCCCAGCCAATACTCGTTGGTCGCCCCAAGCGTTTTCAGGTAGGAAAGACATGTCGGCAAAATGACCGCTGTTCAAATTAACAGAAATCATTTGAATTTTCATTTCATTTAAGTTTTTAAAAATTGTTCCCTATAAAACTGACCATATTCACATCCGCCGAGAAACAAGTATCCTCCAACGATAATAAAAGACAACAGCCTTTTCGTTTCATACTGCATGGTTTCTAAAGCAACAAAGGAGTAAATTTTTTACATGAACTTTGCTACAATTTCTCATGTATCAATTTCATAAACTTACCAATTTTTGCTCAAACCGAGCAAAATCTTTAATTTTATTGAACCTCTGCTCCGCTGCCAAAAGTATTAATTTTGAATATGCCTTTTCCAATAATAAGGCGGTGGCCTAACTAGTTTGTCGTCACACACCACATTTCACACCAGCTATACACTAGCAATCAGTATTGCAAGTATATAAAAAAGTGCAAATTAGTGTTTGTTAATTGCTCTTGGATGAATGCTTAGAGAAAAACAGAATGTCACAGTGTGCTCGTAGCTTTATCTAATTATTTCTTTTTATCCGGTCCATACTAATATCCATGCATAGGATTTGAATCGTTCAGGCAATCAATCTTTTAACCCTTTCAGAGAGCAGATTACCTATTTTGCTATAAATGTGATCAAGACAAGTAACATCACTGTGTGCACTTCTCGCTTCAAATTAACACCGTCGTCAATCGCTCAGCGTTGACTAGCTTAAGACTTAGTTTTAATCACACTTATAATTGTGTGTGCTGTTGCTGGAAGGAAAAAAGCATGCTAAAATGTCTTGAAAGTTATAGAGAGCATTCCTTTGGTTTGCACGCAGGAAGGTTATCCTCTAAAACGATAAGACAATACTTAAAATGCTAATGTGTGATTAAAACGTGGGCTTGTATTGGCCAGTGCTAACTCTAAAGCGTTAAAGCAAATTGCTACTGATAAACAGCTATTGTACATCCATTTTAAATTTTTAAAGAAAGGAATGAACCTATAAACCTTTTTCATAAAAATTACTTTTATGGTCCTACAGTACAATTTCCATGCATAAAATATGCCTTAAACGTAAACTCAGAATAATAAAGGCAATGACTCGAGGAAAGGAAAAATGACAAGAAAAGTAAAGTATATTATTAGGTATTCATTCAACATTCTTCCAGTTTCTCACTGGTCCCAGCAGCGTCAAACTTTTCCTTTTATCACGCTTTAGTGGAAATAATAATAATGTAGAATGCTGAAAGCAAGAAAGATATAAGATATATCATAAAAATTAACTTCCATTTCCTTATCACATCATCACTGAAGCATTTAGCCAAAACACAGCCATCAGTAAGAAAAAAGAGACAGAAAACTATCTTTTTAACTAGCCCTCTTTGACACTGACATCATCGCATAGTCAGTCGCGTCTTCTCTTATAATCAGTAAAACTTTCAAGTTCCTTTTTGGTGTAGAAATTTTTCCACGGGATACCTTGATTTGTGTAAAGTTAGCAACCCCATATCCTTCTGGATTGACATTATTTTAATGAGGCTGGATGAAAGCATTAAAAATAGTATAAACTATGCATGCAACATGGACCAGTAAACAGTTTGCGTCATAGTCAACAAGATTTGGATATATGTACTAATTATAATAACATGGTATTCTTGTTGTGTTCATTAAATGCTTAACCATGCTAAGTACTTTTACTTATAAAGCGATTGAGTTTGAAAGGAGTGTGAAACCTTATAGCTTATCAATAATATAAAGTGTATCATATCAAATCACTTCACATTATATCATTATATGATACTGTAATATCTTAATGGGCTGCTAAGCAAAGTAAGAACTGCACAGCTAAATTGCCCTGGGGTTAGGTGAAAAGTTCAAAAGCTTTCTACCAAGTTATTATAACAGTATATACCATTTTTTAAAATGATTACTCTGTTTCCGCAAACATGCCTGCTAATAATATAACTGCTGAGTATATACTTATACAAACTGAGGACCTGGGAAACGTAAATTGTAGCAAAAAGTGGTGAAAGCGAGTACTAAGAATTTTTTTACCAGACAATTATCAAACGGACGATGCCATGTTTCAGTTTATATGTTATAACGAATGTATTTTAGCATTTTTCAATATTGCTGGTTCATTCTCAATCTCAATGGGTAACTAGATGTTACCAGATCAAATTGGTTGTTGGCCAACATCTTAATTCTGTTTTATCCATGAGCCATGATAAGTTATCATTATAAAAGAATGCACCGGCCATATACAACGACAATGTGGTCAACTAAACATGTTTTACTGTTAGTAATTTAGACAAATGAAAAATTAAGAGAACTATTTTTTTTAAAACGTAATTATGGCCTCTCGTATCATGATGCTCTCGCATCCTTCCTAATAGGCAATCATGCTTAGTGGCTTGCTGAAATATGTACCAAACTGTAAAATCTGATAAGCTGTTAGTTAAGTAGTCTGATAGAATTGAATCATATTTTGTATATGTCACCTTTCTTGACATCTGATTTTCAATTGTATTTCCATTTTTCTTAGAAAAATTAAGCATTTATTTGTCACACATTTTTGGCACAAAGCCAACCATGCAAATTTGTTATAATAACGCTTTTTGTCAGACAAACAATGCATTACTGTTTCGAAACAATGAAGTTCATTTAATGCATCTTGACAAGTTGCCAAGATCATCATCCAAAAGAGTATAAAAGCAGCTAACGCAGCCACTCTAAAAGAGATTACTGGTTCTTTATGATATTCGTCCATTACTGATCGCTATTGGTACAACGGAAAGAAAATTAAGTAACAAAGTTAATGCATGTACCTAAAAGCATATTCATAATAATTTAAACAAAATCAAGTCAACTCTTGCGAATTAATATATTACTCAATCTTTCTTTATTCCCATTACATTCAAATTGATATGAATTTTGAAACAAGTACACTTTTTACAAGTAACAATTTTTAAATGCAGATCCAATAGCAATTTTTGCATTGTGCAGAACCTCCTCATCCGTAACTTTATTAACCAACACTATCTTGTTCTCAGTACCATTGGGAAAAATCTTCCTGTCAAGCCCGATTGCTTCGCCTTGTAAAATCCAAACCAATTCCAAATCGGAAGCCAAAGATGTAATATTCCGAGGTGAATTCACTTCCACTACGGATACCAATCCAGTGGGTAGATTCTCCTTGATTTTTTGTGTAATCTCTGCTGGAAGTTTTGTCCCATGGGAAATAACCAGCACTGGTTTGTCCCTTAAAAGACAAGCGACCAGGGGGACCAAGACAGAGGATGCTGTTGAGTTTTTAGGATCTGTTAAAATAAGCGCAGCCGAGGTAGTGTTGTCATTTCGTTTTGGCAGGGTCATAGGGCTTCCTTGAGTTGTGTCTAGATACAGGGACAGCAGCTTGTTCAACACGACAGAATCTACAAGTCCACCAAGTTTTTCCACTTTGCAGCCAAAAGATAGTTCACGCCACTTGGAACTGTTTAGTGAGGGCTTGGACACGGTATTGCTACCCTCACTTGAAGGATCCCTCAAAGTACTTCCATCTTTGGAAATTACTTGCCAAGACACATCCAACGGGGAACTACGCTGCTGTCCAACGGTGGGAGTAGCTGCATTTACCAGAATTTCGGATGCCTGTAAAACAGTTTTTTGTAATGCAAAATTACATGCAAAATAAATAGTATATGCGATATTTTTGCATGCGACCAACATTTAATTTCCGGGTGATGTCCATTGTAGTGCTGACACAATTGGAGTAAATGATCACTTGATCCGGAACTCCGAAATTGTTGGCTAAAGACACCAGCTCGGCTTGGGAACGGTATGGAATCAAAACGAGGATGTGGCCTAGGGCAATATCCTTGAGCGCCACTAAATCAGAGGACGTTCCAATGTCATACATAACGGTAGGCCCAGAATAGTCTGGTTTATTTGCAATGACCTGTATTAAAGTTATTTTTTGTTTAAAAGGTACATATCATCGCAAATCATAAATATTTTTATAGCATTGTTGCTTGTAAACCTTAGCTCCTAATTTGCTAATTGAAGAAAGCGTGACAGAATTCACGTCAACTTTTCTGTCGAAAAAGTCACGATCAAAAGAGTCGCTGCTACCAACAGTGATATTTTTAACCTTAGCCTGCAGCTCAGTTATCACTTGGTTATAAACTGGCTGGTGTACAAAGGCAAGGGAACGACAGCGATGATTAATCTGCAATTTATAACCAAAAAAATCGTAAAAAGTTATTTTTGAAACGTAAGACGCATTTTTAATAAGAAATTGGCTCTCACGCTAACTCCAGCAAACCAAGTATTTTTAGAAATGGAGGAAATGGCAGAGGTTATGTCCGCACTACTATCAACCACATAATGTACGCTGCGTACCATATTTTTTAGCTCAGCTAGAGTACATTTCAAAAATGCGTAAAACAAAAGTTAACAAAGTTTTTTATAGTTTTTGTGTGTTCATTTAAGTGTAAACAGTACCAGCTTTTGTTCCATGGGACATTATTGAGATATCCCCGATTTCAATAACCTCTGTAGATTTTCCATGGCCCAGCGACTTATCAAGTGAAGTTAGTGTTGGCAGCAGATCAAAGCCTGGAGCTACCGGAATAACTTCAAGAGGTTGATTTCGAATGCTATATTGTGTTTAAAAATATGACATAAACTTTATGATATTTTTAGGCTTTTATAAAATCCAAAATAAAACCTACCCAGCCTTGGTGATACAATCAATTAGATAGAGAGCAGGAAGAAGTTTCTGAATACTTGACTCCACATCTTCTGGAGTTAGCAACAGCAGAACAAATCCATCTACTTGAACGGTTGCTGATAACACTGCCACAACATCTTTCAGAGAATAGCTTGCTCCAAGCCTTAAAATAATTTGCGAAGTTCCAGCATCCAGTTGCTTTCGAACTATTTACATGAATCCAAAATGAGAACATCTTTTAAAAGAAAATTGATTCTTTTTGCCTTTTTTTCTTACGTTCCCCTGATAAATCGGATTCCACACTTTGAAGCCATTTTGGCTCATCCTGTTTGGTCACCACCCATGCTGGAACATTGGCAGCGTATGCTTCTAGCTGTGCCAAGTCTTTGGCTTTGCTTTTTAGCAAATCTTTAAATCTGGGATTATACATTCATTTAAATGTATTAGCATTAGGGCAAATTGATAAGTGCTAAGAAAAGCATGTAAATAATTTTGTCTTTTTACTTGGATTTTCTGTCGGTTTGTACTTCACTGCTCAACTTAATTGGTACAACCACACTGCCCTGTACTTTCTTGGAAATTGCTTCCAAATTCACCAGCTTTGCCTTGACATTTGTGCCAAGTGCTTGCGACACTTGTTTCAAGTGTACCACTTTTCCTGGAGAACCATCTTGAAGACCAATGGTCCTCAAAGAAGCTGACAACACATTTTCCTGGCTTTCTAGCCATTTCTACAATATAATAAAGAATGCACATTAGTAATTTGTTGTAAAACGCAAAGAGCATCAAATTAACCTTTGAGTACCTTAATGGACTCCAAATTACGGACTCCTTTATCGTCATAAGCCATTGAATCAAAAATTTGTCTCAATTTGCTTTCCCCACTTTTTGCAATAGACATGATACGAACACTATGTAGCGGTGTGCTATTCTACAAGAGCCTATGTAATTGTTACACAATTGAAGAGATCAAACTTCTAACTGATTAAAAAAGCTTTCTTCTAAGTGACGCTCAGAGAGAAAACCGCTAACCGCATAATGTACTTCAACCAATCTTGAAAATGTTTGTCACTTACTCTATTTATTAACCATGTATTATGCAGACACGTTATATAATATTCCAGTAGATTTGTCATGTGTGCATAACATGAACTTGACTGCAGAGAATGAACCAAAGACATACTGGGAAAGGGTAGAGGATTACAGTTGTGTTAACACTAATGCATTTGTCCAGACCCACTTGTTAATCTTTTATCGTACGTGAGTCTGTGCTGTGCAGACCGAGATTTCTTCTAAAATCATATACCATCCAACATCATCATTCTAGTTTAAGAAAGGAAACATGTGCAGCAGATGAACCTTATCATAAGCTGTGCAGAAGCATGATCCAGTATCGTGCCTGCCATGAAACTCCAAGCCAGGGGCTTGGTTCACCGAAATTTTTCATTGCTTCATTATCGCATTAAATTTTGTATTTACGATAATGATAATGAGCAATGAGCCGCGCTGGTGAAACAAACCCCAGAAACACACAGAAGTTACGTTTGCATTATGAATGAACTCTCTGGCTGAGATTTAAGTACAAAGCATTCAAGCATCATGAAAACCCAGCCAGAGCTAGAGCAGAATCCATGAAAAAATAGTGCTCCCGACTTTATCTCCATTTTTTGGCATTTATGCAATCCCTACTAACTATTCAACTTAAACTTCTGTCAATGTCAAAAAGCCCATGAAACTGAATGTGGTGTTATCAATCCTGCGCGTAATATCTGAGATACGACAGACAAGCGTATTATCTATTATTGCCTTGTTCATTTTTAATGGATTAGTTTGTATTTATTTTAAATAATCTGCTATTATTCTGATACTCCAGATCAGTTATGATGGATTTGACTTGAGTATTGGATATTTGTTTATTTAAAGCTTCAAGTCTTTTTTGCTTGATTGTTATTCGTGCATTGAAAATGTAATATCAACTTTCAACAGAATTTTTTATATAGTAAAGTAATAGGTAATTAGTTAGGTGATACATATTTGATGGTTACCCTGTATATTCATTACGAAACAAAAAAATATTAATGTTATCAAGTCTTCGACCGATGCTTTTATACTCTTGAAAATATTTTCTTGGCAACTAGTCAAACTTTTGATTTGACAATTTTCTGGGAAATACGACAAAAGACAATATTTATTTTGTATGGGTAATTTATTAGTCCTTTGGTTGTAGATTAATGGAGCATTAAATTTTTCATTTAAAAATCTTGGCAAGTTGCCAAAATAGCCCTGAAGATATAATAGCAGCCTTTGCAGCCACAAACAGACTTATTTTGTTGACTTGTTATGAATTTACCCAATCATCGTTTTGGTGAACCATTACGATAATTTCTTTATGATAATAATTGAAGTGAACACTGGTAAAGACTTTTTTGAGAACCAGAAGATGAATTAAATGGTTAATAAGTAATGTAATTTGAATTTAATGAAAGAATTTATAAACGTCCTCAGAACACATAGTACATGAACACAAAGATGGCTAAAACGCATATTTTCTTGTAGAATTGGCTGCATGTAGATTACAGCGGAATAGCAGATAAAACAGGACGAGAAGGTGCAGTAGATAACATACAGAGCTTGATAATTGTACATGTACTGTACTTGATTGATAAGTTAACGTTTAATGGTGGTTTGTAGAAATGAGTTTGGACTATATAACGAATTTGTTCTATTTCAGAGGTTTTGTTTCTTAGATTTAGAAATGAAGAATGAAGATATCAGTTAGACTTTTGCACTTGTAACTTCGTAATCCGAAATTCACATCTTAATATGAAGAGGAGAGTAACTTGTAAGTCACGTATCGAGTATTTTGTAAAATTGAATTCTTGTCATTTTTAATCGCAAAGTATCACTTAAGCAGATAAAATTAAAATTTGCGGCGAACTGGGTAACAATCACAATGGCGCAAACATGAAATTTCATGCACCGGTTTAATGTTTGAAGAATGGAAGCTGACCGAGGTTTTTTGCATGCTGCAAGCACAGGAGAACTTTTCCGATATTAGGACTATTGTTCCACAAATTATTATTAGGACCAAGAAAACAACAAACCAAAGTTCCTGGGGAAAGTCCCTACGTGCACACGGTGGTGGGGGGGTATTCCCACAGGACGAGGAAGCGTGGGCAAGAGCCTGCAACATTATAGTAAAACAAATACACATTACTAGTTTATATTATGTTATATACATATTATGATTGATAATTCATTAGTCGCGGCTGAACTGACAAAACTTTTAAGAGTAAGCATGGTTGTAAAAATCTACATACGTTACATGAAAGAATCAAAACGGAAGCGTAATAAATGCATTTGTCTCACATACTCAATTTTTATACGTAAAGATAGTAATAAACTATCAAATAAACCAAAAATCTTGATATTGACGTAAAGTTGGGATAAAAATAAACATAATATTGTAGTTATGACACCTTAAGACAAATGCCAGAATATCACTTCTAAATCCAGACATGAATGACGTGAGTGGTGAGTGTCATTATTTTTCGACGTTTAGCAGCATTACAAATTGTACTACAGTACCTAGTTAAGCTTCTTTTACCACTGCTTCAATTTGGTTGTTAACCCGCTTGCCTATTTCTTGAAAATGAGCTTAGTGCACCATTCAATCTGATGACTTTGTACTTATTGTTGCATTTTAGCTTGACGCAAATTAATCACGCGGCTTGGAAAGAAATTTTTTGCAAAATGGCACTAAATCTCAATACTTACCTCCAAGATTTTGTCCAGTTTGTACATAATTTGGCATAAATCTGAACTCGTTCCAGGAAGAGCCATTTTTTAAATATTCTTCACAGATTTCCGCTCACACCCAACAACCAAGTTGGGCTTAAACACTCACCAAACCAATTAGAGAATTTAGAGATTTGTTTCAAACCGTTTTTTTTTCTCTTTTTGTGTGTGTATAAAGCAGGGAGAAAGCTGTTTTGGTAGGTTTATAACTTTTTGATTTCAATGTAAACTGGCTTTGAGTTAATTTTTCGGGAGAAAAAAACATGCAAAATTATAAAAAGTATAGAGTCATAATCTTCCGTCGTCGTATTTTTTTCTGGTGGTGGGTAGAGTGATTTTTCAAATCCTGTCCCTTGTTAAAAACTGATTGCATTACATATCTATGCGCGTACATGGAAATGGAGAGGGGTTCAGGGTTTGTTATCATTGTTACGTTTTCCATGTTTGAAAATAATACATGCACATGTTATAAGGTCTTCATAAAAAAGGAAAAAACAGGTTTTGTGGGTCTTTTTGTGATCATCATCACAATCATCGCAACTTGTTGTGGTAAACATTGTTGGCAACGTGGTAAATTGTAATATGGTGTAAGGTGTAATATAACATGCAACAATGCAATTTACGGATTCAAGCTTTCTTTCTTTAAAAAAATACACAGGAAAGGTGTAATGATGACGATGGTATAGATGGGTACAAAATGTATTCCCGTCCAGTGATGTTTCAAAGGTTTTTCATTAATTAATAAGGCTATGCAGGTTTCTTTCTTAGAGAAATAAACCTTCAAAAGGTGAAGGTGAAACAATGTATTGCAGGTGTACTTTAAAAGAAGGGTTACAAATACTAAGACTCAGATTTACCCTTTACAGTTACAAATAGCCAAACTTTTGATTTGACAATTTTCTGAGAAATAATAATATGGCAAATGTGACAATTAAGATTTGTTTTGCATAAAGCCATTTATGCAAAAAACGACAGAAGAAAATATTTTGTATAAGTAATTAGTCCCTTTTGGTTTTAGACTAATGGAGCATTCAATTTTTCATTTAAAAATCTTGACAAGTTGCCAAAATAGCCCTTAAGATATAATTTATCTATACCAATGTATTGTTCCAGACCCACTTGTTAATCTTTTTTTCGTACGTGAGTCTGTGTTACAGACCGAGATTTCTTCTAAAATCATATACAATCCAACATCATCATTCTAGTTTTAAAAAGGGAACATGTGCAGCAGATGAACCTTATCATAAGCTGTGCAGAAGCATGATTCAGTATCGTGCCATGAAACTTCATGCCAGGGGCTTGGTTCACCGAAATTTTTCATTGCTTCACTATCGCATTAAATTTTGTATTTAGGATAAAGATAATGAGCAATGAGCCGCGCTGGTGAAACAAACCCCAGAAGCTTCAGAGTTACGTTACGTTTGCATTATGAATGAACTTTCAGCCTGAGATTTAAGTACAAAGCATTCAAGCATCATGAAACCAGAGCAGAATCCATGAAAAAATTTTGCTCCGGACTTCTCTGTTTTTTTTGGCATTCATGCAATCCCTACTTACTATTCAACTTAAACTGTCAATGTCAAAAAGCCCGTGAAACTGAATGTGGTGTTATCAATCCTGCGCGTAATATCTGAGATACTACAGACAAGCGTATTATCTACTATTGCCTTGTTCATTTTTAATGGATTAGTTTGTATTTATTTTAAATAATCTGCTATTATTCTGGTACTCCAGATTAATAAGATGGATTTGAGTATAGGATATTTGTTTATTTAAAGCTTCAAGTCTTTTTTGCTTGATTGATATTCGTGCATTGAAAATGTAATATCAACTTTCAACAGTCTTTTTTATATATTAAAGTAATAGGTAATTAGTTAGGTGATACATATTTGATGGTTACCCTGTATATTCATTACGAAACAGAAAAAATAGTAATCTTATCAAGTCTTCAACCGATGCTTTTATACTCTCGAAAATATTTTCTTGGCAACTAGTCAAACTTTTGATTTGACAATTTTTTGGGAAATACGACAAAAGACAATAATTTGTATGAGTAATTAATTAGTCTCCTTTTGGTTTTAGAATAATGGAGCCTTCAATTTTTCATTTAAAAATCTTGGCAAGTTGCCAAAATAGTCCTGAAGATATAATAGCAGCCTTTGCAGCCACAAACAGACTTATTTTGTTGACTTGTTATGAATTTACTCAACCATCGTTTTGGTGAACCACTACGATAATTTCTTTATGATAATAATTGAAGTGAACACTGGTAAAGACTTTTTTGAGAACCAGAAGATGAATTAAATTGTTTAATAAGTAATGTAATTTGAATTTAATGAAAGAATTTATAAACGTCAGAACACATAGTACATGAACACAAAGATGGCTAAAACGCATATTTTCTTGTAGACTTGGATGCGTAGATTACAGCGAAATAGCAGATAAAAACAGGAGGAGATGAGGAGAAGGATTAATAGATGTCATGTATTTTCCGGAGCTTGGCACTGTGTACCTGTACTTATAGTAGAACACACACGTTTTACAAATCATTTCATTGATAAGTTAACTATTAATGGTGGATTGTAGAAATGAGTTTGGACATGCTAACAAGCTTTTTCTATGTCAGGGCTTTTGTTTTTTGGATATAGAAATGAAGAATGAAGATATCAGTTAGAATTTTGCGCTTTGGCTTCCTAATTCGAAATTGACAATATTATTATTCAGAGGAAGTTTCTTATAAGTCACTGAAGTCACGTATTGAGTATTTTTTGAAGAAGGGCAGGGGACCAGGGTTTGTTGGCTGCTGTAGGTGCTCGTAAATAATCTGTCCGAAAGGATCAAGATTGTGCCGCAGATTAGCATCAGGGCCAGGAGAACCAGATAACCGATTGTGAAGATGGGGTCCCGCGTTGCAATCTGTGGGGCGGTAGTCCCACTGCAGGAGGAAGCCTTGGCGAGAACCTGAGCCTGAAGGATCTAAGTAAAACAAACAAACATTATTACTTTATATTATGTTATATATTGGGATTGATTATTCATTATTCACGGCTGGACTGACAATGGTTTTAGGAGTAAAAGCATGGTTGTACAAATCTAGCTACTTGAAGGAATTAAAACGGAAGCGTGCTAAATGAATTTGTCTCACATATCACGCTATTATGAGATTTATGACAGCTTAAGAGAAATGCTAGATTATAGTATTTTCAATCCACACATGAATGTCGTGTCATTATTACGATGCATTATCAAGAGCATACTAATACACAACCCTTCAGAATTGTAAAGAAACCTAGAATTCCTCAAAATCTCCAATGACAACAGACAATCGTGTATGTACAGTATCTAGTTCAGCTTCTTTTACTATAGCTTCAATTTGGTTGTTAACCCGCTTGCCTATTTTTTGAAAATGAGCTTTTTAGTGCACCATTCAATCTAATGTTGACGATGATGATGACTTTGTACTTGTTGTTGTATTTTAGCTTGACGCAAATTAATCACGCGGTTCGGGAAACAAATTTTCACAATATGACATTAAAATTCTCATTACTTACCTCCAAGATTTTGTTCACTTTGTACGTAATTTCGCATAAATCTGGACTGCCTGAACTCGTTCCAGGAAGGGCCATTTTTTGCTCTAGCTGATTTATGTTCTTCACAGATTGCTGCTCACACCCAACAACCACAACTTAAGTTGTGCTTAAACGTTCACCAAATCAATTAAAGATTTGTTTCAAACCGTTTTTCTTTTTCTCTTTTTGTATGTGTGTATATCAGGCAGGGAGAAAGCTGCTTAGGTAGGTATATAACTTTTTATTTCAATTTAAACTGGCTTTGAGTTTTTTTCGGGATAAAAAAATTATATAAAGTTTAGAGTCATAATCTTACGTTGTCGAATTTTTTTCTGGTGGGTGGGTAGAGGGATCATCATGATGGTACTTTCAAATCCTATCCTTTAAAAAACTGATTGCATTACGTACCTATGCGGGTACACGGAAATGGAGAGGGGTTCAGGGTTTGTTATCATTGTTACGTTTTCCATGTTTGAAAATAATACATGCACATGTTATAAGGCATTTTGTCTTTATAAAAAAAGGAAAAACCAGGTTTTGTGGGTCTTTTTGTAATCATCGCAACTTGTGATGGTAAACATTGTTGGCAACGTGGTAAATTGTAAGATGGTGCAAGGTGTAATATAACATGCAACAATGCCATTTACGGGTTCAAGCATTCTTTCTTTAAAAAATACACACAAGAGGTGTAATGATGACGATGGTATAGATGGGTACAAAATTTATTCCCGTCCAGTGATGTTTCAAAGGTTTTTCATTAATTAATAAGGCTATGCAGGTTTCTTTCTTAGAGAAATAAACCTTCAAAAGGTGAAGGTGAAACAATGTATTGCAGGTGTACTTTAAAAGAAGGGTTACAAATACTGAGACTCAGATTTACACTTTACAGTTACAAATAGTCAAACTTTTGAATTGACAATTTTCTGAGAAATAATAATATGGCAAATGTGACAATTAAGATTTGTTTTGCATAAAGCCATTTATGCAAAAAACGACAGAAGAAAATATTTTGTATAAGTAATTAGTCCCTTTTGGTTTTAGACTAATGGAGCATTCAATTTTTCATTTAAAAATCTTGACAAGTTGCCAAAATAGCCCTTAAGATATAATTTATCTATACCAATGTATTGTTCCAGACCCACTTGTTAATCTTTTTTTCGTACGTGAGTCTGTGTTACAGACCGAGATTTCTTCTAAAATCATATACAATCCAACATCATCATTCTAGTTTTAAAAAGGGAACATGTGCAGCAGATGAACCTTATCATAAGCTGTGCAGAAGCATGATTCAGTATCGTGCCATGAAACTTCATGCCAGGGGCTTGGTTCACCGAAATTTTTCATTGCTTCACTATCGCATTAAATTTTGTATTTAGGATAAAGATAATCAGCAATGAGCCGCGCTGGTGAAACAAACCCCAGAAGCTTCAGAGTTACGTTACGTTTGCATTATGAATGAACTTTCAGCCTGAGATTTAAGTACAAAGCATTCAAGCATCATGAAACCAGAGCAGAATCCATGAAAAAATTTTGCTCCGGACTTCTCTGTTTTTTTTGGCATTCATGCAATCCCTACTTACTATTCAACTTAAACTGTCAATGTCAAAAAGCCCGTGAAACTGAATGTGGTGTTATCAATCCTGCGCGTAATATCTGAGATACTACAGACAAGCGTATTATCTACTATTGCCTTGTTCATTTTTAATGGATTAGTTTGTATTTATTTTAAATAATCTGCTATTATTCTGGTACTCCAGATTAATAAGATGGATTTGAGTATAGGATATTTGTTTATTTAAAGCTTCAAGTCTTTTTTGCTTGATTGATATTCGTGCATTGAAAATGTAATATCAACTTTCAACAGTCTTTTTTATATATTAAAGTAATAGGTAATTAGTTAGGTGATACATATTTGATGGTTACCCTGTATATTCATTACGAAACAGAAAAAATAGTAATCTTATCAAGTCTTCAACCGATGCTTTTATACTCTCGAAAATATTTTCTTGGCAACTAGTCAAACTTTTGATTTGACAATTTTTTGGGAAATACGACAAAAGACAATAATTTGTATGAGTAATTAATTAGTCTCCTTTTGGTTTTAGAATAATGGAGCCTTCAATTTTTCATTTAAAAATCTTGGCAAGTTGCCAAAATAGTCCTGAAGATATAATAGCAGCCTTTGCAGCCACAAACAGACTTATTTTGTTGACTTGTTATGAATTTACTCAACCATCGTTTTGGTGAACCACTACGATAATTTCTTTATGATAATAATTGAAGTGAACACTGGTAAAGACTTTTTTGAGAACCAGAAGATGAATTAAATTGTTTAATAAGTAATGTAATTTGAATTTAATGAAAGAATTTATAAACGTCAGAACACATAGTACATGAACACAAAGATGGCTAAAACGCATATTTTCTTGTAGACTTGGATGCGTAGATTACAGCGAAATAGCAGATAAAAACAGGAGGAGATGAGGAGAAGGATTAATAGATGTCATGTATTTTCCGGAGCTTGGCACTGTGTACCTGTACTTATAGTAGAACACACACGTTTTACAAATCATTTCATTGATAAGTTAACTATTAATGGTGGATTGTAGAAATGAGTTTGGACATGCTAACAAGCTTTTTCTATGTCAGGGCTTTTGTTTTTTGGATATAGAAATGAAGAATGAAGATATCAGTTAGAATTTTGCGCTTTGGCTTCCTAATTCGAAATTGACAATATTATTATTCAGAGGAAGTTTCTTATAAGTCACTGAAGTCACGTATTGAGTATTTTTTGAAGAAGGGCAGGGGACCAGGGTTTGTTGGCTGCTGTAGGTGCTCGTAAATAATCTGTCCGAAAGGATCAAGATTGTGCCGCAGATTAGCATCAGGGCCAGGAGAACCAGATAACCGATTGTGAAGATGGGGTCCCGCGTTGCAATCTGTGGGGCGGTAGTCCCACTGCAGGAGGAAGCCTTGGCGAGAACCTGAGCCTGAAGGATCTAAGTAAAACAAACAAACATTATTACTTTATATTATGTTATATATTGGGATTGATTATTCATTATTCACGGCTGGACTGACAATGGTTTTAGGAGTAAAAGCATGGTTGTACAAATCTAGCTACTTGAAGGAATTAAAACGGAAGCGTGCTAAATGAATTTGTCTCACATATCACGCTATTATGAGATTTATGACAGCTTAAGAGAAATGCTAGATTATAGTATTTTCAATCCACACATGAATGTCGTGTCATTATTACGATGCATTATCAAGAGCATACTAATACACAACCCTTCAGAATTGTAAAGAAACCTAGAATTCCTCAAAATCTCCAATGACAACAGACAATCGTGTATGTACAGTATCTAGTTCAGCTTCTTTTACTATAGCTTCAATTTGGTTGTTAACCCGCTTGCCTATTTTTTGAAAATGAGCTTTTTAGTGCACCATTCAATCTAATGTTGACGATGATGATGACTTTGTACTTGTTGTTGTATTTTAGCTTGACGCAAATTAATCACGCGGTTCGGGAAACAAATTTTCACAATATGACATTAAAATTCTCATTACTTACCTCCAAGATTTTGTTCACTTTGTACGTAATTTCGCATAAATCTGGACTGCCTGAACTCGTTCCAGGAAGGGCCATTTTTTGCTCTAGCTGATTTATGTTCTTCACAGATTGCTGCTCACACCCAACAACCACAACTTAAGTTGTGCTTAAACGTTCACCAAATCAATTAAAGATTTGTTTCAAACCGTTTTTCTTTTTCTCTTTTTGTATGTGTGTATATCAGGCAGGGAGAAAGCTGCTTAGGTAGGTATATAACTTTTTATTTCAATTTAAACTGGCTTTGAGTTTTTTTCGGGATAAAAAAATTATATAAAGTTTAGAGTCATAATCTTACGTTGTCGAATTTTTTTCTGGTGGGTGGGTAGAGGGATCATCATGATGGTACTTTCAAATCCTATCCTTTAAAAAACTGATTGCATTACGTACCTATGCGGGTACACGGAAATGGAGAGGGGTTCAGGGTTTGTTATCATTGTTACGTTTTCCATGTTTGAAAATAATACATGCACATGTTATAAGGCATTTTGTCTTTATAAAAAAAGGAAAAACCAGGTTTTGTGGGTCTTTTTGTAATCATCGCAACTTGTGATGGTAAACATTGTTGGCAACGTGGTAAATTGTAAGATGGTGCAAGGTGTAATATAACATGCAACAATGCCATTTACGGGTTCAAGCATTCTTTCTTTAAAAAATACACACAAGAGGTGTAATGATGACGATGGTATAGATGGGTACAAAATTTATTCCCATCCAGTAATGTTTCAAATGCTTCTTTACATTAAGAAGGTTAGGCAGGTTTCCTTCTTAGAGAAATAAACCTTAGGAAGGTGAAACAATGTATTGCAGGTGT